>CM062820.1:874928033-876159166 GCA_031772625.1 Pinus tabuliformis | reverse complement strand
CAGACCAAACATTTCATTTGCTGTTGGAATCCTCTCCAGGTTTATGCAAAAGCCTTGTGAGGGACATTGGTCTGCTGCGAAAAGAGTTCTAAAGTACTTGAAGGGAACTCAAGACTTTGGACTTAAGTATACACAGGTGGGCGACTTTAGCTTGATTGGATACTTTGATTTAGACTTTGATGGAGATAAAGAAACTGGGGTATCTACTTCAGGTTATGTTATGAGTCTTGGATCAAGGTCTGTCTCCTGGAGTTCACGTAAACAATCAGTCCTAGTGGATTCTACAATTGAGGCAGAATATG
Organism: Pinus tabuliformis; assembly: GCA_031772625.1. Lineage (NCBI taxonomy): Eukaryota > Viridiplantae > Streptophyta > Pinopsida > Pinales > Pinaceae > Pinus > Pinus tabuliformis. The sequence goes on along the minus strand of CM062820.1, from coordinate 876,158,864 downwards.
TGGCAACAGCTAAAGCAACAAAGGAAATTGTGTGGCTCAGGAAAATTCAGGAATATTTGCAGGAGAAACAAGTGCATTCAACTCCTCTCATGATTGACAACACTTTTGCAATAAAGTTGGCCAAGAACCCAAAGTTCCATGATCGAATGAAGCACATCAATACAAAATACCATCTGATTCGACATCATGTTGAGGAAAAGACAATCCATCTACGCTATTGTTCCACAAATGAGCAGATTGCAGACATCTTCACCAAAGCGCTTGGAAGAGAAAAGTTTGAAAGATTCAGAATGATGCTTGGACTCACCAACATCCCTTCAAATTAAGGGGTGGAATGTTGACACCTAATCTTTGGGATTAGATGAATCGATGTAAATATCGTAAATAAGAAAATAAGAAGAATTAGAAGTTGAAGAGACACTGTGAGATGAAACCCAAGAGTCTCTCCCTCCATGTATATATCTATGATCAATCTCAATGCAAAATCACAATTCGCTTTGAGGAGTTACCTTTTGGTCTGACATAAACTGGAAACTCAGGGATCCAAATAAACTCTACTCCATCTCTGCAACAAAGAGATGCTCGACATTATTCATGCTTTGATGAGATTTAGACAATATTTGATGGGGAGCAGATTTATGGTCAATATATTTGACAACAACTGACGACACTTCTTGGAGGAAAAGGACCTAAATGAAAGACAACATAAATGAGTAAGTAAGATTCATGCCTATAATTTTGTTATTGAGTATGTGAAAGGCAAAAGGAAAGTTATGGCTGATGCACTTCCCAGGAAACCAGGTTGTGTATTCACTCATGGAGATCACAACAACCAAGAACACTTCTTGGAGCAAAAGGACCTGAATGAAAGACAACATAAATGGGTAAGTAAGATTCAGGCCTATGATTTTGATATTGAGTATGTGAAAGGCAAAATGAAAGTTATGGCTAATGCACTTTCTTGGAAACCAAGCGCGTATTCACTCATGGAGATCACATGGGATTGGAAAGTCCACCTCTTGGTAGAATATTCCAAAAGCAAGTTTGCTTGTGAGCTGATGGATGGTCTTATCCATGATGATATGTGCATAATAATAGATGAGGTCATTTCTTATAAAGACAGGTTATATTTGGTCCTTGAATCCACACTCAAGGAGAAGATCTTGAAGGCTGCACGTGACACACCATTAGCTGGACACCAAGGGTTCTTCAAAACTTATAGGCAAATTTGAGAAAGGTTTTCTTGGAAAGGCCTCAAGGATGATGTGTTGAGGCACATAAGGGAGTGCATGACTTGCTAGTAGAACAAGCTCAAGCATACTCATCTTGTAGGATTGCTACAACCCTTGCCAATTCCAAAACAGAAGTGGGAGAGCATATCAATGGATTTCATCACAGGTCTACCCAAGGCACAAGGCAAGGCTTGCATCTATGTACCCAAGGCACAAGGCAAGGATTGCATCCATGTAATAGCTGATAGGTTGACCAAGTTTGCACATTTCTTTGTGATTCCAACGAATTATAAAGCTACACAGGTAGCAAAATTGTTCCTCAAGGAGGTGTTTAAACTCCATGGGCTGCCTAAAAATATAGTTAGTGATCGAGATGGCAGGTTTATGAGTGCATTTTGGCAAGAGCTGTTCATATTGGTGCGCACAGAATCGACCCCTAGTACCAGCTATCATCCTCAAACAAATGGCCAGATAGAGATTGTGAATAATTGGATTGAGGGGTATCTGCGTTACTATGTGTCAGGACAATAGAAGACATAGATCAAATAGTTGCATCTTGAGGAGCATTGCTACAACACCACTTATCATCTATCCATTGGGATGACCCAATTCAGGGCACTGTATGGGTACAATGCTCCATCTATTGTCAATTTGGCATTTGGGGATAACAGGGCTCCCAAAGTCAATGATTGGATGTAGGAGAAGCAAGGACATCCTTAAGGTCGTTTAGGAGAATCTACAAATTGCCCAGAACCAAGAAAAGATGTAGGCGGTCAGGGACAAAGTAGAGCACAATGTTGAGGTGGGAGGCTTAGTTTTCCTAAGATTACAACCATATAGATAGTCTTCACTCAAGAAAAGCGGTGTAGAGAAACTAAAACCAAGATTTTATGGGCCTTAGAAAATAATAAAACAGGTTGGTGAAATAGCATATGAGCTGGAGTTGCCAGAGGGAAGCAAAATCTACAATGTCTTCCATGTATCATGCGTTAAGAAGGTCATTAGTCAACATGTTACTACTGCAGCTGAGCCAACCCCTTTGGATGAGGAGAGACAAAATTGCCTCTGAAAGTTATCATGGCTGTCCGAGAGAGAAGATTGAGGGGCAGAATGATCTCATAATATCTCATTAGGTAGAAGGACTTGCCTGAAGAGGACGCCACGAAGGAAAATAGATCTTGTAGCACCGAGATTTGCAATTGCTTGAGGGCAAGCAATGTCGGGAAGGGGGGACTGTAATGTCCTCTTCTAATTAAATTGCCTAAGGGAGGACGTAGTAGCCTATTTAACCTCATAGGCTATAGTCATTTGTGAAGGGTGGAACCCATTATTTGATGTTACTTAGGTAACATTAGATAATTTGGGGCAAATGGAGGGAAATTGCTAGAGAAGTCAAATTTGGGGCAAATGGAGGGAAACTATTTTTGCCACTCAAAATTAATATTAGGAGGGAAAACCCCAAAGGGAATCTATAAAATGGAGAGAGGATATTCATTGTGAGCATCATGTATCAGTATTATTGATCTTTCTGATTTTGGGCTGAGGCTCTTGGAGTGTTTTAAGACCGCTTTCCTTTGATTGGTGTCGGTGGTGAAAGATTCTACCCTAGCCAATCGGAACTCAGCTTAGCATAACTTTTTGAGGCAGCATTTATCCATTCTGTGGCAGCGAGGGTTTCTGAGGCAGCGTTCTAAGGCAGAGAGCGTTCTGTGGCAGCATTTACCCATTCTGTGGTAGCGAGGGTTTCTGAGGCAGAATTCTGTGGTAGCGAGGGTTTCTGAGGCAGAATTTTGTGACAGCGAGCTATCTTTGAAGTATTACCTGTGGCAGCGAGGCATGTGAGGACTGTTTCTTGAGGAAGCAAGACTGGTCAGGTCAATACTGAGCCAGCGAGTTATTTTTTAAGTCAAGCAGAGGCTGTTTCCTGGGGCAGCGAGGCTGGAACCAACCTTGTGAGACAGCAGGTCAATGCTCTGAGGCAGCAGGGAGGTGAGGGACTCATTCTCTGTGGCAGCGAGGAACCCCCTTTCTGAGACAACGAAGGGTGTATCTAGGGCTGGTGGAGAACCATACATGTCTGTCTGAGGTAGAACCAATTTCTTGTGGCAGCAAGAGGCTTATTCTGAGGCTGCGGAGAGCAGAAAATAGGACAAACAGAAGGCCGCAAGGTGTCAGCTGATTGGGACTGAAGCAGCCTGGGCAAATACAGTATGGAGGGGCTAGCAAGGCCAATTCTAGGCAGCAAGTGAATAAAGGTGCCACTCAGGAAGCTGAGATCGCGGCTGGTTGTAAGGTCAGATTAGTAGTATAATAACAGCAAGGTCTGCTGGTGCAATGGTGTTAGTTGTGAGTCTAAAACTACAGTGTGTTATTGGAAAGATTGTGGATTGGTAGCCTGCTATGTACCCTTGAATTGGCTTTACCTTGTATTATTGTTGGTGAGGTCAACTACTTTTGTTTACATTGTTTGTGCATTCAATATCATCTCTGTTTTGAAAATTGAAGAAATACTGTGATACTGGTATAGAATACAATTTTGTCGTGTTCTTTCACCCTAAGGGTAATTTTCCCTAGAGGGATATTACATACTTCACTAAAGTAAATCCCTGCTTGTTTGGAAAACGTCACTTGCAGCCAAGTGGCAATAATGTTCAAATGTTCTGCATGTCCAAACATAGCTCTCCTGGAGAGCTCTGTCGTCTACCCCTGTTGGTTAGTATTTTGTTTACTTCTCTTTTATTGTAGTTTACAACTGCAGTGACTGGTACATGATATTAAACTTTTTAGTATGTTTAGTATCTTTTTAGGTTAATATCTAGTTAGCTTCAGATGTATGTTTGGGAACTAATTGTGTACATACTTGTTTAAATCCTTGAGGTCATATACACGAAAGAAATGGCCTAAGGGTCATCAATCTTATAAGAGAAAAATGTGTATGAAAATGATTCTTTTATTATGGAAGACCTTTACATTCTGCCTTATTTTAGTCTCTTTTCTTGCTAGCATGTTTTCCCTGCTCTTACATGAGTTTTTTTCCCACTTTTTCAAATGACACACTCTGCTGTCTCATAGAAATCCTTATTCCTTTTCTCTTACCAGTTGTATTCCTTGCTTAAGGATTCCTGAACGTAAATATTTCTATATGTTTGCAATGTTCCTCTTTTCAAAGCACCTTATGGAAGATTTGACATATTGCCTTTTCTAGTAAAACAGATCTAAGCAATCATTTTGATTTGAGTTCAGAGTTTGGTACTCCGTTTCTCATGATTTCTTATTGAAATCATGGATAAAAATGGAATTTAAGTTGGTTGTTTATGTGATTGCAGATCGTGGGGAGGTACCAAAGGGAAGTGCTGAAATATTTTTCCGCAAAGTCAAATTTTGGAAGAATGATGACGGAGAGGAGGCACCACCAGTCTTCGTAGGTATTCCATTACCAAAATTAATTGTTCATGGCTGTAATTTCACAGGGAATGCATATTGAAAGGGAAATTCATGATAGTGAAGTTCTCTGTGTAAGCACTGGATATCCAGGTAGCTTCAATCAAACATCTAGGGAGATAAACTTGAGTGCTTCTGACTTCAATTCACGTTTGATGTTTTAAAATTTAAATTTTAAACGGTTTCATCATTGAAATTTGAAACTATTTGCAATATGATTGAAGGAAAGAACACTCATATTTTTTTACTACTGCTGAAATCTATGCCGCTAGTAGAAGTGTGATGTGTTTTGAGCTCTGATTAATTGTTTTATGACAAAGCCTAGCAGTCCACATTTCTGTATACCAAAATTCTGGATCCTTTTGATCTATAGATATTATAAACAGCATGTCTAGTCCATCCTGCTGTTTCCATCATATATAATCTGGAAGCCATGTTTGACTCTTAACACTCGATACTAGATTAGGATCTCTCAAATTAAATATCAACGGTAATTGATACATACATATGCACATTTAAACTCTAACATCATTTCATCTTTTTTGGAGAATTTCTAGATTGACATTACCTACTTCACGATTCTGCTTCCTTGCTTGTGGATTCCTCAAACGAGGCCCAAGAAGCTCAGACTAAGTGAAATTAGTGAACAGTCAAGACTCAAAACCTTAAATGAAGTTCAAAAGAGAATGACTCCACATAAATTGCAGATTGTGTTGTGGATTATTAGAATACACTGGAATTGAGATGCGAAATATGTTATATTTCATACCATGGTAAGCAGATTCTGCACTCAGATAAATTAACCTAAACCTAGGTAGTTTAAAAATTTGAAAACTGAAACCTCTGCCAAAATGACAATCTTTGAATGTGTTAATCTACAAAAATATACTGCTGGAAGTTACAAACAGCAAAAAACAAAACATAACCACTCAAAATTGCATCTGTATCCATGTTTTGAGAAAAAAACAAATACACAGCATAAGTTCAAATCACAAACTCAGTGAACCATCTCAGTGGATCACCCTATGTCTTCTTAATATAAGAGGAAGAAGACATTAGGGTTTACAATGAAGATCACTATCATGGTGGAGCACCTAGGTTATGGGATGTGCTCAGTCCTGCTTGAGTAACCGTCCTAGATTAACACTCATAATAAGAGTTATTGCATGCACCATCTCCTAGGGATCTATACCCATATTAATCAGAACTGAACCCTATCTCACGAGCTGAGCAAAATCTGGAGATTCTGGCATGCTTTTCTGTTAAATTATGGTATGTTCTATGCTTAGAGCAATTTACTTATTTTTCTTCTTATTAGCCACAGATTAGCAATCACATATACATTAAGTAAAGTGCAGATAGAACATTAAATGATCAACAAAAAACAAGCCAAGACAAGAGACACAAGACGTGGCGGCTAGCCAGGGACAAATCCCAATGCGGGGAAACCCTTTGATCAAATCTTCTTTTATCTTCAATAGTTCAGTAGAGAGAAATAGTACAAAATTTGAATTCTGTAATTTTATATCAGCAGCAGCAAACCCTAGATCAGCAAAGTCAAACTTAGTCAAACTAGCTGAAATTGACCTCTAAAATACTTGGTCAATTTCCGGTCAACTTGTCCTTGGACAGCCTGAAGAAACAGCCTTAGAACAGCCCTAAAAGTTCAGTCAATTTGCAGATTTGTGAAGTCAACTTGCAGCCCTAAACTAGGGCAATCAACACCGGTCAAACCACAGGTCAGATCACCTCGATTTTTGTGCCAACAATTGCAATCCGCACTTTTGGAAGGTCAACACTTGGTCAACGCTGGTCAAAGAGATGACCTGCTGCCCTAGCGTCCCCCTTTTTGCGTCTTTGCCCTAGGACGTCTTCCTTTCAGCCACACGTGTGTGAGAGAGAGGCTCCTTTTATGCGTAGGAGAGAGAGAGAGAGAAGATGAGTGAAATTTAATTGTCCAAATGAGGAGAATGCTCCTTGTATTTATATGCAAACGTTGAGGTTGAATAGACATGACTGTTGGGCTTCTGAGCCTACATAAGTTTGCTGGCCGACCTTGACAATTTGTCCATAATCAAAATAAATTCATATCTCCATAAATACTTATCGGAATTGGATGATCTTTAGTTCAATCCTACACCTCGTGATGAGAGGAATCTAGGAAAAATATCAGAAGCCATAAATAAGGTGATCCACGTGGAGTTTGGCCCTAGTTTCCAATTTTAACATATTCTAACTTTAGAACTGAAGTGAAGTGAAGGTAAATGTCAATTCTAATTTTGTAAGGCAGCTAAATCTGGAACCACTAATACAGAATAGATTAAGGCTGGCTCATGCATGCACCCTCTACTTCTATGTTTTTGCGGCTTACCTTCCAAAGCACTCTCTAATTCTATGTATTTGCTGCTTACCTTCCAATGCAGCCTAGTGCTATGCATAGGGACATGGAGAGGATGAACCTATTGAAGGCTAAGTAAAGGCCCCCCGTGTCACGTATTTTCCTTGTTAGACACAAAACGATGAGGGCACGCATTTGGCACATGTCTTGTTCACATGCAACATGCCAAATATGTCCCTGACACATGTCCTCATCGTGTCTCGAAATTTAGACACTTAGTCCTGTGGAAAAGTAGCTTGTGGCCCATAAAAACTGATTTCTCCTATCGTTCAAACTCATTTCGCTGACACGTTGAAGGTTGAAGAGGTTTTGGAGTGCAGTTAAGGGCTATTAAGCACTGCTGGAAGGGATTCCAAGTGCTGGGTAAGTGGATTTGTCCTCCAATCTTCAAGATTTTTCCTATGGAAATCCATTTTCTTCTTCATTTTGTTGGAAATACTGGGGGGTGAATCAATATTTCTTAGCAATTAGCATTTTATTAATTTTTTTTTTCAGAGCATTAGTTAATCTTCAACAATATTATTATTATTCTTTTATCAGATATAAATATGAAATCGACAACACCATACAACAATGCAGAAAGATAAAACAATAGATACAAGATTTTTAGGTGGAAAACCCCCTCCGGGTCAAAAACCACCGAACGCTTCTTAGTAATTGTCTTCTCTCTGTTAAAAGAAAATTAATTACATCAAGTTTTCAGCCACAACTGAAGGAGACTCCAACCCCCTGATTTACAAGCTACAACATGTGAGACACTACTACACCCTAATAACCTACTGCAATTGGAAGGATGCCCCAACACCCTGTAATTCATGCCATAACTTGACGAGTGCCCCAACACTCTGTTTACTAGCTGTTGTCGGAAGGATGCTTCGTTGCCTTGTAATTTATCAGCCCCAACTGAAAGGATGCCACAATGCCCTGTGCAGGCTATGACTTACCCTAGCACCACCCTGCCGCCCTGAAGTGTTCTCAGACTACAACCTGAAGGTGACTCTACTTGCACCACCTTGCCACCTTAATCAATAGGCGAACCACGTTTCACAGTTTTCAGACTGGATCCCCTTGTGCTCTGAATCAAAATATGAAAGATGTAATGAAGATAATGTTGCTCTGCTCAGCATGTAGGTAGCCTCACTGCACAACACTGCTCTAAGAAATCTCTACACAATACTTCCCAAACTGATCACTGCACTATACTGCTCAACTTGATCTCTGCACAATACTGCTCAACCATTTTACATCAAATCCTGAGTCTTGACTGTCAATGTTGTCACTTGAATTGCCCAACACACTATCACTGCTGTTGTTGCACTATACTGTACTTCTCACGTATGAATATGCATTCACAGAATCATGAAGCAATCAACCCACATCACTGTACCAAATTGCTTATACTGCTACAAGTGTCGGGCACTGATGTCATAGCTGCTTAGATATAGCTATGAAGCACCTACATATGTTTGTTTTTAGCACGAAGATGTCAAGATAATCATATGGACAATCATGCAATCCTTATAATATCAAGTCAATCATTAACAAGTACATTTGTTATCCCATGTAAGTACAGCATAAATAGGTCCTGTTAATTTTTTTTAGGGTTATATTGTTCTTTGCTTTAGATAATTGCATTTCTTCATTTGCATATTAAATTCACCCCACAACATCATAACATTATTTAGTTTAAGCACATTATTCAACAATGTATGCAATTATATAGAAAGAACAATATCATCATCAATGTAGTGGAACATAAAGGAACAACAAAAGAAAAGCATTCACACATAGGGACACCAAGATTCGCCAGAGACCAAGGAAAAACCCACTATAGGGAAAACCTTTTCAAATTCTTCTCCTTATTAGATTGTCATTAAATGATTCAACAAAAGGGAGTACATTGATCCATTCCTTATCCACAAGACTATCCAGCAAGAATGAACTAAACCTTATCCAATAGATGAACCCAACTTTACTCATAATCAAAACTCTGACTCAGAATCCTGCGGTTAACTGACAAAATCTCCGATCAATTTCAAAATTCAAACCCTAGCTTACAACCACATGCATAGAGTGTATGTGCGTGTGGTTGAAGCTCTCTAACCGCATGCATGAGCATGCGAGCCTACGGTTGTGACTGAAAATTGCTTGTGTCATCCATGTGGCTAGAAACCAAAACCCTAGATCTCATGTGTGAGCTTCAAATCTTGCAATCTCAGACCTGTACGAACCAATCTCTTGAACCACCTCATACGTGTGCGAGCCAAACCAAAGAAAGAAGAAAATGATGATGATGATGATGTCCAAACGAGGGTCACTTGAGTTTTATTTATAGCCATCTGTGGGTGACGAATTTCTCTTTTGGGCCGACTTGTCCTTTTGTGCACACGTGGGATTTTCTTCAAAAAATACACTTTCCCTTGTCCAAATTGAGCACTTCAGTAGTCAAAATTGGTTCTCTCGAAAAGAGGAAACTAGTCCCATGATTGGAATTTGTCATTGAGCTGCCAAATTAAAACTCCCTCTTAGATAGGGAGAACTTCCAACTTCATCATGTAATCATCGCAAGTATCCTGTGATCTAATCATATCCTATTGTAAGAATCTCGTCAATGTTCATCTGGGTTCATCTCAACTTATCTTTGCTTATCTCTTGATTGTCTTTGCTCATATGCTGAACATTCTCGAATCTAAAAGAAGAAGAATTTGACATGAGAGGGAAGCCCAAGCTACCACCCTCTATCCAGTGGGGAGCCACTGCTACCACAAGAAATCATTGCCAGTGGGGAGCCCAATGCTACTACTCGGGAAACATCAAAGAGCTTATCATAAAGGAGCCCCGCTCAACCTAGAACAACATTGGGGAGCTCATCTCAACCTGGAATCCAATGACAATGAGGAAGGTCGTATGGGACACTCTCACCTCATGTCTATGATAGTGTGCAAGGTCCTATGGGACACTCTCACCCCAAGTCATCTCATATGGGAGCAACCATCTTCCACCCTATGTCGAGCAATATGAGTTATAGCATAGGGGAGAAAACATCTTCCACCCTATGTCGATCAACAATATCTCATCCATCCTATTGCCCATTGATCTTCCCAACAATGACCCTCAAGAGTCATGTGGTAGAACATTTGCATCATAATCAACTTGGATTGTACATCTCCAAGCACTTTTTCAACCCATTGGCCAGGCAAGGAGTGGTATTCCCAACATGCCCAGCTTGTGGGTATGATGCCAACTGGGGTATACTCTGCATAGACCAAGATAGGGGAGCAACATCTCTTGACCCTATGGGTAACAGATAGGGGTGATACCTTATTGTCCAAAGATGTCTCAACCCCAGGAGCCCAACATCCCAATTCCTCACCCTAAGAGCTGAAACAGGGGGGAAGAGCTGGCTCAATGTTCTCAATTAATCCTACTCTTTGTAGATCAGAAACATATCATCGTGCTCATATCTGGTACAATTCATTGAAGAGTTCAATCATAATGTCTCAATAGCAGCAGTCTCCTGTTCATGCATGACATCAAATCAAATATTATGTTAGAACAAATATATATCACAAAAGGATACCTTATTCATCTTCCCTCTCACGAAGGTAGCAACCACAAGCCTAAGCTTGTCTCGTACAACAACATTGACTGAACACATGAATATATCTCAATCCCAACTATATACAGGATTCTCTTCCAATCGAATCCCACCCTTTATCATCGGAATGTATCACTGTCACATCTAGAAATTGTTTAAAATAGCCTGCATCACAACTAGCCATGCTAGCAACATTGTACTCAACCTCGACCGTGCTTAATGCTACAACATTTTCATATCATGGCAGATCTCATACTATGGAACACCTAGATGTGCTCATCTCATCAATAACAATCCCAAACAACATCAGTACATTCATGCAGTTACATATCTCAGACCAAAGATTGATCGTCCCATGCAAAGATCTCAAAGTGTGCTTGGCGACAACTAAATGTATATGAAGTGGCTCAATCATGAATTGACTCAGATTTTATGCAAAAGATATATACAGACGGGTGTTCACACGAAACATTAATCCTTCAATTATCTATCAGTTGCTAAGTCAGGGTCAACAATATCTCTTCTTAACTTCTTGAAATTCAATCAGAGTGTCCAAAGAGCTGCATTTCTACTTTGCAAAATTTCTTTAATAGCTTTACAATATATATTTTCTTTTCCAAACTTGGGAAAGCAATTCATCATGCCAAGATTCTTCATCTCGAACTCTCTCTTACTTTGATCATCAAAAGCTCGTTACCTACTAAGAATAGATCGTCAACATATAAAACCAAAATCAAAGCCATACCTTGGACCACTTTGAAGTAGAAGTTCAATTCGACACATCTTTCATCAAGACGCTGATAATGTGGACATACTAGGCTTGGGAAGCTTGCTTCAAACCATACAATGCTATCTGCAAACATTATACTGATCAAACCAATATACTCAACCTTACACAAATCAATACCGTGCAATCAATCAACTAAGTCATCTTATCAAGCCTTAGATGCCAAATCAAAACTAATATCAAAGTCATAAAAGTTTCTGCCAATATCATTTTCCCAAACTATTCAGACTAGGTGGTAGGTAGAGCTCACATCCAAATACCAAGTTATGACTTCATCTATCGTCATGTCAACAAATTGCTATTTACCAAGCAATATTCAGTCAAGCCATCCTCATGATCGTAATATAAATAATTTATGTCGCTAGATGCAAATTTATACACCAAGGATAAGTCATATAAGTTTCATTCGTTCATTGTGAGATCACTGCATACTGAATCACAATTGTTTATACTTCAACCAATGTGCCATGTTACCCACCATTTTGTGGGTGATATCCTTGGGAGATTTTTTTCTCTAAGATGGTCCTAAGTTGGCAGCTAGCAGCCCCTTGCAGCAACCAACTGGCAACCCCTTGCAGTGACCAACTAGCTTGTTGTGCCACTTATTCACCACCTAAGCCAGCCATGTGGCCCCTCGCCCAGCTGTCATGATTGTATGTTTAAAGGTGGGCCTCCCGAACCTAAAGGTATGCCTTGTCATTTGGTAATTGAGTATTGTAGTTTGCTTATCATGGACACTTATGGGCATGGATTAATGGGGGGATTTGGCGGAAAGAATGGGTTAGGTTTGTGCTCTTGTCCCCTAAACCCCTTTTGGATATTAACTTTGGATTCTAATCCCGGGGATCTCTTTTACTAACCATTTGGCTTTAGGGTTGGTATTTCATGGGAAACCCTGATTTTGGTTGCGTGGTCTCGCTCCCTCATCCACATGTATTGCCTCCTTTCCACTCATTATAACTCCATTCATCGTTTCTCCCACCTAGGTCCACATTCCTCCACTGGGTCCACATAGGGCTAGCTCTCCCCTTCCCCTTGCCCACACCTTGGGTCGGGCCCGGAATGATGCCCCAAAGGTTGATGCAACTAAAAAGAAAAGTAAAAGCATAATTGGCCACATTCAACAGGAAATGTACCATAAAATGCAAAATATGGTCGGGGCAAACTCATTTAGCACATGGGCAAAAGCTAATACATGAGTTGTACCACATCATCATGGCCATCACCCTAGTTCCTACAGGCTCTATGAGCCTCTTTCATCATATAGGAACCCATGATTGTCCCAACTCCTGGTGGGCAATGAACCATCCTACCTTAAAAGGGGGTGTCCACTGCTATATCTCATAGGATCAATTTGACACCTCTAAGTGAAAACTCTTGTTTGATCCTTTCCCCTTCCTTGTCTGGGTTAAGATCATCATTGGTTGCTAAACTCCCTCCCCTTAACCTAGGCTAGGTCCACTTGGTCCCGTGTGGTCCGATACCTTCGAAAAGTTAATTCTTCAAGAACCACTTGGGAAACCAAGTTTAATAAGGATTTTAGGGATTGGGAAACTCCTTTGCATGACACATTCCTTAAACCTGCCCTTAGATACTCACCTCCTTCTCCTAGAAAGCTTTGTACCTTGCTTGAAGGGCAAGCAAGCTCTATTCTTAACCCCCTTCTAGGAAAATGATTATTAAGATCACTTCATATCTGTCTGTTGATTCATCCTTCACAAGTGACTTTCCATATACCGAGTCTCCTCCCATCGGTGAAAGTCCGTAAAGAGTAGGGAGTCTTAACTGAGGTGACAATGGGCTAAGTCCCCATTGTTGCCCTTTGGTCTAGTAGTTGTCCCTTAAGGAGTCCCTTTTAGGTCCTCTGCTAGTTTGAGCGGTAACATGCCACATGCCAATACAAAATCACTATTGAATATCAATATTAGCCACAAAGTCATTATGCCCACATAACACTGTCAACAAGGCAAGTCATCAGTGATCATGTCAAAACCCTAATTTGTTATCTCTGTGACTTCAATCAATCCGTAAGCTAAAACATATATATGATTTGCATCATGTCAAAATTCCAATGCTGCTTATCTATATTAAACCAATAAGCCAAATCTTGTCAAACCCTTGAAACTGTTATCAAATATTGTCATATACTAGCTTCGATGATCTAATCAAAATAACATACTGATATGCATATTCTGGTCCCCTGCAAATAAAGTGAACACATTCACATTCTCTGTAGTAAGTGAAACATTCAAGCTTCCTTGCTCATAGGACTTTCTATTGTCTGCTCCATATTTGTAGGATTGTCATACTCTAGGTGTGCCCCTGGTTTTATCCAAAGGGATATGGTTTTTGTGTCCTATAGGCACAACCTCACCCACAGGCCTTCTTCCGTGCGGTTGGGAGGCCTATAACCGCACTCTTAAACCTTCTTGCGTGCGTTTGGGGCTTAGACTAGGAAGAACCTTCTCTTTTCAGACCAGAACTTGCTACAAACTAACAACATAAGATACTTGGGTATTCATGTTAAAAAATAAATCTTACTTCAATAATAAAGAATCTTCTATATATTTAATGCAAATAATAATAGGTCTAGGGATCTTATGGAGAGTTTCACCCTCTTAATAAGAAGCTACTTCAATCTATATTAATCAAGACATCAACCTGTCTATCATAATTCTATCATCTATCAACAAAACCATTAGATCATGAAATCAAACTATATCAGGTTCTAACATCATGGTCATAACATGTTAGCATCAACTACTTCATCATCACATATGAACATGACATCAAACTTTCATCAAGGGTTAGAGTCATATAATTCGGGCAGCTAACAGGTGTATCATCATATTTCAAAGATTATAATCTCTACATCACTTCTTTATCATATTACTCAACTATCAAGTCAAGGCATCCAAATTTTACCATATTGTCCAAATTACTAAGCCAAGGTCAACAAGGAGATCTTGAGCAATAATCTTATTGTTACATATTTATCATCAAGGTTACCATGCTTATCATTAACAATAGTATCAAGCCACCATACATAAAAAACAATGTATCTAGCTTGCTTCATAAAAACAAGAAATCCCTCATGTCTAAAATGTAAGATACTTGTCAATATCAAGTGCACCAATATATAACATGTACCATAAATCAAACTTACTTTCATATGTATATATGAGTCATTGTCGAAGGTGAAATTCCCATCGTACCTTAGGGCTTACCTTGCCATCCAATTTTGCAGCTGAAACAATATACTATACATACCTTATAACATTCAGATACCTTTGCACTTTGTATCACTGAAGCAACAAAACTGTAGCTTGTTGACTTTGAATGTTAAAATACACAAAGGTATTTGTAATAATAATTTATTTTATATATAAAATGTACAAGAGATGATTGAATGTTACAATGAGGCCCTGCTTATATATCTAGGCAGGAGTCCTTTCATGACTGGGCATGTCTTTTAGACATGTCTTTTCACTTAACTAATATTATTTAAGATAATCATCATTTGATTATTTATTATTTACATTTTATTATTATTATTTATTTGTTATGAATTATATTCATAACATTGCCCCTTCCTTGAGAAGCTTTGTCCTCAAAGCTATATTGCTAACTATTTCTTCATCTTGTGTTTGTCATATCGGCATATGTAACTCGTCGTCACTGGTACCTCAGCCTGTATAATTTGTTGGTAACACTATCCTGAATTCAGGGTTATATCTATTTCCCCCTTTATATATATATATATATCAATAATAATAATAATTTATTTATTTATTTTTTAATATATATATATATATATATATATATTTATATATATAATTTTAATTAAGTAAATTATATTAACTATATGATTGTAACTATATAATTTAGTTTGATTTATCGACCCACGTATTGACGTCACACCGTTTGACAGGAGGACATGATGCTTGATGGCGGGGGGACGCAACCTTTTAACAACGTGTGCAGACTGGCTCGTTCGCTGTCGGAACAACGTGCTGGTCTGCAGTAGGTGAATGATGAAATGACTGGAAGTTTCAGACAGGGATTCTGGATGTAACGGTTAAGCACCGACTACCAGGGTATCTTTCGGTGTTTAACATTCAAATCCACAATCCACGAGCTCTTTAAATTCAACCCTAACACATGCATGTCCATTACATACACAGATGAAGATAGTGACGTGGTCACCATGGCAGACGATGTGGATTTCTTAGACGCCGTCCGTCTGGTTTTAAACCCCTTGCGTCTCGATGTTTCATTGGCAATGCTGTTGTCGAATTCAAAGAGATTTTCAGACCTGCGCAACAAAGGAATGGAGGAAATGGTTCGAAAACATCATGAATGCTATCTGCTGTTGCCATTTCAAGGAAAATCTCTTAATCAATCACTTCCAGATGCTTTTGAGTCACTTGTTGCAGGACTTGAGCTCCCAGCCCTAATTGTTCAAACCATAATTTTTCGCCACAATGACATACCACGCTCGGTTTTCCGCTCAAGTCTATTGTCTTGACAACAACACACTCACCGTGCTGCAGATTCTTCGTTACATTCACAAATGTTTGCAAATTAGAAATTATTGTTCCATTTACTTCAACAATCCACAGACTATGTTGCACGAAACTTCTAGGAACTCGACGTTTCGGGACATACCCGTACTCGAAACTCCGAAACTCAGCCGAAACTTGATTGAAACTCGACCATTATGTAATCATCTATGAGAGTTAATATAGACTTGGTTTTCCTTCTAAATTGTCATCTATGGGTCTTATTACCTTTTTTCTTGCAAGATAATGTGTTATTCACTTATTTATAAATTTATTTTTATATATATAAACATATATTGCGTTTTAGCTAACGTTTTGGCTGATGTTTCCATTTTTGGGAGGTGATGTTTCTAAACGTACCCGTTTCAGAAACTCTGAAACGTTTCGGCGTTTCGTGCAACTTAGTCCACAGATTATGCCAAAGCTTATCTATTTTGGCGGGGTTGCCAGACAACGACATTGCCACGTAAACAACACCCTGTTCTTTGGGCAAAAAAGGCAATTAACGGACCACTGAGGGTGTTTCCTAAAATATACATCCACACCAACCCACTATATGTGTGGTTCCGAACCCATCTCTCAATTCAGTGCTTACTTGAACCTTTAGCTCAGATTCATAACGATTTTGTTTCAAACTTAGAAGATCATTGTGCTGATCAAGGCTTTCGCAGGCATCCTCAACATCACTGAAATTGGTAACGGGTTCGCCATTTATAGCTAATAGTACGTCAGGGCGCGCCAACTTACTCTTTCCTTTCGATCCAGAGACGCAACACTCTACCATTATCACATTTCTTTTTATAAGATCCTTTTCCTCCAACTTTCGAACCCATTCTGCACTTAATCCAAAGCTATGGGTACTTGAAAGTAAAGTGGAGCCAAGGTCAACCTCTAAAATGCGGGCAAGAGGCATACATAATTTGATTCCATTTATAAGCAAAGGTGGCGGACCTTCTAGAGTTCCATCATGTATAATCTTATGTAGCACTTCTTTAACGACGTAAATCAGAATTCCTCACCCTCGCACACACAAATTATCACTATTCAGATTCCGCTTAGAGAATCTGCACCATAATGACCGAACCCTGGACTGCTCGTCTATTATTTCCTTTCAGAAATATTTTCCATGTTTCACAATTTGGCTTGATGTATCTCCTGTTCTATTAACTCCCGATTTAGTTATTGCAGCATCACCAACTCCCATAAGACCGACCCCATGCAGAAGGAACCATATTATGGGAAACAAAGCTTGTGCCTGTGCTTCTACTACTTCTCTCACTGTAACTATCAGAAAATTGACAACTATGTCTATCAGATGAATCATCCTCCCACAAATGGTCTCCATCTCCTTTCCTAGGTGACGATTGTAGCACGAGTCCAACAAATGCATCTGGATTATCCTTCTTCCATAGAGGTTGACCAAGATCATAAAAATCTGGTTCATTTTCTGCAGAAACAATTCGCATCCCATTTGTACTTGCAACATCCTCATTCACTCCATATTTAGTATTCTTATTGTATGAGTTTTTGCTACTTAATGGTAGATTGGAAACAGCAGCAGTTGAGGATCCAACTGGCCCAGTTTTCATCCCCAACAAGTGCCCACCTGGAAGTGAAACTGGAAGATTGAACTAAGAAAGACTCTGAAAATCTTCTACAACAATCCTATTTACACCATGCTCAATTGGGCACATGTCCCCTCTAAGACAAAACCCCCGCTCCTCAAAATCCCTACATCGATGGTGTCCCGTGCCCATGGTTAATCCAATGGTAGGATTGAAAGGGGGGGCTCGTCCTTGCATTCCAACATGTAGTGTATGCAACTGCTCCAGACCACCATTAGGCATTCCAGGAATCAATCCAAATGCATTCCATGATGAATTTGAAAAATTTCAAGGATTTGATATAGGCCTTGCAGGATACATATCTGAAGACATAGGTCCTGTTGGAATTTCTAAGTCTAACTGTTAGAAATCCTTCATGTACTTTTTGATTTATTTCTGCCCACTTGTTCTGTTTAATTGACAGGTTGTTTACCATGTGAACACTGAAAATAAATACAAGTACATGCTCAACACATTACAGATCATCAACTGAAGGAAAAACAAGCACACAAGTGACACCGTTTTTTTTGAATCAATGTCCCCGGAAAAATCCAATGCAGAAACAGGTGTAGCTATCTGAGGGTTTTATTATTAAGCAGTTTTAGAATACAATTTGGGTGCCAAACCGGCTCACTCAACAGAGAATGATCTTGGCAGTAGTACCTCTCAGTCAAAGATAGATATTTCGACTAAAACCCCGGATGAACAATCCCACAACTCTCAGCTCCAATCTGCCCCATGAATTCTCTAGCGTCTGCCTCTAGGGACCACATCAGCCTCTCTGGCCCAGCGTCACCCCAACTCGCCTTGCGTCAGCCTCTGGAGGCACTGCGTCAGCCTCTAGAGCCTCTGCGTCACCCACATTGGCTCTCTCTGGCACTGTGCAGATCTTGGCTGCCTCTGTGTGGGCCCTGACTAGCTCTGAGTGGCCTCTAGATGGCTCTGCGTCCCTCTCTCCCAGCTTCTGCGCTGATGCTCCCGGTACCCTCTCTGCCTCTCTGCTTCTGTATTCACTGCCCCTCAGCTGCAACTCTAATCACTCTTTCGATTTCCTCGGCAAGCCCTGCCCTAGAAAATCAAATTCTTGATAACTTGCTGTGTTCTCCAAGTGACCCTCAAGCCTCTTATACTTTTCTCATTGACAATTCAATGGCTGAGATTAAGTCCTTAATCAATGGCTAAGATTAACTCTGGTTTGATCCACTACTTTTGGACCCTTCTAATACAGTTTTATATTAATTCACATTAATATTTTATTTTCCCTAAGTTTAAACTTAGGGACTCCATTAAAAATATTAATTATTTTAATATCTCCCAAACTGTTTAGAATCTGCCCAAACCATTTCTGGGTATTGGAGATCTCATATCTTTTAGCCTTTCGACCAATTTTCGTGGCTAGAGCACATCCGATGCTACCCCAAATCAACACTCCCTCTTAGCGAGGACTGTGCTCTAGTAATACTCTTCACTGAGCATCACCCTGATCATCCGACATCGGTCTTGGTGCTGATGCTAGGCTTGCTGCCCAACATCCTCTGTACTACTGCATCATGTACTGCTACCCATGGCCCTGCCACTGCCACTGCTGCATCCGTACGACAACCCCTCTCATCATGCTGCATCGTGCTGCCCATAGCACTACCACTGCTAACTGCTGCACTGCAACTCAGTTACTGAGAAGTAAGTAATTGATCTCCCAACTCTGACATCTCTGTCAGGCTAGAGACACCCACGATGCTGAAACTCCTTTTGTCGCTGACAAGTGCTCCCTCTCTGACCTCTGTGCTGCTGCAACAACTCCATGCACCTCGCACTGCTGCTTCACGCTGTCCTGGGACTCTTGCACTGTAGCTCCCTCTTTCACCCCATCCGCATCCATCTCTATTGACATCCGCTAGTATTGCTACTCCTATTCGGGGCTTTGGTATCCAGGTATAATCCAAGAGGCTGGGTACCTCGAGGATCCTGCCCCTCATCGCTTATAGTCCATCTGACTACAGTTCGATGTCTCCCTACTTCCTCTCAAGTGGCGTGTGAGCACTCATGGCACAATCATCGTCTGTCTCCACTTCCTTCTTTGCCCTTACCTGCGTAGCCTTGGTCTCGGAAGCCTCTCCCTTGCTCTTCTTCCTCGGACGCTAGCTCGCATAGTGACCCAGTTCCCCACAAGTGGAAGCATTTGACCTTGGATAGTCCTTCTTCTGTTTCTCTTGCTTTCCCTCAGATGCTAGGGCAACATCCTCCTCTTACTTCTTCTTGATTCTGACCCCCTTGCCGCTGCTTCTCGCCTTGGTCAGCCTTCTGATATCTTCTTGGCGAAGAGCCGCCCACAGTTCCTCCCAATCTGGAAGGGCCAACCTGCCCAGTATGCTCTGGAAAAACACCTCCCAGTCTTTTGAGACTGCGTTCAGGGCTGTCCTCACCATCAATTCTTGATCCAGCATGGCCCCTATAGAAGTCAGCTGATCCCGGATCTCCTTCAATCGACCGAGGAAGGTGTCAATCTGTTCTCCCTTCTGCATCTAGTATGATTGAAGCTGATTTTCTAGTAGCACCTTCCTCTGCACGGAAGTATGCTGATATAATTTCGTCAGGGCCTCCCACATCGCATTTGCCGTTTCCTTTTCGACAATATGTGGTACTACATGGTCCTTGACCCCATCAAGGATGATGCTCTTAGCCCTTGCCATTGCCTCCTCGTACTTCTTGTTCTCAATCGGGTCAATTGGGATCGCTATCGTCTTCAAGGCAAAGTTCTTAAGATGATTCCGGTCTAGAACGGACAAGCTTCTAGCTTTCTAGACTTCGAAGTTTGGGACTCCGTCCAGTCTATCCTGGTCTCTTACCCCGTTCACTGCCATTTCACTGCTCCTCTACTTCCCTTTTGGAAGTTCTCGGTGTGACTCCCTCTGAGCCCCGATTTCCCTCCTGGAAACCCCTATGCCAATGTCGAGATGCCCCCACTCCGATCGTTAATGCAGCTGCACCATTGATCCAGATTTCTTGGCTAGAAATCCTCGGTAGCAACTCCCTCATCCTTGGTCTTGCCCTGTTAGGTACTGTATTGACCACATTACCCCACCAGCTTCACTCCGCAACTTACCCACAACCTCCTATGCCTCAACAAACTGAAGGTTTACCCCGTTCACTGCCATTTCGCTGCTTCTCTACTTCCCTTTTGGAAGTTCTCGGTGTGACTCTCTTGAGCCCCGATTTCCCACCTGGAAACTCCTTTGCCAATGTCGAGATGCCCCCACTCTGATCGTTAGTGCATCTGCATCACTGATCCAAATTTCTTGGCTAGAAATCCTCGGCAACAACTCCCTCCTCCTTGGTCTTGCCCTGTTAGGTATTGTTTTGACCACAGTACCCCACCAACTTCACTCCGCAACTTACCCACAACCTCCAATGGCTCAACAAACTGAAGGTTAGAGCTTCTAGGCTCTGCGCAATCTTGACAATAGCAAGCTTCGCACCTCCTGGCCATGGGCGTCAATCCTTCCTGACTGAGAAAGATGATCGGGCACTGCGTAGGTCAGGTCTGCTCCCTTCTACCACTGCGCTAATCCTCCACCCAGCTCAAACTGTCACCCCTCCCTTGCTGCTTTCTGCTATGAACAACTTCTGTCACTCGCGACAACTGTTTCTGCTGCTACTTCTCTGCTAGCTGATGCCTTCAGTTATCCTGTGATCTACAGCCATGCTCTGATTCCATGTTGGAATTTCTAAGTCTAAATGTTAGAAATCCTTCATGTACTTTTTGATTTATTTTTGCCTACTTGTTCTATTTAATTGACAAGTTATTTACCATGTAAATACAAAAAATAAATACAAGTACATGCTCAACACATTACAGATCATCAACTAAAGGAAAAACAAGCACACAAGTGACACCGTTGTTTTTGGACCAATGTCCCTGGAAGAACCCAATGCGGGAAAACTGGTGCAACTATCTGAGGGTTTTATTATTAAGCAGTTTCAGAATACAATTTGGGTGCCAAACCGGCTCATCCAACAGAGAATGCTCTCGGCAGTAGTACCTCTAAGTCAGAGACAGATATTCTGGCTAAAACCCTAGATGAACAATCCCACAACTGTCAGCTCCAATCTGCCCCACAAATTCTTTAGTGTCTGCCTCTAGGGACTTTGTCAGCCTCTCTGGCCCATTGTCACCCCAACACGCCCTGCGTCAGCCTCTGGAGGCACTGCATCAGCCTCTAGAGCCTTTGCGTCAGCCACGCTGGCTCTCTATGGCACTGTGCAGCTCTTGGTTGCCTCTGTGTGGGCCTTCACTGGCTCTGAGTGGCCTCTAGCTGGCTCTGTGTCCCTCTGTCTTGTCTTCTGCGCTGATGCTCCTGGTACCCTCCCTGCCTCTCTTCTTCTGTATTCATTGCCCCTCAACTGCAACTTTGATCACTCGTTTGATTTCCTCAGCAAGTCGGACCCCAAAATATTGAATTCTTGATCAACTCGGTGTGTTCTCCAAGTGACCCTCAAGCCTCCTCTTATATTTTTCTTGTTGACAATTCAACGACCGAGATTAAGTCCCTAATCAATAGCTAAGATTAACTCTGGCTTGATCCATGACTTTTGGACCCTTCTAACACAGTTTTATATTAATTCACATTAATATTTTATTTTCCCTAAGTTTAGACTTAGGGACTCCATTAAAAATATTAATTATTTTAATATCTCCCAAACTGTTTAGAATCTGCCCAAATCATTTCTGGGTATTGGAGATCTCATGTGCTTTAGCCTCTCCACCAAGTTTCGTGGCTAGAGCACTTCCGATACTACCCGAAATCAACAGGTCCTTGAGGTGTTGCTGACAAAAAATCAACTGTCTCCATGGAGGTGAACCTTGAATCATGTGGAGCCCAACTACCTATACTCCTTCCCCTTCCTCTTCCTAAAGGAGCACGAAGAAAGGGATTGTGCACATCAAACCGAGGAGCAGGTTCAACATGATATGTCTGACTTCCCTTCACCGATTTTTGATCTCCATCCACATTCAATTGGGCAAAGGATGAAGAACCATGACGTTTCTTGTCAAACTTTACAGATCCTTCTCTCTCTGTTTGTAATGGGGTATATTCCCTGCAGCGATCTAAAAACTGTGCCTCACCTTCTTGCAATGACTGGCCATTATCTGAAAGCCTGCCCCACTTCTTGATAGGTCTCGTCTCATCATCCTCTTCACCATCCCAATCAAAAGATTGAGGCCGAGTGACTCTCCTTCTATGTTTATGGTTGCGATCATCGTCATCCTCATGTGGATCTCCTTCACTACGACCAAGTTTATCTTCACCATTATTAAATGTAATGTTTTGTGCATTATTCTCATCATTTTTATCATGGTTTTCTTCTTCCTCTCTCCCATAATCCACCTTCACAAATATCTTCTTCTTTTTCTTCTTCCACATTTTCCTCATCATCATCATCAATGTCTTCTTCAACATCTTCTTCATTGTTATGATATTGTTCATCTTCTTGTTTCTCAAGATGGTCCTTATCCACATCATGAGCTATCAAGTCGGCCTATATGAAGAGCCATGTCCACCCTTGAGGAAGCCTATATATAAGAGGAACTCATCCTCCACTTGGATCATTCATTCATTCATCTCTTATGTGAAGAAGGTATAAGAAGGAAGTCGAAGAAGGAAGTGCGAAGAAGAGAAAGACAAAGAAGTCAAAGTGTTTGGGTCTCTCTCCATTCTTCTAGAAGTGCGAAGTTAGGGTTTCTACACTGGGAAGGTATGAGGTTCGATTTTGGAAGCAAGAGAGGGTCTCTTAGGGCATCTTACTAGCCCTAGGACTCAAGTCAAGGCAAGCGAGGTCAAGGGGAAGGCAGTTAGAGGGAGATCGAAGCCTCCTAGAGAAGAAGCAACAGTGACTGGGGAGCAAAATTTCGGATCTACTAGGAGGTCGAAGATATTTCAGTAGGAGGCCGAGGAAGACGTGATCTTGGAGGGTATATGTTTGAGTCTAGGTTATTCGTTAATTGAAAGATCTGAAAGATAAGAAGAGATTTTACGAGTTTTCCCCTCAAGAGGAGGGGTTTTGGCCCTGGCTTGCAGCCAATATACTGCGTCATTGTTCTTACTGTTTTTGGTAGCTGTTTGATGTATTGCACATTGGAATAAGAAATATCAATGCTAATAAGTAAAAAGGTAACATAAACAATTATCAAGTTAAGATAATTAACATATACATTGCCCTATTGGATTCTCAACAATTAGGATCCCGTATATGGAGACCACATCCACCCTTGAGGAAGCCTATATATAAGAGGAACTCATCCTCCACTTGGATCATTCATTCATTCATCTCTTATGCAAAGAAGGTATAAGAAGGAAGTCGAAGAAGGAAGTGTGAAGAAGAGAAAGACAAATAAGTCAAAGTGTTTGGGTTTCTCTCCATTCTTCTAGAAGTGCGAAGTTAGGGTTTCTACATTGGGAAAGTATGAGGTTTGAT
The DNA here is from genome assembly GCA_031772625.1 of Pinus tabuliformis. Lineage (NCBI taxonomy): Eukaryota > Viridiplantae > Streptophyta > Pinopsida > Pinales > Pinaceae > Pinus > Pinus tabuliformis. Next base: position 876,134,768 of record CM062820.1, on the reverse strand, counting down.
TTTGGAAGCAAGAGAGGGTCTCGTAGGGCATCTTACTAGCCCTAGGACTCAAGTCAAGACAAGCAAGGTCAAGGGGAACACAGTTAGAGGGAGATCGAAGTCTCCTAGAGAAGAAGCGACAGTTATTGGGGAGCAAAATTTCGGATCTACTGGCAGGTCGAAGATATTTCAGTAGGAGGCCGAGGAAGACGTGATCTTGGAGGGTATCTGTGTGAGTCTAGGTTATTCGTTAATTGAAAGATCTGAAAGATAAGAAGAGATTTTACGAGTTTTCCCCTCAAGAGGAGGGGTTTTGGCCCTGGCTTGCAGCCTATATACTGTGTTATTGTTCTTACTGTTTTTGGTAGTTGTTTGATGTATTGCACATTGGAATAAGAAAGATCAATGCTAATAAGTAAAAAGGTAACAAAAACAATTATCAAGTTAAGAGAATTAACATATACATTGCCCTATTGAATTCTCAACAATTAGGATCCCGTATATGGAGACCAAACCCAAATGGAAACCACCTGTAATCCTGCCTAAGATCCAATGCATTCCTAGGCTTCCAGTACAACCAATCATTAAAATAATCGGGTAAAAGAGTTTACAAATCATGGATAACAAAGTGGTCACTTCATAATGGCATGCCCTTTCGTAGTGGGCTTTGGCATGTGCTAGTGTCTCCAAGCTCCAAAGGGGGTTAACCAAGTACCTTATTAGGCAGTTTTAACCCCTAAAGGGGATAGTATGTCCAAGGTACATCCCTCTAATGGGGGTGGCAAGTGATAAGTAAATGGAATGGAATAGGGAATGAGGGGCAACCCTGGGCCACATATTGGGGCATAAGGGTAGTTGGATAAGGGGAAGCCCACAACTGGGTATGTAATGTGTAGGAGGGAACAATCGTGGTACATGAGGTACCCCGACCTTGATTTTTCCACCCTTTTTTATATGCCTTTTGCCTTTTATGAATTTTCTTTCATTAACTGCTCGGGGCTCAAAGGACAAGAGCATGATGTGTAAGATATAGCAGTGATTACCCTCTTTAGGTATGGCGATTAATTGCCCTCCAGGGGTTGGGACAATCATGGGTCCCTAAATGATAAAGGAGGCTCATCTAGGGCCTATGGAACTTGGGTGTTGACCATGGATTGGGGTAGAGCTCATGTATTGGCTTTTGTCCACGTGCTAATTATTTTTGTCCCGACCATCTTTTGCATTTTGTGGTACAATTTCCTGTTAAATGTGGCCAATTATGCTTTTTTATTTTTCTTTTAGCTGCTTCAACCTCTGGGGCATCATTCCAGGCTTGACCCAAGGTGGGGGCAAGGGGATAGGGAGGTTGGCCCTATGTGGACCCAGAATGGAAATGTGGACCCAGGTGGGAGAAATGATGAATGGGGTATAGTGAGTGGAAAGGGAGTAATATATGCAGATAAAGGAGTGGGACTACACACCCAAAGTCGAGGTTTCCTAAGTAGTACCACCCTAGAACCAAATGGCTAAGATCCAAGGGGAACATCCAAAAGAGATCAAGGGGACAAGAGCACAAACTAAGCCCACCCTTTCTGCCAAATGCCCCCATCAATCCATACCCAGAAGTATCCATGATAAGTAAACCCAATACTCAATTACCAAATGGCAAGACATACCTTAGATTCGGGAGGCCTGCCTTCAAACATACGATCAATACAAGTGGGTGAGGGACCACATGGCTGACTTAGGTGGCAGAGAAATGGCACAACGTGCTAGTAAGAGGTTGCAAGGGGCTGCTAGCTGTTGGCTGAGGTTCATCATGGAGAAAAATTTCTCATGGGGATATCACCCATGAACACGAAGTGGTGGGTAACGGTTCCCAAGAGCTATATCCTTCATATTTGATTGCCATGGATTTTGTTTCGTCTATCCATCATGATTCCCTATGGTGATGTCACAAGCTCTTGTTTCTAATTCTTCCATGATGCCACGATGCATCTTATTATTTATTATAGCCATATCCTATAACATAAGATTTAGAAGCTATGTTAAGACCTTTTGTGAGGGAGACTATCTCAGCATAGTAGAGATCTCTTACTTCCTCTTTTCTTGGACTTCTTCTCTTCGGCTTCCTCCACTTCTTCGGTGATATGGGCTTCTTCTCTTCCTCTTTTGATATTGTCCCTTTAGGACAATCTTTCCTGTAATGTCCATAATTTTTCCATCCATAGCATTGAATATTAGCTATGCTCTTCTTTCTTTTTTGAGGAACAAATTTTCCAAACTTCCCTTTCCTTCTTGCAAATGTTTGAGTCCTTTAACCTTCAACACTTTTTCCCTCAACTTGTCTTTTTCTATCTTGCATAGAAACCACAAGTTGTCGAATGAGGTAACTTTCTTTTATCCCCATGGACATCTGTTACCTTGTTCATCAGTTAGTTTATTTAGAACAATGATGATTATCCTCGTATCATCTCTCCTAGATCTCGCAGTTGAGATCTTATGAAGATATCCCTTCATTTTTTGAAACCTTCGATTTTGTGTAGATCAGATCTAAGTCATGTGACCTTCTTTATCGCATCTTCAGAGAATATTCTTACGAGCTTATCATATACATCTCTTTGATGTCTCCAATATTTCTATATGAGGGGACCTTTCATAAGAATCCATTTCCATGAATTCTGAGGATACTTTTTCCATTGATGTGTTCAATGACTTCACTTTCTTCGAGGACTATGCCTATTCTCCTTTTCCATGCAAAGAATTTCGATGACCCAACCAACTTATAGATCTCCTTGCAAACACGAAGTCATTTTACCAAATTGATTAAAGAATGAAAGATACTTACTTGACAAGTGAAGATGAAATCTTCAACTTGATCACCTTAATGATGGTTGAAGAAGATGTATTAGTGCTCCCTTTGGGATGATCTTCTTCCAAATGAAGAACCCTTCTTCAGTGAGAGGAAATTGCTCCTTTTATAAAGACAATGCATTTAGATCTAGCTCCCTTGATTATCTTCTCCTTCCTCCTTTCGGTTCTTATTGAGATCATTTCCTTTCTGAGCATAATATGGTAGCAACGAACTGTTGACACACTTGAGATGGCACTATGTTACTGTCTTCACACCAAACTGTCCTTTCTGTAGCATTAGCAAGACACTGTAATACTTCTCTTAATGGCAGCTCCTGCACATTACCAGCCTATGGCTTCTATGCATCATCTAGCCGAAATTATATCAGAACTTTCACTATGGAGATCCAAACTTTACCCTTAACAAACCCTCGCTTTCACTTCTGTTTAGTTCGAATTGTATACTGTGATATGACATCCGAAACTGTCCATCAACACAAAGATCCGAACTGCTGTGTGACTGTGCTAGGAGTCCGCATTCATCATTGTCCTCTCCAAGATGATGTAATCTTCAACTTTAAAGTAATTCGAGCTACCTTGCTTTGTAGATAAATCGATGAGGATCTTTGTGGTCTTTTTATGATGACTATAGGATCCAAAACTTTTGCTGTTGTACACTGCCTCTTCGATCTAGGGTTTGATTCTTCAATGTAGATCTTGATCTTTCTCTTTGATAACCTTCAACTTGCTTTGATGTCTTTCTTGAAACTCGATCCTTGAGTGTCTCTTTGATTAGATGCCCTTCCTTAACCTTAGCTCTGATTCCATGTTGAGAAATCTAGGGCATTAGCAATAGGTGATTTCTCTTCTATTAGTGACTGCTTGTGAATGCTTTTTACTTGTTTAGATTAGGATCTTCTACATGTTAGATTATTAGTGTTCTTTTTCATCAAACAGTAACCAATGCATAAACATAAATACACAAGAGACACAACATGTAGGCTATGAGCCAGGGCCAAAACCTCTCACTCTTTACGAGGAAAACCCACACAAATTCTTCTTATAGAGATTCCAATTGACGAATACCAAGACCAAGACCCTTGACCTAGTAGCCACTCCAAGACCAACGCACACGTTCTCTTGTCAAACCTCTTCTTGACTCTTCTTCCATCGAGATCTTCATTATTGCTTTGGTACCGAGATCTTCTTTGCCAGTGCGATCTGAGCTTCTATCTCGTTGTCACCTTAGACTTGTTGTCACTGTGATCCGTGCTTCTAGAGGGATCCGATTCCCTTCAACATTCAGTCACCCATACTATCCGAAATACAGAGAGACCTTTATGTGGAGATCCGAAACTATCTTGCTACCTTATCCATTGGAAATACAGAGGGATCCGTATTCCCTTTGACTGTGATTACATCCGACCCATTTACTGCAGCCATCCGAATCCTATCCGAATTCCTTTTTGCCTTCTCCATTGAAAAACTCAGAGACATGCGAAGTTTGTTATGTGGTAATGCGAGGAGCCTAGCCTCCTATATATAGTGATTTGTCCATATGCTTATGAGCCAACTTGAGCTTTGAATAGATGTGTCTCCTTGAGTGAGCCGACATGAGTCATTATTTCATTTTGTAGGCCGACATAGGAAGAGGACTGTGTGCTTGTCGTTGGAGGGCTATTTAGACACATTATAGACTCAAATACATTGTTATATCCCCAAGAAGGGTTCTTCATACATGACATAGACTCTTTGACTTTTAATGACCAATTCTAAGGCTTTCAATGGGAGCCATCTAAAATAAAATCATTTGCTCATGAAACCCATGAAGCAAGGCTTACAAAAAAAAAATAAAATTATTTTATTCATTACATCATTTACAAAAGTCACAATTACATGTCATTATGAAGACCGAACATAGTTATACTTTTCAACAAGAAGCAACTTCACATTTTCGACCTAGAAGCAGCTTCACAACTTCGACCTTGTAGCTTCAGAATTTCATCTTGTCCAGAAACTGTAGAAACCTTAACACAAGAGCGAGAGAGAGAGGACCAAAATATTGATCTTCCTCTTCTTCTTCATTTTTCACCCCTTTTCCAACTTCTATCTTATGAGATCAAACTTGCTTGAGTGTTTTATCAAATGAGGTTGACTTCCTTCTTATTTATAGGCTTTTGAGGGGTACAAGTTGCTATCTTTAGGTTGACTTGTCCCTTCATGTAGGCCAACTTGATCTTTGCACCATGACAAGGTCTTGGAGGGTCTTTTGACTCAAATAAAATTTCTTTACAATATGTAACATGCCCAAAAGGGTCTTTCATACATGACAATGACTCAATTGACTCGTAGATTCAATGACAAGCCCTAGAAGCACTCAATGGGTGCTTGACCTAAAAACTAATTTTCCCTTGAGCATGAAACCCATGCCTCCAAAATAACAATAATAAATTTATTTTTCTCTTTTCATTAAATACATAAAATCGTGATTACATATGTCATTATGAAGATTGGCCCTAGTTACATATTTCAACAACCGCCTTGTGGAAATACGTTACTAGGCTTTCAAGAGGGTAAGGGGGTAGAACTACTAAATTTACTTGCCCCCATTGCAAAATCACTTACATAGGTTCATATACCCGTGCCAGAAAGCATCTTTGTGGGCAAATGGTATGGGATGGAACTAAGCAAATAGGAATCAAAACTTGTGTAAGTGTGTTAGCACAACAGAGAGCCAAATACACAAGGGAAGAGGAGGAAGTCCAATACAAATCTAAAAGATCAAAGGGTGATTTTGAACATGACACCACTAGCCCACAATCACATAGAGTAGGCCGACTTGATCTTTGCACCATGACGAGGTCTTGGAGGGTCATTTGACTCAAACAAATTTTCTTTACAATATGTAACATGCCCAAAAGGGTCTTTCATACATGACAATGACTCAATTGACTTGTAGACTCAATGACAAGCCCTAGAAGCACTCAATTGGTGCTTGACCTAAAAAATAATTTTCCCTTGAGCATGAAACCCATGCCTCAAGAATAACAATAATAATTTATTTTTCTCTTTTCATTAAATACATAAAATCATGATTACATATGTCATTATGAAGATTGGCCCTAGTTACATATTTCAACAACCCCCTTGTGGAAATATGTTACTAGGCTTTCAGGAGGGTAAGGGTGGTGGAACTACTAAATTTACATGCCCCCATTGCAAAATCACTTAGATAGGTTCATATACCCGTGCCAGAAAGCATCTTTGTGGAAAAATGGCATGGGATGGAACTAAGCAAATAGGAATCAAAACTTGTGTAAGTGTGTCAGCACAACAAAGAGCCAAATACAAAAGGGAAGAGGAGGAAGCCCAATACAAATCTAAAAGATCAAAGAGTGACTTTGAACATGGCACCACTAGCCCACAATCACATAGAGTAAGAACTCCATCAACATCCACCCATGGGAATGGATATAGAGGCGCAAACACAAACATCTCTTTAAGGCATAGAACAATATCAAAATTCCTTGATCAAGGGTGTAGGGATGATGTGGACGCAAAAATTTCTTGGTTTCTCTTTGCATATGGGATACCATTCAATGTTATTCGCTCACGTTATTGGCATGAAATAGTTTTCACCATCAAATTGCTGCTCCTAAAGGATACAAGAGCCCTGGGTATGACAAAGCTAAAATTGTGGGACTTTATTGTGAAAAAGCCAAAATAACAAATGCTTTGTGTAAAATCACAAATTCTTGGAATGAATATGGGGTTTCCATTGCATTTGATAGCTGGACAAATGTAAAAGGCAAGCCATTGATAAATGTTCTTGGTGTGTTTGCTACTGGTGCAGTCTTCCTTTTATCACATGATTACTCAGAAAAGTTCAATACCTCCATCAACATTGCACTACCATTAATTCAAACAATTGAAAGTATTGGGCCATACAATGTCATCCAAATCCTCACTGATAATGCTTCTAATTGTAAGGCAACGAAAGCAATCATTGAGGATAAATACCCCGACATATTTTGGTTTGGGTGTTTGGTTCACACAATCAACCTTTTGATGCATGACATTATTAAGATCAAGAAACCTTAATATAGATGGATTGGTGAATTGTACAAGAGAGGCAAGAAAATGATAAAATTTATTACCAATCATAGTAATACCCATGGGCTTTTCCGCAATCACTCAAGGTTGGAGCTATTCAAGCATGGGTAGACTAGATTTGCTAGCTATTACCTCACCTTTAGGCACCTTTTGAAGGTAAGAGAGTCATTGACTAGCATGGTATCAAGTCAACATTGGCAGGTATTAAAGGACAGGGCTGCAACCACCACTGACAGGGAAGATTTTGAAGAGGTGAAGTACACCGCTCTTGATGGTCAGTTTTGGTCAAGTGTGAGGGATGTTTTGCAATACACAACCCATTTATAACATGATTCATTCTGCAGATATAGATGCACCGGTGATTGGGGAGGTGTATGAGCAGATGGATAACATGTTGGGGCAAATGAAAGGTATTGTTCAACCGAAAAATCCCATCTTGTATGATCATATTCACAAATACGTGTGTGTACGGTGGGATAAACTTACTGTTCCACTAAATGCCTTGGCGTATATCCTTATGCCAAAATACTACTCTCCCTCTTCGTTGGGAAATCCTGTAGCTGGGGGTGGGGTTAGGACCAAACCCCATATAGATCCAAAGGTACAAGTTGGGTATATGGCAGCATTAGACAAGCTGGTCCCTGACAGAGAGGAGTGTGCTAGATTGTGTCGAGAATTAGGCAAATACTTCAATCACATTGGAGTTTTTGGTTATTTGCATGTAATCGAAGATTGGGGCAGAATGGATGTTGTTACATGGTGGAACATGTATGGCTTTGGGGGACCTTTGGCAAAATTGGCAATAAAAGTGCTTTCACTGGTTGTTAATATTTCTTCTGCAGAGAGGTGTTGAAGCACCTATAACTTCATCCATAATGTGAGAAGAAACCACCTCAATGAAAACCGGGCAGAAAGTTTGGTTTTTGTGCACTACAACTTGAGGTTCTTGACATATTATTGTGAGTGGGGTTGTGCTGATACATCATATATGACTTGGGACAACAACCCAAAGGAGGATAATTTGGACGGAGCTATACATTTAGAAGAGTTGGAAGCAAAACTTTTGAAAGATGATGACGAAGCCGCAGCAGCAGCAGCAGCAGCCATGCCACCCCAGTCATCCAGTCGCAGTGCTAGAGTTCCACCAGCTTTGCCGTCATCTCCATCTGCAGCCTCACATGGAGGTCATGTGCCTTTTGGTTTCGAACATGGCTGTCTGTCTATGTGGGAGGAGACTCCCAATAGACCACGAGAAAAGAAATGAGAAATTTCTTGTGGCAAGAGGGCCAAGCAGTATATAATAGATTTATTTGTCTTTTCTAGTTTCTAGTAGTTTTTCTCACTATTGACTCTTTCATATTTATTATGATTTTGTTTGTAAACAATACATGACAATTTAAGTTTGAAGTAAATCATTGGTAAAGGATCATGAATATGATGCTTCGTGGAGGTTGAAATTTGAAACATTTCATTTCATGTTTGATATTCTTTGCTATAGTTTGGTAATGGTAATGGTTACAAGTACAACTTCAGTGATGACACATGTTATATATTGAATTTTGAAAGTTTGAAACTTTAAGATTGATGAATCATGAGACTCGATATGTTGTAACATGTAACTTGTGGACATGTGGTTGATGAATATTATAAGTTCTAGATGATTGATGTTATATGGTTTAATTCTTTTTTGTTTTGCTTTTATATCTAATTCATCATTCCACATGCTTTTGTTGACATATATGCATCAAAATATATAAAAATATGTATTATATAAAATTCGCTCCCAACCTGGCAGCTTTTGAAAATGTCACTCCCCACTCCCGCTTCTGCTCCCACTCCCAGGGAGCCTTGCAATACACTACACATTGCCTCACCCCATACTTGTGTATACAATCAGCTCTAACAAAAACCAGTGCTCAGCATCTAAACTATGATTATTCCATGGCAACGCAATTTAAAATTAGTTTACCAGATCACAAGGCAGACCGAATCGATGTACATTAATTGCTTTCCTTTTTCTTGTAGTGCATGCGCACACTGGACTCACTAAATGCCTTTCATAAGATCTCCCAAAAATAACTTCGCCGTTCATATTGACACTCGATATATTAACCAGAACTGTTGTAAATTTAAAAAATTACTGTTGTGTGGTGTCATTCACAGCTCACAGTACATTCAAATTGTAGATCGTATTCATTCCTGGGAAGTGTAGATGGAACAGAATATTTCAAAAGGAAAATCTGTGACTGTCCAGATTAAAACTGAGCTGATGGCATTGAGGAAAGAGACATAAGAAGATAGCCACACCGGTGGGTACCTGAGCCAAGACAAAAAGAAAAATTATAAACTCTGTTGATACAAATTGATTGCTCCCAACAAGCCTCAGTTCTGATGTATAACAACCATAGTGACACACTGCCAGTCGCACAAGTGAACTCAATCCTCAAAACCACATTCCATATGCAGCGATCACTAGATCCCCAGTGCTGCCACTGGTTTATTGATCCATCGTCTTCTATTACTTCAACTGCAGCCTTGAAACAGCTCAACCAGACTTCAATTTGGATATTAAACGGACCTCATAACAGGCTTCTCAAACTCAACCGAACAGACTTTCAAACTGCCTTTGATAAATCAACAAGAATAAAAGACAGATAAAACCCCAAACTTTGATTCTTATGCCTCTGCTCTTGATCATATGTTTTGTCCACAGAATAGGCCTCTTAGGATCAGAGCAATGATTGATATGTGCGTGAGTCAATGATACATTTGGAGAGATCCGAGTACTATATTTATACTTGATGAAGGGGCTTCTGGAGGGGTCAAGTAGCGCTTCAAAATATGAGCTGACTTCAATTCAAAAGACAAATTAACCTGAGCCGACTTGACATATCCTTGAAATTTGAATTTTCAATTTAAAAATTTAGTGCCAAAACTAACAGCCATTAAGGACGACTTGAAGAGGGATTTTTTTTTTGCTGAGTGAGGACCATCAAGAACAATATTTTTAATAATAATGCCATCTTTTGACCAATCATTAAACTGCCAATAGAATTCGAATTTGGGGCTTCTTGACCATAGAATGGGGCTTCAACTTTAATAAGACATATCTCAACCGTGAGGAGTTATGTGGCATGCCACCTACCATTAGAATTGGCAGGACGAGGAGAATTGGTCTTGGATGCCAATTCACTGATCTTATCCAAATCTTCATTATTGAGGCATCATGACTACCTGCAAGAGTTTTTCATCCTTCTAGAGCTTGTTGATCAATGGAGCTTCCAATTAATGCAATCCATAGACAAATATTAAGAGCGCTCAAAGACGACGTTGGTATCAATGACAACACCATTCAACAGACAAATTGTGTGACTTAGTTTAGAAGTAGCATTGAAGAATGAAATGGGATATCTGGCATGAAGTATTTTATCCTTTGCAGATATCCAGTCTCCCTTATAGTTGGGGAGAAATTAACAAAGACTTGGCAGTAGATTTGAATATTTAATCTGTTTAAAATAAGAGTAGGTTGTTGTTAGAGGGAAAAATGTACCAACAACTTTGTGCAATTTGGAAACAATGATGATATGTGCCTACTAGCCTAGTGAGTATTCAAGACAAAGTGAGGGTTATTGTGAACTGTCATGTGTGCATGGCCACCAAAGTAACAAAATGGCTCTTGGAAGTGAAGTTTTACCATGTGCAAGTGCACAATGTGGCACTGGCACAGTGAAAAGTTTTGCAATGGCAATCTGGAGGTACATGAAACTTATTCTTGAATGTTACAATCGCTAGCAGGAATCAATTCTAGCCTTTTACATTGTAGTTCTATTTATAAAATCATTATTTAACAATTTGTTGTTTTTTTCAACTAAACGGTTATGGGACTACCCAGTAGAACTTGTTTATATGGATTTTTTCACACTTTTCACCAAGTAGAGCATGTCTCCGGAGATTTGAACCCACCACAGCCAGAAACACAATATGTGCCTCTACTGCTTGAGCTCAACTCCTTCGACCATTCTTTAACAATTTGCTATACTAGTAAAGAATGCACATTTGAAAAAACTGTAACTTATTTTTATTGACATTATCATAATGCTCAGATTTAAATTGAAGATACCTTATTTACTCCCTTGTTGCTATTTCACAATTCATGTACTTACTGGTCCGATTAATTACTTTCGGATATTCAAAGGGCATTGATATATTTGCTCTATCTAGTTCTTTCTCCTGGTTGAGTGACATGGAATATTCACAGGGAGAACCGTCTTAGGTTTCATGTTCAACATTTTGGTGTTGTGAGGGATTTCGAAATGACTAGATGATTCTTTCAGTTCACTTTGTATTTATACACATTTTCTTGCTCATTTTATTTTATTTCTTTAAGTCATTCAGCAGCTTGTAAGATTATGCTGTCTCACAAACATCATTTGCAGTGCTGAGATAATATTTGCACAAAGCTTATTTCTTTTTATAACATTGTTTGAAGTTTGGATATATAGGCAGTTTAGAAAGTATCTCATGTCATACAAAGGTGAAATTCCATAAACCATGTTTGATTGGGATACATTGCTCTTGGTGCAGAATGTTGATGGGGTGAACTATTTACATGTAAAAGTTGCTGGCCTGTTATTTGTTGCAACCACAAGAGTAAATGTGTCTCCTGCACTTGTGTTGGAGCTTCTGCAGCGGATAGCACGTGTGATAAAAGATTATCTTGGAATTCTCAATGAGGATTCACTACGGAAAAATTTTGTCCTTGTATATGAATTACTCGACGAAGTGATTGTGAGTCCTTGCCAGACTTAATCCTGTCCTGCAAAATGTGAAGAAGTTTTTACATATTAATGTTTATAACAGCAAAGAAGCTGTTTATTGTCTAACCTCTTTCCTCTGTTCCATGCTTCACAAGTCAAATGCTTGGTGTAGTGTTAGCTTATAGTTCCTGACAAATAGGCATTAATTGTTCCTGCCTTTCATCTGCACTTCCTGCCCTCACACTTAAAACTTTTCTGGATGCCCCTGTATCAGTTGGCATCTAATCAGCTGATATCATATGGCGTAGGAGGCCTAGAACTATTGGAAATGGTCCCAATTACTTTTGCCGCTGCTAATTTGCATCATTTAGCTTTGTATCTTTCTATATCTTGATAGGTAGCTTTCATTTGATACTCTTGACACGAGAGGGGACTCAACATCAACTTTGAACATCCTTGTCTGTTATTTTGGCTAGGTGATTGTTAAAAGCAGTTGTTGCATCTATACATAACCTTTTGACAAAAATAGCACTTCAGTATACCCCTTCCAACAGAGGTGCTATAGTTCTGTGTAATCTCTCTCTCTCTCTCACTCTCTGTATTCATTTTGTTTGTCTGACCCTTTAGAAATAGAAACCACAACAATGAAAAGAGAAACGACTTGGAAAATACCTTGAAATATTTTGAATGGAGAAGAATCAAAGGCAAGAATCTTGATATACCTTTGAAACACTCCTTTCCCCAAAATTTGCCTTCTAAAATCAACTCTGCCTATATCCTCCAAACACATTCCTTCAATGATAAAAGCCTTTTTCCCTGCATTTCCCTGCTGTTCAAACTTTCAAAGTGATTTCTGAGCTCTCCTAAATAATCCTTTCAATGGGTTGTGAATGAAGAAGGTGGAGAATGGGCACAATAAATTGCATTTAAAATGATGTTTAAGTTCAGAAACATGTTTATATAGGTTTATGATAAATGATGGGGTTGTTTTAGTCTTTAATGGGCTGAGAACCTTTTTTGAGATTGTCAGGACTTGGCATAAAATCTGCTGAAACTTGAGTGAATTTACTGAGTTTGATCAATGAGACTCGACGAGTGATTTGACTCACAAGACTGGAAAGTCGAACCACTCCACTTGGTGATTCTAACAAGCCTAATGTTGAAATTTTCCAATGTTGGAAATTTGAAAAACAAAAACTTTGACCTCATTGATTAGAGATTTCCCAGATCTCAGCCCTGTGAATTTCAGTTTTTTGGCTGTCATAGAATAGAATATCCATTATCTCACTTTCTAACAGCCCAATATTCTAGGCAGTCCAAGGAGAAAAGATATCAAACCCTCTAGATAGTTACAGCACTCTAGGGCAATTTATTCCACATAAACCAGATTGGACACAATTCACTTTTACAACCGTTAGAAGAGCAGTAAGACATCAGATATAGCAGCAGCAAAACAGTCCTTAAATTCTTCAATGATGATGTCAAATCACTGAACAAATTGTCTTTTTCTTGATGTTAAATCAGCAACACATATATACTATATAGTTGTAAATAACAATACATGAAGAACATATATGCTGAAAATCAAATTTTTAAATTGCATATGTTTTGGACAGTGGAAAACTTCATTAATATGCTCAAGAAGAATTTTGTGTACATACCATAAATAGCTGAAAAATTCGTTAATATGCTCAAGATAAAGTTCATGCCCAGATCATAGCTTTCTCTTAGGACCAATGTTGTTAAAAGCGCGAGCGGGATTTAATCGGCGCCGGGAAAAAAGCGGAAAAAAGCGGGAAAAAAGCGTTTGGCACAAAAATATTCATTTTTTTTCAATTTTTTTAATATCTAAACCATCTACAACATAAAATAAATACATTGACACATAAATATGATAAAAAAACTAATATATAAGATGTTTAATATCATTTCTAGCGCTAAAATCACACATAACATTGAATCATGTCCTGAATAGTAAGTCCTGAGTCCCAACTCAGCCTCAAAATATCAACAAAAAATATGATAATGTATCTCATCATGTCATAATGTCATATACAATAAAATGAAAGTCTAAGACTCTAATCCTATTGATTTCCTCTGCCCCTCTTGCGAGAAAATGTCACTGCTTTCCCTTTCCCCCTAGATGAAGATGCTGGTGCCTGTGCTGGTGGAAATGGCAGTGGAGTCTGACGTGCTCTAGAAGCTGAAGAAGTAGAAGTAGCAGCTACTGTAGGTAGACGGAGACCACGTCCTCTACTGGTGGTAGTGGTAGCCCGGGTAGGCGGTGTCACCTCCTCCTCCTGCTCCTCCAACTCCTCCTCCTCCTGCTCCTGCTCCTGCTCCCCCTCATCCTGCACTAACCAATCATCAGTGGGATCCATGAGAGGCCTCTCGGTCTCAACCCTCCATTCAGCAGTGGTGTCAATCCCATCCAATGAGATGGCATCCATATCAGGTGTCTTCTCTAGTTGCCTCACCCACAATCGAAGATTGTAGTAGACATAGACCATGTCATTAAGTCTATGGGACTCCAACCTGTACAAAGTTCATGAAATAATAATTAATAATTAATATTATAAAAAAAATATTGTTTAATGAATTCAAAAATTTATTTGGAAATTTGCAATATTTTAAATGTTTAAGTGTTAAGTTGTTAACCTATTGCGCTTCTTGTTGTGTATTTTTTCAAATACACTCCAATTGCGCTCACATCCTGAGGAGCTGCATGTTTGGCTGAGGATGCGTACGGCAAGCTTTTGCAAAAGGGGTACTCTGCCACCATACATCTTCCACCATGCGTCTACAACAAAATTACAAATAAAATTTAAAATAAACATAAGAAAAAAATGGAATTTGAAGAGACAATGAAATTTGAAACAAAGTTACAAAGTACAAACTAAAAAATACCTGGCATTTTAATCGTCCTATCAGTGATAGCCATCTCAAAGCCAAATGTGCCACCTGACATCTTATATGTCTCAATTTGTTTAGAGATCTCTATACGTTGTTCTGGAGATCTCACCATCTTCTGGACACAGGTTAATAATCCATCCACGATCTCAGCATCAAAATCAAACCCACATGCATAAGAAAATGCAGGGTTCAGGAAAAGCCCAGCAGCATGAATGGGACGATGGAGTGTGTTGTTCCATCGCTCATCAATCACTTCCCATAGAAGGAGTTGTCTCTGAAACCCATCATCTCCCTTACAATCATAGTAGGACCGAATGGCTTCTTTGGCCCTGTCCATGGCTTCATACAAATAGCCCATTGCGGGCTTCTCACCATTAACCAACCGAAGAACCTTTACCAAAGGTTCAGTAACAACGCACACCTCCTGCACTCCCGCCCAGAAGTCTTCCTGGTATGAAACTAGTCTGCACACGGCCTCTCCTTCTGGTTTGCGGCGACGAAGCACGCCACTCCTCTGAAAGAAACATTCTCTTCAAATCCCACATAGAATTCAAGAGGGATTGAAGAGATATGAAACTCGTCGCAAACCGTGCAATGGCGGGGCGCACCAACTCTTTGTTGTTGGTGCATTTTCTCATCAAGCTAAGCACAGATGTGTGATTGTAAATAAATTTTGTGATGCTTTTTGATGAGTCAACAATATCTTTGACAAAGGGAATTTTCCCTATGTCCTCTAACATCAAATCAATACAATGGGCAGCACAAGGTGTCCAAAATAAAGTAGGATGCCTGTCCATAAGCATTCTACCAGCAGCAACATAATTTGCAGCATTGTCCGTTATGACTTGGACAACATTTTCTGCACCCACCTCCAAAATAAACACATCCAGCAAATCACATAAAGTTCTTGCATCTTTGATTTGATGAGTTGCATCAATAGATTTGATAAACATAGTCCCCTTGGGACAACTAACCAAGAAGTTTATAAGGGTTCTCCCCTTTTGGTCAGTCCAACCATCTGACATAACAGTGCATCCTGTTTGTGCCCATGATGCCCTAAAATCCTCCAATCTTTGGGTGCAGTCACGCTTTTCCTCTTGAAGAATCTGGCCTCTGAAATCATGAAGAGAAGGGATTTTGTACCCCGGGCCAACACTGGCAATAGCATCAACAGTAGGTTGGAAAAATGGATTATTCCTTACAATGCTGAAAGGAATATCACTCCAGAGGAGAAATTTTGCCATCAACCTATCAGCTTGTTCTTTTTCAGTTCTTTTTAGCATTGAACTGATAGTTGGTTGTGAACCAGGTGTGGTTCGAGGAACAAAAAATGATGATGCAGCTACCGGATTGACTGACGCTGCAGTAGAACCAGTGCCACTTGGCCCACTTCCTTCAGCTGACCTTTTTAGTTGCCTTTTGAGTTCTTCTTTGGCCTCTTTAGTGTGCTCTAATTCTCCCAATGCTCTCATGGCTCTTTGGATAATTTCAGGATTTGTATTTATACAGGGCCCCACATCACGTCCAGGGATTTGTGCAAGGTGGAAATTCAACCTGTACACCCCCCGCTTATCTCCTTTCCACACAACTTGCAATTCAAGTTTTGTCTATCATTCGGAGCTTTAGGTTCACCATATTCCCAGAAAGGATCCAATTTCCTTGGCATGTTTGTTTTTGAATTTTGAATTTGCAAACCTATGGAAAAATAAGGATTAGGAAATAGGAATTTAGGATTACATAATACAAATTACAATTTAGCATTTACAAAATTACAAGTTAATTATTTCCAAAATCCCAATTTCCAAACCCAAGTTACCCAACCAAATGCCAATGGCAAATGCCAAAAAACAATGAAAATTCAAAAAACATAAACAATGTTTAAAAAAAATGAAAAAATAAAAATAAAAAATTGGTTCTCATAGTCATAACAAATTACCCATCCCAAATCAATGAAAAATTACAAAAAACTCTTTAAAAACAATGAAAAACAAAGTTTTTAAAGAAGCAAAACAAAAAAAAATTAATCTACATACCGTTTTTATGGACAAATTGGTGATCTTGTCTTGGATTTCTCCTAAAAACACTTGGATTCGCTCCCAAAGTCGACCCAAACCCTTCAGCTCTTCTCCTTCAGCTCTTCTCCTCCTCCTCTGCGCGGCGACAGTCAAATGACATAAAAAAATTCATTTTTCCCTATTAAAAGCCCGCTGCTCGCGCCCTCGGCGATTTTTTGAAAAAATCGCTATAAAAAAAATCCGGCGATTTTTTGGGATAAAAATCGCGTTTTATGCGGAAAGGTGAAAAAATCGCGATTTTATCGCGATTTTAACAACACTGCTTAGGACTAGTGCAAACTACTAGCTCTCCAAAAATCTACCTAGGGAAACCAATGAAGCTCAACTAAGGAGCTCCTACATGCAAGCATGACTCCAACAAGTCCTCCATGGCAAGGTTTCCTCTCATTTTCTTCTTCTTCACCAAATATATACTATGGTTTTTGTTATGTACCATTTTGTGGGTGATATCCCTAGGAGATTTTTTTTTTTCCAAGATGGTCCTTCGTTGGTAGCCAGCAGCAGCCCATTACAGCCACCAACTAGCTCGTTGTGCCACTTCTCTGCCACTTGAGCTAGGCATGTGGCCCCTCACCCATCTGCCATGATCGTATGTTTGTGGGTGGGCCTCCCGAACCTAAAGGTATGCCTTGTCATTTGGTAATTGAGTATTGTAGTTTGCTTATCATGGACACTTTTGGGCATGGATTAATGGGGGGATTCGGTGGAAAGAATGGGCTAGGTCTGTGCTCTTGTCCCCTAGTCCCCCTTTTGGATGTTAGCCTTGGATTCTAGTCCCGTGGGCTCTCTTTTATTGACCATCGGATTTAGGGATGGTATTACATGGGAAACCCTAATTTTGGTTGAGTGGTCCCGCTCCCTCATCTATATATATTACTCCGCTTCCACTCATTATAACCCCTCTCATCATTTCTCCCACTTGGGTCCACATTCCTCCATTGGGTCCACATAGGGTCAGCTTTCCCCTCCCCCTTGCCCACACCTTGGGTCAGGCCTGGAATGATGCCCCGAAGGTTGATGCAGCTGAAAAGAAAAGTAAAAGCATAATTGGCCACATTCAACAGGAAATGTGCCACAAAATGCAAAAGATGGTCGGGACAAACACATTTAGCACGTGGGCAAAAGCCAATACATGAGCTCTACCCCATTGGTACATAAGAATCTGTATGCAAGCATAAAGCGGTATATGTAGACTTGTAATGTACTAAGCAGTATTATTATTAAAAATATGAATGGTGCTTACAAATCTTTGTGACGATGCGCCTATATAGGCATTGACTAACCACGAAGATAGAATGACACAACTTTTGACCCATGTCCCTTCACAATTAATGAGACATTAACTAATTTAATTAATTTATTATTAATAATATTTGTTATTTTAATATTTTTTATTTATTTGATGTTTATGAATATTTTTATTCATAACGTTGCCACCTGCTTCAACCAGAAGGGTTTTCTCTAGTCGAACATTGTAGTAAGCTGTAGTAGTAGTATTATTATTAAAAATATGAATGGTGCTTACAAATCTTTGTGATGGTGCGCCTATATGATTGACCACAAAGATAGAATGACACAACTTTTAACCCATGTCTCTTCACAATTAATGAGACATTAACTAATTTTATTAATTTATTATTAATGATATTTGTTATTTTAATATTTATTATTTATTTGATGTTTATGAATATTTTTATTCATAACGTTGCCACCTACTTCAACCAGAAGGGTTTTCTCTAGTCGAACATTGTTGCGATGGAATGGCATCCTTTCGTTGACTTGGTGCATTCTTCATGATTACTTGTACCTTCCTTGGAGCTGGGAGTGTTAACACCATTTAATTTATAATGTCGTCCTTGGCAGTTAAACTCCATGAATTGTTATTCAAGGTTTGTAGTACAGCTCCCTAGTTGTATTAACCATTCTGCACCTAGAACTACATCCATTTCTTTGAGTGGTAGAGCGAATAGATCTGTTTGTAGCTTCAGTTCTTGTATTTGGATTGAGACTTTTTGACATTCTCTTATTTCCTTGATTTTCCTTCCAGTGGCGACATACATGGTTAGGTCCTTGATTGGACATATACAACGACCAAGTTGTTTAGCAAGATCAATGTTTATACAATTGTGAGTACTACTCGAATCTATAAGTATATTGACATTTCTGTCTTTTATGAGTCCTTTGAGCCTTAGGGTTTTAGGACATAGTCTCTTCCTCATGTTTGTTGACGATGTAGTAAGTTTAATGTTCCTTCTTGGAAATTGGCTCTTCTTTTGAAGATGTGGTGGAATGTATTTTGCAGTTGCTTGTTGTTCTTGATCTTTGAATGAGTTACTATTTTCATCAAGGTTTTTCCAGTCACATGAGATTGCAGCTAATGACAGTTCCTCAGAATTTGAATCTTCATTTTGTGTGACAATGATTCCTTCATCATGTTCTTGTACTTCAATTTGCTTCCCATCTACTATTTTATAGTAGTTCAGGGATGCGTCTTCACATTTATGGCCTGGCGTCCAATTTTCCCCACATTTGCGACTTTTTTTTTTGGTTAATTATTTGAAGTGTTTGATTCCTTCTCGACTTCATAAGTATACAATTTCTTGTTAAGGCATCTATGTCCTGATGTCCATTTGTCTCCACAATACCTACATTTGTTAGTTTCTTTTTTCACGAATGTTGTTGTTGGTCTTCGTCTTCCTTGAATGATGACATTCTGAGCTTGTATTTTCTCTCAATAATTATGGCCGCGTGTCTGCTTCTTGAATGGTTTGGGGTTTATATAATTTTAATTCTTCCCGAATGTAATCCTTAAGGCCACAACCATATATTTTTAATAGCTCTTCATCTGAGAATCCCCTTTGCCTTATCGCTAACACTTCCCAATCATGCGTGTATTAACTTACCAATCCCTTCTGTTTGAGGTGAACGAATCTTTTGTAAACATCATCCTCTTCTTTGTCGTGAAGTCGTTTTAACAAGGCGTTTTTAAAATTTTGCTAATTGAATGAGCGAGCTGTGCATTTGTTAGACCACCATAGGAACCAATAATAAGCTTCTGCTTCCAGGTAGTTGGATGTGTTCATGACCTTCTCTTGTTCACCTATTGGTGGATTTGCTCCGAAAATGGAGTCCATCTTATTTACCGATACAATGGTGCCTTTATGGTCCTTATCATCGTATTTTGGTAATTCTCTTTTAATTTTGAGGTAATCTTTGTTAGAGAACTTTGTATGGTACTGACTCGCTTCAAACTGTATATGCAGTGTTCATGGCTTTTCGTGCATCGATGGAATTTCATGATTTGAAAAAATTCCGTTTTCCGAAGTTTTTGGACTTTGTGTCTCTGAGTGATTAAAAGGTGGGTTGGTTCCTCCCATAAACTGGCTCGTCATGCTCTTTATTGCTATGATATCCTCAGCCATTTGGTTTTGACTCTTCCCGAAATCATCTTGCTTGCTCTCGATATCGTCAAGGCGCTTGCGTATTCTATCAATGTCTTCTTGAATTTTTTTTGAATTGTCGTCATTACTACTGCTTCCCATTTTTTTTCTTTTTCCTAGTGGACCCATTTTTTTGAATAATTTAATTAATTAAATTAATATTTTGTTTTTTTTTTTTTGTTTTTGAATAATTTAATTAATTAAATTATTTTTATTTTTTATTTTTTTTACACAAGGAAAAATCGTAATTTTCATTAAGATGGTGAAAATTACATGCTGTAGATGCTTGGAAGCATATGCTGTAAGGGTGGTTGTTGCCACTGACTGTGTGATACTGTCAAAAATTTATCCTAGATTGGGAGACTAATAAGTTAATACATATGATATATGTCTGAAAAATGTATACATGAATAAACTGAGAAAATTATAATCACAGTCATATCTAAAAAAAAAACTAGCTGCGCATTTGTTAGACCACCATAGGAACCAATGATAAGCTTCTACTTCCAGGTAGTTGGATGTGTTCATGACCTTCTCTTGTTCACCTATTGGTGGATTTGCTCCGAAAATGGAGTCCATCTTATTTACCCATACAATGGCGCCTTTATGGTCCTTACCATCATATTTTGGTAATTCTCTTTTAATTTTGAGGTAATCTTTGTCAGAGAACTTTGTATGGTACTGACTCCCTTCAAACTGTATATGCAGTATTCGCGGCTTTTCGTGCATCGATGGAATTTCATGATTTGAAAAAATTCCGCCTTCTGGAGTTTTTGGACTTTGCGTCTCTGAGGGATTAAAAGGTGGGTTGGCTCCTCCCATAAACTGGCTCATCATGCTCTTTATTGCTATGATATCCTCAGCCATTTGGTCTTGACTCTTCCCGAAATCATCTTGCTTCCTCTCGATATCGTCAAGGCGCTTGCGCATTCTGTGGATGTCTTCTTGAATTTTTTTTGAATTGTCGTCATTACTACTGCTTCCCATTTTTTTTCTTTTTCCTGGTGGACCCATTTTTTTGAATAATTTAATTAATTAAATTAATATTTTGTTTTTTGTTTTTGAATAATTTAATTAGTTAAATTATTTTTATTTTTTATTTTTTTACATAAGGAAAAATCGTAATTTTCATTAAGATGTTGAAAATTACATGCTCTAGATGCTTGGAAGCATATGCTATAAGGGTGGTTGTTGCCACTGACTGTGTGATACTGTCAAAAATTTATCCTAGATTGGGAGACTAATAAGTTAATACATATGATATATGTCTGAAAAATATATACATGAATAAACTGAGAAAATTATAATCACAGTTACATCTCAGAAAAAAAACCATAAATCAGGGCTTGTTTGCCCCAAGATGCTACTGATCATCATATGGTCTATGGAAATATCGATAGAATACTTGCTC
This sequence comes from Pinus tabuliformis, assembly GCA_031772625.1. NCBI lineage: Eukaryota > Viridiplantae > Streptophyta > Pinopsida > Pinales > Pinaceae > Pinus > Pinus tabuliformis. The sequence continues at coordinate 876,113,248 of CM062820.1, read as the reverse complement.
TGTCTGCTCTTGGATCATCTAGAGCCCCCGAGGCTGGAGCGCAACCCCCTTGGATAATCTGTTAGAAACCTGGTTGCGCTCCCTGTATATGTGATGGCAAGAGATATAATCAAATTGAGATTTCAGAAGCAAAGTCTCATCCAAAATATTCCTGAGAGTGTGCACGTGACATGCAGATTGTTGGTTAAACCAATCTATGATGAGTTTTGAATCCCAAAAATGAATGTGACGACATCCCTTCTCAACTGCAAAATATAGTAAATGTCTAAGTGTAATAAGTTCAACAAAGTTATTAGTTCCATCTCCCAGCCCCATCTGGATTTTATAAAAATGATTTTCAACAATATGAAGGATTACTCCCCTTCCACAACCTTGCTACTGTGCTGAACCGTCAAAGTATGCCCAAGGGACGTTCTTGTCGATAATCTCAGCAAAGATGTTGCGTGGAGTGTGAGGGTGATCATTTTTCGCAATACTGTTATATATAGAGATGAGATGTGTTGTTGCTTGAGGCCAAAGCAAAGCGGTGCTTGAAAATATAAGTTTATTTCTTTGTAGCCAAATGCACCAACATATTAGGAGAGCGAGATTTTGATTGGGTGTGCAACGGACCACCACGATTGCTAGGCTTCCAAAATATTAGCTCCATGCCAACGATAGGGAAGGTGTAGAATTGCAAGTAAATTATGCCATAAGGAGATGGTAATAGGACATAGAAGAAATAAGTGTTGAATGGATTCAGATGCATGTTTGCATAGGATACACCAGGTTGGTCCAAAAAATGATCGCTTCTGAAGATTGTCCCCTGTAGGGGCTTTATTGCGAAGTATACACCACATGAATAATTTTGCTTTGGGAGGTGCCTTCAACGTCCAAAGAGCGTGCCACCACCAATCAGAAGTGTGGGGTTTATGAGCATAGTAGATGAGAGGGTATCCCTCCTTAGGAGAATAGGAACCTTGCTGTGAGTGAGCCCAGATGAGCTCCTCCTCTCCCTCAGTTATCCGAACATGTGATTCAGAGAGTGCGCTAATATAGGATTGCCAATCATTGTGCTAGATGTTTGGTATACCCAATAGTTCAACAGATTTCCAAGCATGATAGAAAATATTAGAGTTGTCCGGAACAACAATTTGAGCAAGTCGAGCGATACCTGTGTTCGAGAGGAAGTGTAGGAGCTCAGGGGGGGATATGAAAAGCATTCCCACATCCAGATCAATGATCCATGCCAATAAAAACTAGGTTACTAGATCCGATCCTCCAAGTTAATCCATCACAAATGTATGATAGAGAGTTCAAAACTGCTCTCTAGATAGTAGATATATTTGTTTTGTTCCATGAAGGTCGCCTGATCCGATCCTCCAAGTTAATCCATCACGGATGTATGATAGAGAGTTCAAAACCGCTCTCTAGATAATAGATATATTTGTTCTGTTCCATGAAGGTTGCCTGATCCAATCAAGGAGATGGAGAGGGCTAATATACTTCTGAATGACCACCTCAGTCCACAGATTCTTTGTAGTGAGAACTCGCCATCCCATTTTTGCGGCTAATGCTTTTGCAAAGGCATCAAGATTTTTCATGCCCCATCCTCCCCATTTCTTTGGTAGAACAATGAAGTCCCATCTGACCCGTGCATAAGTATGACCTTGTTTTCCTTTCCATAAGAATCTGCAACAAAGCTGTTGTATTCTATTCAAAATGCCCCTTGGAATTCAAGCCAAGGACATCTAGTCAACCGGTGTAGCTTCTAATACAGATTTGGTAAGAGTGAGTCGACCAACCCTAGAGAGCCATCTGTGATGCCAGATATTCAGTCGGCTTTCAATTTTTGCCACAAGCCATATCCAATCAACTATCTTATATTGTATGGGCTTGAGTCGCAAACCAAGATATTTAAGACCATCATCAAATGGGAGAAATGTGAAGGGAAATATTAGATGAGCAGTGTGAGTTTCATTGTGGGAGCATCCAACAACAGTCAGTGTTGATTTATGTTGATTGCATTCCATGCCAGTAGCAAAGCAAAATGATCTGAGAATAGAAGAAAAAGCAGCTGTGTCACCGATTCTTCCATTGAGGAAGATTAGGACATCATCAACAAATAGTAGAAGGGTAAGGATGTAGTTGTTGGTGATTTTAATACCTTGTAGTCTTCGCTGTCTTTTATCTTCAGATATAAGCCGACTCAAGCCTTCCATGACTAGCAAGAAAAGTAGGGGGAAGAGAAGACAACCCTGTCTAAGGCCTCGTTCAACATGAAAAAAGGAAGAGGTAGAACCATTAATAAGAACACTATAAGAAACATTGGAAATACAACACATGATCCATTGGATGAAGGCTATGGGGAAGCCCAAATGAGTCAGGGCAATTCTCAAGTGTAGCCAGCTAGTACGATCAAAAACCTTTGCTAAGTCAGTCTTTAGGATCATACCTTTTAGCCTCTTGATCTTGATGGAATGGAGGACCTCCTGGGTGGTGCCAACAACTTCATGTATTTGACGATGATTAAGGAAGGCAAACTGTTCTGAAGAGATGTGTTCAAATAAAATAGGTTTAAGGCGGTTGGCTATTATTTTGGTTATGATATTATATATTCAGTTGCAGAGTGAGATGGGCCTAAAGTCATTAAAGGTTAGAGGGGAGTCAGATTTGGGAATAAGGGCAATGAAGGTTGAGTTAAATGCATCATACATTCGGCCACTTACCCGACATTCTTCAATAACCTGAAGCAGATCATTGCCAAGCACTTTTAAAAAGCTAGATAAAATTTAATCAACCATTCGTCCCGTCCTGGGCTCTTGTCTTTCTTGAACCATTTAAGGGTGCCTTCCAATTTTCCCACAGATACTGGCTTGATGAGTTCCTCTCTAGCTTCTTGATCAACAAATCTAGTAAATAACCCTGCCACTTTGATATTCTCAGCGAGAGTAGCTTCCTGTGGAGCTTTATAGAGCCGGTTGAAATGAGAGTGGCCAGATGATTGAATGATTGAACCTAGTGTCCAGTATCATCCTCCAAATGCCAGATTGTATTAATGGCACGCCGACCATTTGCAAATTGATGATAAAACTTTGTATTGTCATCCCCAGATTGTAACCAAATGGCACGACTCCTAAGTCTCCAGGTTTCTTCTATGTCTTTTAGAATTTTGGTCCTCTCTGCGTCAAATTTGATAAGGTGGTATTTTGCTTCAGCAGATGCAAATCCCGACTATCCACTCCAACCTGATTAACGAGTTCAAGTTCAATATCATTAAGGAGGTGATCATCCCTTACTCTTTTTTCTCTAGCCTATTCGATTGTTTTGTGCTTGAGGCAGAGAAGCTTCTTAGCAAAACATTCAGTGGGCTTATCTGACCACTCTCCAATCTACCTTGAATTTGCAAGTGCTGATCCCACCCATTGCCTATACATGGATAATCGTCTAAGAAGGGCTTCTTTGATAAGGAAGTGGTCTAGCCTTCTGGCGAGCATAGCCTCTCCAGTCCTTCTATTATGCCAGGTAGGTTGGGGCCGAGCCATAGGAATATCAATAAAGTGATGATCTTCCAAGAGGAGACTGATGGAATCATAAAATGGATCAACCTGTGCATTGTGTCCCCAAGAGTCCGCATGACCAATGGAGAAATTAAGATCTCCCCCCAAGATGATGTTTTCTGCTTGCATATATGTAGAATTAAGGAGATTTTCCCAATAAGCAGCCCGATTAATGTAGGGACCATATACATTGATCAGTCTCAAATCCCTCCCAAGATTAGTAGAAAATATGTCTGCCCCTATAATACCCCCCCCCCCCCCCCAAAATATTAAGCACCTTCACTGCCTTAGGATTGTAACCAAAAGCAATGCCCTAGAGTGACCACGAACATCAACAGCATGAAAGTGCCAACCAGATATAAGGGCTTCAATGGTAGGGATGATTTGGTCAATGAGAGCAAGGGTTTCCTGAAGGAATATGGTGTCCACCCTCTTGAGTTCAAGTAGTCTCCTAAAGGCTAGTTTTTTGGCAGGACTAGCCAACCCACGACAATTGAAGGATAACCACTTCATGGAGAACCAGAGGTTGGGGAGGTCATAGCTCTAAGGAGCCTATCAATGGAAAGTTGTCTGCCTTGAGCTACATCCAATCTAGCCTGGATAATAGCCTTTGAGATATGGGAATGTTTGCCTCTGGTAGGTTTGGGGGTTTTAGGAGGGGGAACAATGCCAAGATTGCACCAATCATTTGATGAAGATTTAACTAGGGATCGAAGGAGATATGGATGACTTGGTCGAGAACCATTTGAAGTCTCAGAAGAGGGTGCAGTGATTGGGGCCTCAGGGATGACAGGGAGGGTATCGGAGGATATGGGAGGAGAGGATATAGGGAGGCAGAAAAGGGGGTTGTGAACAAATGCAGGTGCAAAGATGCAATTTGAAATTGATGCAGTGTGATGAGAATCAGAAATAGAGGGAGGAAAATGACGGAGAGAAGAGGAAGGATTACCTAAAGTGATGCCAACCGTGGTTGCACGTGATCTATTGACGTGAGGAGAGGGTGGGTGAACAGGGTCCTTGCTCGATCCATGCATCTGAACTTTTGACTTTAGAGGGCGCCCAATAGCCTTTGCAGGCCTCTTGTCCTGAGATCTTGCTGGAATATCCGCTGCGTTGTATCACGCTGAGAATCAGAAGCAGACCTGAAGGCAAGCACTGGACAATCCTTGTACAAGTGTCCAATCTTATGGCATCAACGACATCTGTAGGGAACCCCTTCATAGTCGAGTATCTGTAGGCGACTAGTGTTCCTCCACTGTATATTTAGGTTTTCCTCCAAACGTTCGCGAGTATCCAGATGAACCAAGATGCGTGCCATAGCCATGTTTCCAGTGACAATATAGGATTTATCATAGTCCAAATAAATCCCCAGTGCATTCCCGATGTGATTGAATATGTCCTCAGACCAGAAGTGTAGCAGAAGACCAGGCAGGCGAACCTAGATTGGGCAAGCCCCCAAATGTTCACACTCCAGATAAAAAAGAGGGCTCCATCTCTTAAGTAAAACCAGAGCTAGTTCTATGTGCTAGAATTTAGATAATACCCTGGATACATATTTAGGGTGCTAAAAGTGGAGTGCGAACCATTTGCGGGATAAGGTGACCATCGAAGGTAGATCTTCCAGCACTTGTCCCCAAATCTCCAAAATCCATTCACTGAGACAGGCAACACTATAGGAACAACCCCGAACTCGGCCATCTAGAACCCTGTTTGCGGTGTCGAGGATGTCTCCCATCTGTAAGCCATCACTGAGGATTAATGAAATCTTTTTGTTCCCAACCTTAATTCTCTTGTACTTCTTCATGGATCGGGGCGCTTTTCTAGTGGGAGGATTGACAGGGACATTCAAGGTAGTGCCATGTTCTTCACAAATCCTAGAACCTTCCCCTAAGTCAGAAAGCGGTAGGGAGGAACCTTCGAAATAGCCAGATGTGATAGGGATAGACACTTGAGGTGGTGGGGCGGGAGCAGATGGTGCCGATGAGTGAGTGTAGAGAGGGCCTAGATCCGAAGGGTTAGATGGGTAAGGAACCGCAGAGGAAGGGGAGCCTGAGAGATTTGGCGGGTAAAGTGGATATGGATGGGTCCAAGTAGGTGGCGAGAAACTGAAGGGAAGCCAGAGAGGGAGGAGTATAGACAGAGCACGACAAGAAGAAGGATGCGTTAGGTGAGCCAAAAACCGGCAAGGAGGAAGAAGGAGGTCTGACCGGCGACACAAAATGATGAGCCGGAGCACAAAATAATTAAATTAACTTAATTATATAATGAATTATTATTGTGTATTAATCTAACTATATGGGTTGACAAAATATTGACCACAATCGAACTCGAGATACCCAACCCGCATGAACCGACGTATATCCATTGACTTCCGATCAGGGATACGTCGCTTGACCTTTCGACCAATCATGATGCTTGACGCGGGAACTAACACTGTATTACTGCGTCTGCATGGATGCAACAATGTCATGACTTTTTTATGGCAGGTAGTGAGAACGAGAGTGTGCGGATGTGGCAATGTCACTATGTTTGACGACGGACAACGGGATGGGTTTGGACTACGGACAATGCGATGGTGGCAGCGTGGACGGGGGGGGGGGGGGGGCTGCGGACAAAAGCGAAGGTGGCAGCGTGGACGGGGGGACTGCGAACAAGGCAAGACATGAGGAGCATGGCGGAGTTGGGAACTGCAGCGTGAAGGCTGTCGTGGCAGTGGTTAGATGGTAGAACAATGACGCGAGGCAGCGTGGATCAATGCTGCGGGGAGCGGAAACAGTGATGCAGGGACGACAATGGAATGGCAGTGCGGGTGGTAGCGGAATGGCGGAGGGTGTAGACGCGAAGGGTGGCTGGGAATGGATGCTGCGGGGAATGGGAACGTGTGTACATGGGTCTTCAATGATGATATATGCATCAGAACACCCAGAGAATCGAAATGGCTCTGATACCACTGGTACATAAGAATTTGTATGCAAGCATAAAGCGGTATATGTAGACTCCTAATGTAGTAAGTAGTGGTAGTATTATTATTAAAAATACAAATGGTGCTTACTAATCTTCGTGGTGGTGTGCCTATATAGGTATTGATTGTCCACGAAGATAGAATGACACAACTTTTGACCCATGTCTCTTCACAACTAATGAGACATTAACTAATTTAATTAATTTATTATTAATAATATTTGTTAGTTTAATATTTATTATTTAATTGATGTCTATGAATATTTTTATTCATAACACCCATTGTCATGGCCATCACCCTAGTTCCTACAGGCCCTAGATGAGCCTCCCTTATCATTTAGAAACCCATGATTGTCCGAACCCCTGGTGGGCAATGAACCGCCCTACCTAAAGGGGGTATCCATTGCTGTATCTCACACATCATGCTCTTACCCCTTGAGCCTCGAGCAATCAAGTAAAGAAAAATCATAAAATGCAAAAGGCATATAAAGAAGGGTGGAAAAATCAAGGTCGGGGCACCTCATGTACCACGATTGCTCCCTCTTATACATTTTATACTCAAGTGTGGGCTTCCCTTTTATTATCTAGCCTTGTACTCCAGCATGTGGCCGAGGATTGCCCTTTTCATCCCCTAATCCATTCATTACTTTATCACATACCACTACCTTTTGAAGGGTGTACTTTGGACATACTATCCCCTTTAGAAATAGAAACCACCTAATAGGATACTTGGTTAATCCCATTTGGAGCTTGGAGACATTATCACATGCCAAAGCCCATTATGGAAGCGCAGGGCATTATGAAATCCACATTTGTTGTCCGTGGTTTGTAAGCTCTTTTACTCGATTTCCTTGATGACTTGTTGTACTGGAAGGCTAGGGGACACATTGGATCTTATGCAAGATCACAGGTGGTCTCCATATTGGGTTTGGTCTCCCTATAGGAGATCCTAACCCTCCAAAGGGCTACATTGGCACATGTAGGGTGTGTGTTGAGAGCCATGGGCCTCCACAATAGTAGACAACACTCCATGGATCCCTAGAGATGTTCAAATATTGCTCGAGATTCACTTATTAAACGAGGAAGATGCACCTGGTTCACCTTTGCCCAGCTAACCCCACAGTTGTACCATGCACTTCGCAGATGACCTAGGACTTGTATGCTGATGTGGCATCACTTACACATCATCTGAGCCCTTACAGATGGTCTAGAGGCATCTTTGACTTACTTGGAGACCCATGAAGTCCCTTGTGTGCCCTCATAGCCATTGGGAGCACCACAGGTTTATTATGTGGAGAACAAGGGTCCAACCCCTTTTCCATTTCTTTTGGAAGTCAAATTCATCATTTTGGCACTTATGGACTTCATCAACCCTCTTAGAGAACCCAACGACATGCATTATTGATTATTCGACTTCTTGGGAGGCTTATTATGTTGTTTATGAGCTAGTTTGGTGGGCTTGTCACCAAAAGATAGTTATTTGCACATTCTTTTAGTTAATAGGCTAATGTAGACTCAAATTAGGTAATTTGAACTTCTAATGAGTGTATAAATAGGAGAGACATGAATTCATTTTGTATCATCACTTGGATTGGATCATTCTCTCTCTTGAGAATTTTGCATTTCTTTCTTGGAGTTCAAATTGGAGCGTGGATGAATTTTGATGTTTGGATTGGACTTTCTAATCTAGGAGCTTCTTTATTGGCAAATGTATTGATGGTTGGATATATTCTCTTACATGTAAATACGATATTGATGCTATTTTCTTTTACTTTGTCACATGCATTGATCATGGGTTTTCACTATTTTAGGGTTAATAACTGCATGCACTGACTGCTTCATTGTGGAATTATGTTTCTATATAGCGTATCTCTAAGTATGGGCCATGTTTGTTGAATGAATTGTCCTAGAGATCAGAGTTATCTTGATAAGTCATCTTCATTTGCAAGTGAAGTATAAATGCTTGAAGGTCACTTTCTTTTTTGCCCTAACATTGCACGAAGTTGCCCTTAAAGCCTCCTTGAACTAGAAACAAGATCCATTCTCATAATTGTTCTTGACTCCATATCTCCAAAGGAATTAGGCATTGATCCACCATAAGTTGATAACCTTAAAACTTTTTTCTTCACCTTGTTCCCCTCTTTTCTAGGTCTAGCCATGTTGGGCCACCTAGGGCATCACTTTCCCGACAAAGTAACCCTAGAAAAAGTTCGATCTCCTAGCCTCTACTGCACTAGTGTGTCCTCAAGGTCTCCTCCAAATTTGAAGAAATTCCAATGGTGGGATTGTGAGATATCCTAAGCCTTGGCTCTGAGATCAAACTTTTCCCTTGTGTTCCCTAGGCTAGTACCTTATGTTGAAAAGTCTAACTAGGTTCGGTCTTCATAATGACATGTAAATATGATTTTATGTAATGAGGTGTAAAGAAGAAAAATAAATTTGTTGTATTGCTTGCTTCATGGGTTTCATGAGTAAGAGATTTTATTGAGTTAAGACTCCCATTGAGAGTCTTTAGGAATTATTTGTCATCTAGTCATAAAATAATAGTCATTGTCATGTAATGAAGTTGTGTTACACTTTGTAAAAGGTTAAACTTGTTTATGTAAAGTATCCTCCAAGACATTGTCACTTATCCTCTTCAAGTCAGCCAACGATGGAAGAACATGCTAGAAGAATTCGACCTAACTACTTGTGATCATGTCAGCCTAAAGGACATGAGATGAAGTGTATATATAGCCACACTCGATCTCACTTAGAGGGAAGCAACTCGACAAGCTTTCGGTGAATAAGTGCAAAGAAGAAGGCTACAAAGAGAAGTGCGAAGAAGTGATAAGGAGAGTTTCTTCTGGACAAGCGAAGGAGGATTCTTTTGGGCAAGCGAAGGAGGATTCTTTTGGGTTTGCGAAGGAGAGATTATTTTGGGTCAACGAAGGAGTGATTCTTCTGGGTCAGCGAAGGAGAGAATCTTCTGGGGTAACGATGGAGAGTTACTTCTGGGGATTGCGAAGGAAGGTTTCTTTTGGGGCACTTGTTTTGGGTGACTGAGATAGAGATATAGAGACCGAGATTCTCTAGAGGAAGTCGAGAAGAAGCAGTGTGAGGGATAGAGACCGAGTTTCTCTAGAAGGAGTCGAGGAGAGCAGTTCAAGATCAAGAAGAAAGTCGAGAAAGGAAAGAGGCAGAGCACCAAGGTTAGTGACAAGGTTCTTGGGAGGATACTAGAGTCAAGGGTCTTTGTCATGGTCTTGGTACTCATCAATTGAATATCTAGAAGAAGAATTTTGATTGGGTTTTCCTCTCAAGAGGTGAGAGGTTTTGGCCCTAGCTGACAAGCCTACATACTGTGTCACTTGCCTTTTATTATGCATATTGGTAATTGTCTTGATGAAAATAACACAATAATAACATAACGAAGAGAAGACTTTAAGCTAAGAAGTAAAAGAATATCACAAGCAATTATCAAGCAGAGAAATATTTTAACTATTCATGCCCTAGATTCCCAACATGGTATCAGAGCTAAGGTGTTGAAGTCAAGAAGGGTCAAAGAAAGTCAAAGAACACCAAGCAAGAAATCAAGATCTTCATCATTACCAAAATCCCAGATCGAAGAAATATACTCTAGCAAAAGTCTTGGAATTATCTTCAAGAAGGAAGGGGGAAGAAAGACTGAAACCGTAGAAGCACTTCTGAGACCATCACGCATACATGACCAAAAGAGTGGAAGCTCTTCAAATCTAAGGAAGGCTAGATTGAAAGGCAAGCTTCTCTTTATTAAAGCAATGATCTAATTTGGAAGAAGATCATACTAAAGAAGGCAGTCTTCCCTCAAGGAAGTAAGAACCTTCTTAAAAGGATCATTTGAAGCAACAAGTTCATCATCATTATCAAGTTGAATATTCTATCTTCACAAGTAAGTACATTTTTCTTATAATCTAATCTAGTAAAAATGGCTTCATGTTTCAAGGAGAACCATAAGGTTGGGATATCAGACTTCCTTGTATGGAAAAGAAGGATAGACATAGTCTTCGAATTAAATGAAATCATGTCCATGGAAAGGTCTCCAAGCCATCCGAAGAACAAGCGTTATCTGAATACACGGAAAGGGATCTCAAGGCTCAAAAGATTCTTAAGGAATCTATTAAAGATCCTCTCATTTCCTATGTAGCCGAGCTGGAGACATCTAAAGAAATATATGATAAGCTGGTAGAACTTTTCTCTGAAAGCACGATAGAAAAGACCATATCACTTAGATCTGATCTATATAAATTGAAGGTGTCAAAGGATGAAGGGATATCTTCATGTCTTTCAAAAGCATCTCAAATAAAAGGTCAATTGCAAGATCTAGGAGAAATGGTATTTGATAACGAAATGATCTCTATTATTCTAAATGCATTGACTGATGAACAAGGGAACCTTATATCTACTAAGGAAGAGGAAGCTATCCCATTCATAAAATTATGGTCTCTCTGCAAGGTAGAAGAAGACAGGTTGAAGGAAGAAAGTGACAAAAAATCAGATAGAAGGAATCAATTAGTGACAAGAAGAAAAGGGAAATTTGAAAAGTTTGGTCCTCCAAAGAAAAAGAAGAACATGGCTAAGGAAAGGTGCTATGGTTGTCCAAAACTTGGGCACTATAGAAGAGATTGTCCTAAATGTAATAAGGACAAGAAGGATAGGGAAGAAGCCCATATTACCAAGGAAGTGCCTGAGACAAAGAAGCTTAAGAAGGAAGAAGCAAAAGATCTCTACTATGACTGAGATGAGCTTCTTCACTAGAAGTTACTTTTTACTTGTAATTTATAGATAGTGTAATGTTTCTAACTAGGAAAAACAGTGATACAAAGCATGATCAAATTCAACACCAGATGTGGAAAAACAATCATCATTCATCCATGAAAAACACCATAGACAAGAACCATTTGAGCCATATTATTAATTTTTCTTGGAGCAAGTACAATGGTGATGGAAAGTGCACCTGGGTTTGCCCTAATTGGCAAGCATGACAAAACCCAGGTGAGCAAATATCAGCCCCAAATGCTACACAACTGCTGCTCCAAGGATGTTCTGTGCTGCCCAAAAACTGCACTGCTTGCTGGAAAGGAATGGCTGGAAACTCCTCTTCCGATGCTCAGAAAATGCTGCAATTTTAGCCTCCGGCTCCTCAACCAAAACCCACCAAAACCCAGAAAGGGTTTGGCCTAAGTCCACACCTCAAAATTCGGCCTCCAAGCACCACGTCCTCCTCAAAATGCTGGGAAGTACGACCTGCCTATAACCTACTGGGAAAGCCCTCCAAATCACCCCAAAATGCTGAGATGCTCCCCTCTAAGGTTTTCCGTACTTCTCTCGGCAAACTCCAACTCTACAACTCCTTCCTCCAATTCCCACGTGTGCCTAGTGATGGCACCCTGCGTAGGCCCAAGGGATGGCGAAGAAATGGGCATACTTCGTTAATCGATCAACTACCACGTAGATGCAATCCTTGCCTTGCACTGTGGGGAGCCCAGTGATGAAGTCCATGGAGATACTCTCACACTTCCCCTCAGGAATGGTGAGTGGCTGCAATAGTCCGACTGGGTGGATTAGCTCCCCTTTGTTCCTCTGACATGCCTCGCATTCCTGTATGTGCCTCAACATGTCCCCTTTGAGGCCCTTCCATGTGAAACGCTCCCTGACTGCCATATATGTTTTTCTGAACCCTTGATGCCCTAACAATGGCGGGTCATGTGCTGCCTAGAATACTCTCTCCCTCAATTGCGAGCTGGGTACCAAAAATATGCGCCCCTTGTAGTAGATGACCTCGTCCATCACCCGGTAGCGCTCGTCTGTGTGTGTCCTCTCCAAGATCTCGCATGCCTGCTTGTCTTTGGAATACTCTACTAGCAACTGGGCCTTCCAGTCATGGAAAATGCTCATGAGTGAGAGGCCTACGGGTCTCCTGGACAGGGCATTGGGCACTACATTGTGCTTCCCCCGCACATACTCTATGTCAAAATCATAGGCCTGCACGTTGTTGACCCATCTTTGTTGTCTATCATTGAGGCCTTGTTGCCCCATGAAGTGGCGAAGACTGCTGTGATCGATCTTCACCCTGAATCAGTTACCCACCAAATACAACCAGAATTTGGCCAAGGCATGCATAATGGCCAACATCTCTTTGTCATATATAGAATATGACTTCTCATGGGGTAGGAGCTTTCGGCTCTCGAAAGCGATGGCGTGACCATCCTGGGACAACACTGCCCCAATCCCCTCTTGATTCATCACACTCCATGGCGAAGGGCCGAGAGAAGTCCAGAAGTGCTCCATCTGTCCATGTGAAAGCCCCCTTCTTGGTCAAATCCGTGAGGGGAGCTGCTAACTGCGAAAACCCCTTGAAAAACTTCCGGTAATAAAGTGCAGATGCCCAAGAATCCCCTCAGCGCTGTCACATCTCTGGGTACCGACCAGTCTCGAATAGCTTGTATTTTCTCCTCGTGCACCTTCACTCCGTCCGCGCCAATAATGTGCCCCAAGTAGAGCATCTCAGTCAAGGCCAAACTCACATTTGGATAGTTTGGCATAAAACTGTTGTTCCTTCAAAATACGCAGTACCTCCTCCAGATGTTGGAGGTGCTCCTCCCAAGTCCTGCTGTATATCAATATGTCATCGAAGAACACCAATACAAACCTCTTCAACTGCCTCTGGAATACATGGTTAATACATGATTGGAAGGTGGCCGGTGCATTGACTAGTGCCCATAATGACATCGAAAGGCCGTCTTGGGGATGCCACGATCCCTCACCCTAATCTGATGGTACCCCAAACGCAGATCTATCGTAGAGAAGTACTTGGCTCCTTTAAGTTCATCCATCAACTTATCGATGCGGGGTATGTGGTACTGAATCTTCATTGTCTTCCTGTTGAGTGCCCGGTAATCGATGCACATGCGCAAGGTTCCATCCTTCTTCTTCACCAGCACCACTGAAGAAGCAAAGGGACTGGAACTCGGCCTGATGTGGCCCAACGCCAACAACTTTTTGATGGCCCGCTCAATCTCGTCCTTATAGGCCTTGGGGTGGCTATAAGGGGTGGTAATCACTGCCTGCACAGCTGACTCTAACTCGATGGTGTGCTCAAATCCCTTGTCTGGTGGCTTCCCTGGTGGAATATCTCCAAATACCACTGAGTATCTGTCTAATAGTGCTTGTATATTCGAGGGTGGCGACTAGGCCTGTCCCCCAGACTCTGAGATCCTCAACTCTACTACTTACGCTATGTCTACATGGCGCAAACCTGCCTCCATCCTACGCGCAGACACTGTCTGTGGTGGGTACGAATGCATGCCTCTGAGGACCAACAACTTGTCATCCGGCTCGGTGAACTCCTTTTCCAACTTCTTCCAATCAGTGGTAACTCGTCCGAGGCAGTACAAGCATTGGACACGCATCGCTACGTTGGTGTCTGGCATGTCTACCACAAAAAAATGGTCTGTTATTGAGTAGTTCCCCATGGTCATGGTCAAGGCGGGAACATGCCGAGTGCATTGCATAGTCCGGTCACTCGGCACTAGAACTGAAAGACCCTCAAACTTTGTCGTGGTGATTCCCCTCCTTTGAACCAATTGGGCATCAATGAAGTTGTGGGTAGCCCCATTGTCAACTAAGACCGAGACCCGTTGCCCCTGTATTGTGCCTTGGATCCTCAATGTTAGAAATTTGGGAACCCTGCATAAAGAAGCAAGGACTCCCTTGGATGGTGCAAAAGATGCTCCCCCATGTGGAGGTGCCCCCCTCTCTGTCGGACTCTCACCATCTCCCACACCACACTCCAGCTCCACTTTGTCCTCCTGATCACTATTTGAGAAGACCTCTATATAGTGGGCTTTGCCAACTATGCACCGATGGCATGGTGCCTAGGGCTTCTGACAAGTAAACCAAACTTCCTTCTCTTGAGGCCCCTCCTAGTCTAGTTACCCATGTCCCTGGGCTGCTCTCTGTGGCAGTGGCCTAGTATCACTTCCCTTCTAAGGGTAGCGAGTGCGTGCAGGGAAAGGTGCTCGTGTCTCGGGAATGCTCCCTTGCAAATCACGACTTCCTGTCACGTAGAGGGTCTGCGTGAATTTACCAGTCCACGCAGTGGCTGTAGTAGTTCCTCTATAAAGGAGTACACCCTCTTGGCATCTGATAGGTCCGACACCATCACTGAGACTCTTCGAAACTCTGATATGTACTGCTCTGGGTTACCCGTTTGTCTGAGTTGGGTTATCTCCCTGAAGTGAGCCTCCGAATCCCTCTGATCAAATCGTTCTACCACCCTCTCGGTGAAATCCTCATAGGAAGTCACATTGGCATGCCCCAAAGTATCCAAGCCATGAAACCACCAATCGTGGGCTTCCCCTTCCAAGTGCAGCGTGGCCATCTTGATGGCTTCCAACTCCGTCATCTGATTGAGCTGAAAATAAGTGTCCATCTTCTCTACCCAGGCTCGAGTTGGGCACTTGGTATCGCCATCATATGGGGGAAAGTGCATCCTCCCACTAGTACGTTGTAACTCATAGCTCTGCGTGCCCTATCCTCCATAGTTCTTACCCTTCTCATTCTACTTGAGCTTGCAGAAATCTTTGAAAGAGAGTGCTCCTTGAAGTTTGCTCCCATGGACTGCCACTCCCTGAAGTGCTCTCCCATAGATGAAGGATCTTCGACCCCTGCTGGTTCATTCCATGCCAAAGGCACGAAGGAGGGTAGTGTGGCTCGAGTTGGCCCACTTGCTGATGGAAGCTGCCCAGTGGGTGAAGGATGGTCAAATTGTTGAGAGGCCTCTGAAGTCTCTCCAAATAGAAACTCTCGATGAGTGCTTCTCTCTCGATTCTGCATTTTGATCTCCTCTAGCATCTCCTTCTACCCGTTTGCTAAATCACTCAGAGCCTTCAAGAGGCTGTCAAATGCCATCTCCTCCCTGCCCTTGGGCTCTCCCATGCTTTCTGCTACCACTACCTTCCCCCTGTCCTCCGTGTCGGGAGTGATCTCCAGTTCCCTTTCTCTGCTCCGGTACCTCGGCCTCCTGTACGTAATATTCTGCTAGTCCTCCTCACTCATAGGAAAATTCCCCCAACGACAGCCAAGATCTGGGCTCTGATACCACTGTAATGTTCCTAACTAGGAAAAATAATGATATACAAAGCAATGAACAAAATCAACACAAGATGTGGGAAAACAATCAACATTCATGTATGAAAAACACCATAGACAAGAACCATCTGAGCCATATTATTAATTTTTCTTGGCGTAAGTACAATGGTGATGGAAAGTGCACCTGCGCTTGCCCTAATTGGTAAGCATGACAAAACCTAGGTGAGCAAATGTCAGCCCCAAATGCTACACAACTACTGCTCCAAGGATGTTCTGCGCTGCCCAGGAACCGCATTGCCTGCTAGAAAGGAATGGCTGGAAACTCTTCTTCTGATGCTCAGAAAATGCTGCAATTTTAGCTTTCAGCTCCTCAACCAAATCCCACCAAAAACCAGAAAGGGTTTGGCCTACGTCCACACCTCAAAATTCGACCTCCAAGCACCATGTCCTCCTCAAAACATTGGGAAGTACACCCTGCCTGTAACCTGCTGGGAAAGCCCTCCAAATCACCCCAAAATGTTGAGATGCTCCCCTCGAAGGTTTTCCCTACTTCTCCTGGCAAACTCCAGCTCTTCAGCTCCTTCCGGCAATTCCCACGTGTGCCCAGTGATGGCACCCTGCCCAGGCCCAAGTGATTGCAAATCAAACTGCTCCAATGCAGCAATCTCCTGCTCCAAAACTCTCCCAAAAGGCTGATCCTCCACTGTAGCTTCAATGCCCAAACTCCCTCGGCAATTGTTGCTCGGATGAACCCCCAAACAACACCTGCGTGTTCCCCTCCTGTGTCCTCCAGAAACATGCAGTGGCTGAGACAAAGGCTGAGTGACATGATTTCGAAACTCCATTAGCTCTCTTGCAAGGTAGTACGAATTGCCTTCCTATGGTGGCACTCAAAGTCCCTCGAAGAAAGGTTGAGTCTCCCGCCTGGAAAACTCGATGCTAAACCATTGGTAACTTGGCTAAGCAGCTGAGCAACACAAATGAGTTTGATAGACAAATGATGCCTTGAGTTGGGGAGTTCCTCCTCCTTATAACTTCGTGGGCCTTCCTTTCCCATGTGGGTCCCTCTCCCTAGCCATTCGACTTCCTCTCCAAGGTAGTTCGAATTGCCTAAGTGCCCAAGTGCGTTTTTCCCCACGTGGGTGGCCCCCACCTTGCACTAGTGATATAATTAAGTGTCTCTTCTTCTAAGTCCCCTAAGTAAAAAATGTATGGATTCCACATTCACTAAAAATTATTCAAAATTGTGGGAGACTAAAACTTGTTACAAATGTTTTTGGGAAGGGACATTACAGATAGGAAGCAATGTAAATAAGATAGGATGCATCAAATTAGAAAATAGCATCGTGATAGAAGCATTAGAAGTAAGAGCTCTTGAAATGGGAAGCATAAAGAATGTCTGGAATAAATTCTATTGAATAAGGGCTCTTGAAAACCTCATTGAAATCTCAAGTAATACTTATAAAAGAAGTAGAGGTCATTATCGACTGGGATCATCATACAATAATCAATAAGGAAACATTTGCTGGGTGAGGATATGTAAGATCCTCAAGTTTCTCTGATGGAATCCTTATCAGAGGATTCATTGATCCAGAAAGGAAGCAAATGTTTCATCAAGAATTCCAACTCGTGGGATTCAAGGGATGATGGTATGATGACATAACAATGAAGCAGGTCTAAAGGATAAAGCTCTTTCGTTCAAAGGAAGCTGTTGTAGGAAGTTTGGATGACCCAAAGGAAAGATGAGTAGCAAGGGTGTGACATATGCAGTACGTCAAGGAAGGTGCATGAGCGGTTCTAACACACGGACGGTGAGGTGAGTGCGCCCCTTGGAAACCTATGAAAGCACAAAGTTAAGAAGGGAACACACGAGCAAAGATACATCACAACATGGAAAGCAGGTAAGCTAGCAATCGAAAGTGATGGTTAAACCAACAAAACATTTCAGTAAGATTCATACATACATATACAGAAAATAGCTACACATGCATGCGTAAGCAAACAGATACATATATCATAACAAGATAGCTGAAATACAATATGACATTGCATGAAACGTGCTGGCTCTGTTATATTAAGAAGTGTAAGTTCCAGTCATACAATACAACCATGACCAACCACTAGTTTCGACAACAGAACGTTACAGTCACTGTCGCATGCTCCTCCGAAGAGATATACTAGCTCTGCACAGTGGAGAAGCTAAGGCTCGTTACAATACTGTCCAAGCTCTCTCTAAGATACTCCTATCGGAAGCTTGGCTGACCAAAAGCCTATTCAATGAGTTATGAGGGACTATTTATAGCAAATGGTGGGGTGACCCTTGACATCTCCCTTTGTGACTGTTCATTTACCCTCATGACTCTTCAACTACTCTATGACAAGACGTTACATACAATCTGCACATGTACCCATGTGAGACAAAATGGCTTGAGAAAGCCATGCAAGACATCAATGACACTTAGACTGTTGTGGTGAGACCAACTCTTTGACATCTTTGTGATGGTCGATGGTGGTGAACTGACGCCAAGCTTCGTTGTCCATGATGGTGTCCTTGCGTTCAATGGTGACATCCTACTGAAAGCGAACTCTTGCCTTCGTTGCATCCGGGTACATTGATATGGCCCCTCTGTCCAACTTGTTTGATAGCATGCACATCATCGTCTTGAGTGTGGCTGGACCAACAACATACTGATGCATAGTGTCTATGCTGATCTCCAAGTGTGTGCTGGTGACCATGCGCATCAACTTGTCGAAGTACATGTTCAGCGCTAGTCAGACTTGCTTCTTGTCTTCGCCTTGGTGGGTGTGCCAAAAGGGTGGGATCGCATGCATGCGCATAATGACATGCATGTTGCTGAATTCCCTTGCATGCGATCAACGACACTGCTCACCTTGTCTGCTCCGTGCCAGCTGCTAGGATGGATCTATAATTTGTACGTGTGCAGTTTCATATCTCTGTGCATGTTGCGCCCCCTGCTTTACCTGTTCCTACTGTAACTCATTCTCTCGTCTGTGCAGCTCTTGTTCTTCCTTGAGTTGCTGCTTCAACACATGCAACTCCTTTTTTTTCTCTCTGCCTTCGTGCGATCTTCGTGTCGCACCGTCACCTCATAGCCTCAATCTCCAAAGCTGTTTTCGTCACGAGTGGATTTACTTTGAACTCGCAGCTTTGCTCCGCCTCTGTGTTGTCAACAACCTTCCTCTTGCATTTGTCATGTGTGGGTGTGTTGCCTTGTTAATTTTAGGTATGTTCTATGCTTAGCGCAATTTACTTCAATTTTTCCATATTAGCTCAATATAAATTCCAGATTAGTAATCACATTTAGCATGATAGTAAAATGCAGATAGAACATAAACATAAATCCCAGAAGACAAGCCAACACAAGAGGACACAAAATGTGGTGCCAGCCAGGGACAAACCCTAATGTGGGGAAACCCTTTATCAATTCTTCTTATATTCTTCAATAGTTCAGCACAGAGAGAGATAGTACATATACGTCAGAAGTCAACACTTTGACTTGACAAGATAAGAGCAGAGATCTTCACCATGAAGATAACATAATGAGGTAGCTGATTTGAACTCAGGTGAAGGCATACTACTTCAACTGATCCTCCAAGGTTACTCCATCACCATGTTGTACTCATCATTGTGTTGTACCTCATTATCATGCTGCACCCGACACTGTCCTGCACCCAATCACTGAGCTTCTCTCATCACTATGCTGCTCCCAAATGCACACTGCAATACATCATCATCATGCTGCTGCAATACACTCTTGCTGCTACACTACTCACATCATGCTGCTGCACCCATCATCATCAAGCTGCTGCAATGCATCATGCTGCTGCTATACATCCATGCCCATCCTCATCACGCTGTACCATTGTGCTGCAGCATACTGCACCATGCTGCCCTAATCCATTATGCTGCAACTTGCTGCATACATTATCGCTATCATGGAAAAACGTTAGTTGCTTGCTATGGCTTGCAGCTTAGCAAAGAAGCTAGCTGTAACTTGTAGAATCTCTGTTCCATCCATGACTGCATTAGTCACCTAGATCCTATACCCAAGACTGTAGCTTGTCTTCAGTTGCTGCCACAGGCTACATAAACTTCTATCAATCTTCCACCTAGCACTGCAATTTAAGGTATGGTTAGGGCAAGATGACAGTCATCTTCAGCGCGCTCAAATATGCACAAACTGTCCTTAATTAGGCCATGCTGTCATCTACAACAATGTGGCATCATGACAACAATTAAGGATATTGCAATGAGGTATGTATGAGCTGCTAATAGACAGCGGTTAAGGTCATCTAGTATGTAGCAGATTAAGGCAACGTAATAAGGACCTTGAGACAGCGGATGAGATTCCTTCATGGACTTGGCATCATGACAACAATTAAGGATATTGCAATGAGGTTTGTATGAGATGCTAATAGACAGCGGTTAAGGTCATCTAGTATGTAGCAGATTAAGGCAACGTAATAAGGACCTTGAGACAGCGGATGAGATTCCTTCATGGACTGCGGTTAGGGCTTGTCAAGGCCCCCTCTTTACAACAAATACAAGCCTTTTTTTGCTGCCTATGAAACCTTCATTAATTACGTTCTAGGTGACAAGAACAACAACATTAGACTTGCGTTTAGGTCACTCCCTTGTTGCGTTATGAAACCTTCTTCCTTGACTGCGTTAGCCTTCATGACTGTGTATTAGTTAGGGCATCCTTTAGGCCAGCGGTTAGGGCTTCTTCATAGGGCAGCATTAGGGCTTCTTTGTGGCTGAGATAAGGGTTGTCCTCCATGACAGTGTTAAGGTTAGGGCTTCTTCATAGGGCAGCATTAGGGCTTCTTTGTGGCTGAGATAAGGGTTGTCCTCCATGACAACGTTAAGCTTCTTTATGGTAGCGTAGAGCCTTCTCTATGGCAACGTTTAAGCTTTATGACAGCGTAGAGCTAGGGCATCTTCTTCTTAGGGCAGCGTATACTGTTAGGATCTCTTCTCCCACCAAAACCTTGGCAAGTGGAGAGGAAGAGATCACAAGAGGTGTGTCTCAGATGACTTGCAAGGCACCTCTATTTATACTAAAATGTGGAGGACAAGTGGGGGCAATTTGGTTGTTGGCCGACCTTCCCATAACACAAATATATTCATATCTCCATGAATACATGTCGGAATCGGATGATCTTTCGATCAATCCTACACCTCTCAACAAGAGGAATCCAAGAAAAATATCAGCTGCCATGAATAAGATGACCCACATGGAGTTTGGCCCTAGTTGCCAATTTTAACATACCTTCTGCTGCTGTTGATGGTGTTGCTCGCTATTCCATTTCATCTTGATATCCTTGTCCATGAACAACTTGATGTCTTCATAGATAGGCAAGTTCATAGATACCTGATCAACTGCATCCCCAAGTGTGCTCTGAACGGTGTCTTTGACTCTACTCTCTTGGAAGTCATTGTACCTGTGCTGCTGAGAGGCAGACGAACACCTGTGATACCTGGAGACATATCAACACTCATGACAAGCAATTTGTCAATCGAAAACCAAAACAAACTAGAGCACTGACATGCAACATACCTGTGTGACTGTCTGTGAAAATTGCGCAATTTTCACCGGGAGGTTGGGAGACTGATTGCCAAAACTGCACAAGGCACAATCTGGGCTGTCAGGAGGCTGACTGGCTGTTGGAACTGCGCAATGCACAATCCAACATGGCCTGCTGAGCACTGACGCTGTGCAATGTGCAATTTCAGTGAGCAGTGACATGCAACCAGCAAATTGCATTGTGCAGTTTCTGGGGCCAGCAGGACACTGCCTCGAAGAATTGCGCAATGAAAGCCTGGAGGTCAGTGCTGGGCCAGACTTGCGCAATTTCTGGTGGAAAGACAGAGCCTTCGCTTCCAGAAATGTGCAATGCTAGCCGGGCAAGGCATGGTCCGGGCCAAGGCAACCCAAACCCGTCGACGGGCGATTGAAAACATGAGAAGTCTGAATGCATTATAAGATGAGTGCAAACAAGAGTGAATGATCCTACATGCAAACAACAAGTGCAGGATTCAGAAAATGGGAAAGCATGCATGTGTGTGAAGTGAGTCACCGCAATAGCGATCGTCGGTGCAAAATAGCGTTATGCATGCGACAACAGTGAGATGCAAACGAAAACTGAAACGGTTCTTCTACAAGCTAACATACATCAAAACGACAACAAGCGCTCACTAAAATCAAGCAAGCAACATTGACACAAGGCGAAACACGAAAAGCAACAAAAACGCTACGCAAGACATGAAAAGCGAGCTTACCCCGAAACAGCTAGGCTGAATGTGCTGACGACTCCTAGATGCAATGCAGGATGTCAAAGCTGCAAGGTTGATGTGAGGAATGAGCTTCGTAGCGTCCGGTTGAGTTTTGATAAAATCGAGGTTGTGACGTGCATGCCACAAATCTAGGAAAAACGACACTTGGTGGGAGGTTTTTGAAATGATCCTTGCATGTAACCTCCAGTTGTTAAAAATGGATCCTTGAATCAAGGGATGCCTTTACATGCTACCTTGGGAAAAGCAATCCATGCATGCAAATCAGTTTTGCTCGGTCCCGGAGGGAACCGATCAACCTGAAGGCACATGCATCGATTTGTGAGCCTCGGATGAAAATCTGCGCAGTTTCTGGGCCAAGCAAAGGTGGCAGTCCTAGGGGGATTGCGCAATTTCTGGGAGGAACAGGTGACTGTCTCCCATGATTGCGCAATTTCTGGGTTGAGTAGCTATCCTCAGTCAAACCTCGCAATTTTCTCAAGGAAGCCTGTCTGATTGCATTGCGCTATTTCTGAGCCCAGCAGGCTGCCTGGCTTGATTTGTGCAATTTCTGTTAGATGTTGGGCTGGTTGTCCTAGAAGGATTGCACAATTTCTGGGAGTAGCAGGTGACTGTTGCCCAAAATTGCGCAATTTCTGGGCTGACCAGATGTCTTGGGATGAATTGTGCAATTTTTGAGAGGAAGACTGTCAGGAGAAATTGCGCAATTTTGGAGCCCAGCTGGGCTTCCAGCTGGGTTTGCACAATTTCTGGAGGCAAGGCTAGTTCCCCTCCAGAATTGCACAATTCCAAGAGGGAGCTGCTCAACCATCAACTGACACTAAGTCCGGGAAGCAACCTGTGAAGGAGGTGGAACAACTTGCATGCACAGGCTGACAAGACTCTATGAAACAACTGAAGCCGATGTGCTTAATAGTGCAAGACATGCTGTCGAGGATAGTCGGTAGGGAGGCTCCAAAGCGAAGCTAAGGCAAAATTTTGGAGGGTGGTTGTAGCCGCTACAACATGTGACATCAAGGAAGAAAGGAGTTCTTCAAGCAGCTGGTAGACCCAACATCTCCACCTGAGAAGCTGTTGCAGGTCCCTAGTTAAGAGGGAACCTGAAAAGAAGTTTCTTACTTGGAAGAAACTTGAAATTCCTAAGCCAAGAGTGAGCTTAGGTAATTCCTTTTGTAGGAATGAGTACATTCCTTTATTGGAATATGTCCTTCCTATTTGAGAGGGAGAGCTAGACAAGTCATTCTGGTCTTCACTTGGGAAGTTAGAATGGAGGATTGGGTAATCATTTGGCATCTGATACTCTTTGAGGATGAGATAGGACATCCAATAGAAGAGTATTTGTGGAGGACCAATATTCTTTAAGGGCTTGGGAGTCCAAGATAAGAATAGTCCTCGTGGAACACACCCTGAGTAGCGGGGTAGGGGATGTTCCGATAAAGACAATGATGAGAGTGTCTATAAATCATTGGTGTTGCCAACATTGAGCTTAGATCTTGTGGAGAGATGGAGCCGTTACTCAAGGCCTTGCTATGTAACAATTTTGGTTGATATGATGTTATACAAATGAGTTACCAATCCGAATTTCTTTTTATGAGAAATTCTTCAGATTGAGAATGTCCAAGTACCATTTTGAATACCCCCGTAGTTAAGAGGGAGTGTTGAAAAGTGTAACTAGGTTCGGTCTTCATAATGACATGTAAATATGATTTTATGTAATGATATGCAAAGAAGAAAAATAAATTTATTGTATTACTTGCTTCATGGGTTTCATGAGCAAGAGATTTTATTTTTGAGTCAAGACTCCCATTGAGAGTCTTAAGGAATTATTTTTCATCTAGTCATAAAATAATAGTCATTGTAATGAAGTCATGTTACACTTTGTAAAAGGTCAAACTTGTCTATGTAAAGCATCCTCCAAGACCTTGTCACTTAACCTCTTCAAATCAGGCAACAACGATGGAAGAACATGCTAGAAGAAGTTGGCCTAACTACTTTTGATCATGTCGGCTTAAAGGACATGAGATGAAGTGTATATATAGCCACACTCGGCCTCACTTAGAGGCAAGCAACTCGACAAGCATTTGGTGAAGAAGTGCAAAGAAGAAGGCTACAAAGAGAAGTGCGAAGAAGTGAAAAGGAGAGTTTCTTCTGGACAAGCAGAGGAGGATTCTTTTGGGTTAGTGAAGGAGAGATTCTTCTGGGTAAGCGAAGGAGAGAATCTTTTGGGACAACGAAGGAAGGTTCTTCTGTGGTACTTGTTTTGGGTGACCGATATAGAGATCTAGAGACCGAGTTTCTCTAGAGGAAGTTGAAGGAGAGATTCTTCTGGGTAAGTGAAGGAGAGAATCTTTTGGGACAACGAAGGAAGGTTCTTCTGTGGTACTTGTTTTGGGTGACCGATATAGAGATCTAGAGACCGAGTTTCTCTAGAGGAAGTCGAGAAGAAGCAACGTGAGGGATAGAGGCCATGTTTCTCTAGAAGGAACTGAGGAGAGCAGTTTGAGATCATGAAGAAAGTCGAGAAAGGAAAGAGGCAGAGCAAGAAGGTTAGTGACAAGGTTCTTGGGAGGATATTAGAGTCAAGGGTCTTTGTAATGATCTTGGTACTCATCAATTGAATATCTAGAAGAAGAATTTTGATTGGTTTTTCCTCCCAAGCAGTGAGAGGTTTTGGCCTTGGCTGACAAGCCTACATATTGTGTCACTTGTCTTTTATTGTGCATATTGGTAATTGTCTTGATGAAAAGAACACAATAATAACATAATGAAGAAAAGGCTTTAAGCTAAGAAGTAAAAGTATATCACAAGCAATTATCAAGCAGAGAAATCTTTTAACTATTCATGCCCTAGATTTCTCAACACCTTATAGGATCAATTTGACACCTTTAAGTGGAAATTCTTGTTTTGATACTTTCCCCTTCCTTGATTAGGTTAAGATCATCATTGGTTGCTAAACTCCTTCCACTTAACCTAGGCTGGGTCCACTTGATCCCGTGTGGCCCCATACCTTTGAAAAGTTAATTCTTTAAGAACTATTGGGGAAACCAAGTCCAATAAGGATTTTAGGGATTGGGAAACTCCTTTAAAAGGCATATTCCTTTAACCTAGCCTTTAAATCCTCACCTCCTTCTCCTAGAAAGCTTTGTACCTTGCTTGAAGAGCAAGCAAGCTTCATTCTTAACCACCTTCTAGGAAAAGGATCATTAACGTCACTTCACATCCATTCCTTGATTCATCCTTCACAAGTGACTTTCTATATACCGAGTCTCCTCCCATCGGTGAAAGTCCGTAAAGAGTAGGGAGTCTTAGCTGAGGAGACAGTGGGCCAAGTCTCCATTGTTGTCCTTGATCTAGTAGTTGTCCCTTTAGGAGTCCCTTTTAGCCTCCCTGCTAGTTTGAGCGGTATCAGTTTTATCACAAAACCTTATTCCCAAACTTCTAAGGGATAAACCCTAACTCTAGAATCCGCTGTGTGGGTGCGCCCCTTCCCCCGAAGCACGCTCCTGAAATTCGCTCCCTGTGGCACGAAATTTCGTGAGTGTGCTCCTTAAAAAAAATTGCGCTCCTTGGTCTCTCGAGAGCAATAGGGGAGTGATCGCTCCCGTATCGATCATGTTCACTCTGGGAGTGATCGCTCCTACACGAAAAAAATTTTCGCGTGATTTTTTTTGGAGGGATGGAAGGGGCCAAAAGGATAAAAGGTCTCCTCCCCTTCCACAATAATTCATTTGCATGAGATTGAGAGGGCTTGATGAGCTTGAGTTGAGGAAGATTGACCTCTATGAGAATGATCGAATCAGACATAATAGCATGATTCCCATGGTTAGGTTGCTCACATATTATCTCATAATGGGGACTTTTAGGATCTTCGACATGGAATCTCCTTTCGGGCTCTCTCTTTAATTTAAGAAATCCTTGACAATTAGGGGAAGGAATCGTAGCATTTGACCAATTCATTTGAATGCTTCCTCCTAAATCAGAGGCCCATTTCTTAGACAAAAGCATACCCCAAGCATCAGGCACGTCAACCATAACTATGTCCGTGACAATCATGATATCAGGGTAGATAGACAGATGGACTTGTAAGTCCTTAATCAACCCATGAACTTCAATTTTCTTCGAATCCATGGCACATATGTTATAGTAGGGCCTAGATATCCTTAAGTTAGGCTGCTCCATGTCTCTCTTAGTCATCACACAAGCGAAAGCACCAGAGTCAAGCATGCAGTTATATAACCGATAATTATTAATAAGCAAAGTAATGAAAAAAGGAGAATGCCCTTTGTTATCAGATTCCATACTTCACAAATACATGGGAGCATCCTGGTAGAAAGCCTCATGAGTTTCCTCTTGAGTTGCATTCACCTAGGTACTGCCAATAACACTTAGTAACTTGGCCTTTTGGGAGGGGATCTTCAATATTTCGGTGACAGGAACCAAAACTTTAGAATTATTAAACCAACCTCCTAAGTCAATATTCATGCTAGAAGCTGATCCAGGGTTAAGACTTCGAGAATTAACTTGATTATCATTTTGACTTCTTCTTTGTTAAGGTTAGTCCCTTGCCCTTAGCAATTTCAAGAACTCGCTTAGGAGGAGGCTCCTCACTAAAATGTTTACCAAAGGCATCAGTTTCTTGACCAAAATTATTAATGCTATATGAAGATGTGAAAGGTCTGTCGGGTTGACTATTTCCCTTGACCTCTTCCCAATTCTCTTGTGATAAATGATACTCTTTACCAACCATGTTTATTTGATTATTTGTCCCAAGCATATCATGATGCATGATTCCCTTAATAATAGGACAAGTGGCTTCTTCATGAAGCTCATCACATGCTTTAGAATAAGGCGGGGTCTCCTCCACAAGATTATTCGTTTCAAGAGGGTGAGGAGGCCTCTGCTCACTAGAATGACCTTTCTTCTGCCAATTATTTTGATTATTATTATTATTATTTTGACCCTTAGGTTGATGCACTTGAGCTCGTTCCATTTGAATCA
The DNA here is from genome assembly GCA_031772625.1 of Pinus tabuliformis. Lineage (NCBI taxonomy): Eukaryota > Viridiplantae > Streptophyta > Pinopsida > Pinales > Pinaceae > Pinus > Pinus tabuliformis. The sequence goes on along the minus strand of CM062820.1, from coordinate 876,086,323 downwards.
ACTTAGACTATAATGTAGTTATCTCCTTAGCATGATCAACAATCATCCTAGCTTGATTTAACTCCATATTTTCTAACTTCTTAAGCAATTTTTGCATAGATTCTTCTTCAGATTCCTTTTCTTTTCCTTTAGGTTCTTTTAATTTAACATCAGATCTATCAAACCCAGGAATTTCGGATTTGCCAAAAGCCTTCTTATCTTTTTCCAGCTCTTCAGCAGTGATTTGACAAGCCTTGTAGTCACCAAGCTTGGACCTTCTTAGTGCATAAGACGTGTCAGGATTGAAAGCATCGAGATAGTATTCTAGAAGAATTTTCTCAGTTGGTTTATAATCAGTAGATATTTCTTTAAGCATACCATTAAACCTTCTATTAAATTCTTCACATGTCTCATTTTCTTTATTTTTAATGACACTAATGGCTTTTGCTAGAAATCGATCTTCTTTCTTATCACCAAATTTCTTTCTAAAAGCATTAAGGAGGGAATCATATGAATCAATGATATGATCAGGCCTATCCCTAAACCAATCCATAGCATCTTGCTCAAGGGTCAAGACAAAGCATGTCATTTGCACATCCTCGTAATTTTGAGCCTGAGCGAATTTAGCCCACCAAGTTTGGAAAGCATATAGATGATTTTTAACAGTGATTGCATTATTTCCTTGGAAAGCGGGTAGCTTGTCTAGACCATTATTAGGAAGGTTATGGGGATAACCCTGGATGTTAGAAAAGTTAAGAGGCCCATAGATATCCATGATGTTCTGAAGAGGTGGATTCAATAAGAGTGAATGGATGTCACAGAGAGCTTCCTGACCGAGATTGTCAAGGAGTGTACGAGAAGAGAGCTTGTGTAATCTAGCTCTTAGAACTCTTTCAGGATCCGGAGCAGGATTAGCCAAGCTACTTGCGTTCCTCCTAGTACACCCCCTGTAGAAGATGATGGAAGTGGAGTCGCCACTAGGACAAAAATCTAACTTAGACACGGAAGATGATATGATGAAAATGAGATGAGGATAAATGAGTGAAGATGAAAGGATCAAACAATGAGAAGAGATTAAGAGAACCAAGGACAGAAAACTCTGTCCTCGACAACGGCTCCAAAAAATGTTGTCGCACAAAGTGTCTAGGCACTGTGACAACGATTAGAGTAAGGGCTGTGACTCTAATCCTTACTCACTCCGTTTAGACTCTCTCCTAGACAAGTCAAGGGGGGTAGTCCCTAAGGTGAATGGATGAAGACAATCTGTGGAACACAGGCTCTAGGAGATTTTAAGGATGAACAACTTGATGACTTTAGAACAAGTCTTGGTCAATTGAGATGGATAGATTTAGAATAAGACATAACCACAAGATAAAATTGATTGTAGACTAGTGCCTTTATATTGAATTATCCATAGACTAAATAAAAACAAGTTATCCAGAGCAAATTTATAAATGTGGCAAAGCGACAATCATAAATAATTAAATGTAAAATGCTCAAAACTTTAGCATGTAGGATAATCTAGCAAATTTATCTTTCTTCAACAGTCAATATGATTTTTTAAAACATTTATCACACCTTGACAATAGAGAAATCACAAAAAATAAGATTTTGCACTTAACACCAAAGACACCAATGAATCTTTAAAGTAGCATTTTAATTATTCCTTAGGCAATTGCTTTAATGTGATAAATGAAGAAGTAAAACAAATCAAAGGGTTAATAAATTAAATTTTTAATGGGCCATAAGCCACATTCAAAATTTTTTAATTTGTGAAAACGCAAATCCTCCTCTAATTTATTTTATTCTCAATTCTAAAGTCACCAAAATTTAGATTTTTTAATTTTTAATTTTTTGTAGAATTTTTTATGTTTTTGAATGTTTTTTAAAAGAAAATCAAAATCATAAATAAAAATGAGAAAATGTAAAACAAATGTTAATCAAATAAAAAAAAAATCTAAAAACAATAACCAAAAAAAATAAAATCAAACTTTAAACTAACCTAACTCATAACAATACAAATGAAAATAAAAAGAAAAGTCGAATGTGCTAAACAACTAACCCTAAAAGAGAATACAAATGAAGATAAAAAAAGAAATCGAAGTGTTGGGTTTATGTTTGCAGGGCTCGACGATGGGGATAGCTTGGAGATGCAGCGAGAGGAGGGAAGGAGCCGTGGGATGGACGCGGGATGAGGATCTGAGTGATGGGTTGGTAGAGGGTATGCAGCAAGGGAACGGAGACGTATGAGGAGTTGCAGGCTTGTAGGTTTGGACGGAGGGGCAAGTGCATACGGAAATAACAACGAGATTTTGCTTGTAGAAATGGAGGAAAACGCAGGAAAAAGGGAGAAATGGCTGTGAGCAGGGATTCGATGAAGGAGAAGCAGTGAGGAATGGAGGATCGCAGAAGGTTTTGCAGGTGCAGTGAAGGAGAACGCAACAAAGAAAGGCGGGTAGCGAATGATTCGAAATTTGTAGTGAAAGGGAGAAGATTGTAGTAGAAAATGGAAAACCCCAGGCAACGAAGAGGAGGGTTTGGGCAGAGGAAAAAAGAAATCTGAAATTTTCCAGAAAAACCCCAAAAAGTAGAAAATATTTTTTTTTGGAAATTTTCCAGAGGGAAAAAATGTAGCAGACAGAAAGGAAAATGGTAGCCCAATAAAACCCTTAAAAATTTTCCAGAAATTTTAGAATAAAATATTATACTTTTGCTTCAACTTTATCAGTGAAAAATTTCTAGATTTTTTTTTTCAAACCCTTGGACTGCAAAATAATGCTCCTGCAAAATGGTTTTGAGGCAAGATCTTATCCTCCAGGGCCTAGATTTGGCTTCAGATCAAATTTCTTTTTCAGATCTGCAGCTTGTACCTGAAAACAAAAACACCCAGAACATAAATATACAAAAAAAATAAAACCCCAGAAACTCAAGTCAGAAAATAAAAAAAAATTACAGATCAATGCACAAGAATGGTAGACCTATTAGATTTGAGGGGTATGAGTCCAACTCCGCTCCCAGATATGTAATCTAAGGCTTTCAACAGCCAGATCTATCAATTTCCGACACAAAATTTAAATTTTTAAATTTTGAGGGAGGTGCTTAACTCAAAACCTTTCGTGTATATACACATAAAATCTTATGATAAACCCAGAGCTAATTTGGCTGGGCTCTTCAAAAAACACAGATCGGGAGTTGGCTGGTCCAACTAAAAACTTCCCCTAACGCCCGAGGATCTAAAAATAAAAATTTTTCATGCAAAATTCAATCCAACCATTAAAATAGAGTGAGAAAATGATAATAAAATTCAGATAAATAGAGATACCTCTTATTACATTCAAAATTTAAATTATCATTTAAACCCCAACGACTGAGCAAGATACCTGTACTCCAAATCACTCTTCAGAAGCTATCATCAATGGCTAAAAAAACAATTATGCATGAAAACAACACACCTTACAATATTTCCATGAAGAGTAACACCAACGAAATTTAGCCCCGAAGTCTTTCTTTATTATCCAGGAAAAAATTACACGAGATTTTTGCTTAGCACACGACTTAGAGATCGGATGGATCAACTGACAAATGACTTCCTATTTTGACTTTGACTTAACCCCAGCGATCAAAGTTTTAAAATTTGACAAAATAATTAATTTACCTTAGTCCCGAGACCTTTTAAAATCTAATTTTTAAGGACTGATGAATTTTTCCTTTGGAGAATTTAAATTTACTTAGGACCTAGAATTAATTAAACTTCTGGCTTAGGATTTTAATTAATTTTTGGCTAGAAATTTTTACGAATTAACCTATGAGGGGATAATTTATTTTTCCAACCCTCAAGACACTTTACATCATGATTTTCATATTTTTTTCATCACAAGGGGGAAAACCCATTTGTAATAAACCCCCACAGACTACACATTTCTGTGACACAAATATAATCCAACAGACCAAACAATTTGTAATAAAATGACCTAACCAAATAGTTAGGATTATTCTCAAATCACTTTTACATAGAATCGATCTAGAAAACTAGGACTCGCCTAAGATTCTACTGACGAAATTCATTCTGGCATTGGGGTAAGATTGAAGGAAAACTTTGACGACCATCCGAGAATGGATCGGTGAGACAAAAAACCTCCCAGAATGTAGATCGTCACCAGAAAAGTAGGTTTACCTAGGCAATTACATACATGACACGATTTGCTGAGATTATTTACATCATATACATGCAGAATGGGTTTACATTATAACATGATGATTAGGCTAATGATGATAGTTGAACGACACAGACACATCGATCAGGCGCTATCTTTTTTGCGAAAAAAGGGGGTGTACTGCTATGGGTCGTTGACACGTAGTGGTCAACAAAACCCAACTACAGATGTATTATTCAATGAAATAAACATAGAATAGAAATTCAAACACTTTCTAATATGATTTCATAACAACAAATACTTTGGGTTCATTAACTCCCTTGCAAAATAAAAGCAAATACGGGAAACGACACACATGAAATTAATAACATAGCTTTTACCCTAGACACACTATTGTGGGAAAAAACAACAAAGATTGGGCTTTCTATTTAGCTTCATAATGAGGCTTTACAAGGAGGTCGAAATACATCAACAATCTACAGTGACTACAACCCAACAAAATTTGTGTATGACCCTACCCTAAAATGCACTATACGACCCATAAATGTGTTGTATGACCTGTTCGTATGGCCCAGAAATGCGGCCTGCCTACCCACTTTGTTTTGCTGCCCCAGAAGATACTCTTGTTCATTGTTCCTCTTCAATCCTTGCACTTAAGCTGAATGCTCAAATGTGCCATTCAAATTGTCTCCTCAACAACTTGATTCCCCTTCAAATAGCGGCTAACCTAATTCTCCAAGGAGATGGATGGATGAGATTGCATTTCATATGTTGAGATCAAGGGCCACGACTTAATATGTCGTTGATGGTTTTACCCTTTACCAAAAAGGTGGCCAAAAAGTCAAATTATTAAATTTAACTTACAGCCTAAAGTCCTAACTTCGGGAATAATTAAATAATGTTGTAGGAGTGAATTTTTGATGTCTGGCTACATGTCATGGCACTTCACCTATGCAAAACCACCTCCCAAGCTACAAATTTAACATCTCTATCGAGCTAAGTGCCATAGAGGTTTGCTTCTTGTTAAACCCAAGCTAAAGCAACACCTTGAAGTGCTCTTCTTGTCTGTTGCACTTCCTTCTCAATTTGAGTTTGAATACCCTTGTAGGTTCACTTCATCATCTTCGATATATCTTAGACCATACTCCAATGTGCCCTTACAGTATCTGTGCACATGTTTTGTTGCTATCCAATGTTCTTTGCTCAGCTCTAGCATGAACCGACTCACGCTGTTCACAACAAACATGTATCTAGCATAATGTTGGCCAAATACATCAAGGAGCCTATCCACTGCCTATACAATGTGATCCACCAACTCTAAATTTGAAGCTGTCACCTTCTTCATATTAGTGATCATGGGTGTGGCCATAGGTTTGCGTTCCTCCATTCAAAACCTCTTCAGGATCTCATTTGCATACTTGCCTTGCCCAAGGAGAATCTCCCTTGGTTTCTGCCAAACATCGAAACCCAAGAAGTAATTCATCATGCCGATGTCCCTCATCTCAAACTCAACTGCCATGTCTACTTTGCACCTTTCAATGAGCTTCCTTGCACCTCTAAGAAACAAGTCATCTACATACAACACCATTACAAGCATATTGGATCCAACAAATATATAATTTCAATTAGGATTTGATTCACTTTTGGTGAAGCCCACACTTTACAAATATCCATCTATCGTGGAATACCATGCTCTTAATCCTTCTCCGAGTCCGAACAAGGCTTTCTTAAACTTGCAAACATAGGACTCATGCCCATTTACTTCAAAGCCTCAAGGTTGCTCTATGTAAACTTTTCCTCAATGATTCCATTAAGGAAATCTTCTTCACATCCATATGGTGTATCGTCCATCCCATAAATGAAATTAAGGGCATAATTGCTATAATGGAAGTGTACCTAGCTATTAGAGCAAATGTCTCCTCATAGTTGAGGGTTGAATGTTAGAATGGATCTGCAAACATTGCAATTTTCTTAAGGACCCAAGTGGAGACTAAGGAGCACTTTATCTTTAGATGTCTTGTATTCTTTAGTTCCATTGACCTACTTTTGTGGTCATTCGTCGGACATTAATAAAACTATCTTAGATGAGAGGGAGATTTTATTGTGTCTTCAAGTACTTGATGGATCTCTATTAATATTCTTTAGATATTTTAATTAATTATGCTTTGCCTTATACATTAGGGAATTTGTTTCTCTCAGATAACATCTACTTCAAGGATCTTTAGTATGACTACCTAAATTACCTACCGCTTTCTTCTGGTCTAGGGTCCTCAGGGGAGTCGGGGGTAAGTGCCCCACAATTACTTGACAATACTAGGACCATTCAATGTTGCTTCTTGGCTTGTGCCACTCGAGATGACACATTGAGGTCTCCTAGGAGGATCAGAGTTGCCAAAGAGGGTTATTAATATATGACATATGCCTATAAATTTATTACTAGCTTCTTTCCTTCCACCAAGAGTTCTCTGGTCTTGGATGTTAGGAGTGCTTCCAACGCTTGCTTAGCATCAACCACCATCAAGAGTAGTATGATGTCATCTAGGAATCCTCCCCATGGCCCTATCAGTGCAGGGCATTCTTTAAAGGACATTACACTATAAGCATGGACAGGGCCGACCCAATTCTCCCTTCTTGCGAGCTATGTCATTGTCTATGCTATGTTTCTTAACCATCTCTCCTTCACTTTATAGGGTTTTCCTTACTGTGATAACTTATTTGTATGCTTATGTTTATGTCACTAGGGTTGTTAACTAGTTGCTCTTGTGCTCATTTTTCATTTGATCATTTAAGAGGTGTCTTTTGCACTCCCCCTCATTTTTTTGGCTATTATTGTTGGTTGTAGTGACTAGTCCCTTTGACCTATTTTGGTCTTTGTGAACATCAATACAAATTTTAATTTCAATTTGAATTTTTATCTGGTAGCCTGATGTTATATAAAGTGGGTCCAACATTTTATGAACATGTGTTTCCTCCTTGGAGGTCACACGTTTGATTCTGGAGGGGGTTAGGGTATGTACATCTCCCTTGTCCCAAAACAACAGGTCTCATATGCCACTTGTGTGTGAAAATTCCTAGATCTAACAATCTCAGGAGTCTTACTGCAACCAGCGGAATCTACTTCACCTAGATTGTAAATTACATTACAAGCTTATTTCAGATTTCTTCACGAAACATTGAAGTGAATTACTGAAGCAACCTACACCAAGTAAATATGATTCTGAAACATAGAAATTGAGCAAGGAAAATAGAAACACATAGGACACAGTTATTTTTGGACAAAAGTCCCTGGAAAACCCCAGTGCGGGAAAACCGGTGCAGCAGCTCTGAGGGTTTATTATTATTAAGTAGTAGCAAAATCTGAATACATCACTGAATACCTCACAGGGTTATTCAGTTACAGAGAGAAATACTAGAAGAAGCTTTGTGAGTTTTACCTCACACAATCTCTAAGAAATCTTGGCTGATCCAGCCCCAAACTGACTGCCCCTCGACTTTTTGGTTGCCTCAGCGCTGCCTCTACGCAGTGCCTGCGTCAGCCCAGCGTCAAGCTCTCTAGGTGCTGTGTCACTTCTATGGCTAGTCGATCTGCTGCCCAGGAAATTCGATTTCTGCCTCTCGATCTCACACCCCGACTCCCGGCTTCTGAAAATCGAATTCCTCTGCAGATTCCAGACTCCTCTCTCCCTCTGTGTTGGTTCTGCGTGGCCCTTCTGGCCCTGCGTCAACCTTTGCGTTGAGGCTTCTGGATCACCCACTGCCTCTCTCTGCTGATGTATCTCCGACTGAGAATCTCTCTCTCGAGAAGCTGCTATCCCTGCCCCTCAACTGCAAGAGATTTCCTCAATTGATTTCTTCTCATGAGAACTTCTCACTTTAGAAAATCGATTTTCTCTATCTCTCTGTGCGTTTTCCAAATGACCTTCAAGCCCCTTCTTATATCTTCCTGTTGGACAACCAACGACTTAGATTAAAAATATTAATTATTTTAATAAAATCACTTATGGGTGATATTTCCCAAAATTCTTTCTGGGTTCTTTGGAATACCTGTGCCCAAGCCTCCCTGCAAAATTTTAGGCTTAGAGCACATCCGATGCTACCCCAAATCAACACTCCCTCTTAGCGAGGGATGTGCTCTAGCAATGCACTGCTACTGCATACTGTTCTGACTCTGAAGCATCGTCTTTTGTGCTGCTGATCTCTGACATGCTGTCCACCAACTACTGCGTTGTTGCTGCTACTGTACTGCTGCCTTTGACACTGCCACTGCCAATGCTACATTTGTACTGCAGCTCCTTCTCAAATGCTGTATTCGCTATGCTGCTAGCACTGTCACTGCTAACATTGCGTCCGTACTGCAACTCAGTTGCTGAGAGAAGCAACTGAAAACACCAAAAATAGGTTAAGTATCTAGTGGATACACCTCGGTGCTAATATCCTGACTGTTGCTAGTCTCACGCTACCTCTGAAGCCATTGCGTTGCTGAATCTCTGCACTGTGCCTCCTCACATTGCTGCCTCTTTGCTCTGCGCTGCTTACATTCTGACTCTACTAACCATTCCATCTGTCGAATCAACACTCCATGGCACCAAATGAAACTCCACCATCCCGTTACCACTGATCATGGGCTCCCGTAGCAAGGTGATGATCCAAGAGGTGGGCTTCTCAAGGATCTTGCCCATCTGTAGCTCTATCGAACTACAGTTCTATATCAGCCCACCTCCCTCCTGGAGGTATCTTGGTTGTCATGGTGAACTCCTCCTCTTGTTCGATCTTTGCCGCTGCAACCTTAGTATCGTGCTTCTCATCCTTGTCCTTTTTCTTCAAAGGACACTGGGATGCATAGTGGCCCATCTTGCCACATCTGAAGCACTTCACCTTGGAGACATCCTTTTTTCGTCTTTGTTACCCCTGTTATCCCTTTGATGCAAGGGCTGCGTTATCCTCCTCCTCTACTTTGGGTTTTGAGTCTTTGACCCACTGCTGCTGCTACTCCCATGAAGTTTCACCTTGAGCAGGTCTCTCGTAAGCTCTTCTTGTTTCAGAGCTGCTCGCATCTTGTCCCAATTTAGCAATACTACTCTGCCCAGTGTTAATGTCAATGTTTGCATACTGCCATCAGCGATCAAAAATCCTCTTTTCATATCATATTAGGGCCCCATTCTGAAATTTTTGTCATTCTAGTAGGTCGTCATGCAAAAATGTGGTCACTGAAGGTTGAATTAAGGTTTCCTTTACTCCTTTTAGAAATTTACCCCTTGCTGGTTCATTTCAACTTTGCTGAGTATCCATTGTCCATAAAGTTAATGACATCATGCCATCACATCAGTGATGTCATCTTGAAATTTAGTCCTTCAAGGTCTCATTAGGTCTTTTAGGGTTTTTCAAGGTCTCATTAGGTCATTAGGGTTTCCAAGGTTCCAATAAAACTCCATTCCATTGCATAAGACCAACAAGTAAAGGGTGATCAAATAACATCTCTTCACCATGTGAAGATGATTTGTAAAGAGAAATGCTTATTTCATCATGTAATTTTATGTTCACTATATGTAATAAGTACTGTTCCTAAGTTGCCAACTCAATCTCTATATGCCAACTTCATTAAAGAAAAGTCAAATTCAAAGAGTTCTCAAAGACCATCAAAAGATCAATTTATCAATGGAAATAATCAAGTGAAAGGGTAATGTTTCAAAAAGTTAAGTGAATGCCAAAGGGAGTTGTCTTTTCCCAAGGGTGTCCAAATCATCATTTTCCACAAGCACTAAACCCTAATTTCCTCTCCCATTGAGCTAGGGTTGGCTATGGAATCAGAGACATCTGAGCAGAGGAGGCCTAAGGGAGGTCATTTCAGCAAGTATGAGGCCATTCCAACTCATAAACATCATGTCTCCATCATTTTTCAAGAAGTCATTCCAAGGGATAAATCATTTACCACACATAGAGCCAGTTTTGCTTCAAAGTATGTTTCCAACAAAACAAAGATGAATTTTACAAAAGTGAGAGAGGTTTTTGTCCATAATAGTCCAAGGATGAAAAACCTCCTTCAATTTTTACATAGGTGTTATGGTTTTGGAGAAATGTCAAAAATAAAGTTGCTACAAGAGAGTTGCTACACTTCTTGAGTGACCTTGGGAAAACCAATTTTTTCTCCTAGCTGGAGTGTCCAAATGACTTTCTTGATGAGTCAAATGATAACTAGATAGAAAGAGCTTTCCAATGAGCTATCATGAGCTCAATTTGGAGTTGAGGAAGACCTCCAAAAGTTTCCTGCAAGATCACACTTCATTTTTGCACCCTCATTCTGCACTTTTTGACCAGTCTTGGGAGAATTGATTTTTGAGGGGCTATAATTGATCATTTTCAGTGCTTGATAGGTCCATTGTGTAGCCAAGAGAGATATCTTTCCAACGAGCTATCATGGGCTCAATTTGGACTTTGGGAAGGCACTCAAAAGTCGATTTGAAGTCGGCGCTGTGCACTTCCTTCTGGTGCTACGCACTTGCCCAGAAATCAACAACATGGTCAAACACGCAGCGCCCTAGGCGTTGTGCACTTTTTTGGGGCACTTTTTGAAGAAATGGAGACCACCACTGGATGCAGAAGGACAAATACATCTAAAAAAACCATGTTTCCAGCCTTAGTTTGCAAAACTGGCAGGTGAAAATGAAAAAAACAAGCAAAAAAATCATGTTTCTGCCTCATTTTTGGCCCAGGCACTGTGCGTTTGACCAGTCTTGGGAGAATGAAGTTTTTGATGGTCAAATCAGGTCCATATTGGAAACTAAAAGCATATTTGGAAACTAGACAGGACACCCTTTCCAATGAGCTATCATGGGCTCAATTTGGACATCGGGAAGATAGTCAAAAGCAACCTGCAAGATGGAGGGCACACTTGACACTGTGAGGGCGCACTTGACCATTTGCTTGATTTTTCACTGTTTTTCTCTAGATTTGATTTTCATCCTTGGAATCAACTTTTTACTGATGTAATTGATGTTGCAAATGTAATAATGATGTGGATAAGTTACCTAGGGGTAGATTCATCAGGTAAAAGTTATCATCAAGTCAAATGAATCAGTTTCAATGTAATTAGGGATGAGTCACTTTGACCACCCTACACTCTAGCTATCAGTTCAGAGTTTAGTGGAACTGCTCCTCCTCTCATGGATTCGACCCCTGAGGTTGGGAGGAGTTTGTTTTGATGTCCATATCTTCCCTTTCTGGACTCTTTTCAGAGGTTGGACTCAGTTGGATATTGTACTAGTGATCAAAGACACTATTGTATCATATTTTGGCCAATATTAATAGATGAGTTGCAACTATTTCTTTGGGATACATGTGATATGGATGTTTAGCATTGTTTCTTCTTTGTGATCATTTTTATGAATGTTTTGTATGCTCATAAAACATTTCCAAGTTGATAGGCAGAATACATGTTTGCTCATGCTCTATTTTGGGAAAGTTATCATAGTTTGTCCATTTTTCTTCAGTTTAGGAAGAATACATCTCCTATGCTCTTCCTAACTCCTCATCAGTCTTAAACCATCTCACCAAATCACCTTTTAAGTGCTAAGCCTCCTGCCTACCTTGCCCCTTTGAATGTCTGTGGTCATATCTGATTTGCTCTAACCTAGCCTCTTTGACCTAATACCCTCATCCAACAATAACCCCACCAAATCAAATCAAACAATCCTCTGCACTTTATACCTAGCCTAAAACCCTCATTCATCTAGCCCTCTTGGCTGTGTGATTCTTTAGAGAGAGCCCTCTTCGGCCTAGTAGGGCTAGCTACCAAGTCAAAAGATTGGTCTGTGGTTACCTCAGCTGGACTCTTCCTCAGCCTTGGAGATTCGTAGGAGTGATAACACCCAGGATACTTTGGACAAAGATTTTCCACTCATCCGAGATAGAATTTAGAGCCAGTCTCACTAACTCCGAATCTTGAGGTGTATGTCTCGCAACTAACATCTCATCATGGGTTTCCTTCAATTTCGTGAGGAACGGATCCACACGTTTTCCCTTCTGCATCTGTGTAGATCTCAACTTCTGCTCTAAGTACATGTTCAACTGCTCGGAAGATCCCTGATACAATGTGGCCAAGGCATCCCACATCTCCTTAGCAGTGCCTTTGCTAGCAATGTGGCACATTACGTGATCTTTGACTCCATTCCAGATCATCCCCTTAGCCTTAGCCATATCAGCTCTGTACTTCTTCAACGGATCTGCATCTATCGGGACAACTACCACATTATCAACATGCGTCTTGAGGGCATGTTCATCTAGAAGGAAAGCCATTCTAGCCTTCTAGATGGCATAGTTGGAAGCCCCGTTCAACCTGTTCTAATCCCTCAAGCCACTTGTTGTCATCTCCTCCGAAAAATGTTGAACAACTCCCTCTTTCTCCCTACTGCGTAGCTCCTAGGTTGACTTAGGCACTCTCTGATGGAGTTGGTAAGCTGCTGCTCCTCTACTGCTCAACAAATGAGAAATACTGATTTCCTCGGCAAGAAATCAGTGAGGAAGTATTCCCTCACTATGTGATCTGCTTCTTCCTTTTGACGACTTTTCTGCCCAACACTTAGCTTGCAGAAACTGCGTCCCTCTAGCTCTTGCGTGGCTCTGCGTAGCTCCCTTTGTCTTGGAAATTTTTGATCTGGCAGTCTTACCTCTCTATCGGCTCACTCAGAGAGGGACACCCACGAAAATATAGCCCTCTTGGCTAGAAATGCACAATCCCTCAGGGGATTTGAACTGCTGCTTGTTGCAGCAAGTTGGCCCTTGCTTCAGTGCTAGATCTCCTCTTCCCTGTTTCATATCATTAACTCCGATACCATGTGAAAATTCCTAGATCTAACAATCTCAAGAAAATTACATTACAAGCTTATTTCAGATTTCTTCATGAAAAATTGAAGTAAATTACTGAAGCAACCTACACCAATTAAATATGATTCTGAAACATAGAAATTGAGCAAAGAAAGTAGAAACACATAGGACACAATTATTTTTGGACAAAAGTCCCCAGAAAAACGCAATGCGGGAAAACCGGTTCAACAACTCTAAGGGTTTATTATTATTAAGCAGTAGAAAAATCCGAATACATCACTGAATACCTCACAGGGTTGTTTAGTTACAGAGAGAAATACTGGCAGAAGCTTTGTGAGTTTTACCTCACACAATCACTAAGAAATCCTGGCTGATCCAACCCCAAATTGACTGCCCCCCGACTTTTTTGGCCGCCGTTACGCAGTGTGTGCGTCAGTGCAATGTCAAGCTCTCTGGGTGTTGTGTCACTTCTCTCGCTGGTTGATGTGCTGCCCAGGAAATTCGATTTCAGCCTTCTGGTTTCACAATCCGACTCTTGGCTTCTGAAAATCGAATTCCTCTGCAGATTTCAAACTCCTTTCTCTCCCTCTGCGTTGGTTCTGCATGGCCCTTTTGGCCCTGCGTCAACCTCTACGTCAAGGCTTTTGGATCACCCACTGCCTCTCTCTGCTGATGTATCTTTGGCTGAGAATCTCTCTCTCTGGAAGCTACTATCCATGCCCCTCAACTTCAAGAGATTTCCTCAATTGATTTTTCCTCCTGAGAACTTCTCACTTCAAAAAATCGATTTTCTTTATCTTTCTGTGTGTTTTCCAAATGACCCTCAAGCCCCTTCTTATATCTTCCCGTTGGACAACCAACGACCTAGATTAAATCATAATCAAAGGTTTAGATCTTTTTGGCTTGATCCATGTTTTTTTCTAGAAGTTTCACCCCTGATTAAATTAAAACCCGTTAATATTTTAATCTTCCTAAGTTTAGACTTAGGAACCCCATTAAAAATATTAATTATTTTAATAAAATCACTTCTGGGTGGAATTTTCCAAAACGCTTTCTGGGTTCTTTGGAACGCCCGTGCCCAACCCTCCCTACAAAATTTGAGGCTTAGAGCACATTTGATGCTACCCCAAATCAACATTGTGTCTCTAGGCTGTGACCTTAAATTAGTTTCTTCTTATTATTATTATAATAATAAACTTTGATATTATTTTGGATTTGTAGCGACCATGAAACCATACATTCAAGCTCTTTTTGATAATTTGTAGTAAGTTCTTGTCATCCATACTTGTATGTTTACATAATTTTGGTCACAAAGTAATATTTAGGAATATAAAAGTGTTCCAAGGAATATTCCAAAATGAGAAGTTATGTTACAGGTTTCTTTTGTAAGTGATTGCTGTCTCAATGCGATTAATATTCTGAGCAACTAGAAAGGCATAATCTTGTTGCACTTTAATTCCAATTTCCTAGGATGACTTTGTGCTATATGTTGCATGTTGGAATGTTTAGAGGGCAGGAATTTTGACCCAAGCTATAGATACTGTTCGATATTTTGTGATCATCTTTGTTTGACACTTGTGAACCAGCTATTTTACATTTTGTTGTGTCCTTAGCAAGCCATCTCCGGTGCTTTGAACTATTATGGTGTGTTGCTTGCCTCCTTATTAATTAATTTTTAGTCCTATAAGATCTTAATTTATTATAATGTGGAGCTTTCTTGAGAAAATAGTAACTCGTTTTTTTGGAAAAGGGAATATATATATGAGAAGGTGCTTCTATTTTTATCTTGTGTCTTGTTCTAGTGTATGGGTTAGGATCTGTTCTTCTCTATCGTCTTTGCTGTAGTCTGGTAATGACTTGTAACTGTCTAATGCATGAAGGGAAATTTTAGTTTTTGCAAATTGTTCTCATATTGTCATCTATGTTTGAATGATAGAAATTTTAAATACATGAATATTGACATCTATAATGTCCTATATTTCTCTACTATTTTTCCAATCTTTTTACTGATCATATATATATATATGTTCATTAAAAACCTTTGAAAAATAGTGGAGAAATATATATATATATATATATATCTATCTATCTAACTATATATATATATATATATATATCAATTACACCGGAACGGCTCCCAAGAGGTGGGAAATCCGTTCCGATGGTTCCCACGCTCCCGGGAGCTTTGGAACTGTATGGGAACGTTACCTTTTCAGCTGGAGCTGCAATGGGAGCTGGGGAAAGTTCTGGGAACTTTGAAGACTGATTTTTTTGGAGTTCCGGAGTTCCCTAGGGTTGAGGAATACAAACCCTGTAGAGAAATATGCTTAACTTCCCACAAAACATGAGCCTATGTTGAAACCTTCGCAGGATGAAAGGCCAAAGACATCCTTAACACCGATATCCTTAATTGAGAAACTAGAGCAATCTCTTGATGGGTTAAGGAAATGTGTGGCACCTCGAGGCTCGACAACGTAAGGGCGATATCTTTGATGTCATGCTGATGAGTATTTCTTTTGCTGCTTATGTATATATATCGCAGAAGATTGTGTGTGCATATTGTATGTGGCAGTCAATGCTTAAACATTCGAGTTGTTTTCTTTCTTAACAATAACTAAAGAAACATGTCAGAGAACTGATAATGAACTTGACATTTTATATATATAAAAGGGAGAGACTTAGGGAGAGAGACACCCAGAGAATATATTTATATATAAGAGATATTATATATTATATATTTATATATTTAAATTGATTTTAATATTTGAATATTAAAATATTTTGATTCAATATTAATTTTGATTATTATATAAATTATATAATTAATTTTTATTTTTATTTTTTATTATATAATATTACTGCTTTGGATTAGTCGTTTCCTGTAAATTTTGGGGTAACTTCTAGCTGTTCCGGACACCTGTACCCAAGTTCCCAATGTTCCCACATCCCAGAAACTCATGCAACGTATATATATATATATATATATATATATATATATATATATATCCATCTTTTGCCCGTTTCTTTGAAAATTCAAAGGAGTTATTTCTGAAACTGTACCCTTTTTGGAAATATTTGTTGTTAACGTGTTTCATGTAAAATAGGTCAACCGTCAAATGCTTCTCCTACAATGAAAAAACAACCTGCCGAATGCAACCATACAATTGCTCATTTCTTTATCCCTCCCAAATTAAAGGTGACATGTTTACATCATATTAATTATCAAGTATCAACTACTAACTGTTCGGTCAACTGAACCTCTAGCAGCCTAACAACCGCCATATTATTCCTAATGCCCCGATACTGTTACATCTCTATTGCTTGCCATCTTCTCTTTCGGTGATTGACTTATCTATTCTTGGTGGTCAGCTGTTGCTCTGTAATGGAATGTCCGTTGCTTCTACTTATGGTAGGCAAGTTCGTTATCTTTTGACCATTAGTTCTGCATGTAGTGGTCAATTAGCCTTTCAGACTCCATTGTTCTCTGCATCTGAAAGCCTAAATGGATGTCCTCCTTACTAACCATACTTTCCATGTCCAAGTGACTGGTACAAGACTTGTGATAACAGGAAGTATTTAATTCTGCTGAGATGCAATGTATTCTGAAGTGCACAAAATTCATTTTTAGTTTTTAATGGAGATTCTATGTTTTAACATACTTGATGTTCGTAGCATCGATAAAACATACTTGTGCAAAACATATATGGTCATCCCAAGATATGGAAAGATTCAACAATATAATGTTTAAAAAAATATGGAATGAATGCATTTTCTACAGTAAAATATGGATAATGGAATTTTAAATAAATGACATACATAATATTTTTCCAACCCAAAATAAAAAAAATTGGCTGAGGAATCTGACCAAATTTCAAGATCCAAATCTGGATCTGTTCTTTAGTCATCCTGGAGAATGATTTCATGTGTGCATAACAGCGTCAATAAAATTTTGATAGGCAAATACAAATTGCTCAACATATTACTGACAGCTTTCAATGTGTTATTTTTAATAGATTATGTCTTTGTCTTGAAACAGGGAAAGTAAGCCATATTTATCCAATACATGATTCTCTTTCTTGTGACAGGACTTTGGGTATCCACAGAATACTTCAACTGAAGTGTTGAAGTCATTTATATTCAATGAACCAATTGTAGTAGATGCAGGACGGGGGCCATCACTTAGCCCTGCTGCAATGTTCATGGTAATACTATTACTATCTTGAATTTGAAAGCTTTTTCTCATCTAACTAGTTAACTCTTCTAGATGAGATTTATGATATTAGCATGTTCTGAAATTGCAATATAATTTATTTTAAAGAAGTTACATGAATGTAGCTTTCACCGTTGGGCTTTGAGGTTATACAGCAAGGATCAAAGCGAATGCCTGGAACGGCTGTTACAAAGTCAGTTGTAGCCAATGAGCCTGGAGGCAGGAAGCGGGAGGAAGTTTTTGTTGATGTCATTGAAAAAATAAGTGTAACATTTAGTGCTAGTGTGAGTATTTCCAGTCTTAATATGTATGGAGCTGTGCTTAGCTGTTGCACATAAATTATTGGCTTTAGATTTCCTTATTTATGTAAATGATTTCTGTTTTGCATTCTTTCTTGTAGATTGTTGTTGCTTTAGAGCATAATGCAAAAGTGATATGAAACAGGGCTATATTCTGACATCTGAGATTGATGGGACCATTCAAATGAAAAGCTATCTGACAGGCAACCCTGAAATTCGACTGGCCCTAAATGAGGACTTGAGTATTGGGCGAAGTGGCCATTCTAGCTATGGTAGATACTGGTTTTACTTTCTTAACAATTAGTTGATATTTCATTTTCCAATTTATTTACGACCTCAATTATTTTAAAAAATGTGGAGATTTGCAAGTCAGCAGAGATTTTCAGTTTATTCCAGTCTATACATTTACTCGACATTTAGAATTTTATTAAATTTACTAGTATGAATTAATGATCATATATTTGTGTGTTTATCTTAATTACCACAAACATAGCAATGTCCAAACATTTTAAGATAGGATTCCCTTGCTGTAACTGTTACTGCGTTTCGAACTGTAGTTTTATTTCCCTTTGATCAAGGTCTTAAACAATGTTATCGGAACCGGACAGGATTCTGCCGGTCTGACCAGTTTGGGCCTGTTACCCACCATTTTGTGGGTAATATCCCTAGGAGGAATTTTTTTCTCCAAGATGGTCCTCAGCCAGCAGTCAGCAGCAGCCCTTGCAGCCACTAGCTAGCTCATTGTGCCATTTCTTGCCCCCTGAGCCAGCCATGTGGTCCCTCACCCATTTGCCATGGTTGTATGTTTGAAGGTGGGCCTCCTGAACCTAAAAGTATGCCTTGTCATTTGGAAATTGAGTATTGTAGTTTGCTATCATGGACACCTTTGGGCATGGATTAATGGGGGGACTCGGCGTAAAGAATGGGCTAGGTCTATGTTTTCGTCCCCTAGGCCCCTTTTTGGTATTAACCTTGGATTCTTGTCCCGTGGGATCTCTTTACTGACCATTTGGCTTTAGGGATGGTATTTCATGAGAAACCCCGATTTTGGTTGCGTGGTCCCGCTCCTTTATCCGCTTATGTTACACTCTTTCCATTCATTATTGCCCCATTCACCATTTCTCCCACCGGGGTCCACATTTCTCCACTGGGTGCACATATGCTTAGCTTGCCCCTTCCCTTGCCCACACCTTGGGTTGTGGCCTGGAATGAAGCCTAGAGGTTGATGCAACTAAAAAGAAAGATAAAAGCATGTATGGCCACATCAACAGGAAAATGTACCACAAAATGCGAAAGATGGTTGGGATAAATACATTTAGCACGTGGACAAAAGCCAATACATGAGCTCTACCCCATCATCCAATTTATTTACGACCTCAATTATTTTAAAAAATGTGGAGATTTGCAAGTCATAGTAAACATTTTCAGTTTCTTCTAGTCTATACATTTACTCGACATTTAGAATTTTACTAGATTTACTAGTATGAATTAATGATCATATATTAATGTGTGTTTATCTTAATTACCACAAACCTAAATTGCATGAAACGGGGAAACGGGTACGAAACATGACCCCCCCCAAATTTTGGAAACGGGGAAACGCAATATATATATATATATATATATATATAGATTAGGACATTTAAGAAATAATATGCAATCATAAAGCATATATGATACATTCTAATTTCTAATTTATTACATTATGATTAAATTGTCAATTGTCAATGCATAAACTATAAGTCTCTAAATTTACATCACATTTACTCATGAATGATCACATAATGAAAATAGCAATATCCAAAATCAGTGACGAGAAATTTCTAATTTCTTGTCTCGTGCTTGATTGGGAGTCTCCTCCTACATAGTCGAATGACCTTAGTGCTCTTGATTAAATACAAGTTCCATACCCTAGTACTCTACATGCTTTTGATTATTGGGAGTCTCCCCTGCATAGAGGGGTTATTTCTCTTGATTAAATACAAGTTCCATACCGTAGTACATGACAAAATCCAATGGAAACATTGCAATCCCCCCAATCTTGAAATCCTGAAAAACAGATAAGTCTGCTGGATTTTGAGTGAGATCTAAAATTCTACTTTCTCCATATGAAATCCAATGAGGGTGAAACCACTTTCAAACATTCTAATGTTAAAAATTCAAGTAAAATGATGAAAATGAAAAATAAAGGAGAATGTCAAACATTACCATGAACTGCATATCAACACTAGGGCCATAGGCTTGAACATTAGGCTGCCCAAGTCCCCTTTTTTATAACTTGAGAGGCATCTAGAAGCATCCATAAGATATTTTAGTTGCCCAATAAAAAATTATAAGTGAAAAAATAAAAAAAATACAAGAAAAAGTCAAGTTAGAAAAGGAAACTTCGCCGTACGGCTTGGAGACTCGTTTCTGACCGTACTGGCCACATTTCCTCCTCGAGAAATGGGCCAGTACGACCGGAAACGAGTTTCCAGGTTGTATAGTACGAGTTTCCGGACGGAAACGACCCTTCTCCAACATTTCCTGCAACTTAGCCACAAACATAGCAATGGCCAAACATTTTAAGATATGATTCCCCTGCTGTAACCGTTACTGCATTTTGAACTCCAGTTTTAGTTCCCTCTGATCAAGGTTTTAAGCAATGTTATCAGAACCAGACTGGATCTGGCCGGTTTGGGCTTGTTACCCACCATTTTGTGGGTAATGTCCTTGGGAGGAATTTTTTTCTCCAAGATGGTCCTCAGCTGGCAGCTAGTAGCCCCTTGCAACCACTAGCTAGCTCATTATGCCATTTCTCCACCACCTGAGCCAACCATGTGGTCCCTCGCCCATTTGCCATGATCGTGTGTTTGAAGATTGGCCTCCTTAACCTAAAAGTATGCCTTGTCATTTGGAAATTGAGTACTGTAGTTTGCTATCATGGACACTTTTGGGCATGGATTAATGGGGGGATTTGGCGGAAGGAATGGGCTAGGTTTGCGTTCTTGTCCCCTAGACCCCTTTTTG
This sequence comes from Pinus tabuliformis, assembly GCA_031772625.1. Taxonomy (NCBI): domain Eukaryota; kingdom Viridiplantae; phylum Streptophyta; class Pinopsida; order Pinales; family Pinaceae; genus Pinus; species Pinus tabuliformis. Next base: position 876,065,852 of record CM062820.1, on the reverse strand, counting down.
GTATTAACCTTGGATTCTAGTCCCGTGGGATCTGTTCTACTGACCATTTGGCTCTAGCGATGGTATTTCATGGGAAACCCTGATTTTTGTTGCTTGGTCCCGCTCCCTTATCCGCTTATGTTACCCTCTTTCTATTCATTATTACCCCATTCATCATTTCTCCCACCTGGGTCCACATTTCTCCACTGGGTCCACATAGGGTTAGTTTGCCCCTTCCCTTGCCCACACCTTGGGTCATGGCCTGGAATGAAGCCCAAAGGTTGATGCGGTTAAAAAGAAAGATAAAAGTATGTATGGCCACATTCAACAAGAAAATGTACCAAAAAATGCAAAAGATGGCTGGGACAAACACATTTCGCACATGGACAAAAGCCAATACATGAGCTCTACCCCATCATCATGGCCATCATCTTGGTTCCTATAGGTTCTATGAACCTCCTTCATCATATGGGAACCCATGATTATCCCAACCCCTGGTGGGCAATGAACCACCCCACCTTAAAAGGGGGTAGTCACTGCTATATCTTATACATCATGCTCTTACCCCTTGAACCCCAAGCAACGAATCAAAGAAAATCATAAAAAGGAAAATGGCATATAAAGAAGGGTGGAAAAATTAAGGCAAGGGCACCTCATGTACCATGATTTCTCCCTTCTATACATTATAAACCCAAGTGTGGGCTTCCCTCTTATTAGCTACTTTTGTACCCCAGCATGTGACCGAGGGCTGCCCATTCTCATTCCCACTTCATTCACCTATCTGTCACATGCTGCCACCTTTTGAAAGATGTCCCTTGACTATATTATCCCCTTTAGAAGTGGAAACCACCTAATAGGATCATTGGTTAACCTCATTTGGAGTTTAGGAGACATTGCCACATCCCGAAGCCCATTATGGAAGGGCAAGCCATTATGAAGTCCCCACCTGTGGTCCATGATTGGTAAGCTCATTTACTCGATTTCTCTAATGACTTGTACTAGAAGGCTAGGGGATGCATTGGACCTTATGAAGGATTGCAGATGGTCTCCATTTTGGGTTTGCTCTCCTTATACGGGGTCCTAATCCTCCAGAGGGCTATATTGGCACATGTAGGGTGTGCATTGAGAGCCATGGGCCTCCACAACAGTAGACAACACTCCATGGATCCCCATAACTATTCAGAGATTGCTCGTGGTTCACTTATTGGATGAGGAAGATGCACCTGATCCATCATGCCCAGCTGGCCCTAGATGTGCACCATACACTTGGCAGATGATCCGGGACTTTCACGATGATATGGCATCATCTACACCATCATCCTAGCCCTTGCAGGCGATCTACATGCACCTTCGATTTGTTTGGAGACCCATGAGGACACCTGTGTGTCCCCACATGTCATTTGGAGCACCACAGGTTATTACAAGGGGCCAACCCCTTGTCCATTGCTTTTGAGGGTCCTATTCTTCACTGTGGTACCCATGGACCCCATTAGGCCTCTTAGAGGGCCCTACGACATGTATAGATTATTATTTGACCTCTTGAGAGGCTTACTCTTTCATTTATGAGCTAGTTTGGTGGGTTTGTCACCAAAAGTTGAATTATGAGAACATTATTTTATTTTTGGGGCTTATGTAGGCCAAGGGGGCTAATTCGAACTCCTAATTTGTGTATAAATACAGGTGAGATGAGTTCATTTTCTCATCATCACTTTGGATTGGATCTTTTCTCTCTCTTGAGAATTTCACACTTTTTCTAGAGGTTGAATTGGAGCTTTATGGATGAATTTTGATGTGTGGATATTGGTCTATCTTTTCTTGGAGCTTCTCTCTTGTCAATTGTGAATGGTTGGATATATTCTGTTACATTTAAGCAATGTTTTAAAACTCCGACTTCGACACTGACTCGGCCAAGGGTAGACTCCGACACCGACTCGGTTGAGGGTCGACTCCGACTCCAACTCCGACTCGGTATCGACTCAGCCGGCTCGATTTCAATGACTCAGTCATTGTAAAAAATACATTAAATATTTATTTTTTTATAAAAAAACATAATTTTAAAGATTTTCATTCATGTTTCCAAACACAAAGCATTAGAATATAGATGGAAGACAACATATGATCAAAGTAGGCTCATGAATATATCCATTATATCAAAATGGCAGCCAGTGCATTGTCCAATACATACATGATCAAAGATTCAAAACAAAAACACATAACCAACGAGGCCAGAAATGGCCTCTACAACAAAAGTAAACTGTGACCAGTACTACTGGCTAGTAGCTACTGCCACAGGAGCCAAGATCATGTGGATCAATCTCTGGATCATCATCAGAGTCAGATAGGGGGCTCCATGGCTCCTCATCATCATCTCCAGCTGCAACTGTAGAAGTGGTAGCACTAGCAGGCTGTGCAGCAGATGCAAGGTGAGATAGACAAGATATGTGGCTGCGCTTCATTCGTGGCTGAGCAGAGGAAGCGCCTGCCACTGGAGGTCTTGCTGGCTGTGAGGTTGAGGCTGATACAAGTGGATCAGGATCTGCATTCAACTGAACATCATGTTTGAGTGATACCTCCCCCTGTAAATCCAAATCAAGATCCTCATCAGAATCAAACTCTGCTGGATGACTCTCCACTACCTAATCTGATGTTGGATCAATGTCTTCCAACACAATGGGATCTGAATCAGGGCTTTTGTTCAGCAATTGGTTACGTCTGAGCCAGAGGTTGTATTGGACATAGACTAGATCATTTAACCGTTTTTGATCCAAACGGTTTCTCTTCTTTGTGTGAATCCTCTCAAAGACAGACCAATTGTGCTCACACCCAGTAGCACTGCAAGTTTGACTCAAAATACGAATTGCAAACTTCTGCAATTCAGGACAATGGCTACCAAAAGCCTCCCTAATGAGTTAGCTCAACAAAATTACAAATTATATCCAACTTTCAAATTATAAACGATTTAACAAAATTAAAAAAGCTATTAAGAATCTGAAAATTGAAATTTTTGTTTACCTGGCTCATCTGCTTCTCTTGCAATCTTTGCTAGGTTCTTCCTAAAGGTACTCGAGGCATTGGTGAAAGTCATGACTTGTCGGTGTATCTCCAGCTGATCAGACTCCAATGGGATCATGTGATCAATGCAGTCAATCAATCCATCTCTAACCTCCCCCCTCAAAGCTCGTGTCTCCTTAGCTTTATAATGATACCACGGGTTCAAAAAATACCCAGCTGCATGTATAGGGCGATGGAGTTGATTGTTCCATCTTTTATCAATGATTGCCCAAATGGGCCCATACTTAGCCACTTTATCCTTGTATGCCCTCTTTACTTGCTCCTTTGCTTGATCCATAGCCTCATAAATGAAGCCCATAGCCAATCTTTCCCCATCCACCAACCGCAACACCTTAACCAGTGGCTCCTCAAGCTTCACAAATTTTGTTGCCTTTCTCCAAAATATTTCTTCATTAACTTTCTTTTTCAATTCTTTGCCTTCCAGTTTGTGAGATCACTGGCTTTGATTCCATTCTTCACTGGAAAAAATCTTTTGCAAGTTTCTATGTTGTGAAAGCATAGATTGCAATGTCAAAAAATGAGTAGCAAATCTAGTGATGGCAGGCCTAATAATATCCCTACCCCTAGTGTGTTTCCTCATGAGGCTCGTAATCCATGAATGATTGTAGATAATTTTTGTTATGCTTTTGGTATGATCTATAGTGTTTTTGACCCAATCTAATTTTCCAATATCCTCAAGCATGAGGTCTATGCAATGTGCAGCACATGGGGTCGAACAGATGGTCTTGTGTTTTTCCTCTAACAGTTTACCAGCAAGAACATAGTTAGAGGCATTATCTGTGATGACTTGAACAACATTAGCCACCCCCACCTTCTCAAAAACCTCATCCAATAGCTGAAACAACAATTGCCCATCTTTTACCTTATCAAATGCATCAACTGATTTTAAAAACATGGTTCCCCATGGGCAGAAGATAAGAAAGTCTATGATGGTACGGTTTCTTTGATTAGTCCATCCATCTGACATGATGGTACATCCTGTTCTTGCCCATGAGTCCTTGAAATCTTTCAAATACTCATTAATGGATGAAATTTCTTTCTGCAAATGATACCCCCTTAGCTCATGCATAGTAGGGCCTTTGAAGCCTTTTCCAGCAACATGTATGGCATTAAACATAGGCTCATAATATGGTGAACGAGAAGCATTGAAGGGGATATCAGCATCATACCACCATCTAGCTATGTAATCACAAGCAGTCTCCCTCAATTCTTTCTTCCAATGGTCATCTAAAGTGGGCTGCATTTGACTTCTACTAGCTTGAGGACCATGTGCATCTGATGGAGAGGAGGGAGTGAAATAACTTTTGATGTTCATATCACCCTTTTTCATTCTACCCTTTCCCTTTTCTTGAATAGACTCAAAAGAGGGAGGAACATATCGGAAGGGGTTAGATGCATCAGTACAAGGGATAGAGGAAGGACCCTCATAATCAAAATGGGGGTTAGTAGCCATCACTTTTTGTATATTCCTCTTCCTCTCAATTTCAGCCTCTAACTCTTTTTGCCTAACCTTATCTTCTTTAAACTTCTCAAAGCTAGCTACCAATTCCTTCCTAATCTCCCCAATTTCTCGTGAGGTACATGGAGTAATTTGGCCTCTAATCCCCGCCAAGTGTTGTTTCAGCCTATTAATGCCCCCAGGACTTTCCTTAATTTTCCTATGGCAAAATTTGCAATGCATTTGACTTTCAACCATTTCAACATATGCCCAAGCAGCATCTTTCACTCTAGGTGCCATTTTTTGACTTGGAAATGAAAGCAAACAATCTGAAAATGAAAAAAAAAACATTGATTCAATGTTCATTTCTTTCACAAAAAACACTCTTTAGGATTTCTAGATTTGCACATAAAATTTAATAAGCAAAAACAAATTTGTACAAGTGAAAAAATACCTCCAGGCACAAACTGCCTCCTCAAGCTTGCTCCAAGAAACCAACTCCTCAATGCTGCTCCAAATGGCTGCCCAAGAAGCTCCTCACTCCAGCTACAATGCTTGCCCAAGACTCCTCACTGCTGCTCCAAAAACAAACTCAACAACTCCTCACAAACTCTCACTCAAATGCATGAGATCGCTGTGAGAGAATGAGAGGGGTTGAGTGGGTAAAATAGGGTTTGGGAGGGGGGAATGGACCCCAAAGACCAACAAACCAATTACTAAACCCCTTTGGAGTCCCCCACACTTATCAAATATTAAAAAAAATTAAAAAAAAGGCGTTTTTTTAAGTGAGCGGGCGCTGCAAGTAACCCGATCGGGTTGATACGGACTCGGCCGAGTCGGCCGGGTTAATAACTCGGCCTGCTCGGTATTAACCCGGCCGGCCAAACCGGTTCAATGGCCGGGTTTAAATTTCCAAGGCTAGCTCGGACCAACTTGGCCGAGTCGGTTCTGAGCCGACCGTTTTTTAAAACATTGCATGTAAGTACATGCTTTTAATGTTATTCTTGTTTTACTTTGTCATATACATTGGACTGTGATTTTCGTTGTTATAGGGCTAATCGCTACATGCAACACTGCTTAAAATTGTGGAATTTTGTCTCTATTATAGCATCTCTCAATGTATGGGCCATGTAATATGAACAAAATCTCCTAGGGGTAATTCTATTAAAGAATTTGACCTTGATAAGCCATTCCCTTTGTGCATCGAAGTATAAAAGCTGCAAGATTGCTTCTTCTTAACCTAGAAGGCTAGCGAAGTGGTCTTGAGGCCTCCTTTATTGGGAATCAAGAAATGCTCCTCATATTCATCATAGATTCCATTCTCCCAAAGACTAAGGCACTGATCTACCAAAAGGTGGTCACCAAAATTCACATCCTTTTACCTTCATTCAGGTCTAGCCAAGTTGGGGTACCTAAGGCATCAATTTCCTGACAAGCTGACCCTCCAAAAAATTCGATCTCCTAGGGTCTCTTGCGCTAGTGTTTCTTCAAGGTCTCCTCCAATTTTGAAGCCATTTCGACATTGGAGTTGGGAGTAAAGCCAAGCCCTAGGTCCAGGATCAAACTTTGCCTTAGCATCCCCAAAGCTAGCACCTCATAGGATCAAATCAACACTTTCAAGTGAAAATCCGTTCTTTGATCCTTTCCCCACCTTTTTTAGGGTAAGAACATCATTGGTTGCCATACTCATTCATCCTATCCTAGATCGGGTCCACTTGGTCTCGTGTGATCCTGTTCTTTTGAAAAGACAATTCTGCAAGAACCATCTGGGATACAATTAAAATAAGGATTTTAGGGATTGGGGAGTTCTTTCATAAGTCATATCTCATAAACCTAACCCTAAAAATTGAGTTAATTAAGTTAGTAGAATAATTTTATACATAATATGGCCTTCCTCTCAAAAGAATACTTTGTTTTCAAAACATATGTAACGATGGGTGTTGTTGACGAAATGCTTTTGTCTCCCAAGGAGCTTCTTCCTCTGGTACGTTCTTCCACATGATAAGGTATTTTTTAATTACTCGAGATCGTAACTTCCTTTTCCTGGTGGTAACAATTCCTTCTGGTTCTAAGATGAACTTGCCTTCATCATCTAATATTGGAAGCGTTGTCTGTGCTGATTGGTGTTTGCCCAATGCCTTTTTAAGACAAGATACATGGAAAACGTTGTGAACTCAACTATTATCCAAAAAGCTTAAGCTGTATGCTACTTGGCTGATCTTTTTGTTAATCTGATATGGTCCATAAAACTTTGGCGCCAATTTGTTTTTTCCTTTTTTCTTTAGGGATAATTGCTTGTAAGGCTGAAGTTTAACAAATACCCATTCTCCAACTTCAAATTCTCTCTTTGTTCTGTGTCGGTTAGCTTGCTGCTTCATGCGATTTCTTGCAATACTTAGATTTTCTTTTAATGCTTGAAAGACTTTTTGGGTTTCTTCTAATTGCTCCTTAACTGTTGGAACTTTTGTCTCGAAAATGACCAAGTCCTTCAATTTAGGAGGTTCATATCTGTACAAAGCTTGAAATGGGGTCATTTTTGCAGAAGTGTGATAAGTTGAATTGTACCACCATTCAGCGAGATGTAACCACTGAGCCCACTTATTTTGTTTGTCTGCTGCATAACAATGAAGGTAAGCTTCTAAGCACTTATTGATAGTTTCTGTTTGACCATCTGTTTGAGGATGATATGCAGAACTCATGTTGAGGTATGTTCCAATATGTTTGAAGAGCTCCTTCCAAAAATTCCCTTTAAATTTGGCATCTCTATCACTAACATTACTTTAGGAAATCCATGTAATTTGTAGACATTCTTGCAAAATATCTCGACGATCTCTTTTGTTGAATCTAATTTCTTCATTCCTATGAAGTGTGCATACTTTGTGAATCTGTTTACTACTACACGAATTTTATCTTTTCTATCTAACATGGGTAATCCTTCAATAAAATCCATTGATATTTCTTCCCATTTTTGCTTTGGGATATTTAAGGGGTGGAGCAGACCCGGGGTCATAATGTTATCACTTTTATTTCGTTGGCATTGATCACATTCTACAACATATTTTTGAATATCATTATTCATTCCCTTCCAGAAAAATGATTGACGTGCATTATAGTAGGTTTTAAAGAAGCCCACATGTTCGGCTGATAATGAATCATGGGACTCTTTGAGAACCTTGACTTTAAATTTGGAATTTGGACTTAGGTAAATCCTTCCTTTGTATTACAAAATATCGTTTTTCCATTCAAATTTTTAATTTTGAGGAGGGTTATTGATTATAGCACTTGTTTTTGGATCTTTTGCATATTCACTTCGGATTTCATTAAGCCATTCTAGGACAACAACTGAAATTGCAAGTAATGATAATTCTTCGTCTTTCCTGGACAAAGCATCTGCTACTACGTTGTCTTTCCCTTTCTTATGTAATATATCCATGTCGAAGGCAACAATTTTTTCGATCCACTTTTGTTGTTCTATAGAGAGTGATTTTCGCTGGAGGAGGTGTTGAAGATTATTATGGTCTGTTCGTATTAAGAATTTACTTCCCAAAAGATATTGTCTCCACTTGGCTAATACGTGCATAATGGAAAGCATTTCCTTGTTATATGTAGACTTGAGACATTCTTTCTTGTTGAGCTTCTTGCTTTAAAACGCAATTGGGTGACCATCTTGCATTAATACTGCTCCTATGCCAAAACCTGAAGCATCACATTCAATTACAAATGAATTTGAAAAGTTTGGAGTTGCCAATACAGGTGCATTAGACATAATTTCGTTCAAGTCTTCAAAGCAACTTTCTGTTTCATCATCCCATCGAAATGAGTTCTTTTTTAGAAGGTTCGTTACGGGTGCGGTTACATGGGCATAGTTTTTAATAAGCCTTCAATAGTACCCAGTCAACCCTAAGAATCCTCTCAACTTGGAGATGTTAACTGGTTTGGGCCATTCTTTTATAGCCTTGATCTTATTAGGATTTACTTTTACACCTTCCTTGGATATTATGTGTTCGAGGTACTCTACTTCTTCTTTTTTGAAGGTGCACTTGGACATCTTTGCGTAGAACTGATGTTCTAATGTAGTGAGAGCTTGCTCCAAATGTTGTAGATGCTCTTTCCACGTTTTACTATAGATTAGAATATCGTCAAAGAACACAAACACAAACTTCCTTAGATACAGATGAATTGCCTCACTCATGGTGGCTTGGAAGGTGGCCGGAGCATTAGTTAATCCGAAGGGCATTACCTTAAATTCATAATGACCTTCATGTGTTCGAAAAACAGTGTTCGCTATGTCCTCTAGCCTTATTCTGATCTGGTAGTATCCCGATCTCAAGTCTAATTTTGAAAAGTATTGGGCTCCATGAAGTTCATCTAGCATTTCATCTATAAAGGGGATCGAAAACTTATTCTTAATCGTTACCTTGTTCAGTCCTCGATAATCTACACACAGTCTAAAGGATCCATCCTTCTTTCGGACAAGAACCACTGGAGCAGCGTATGGGCTTCTACTCTTTGTGATGATTCCACACTTTAAAATGTCTTGGACTAATCTTTTGATTTTAGTTTTTTGTGGTAGTTTTTGTAGCATCAGATGTGTTCTAGCCTTGAAAATTTGTGGAGAGGCTAAAATACATGATATCTCCAAAACCCAGAAATCGTTTTCTGGAAATTCCACCTAGAGATGACTTAATTAGATTATTAGTCGTTTTTAAATATTTCCTAAGTCTAAACTTAGGGAATGACTAATTAATCATAATTAATTAAATTATTGTGTGAATCTTCTAGAAACTGAGAACTCACAGGGATCGACTTCTAGTTAATCCTAGCCATAGATTAAGATCTAATATTGGCCGTTGAAGTCTCAACAGAGGATTATAAGAATAAAGTCGATGGCGCTTGGAGAACACATTTGTAGAGTTCCATTTTGCTGAGAAATCGATTTCTAGAGTAGCAACAGTGTGTTGCCGAAAGTGATTCAGTGAGGTCGAAGCAGTGAGAGGGGCAGAGATAGTGAAGCCGAAGGAAGCTTTTCCAGTTTTGGTGAGTGCATTGCAGAGAGGCAATGATTGCCATAAAGAGGCAGCGCAGAGGCAACACATAGCCCTCTAGGGGAGATTTCCATTTTGCTTGGGAGAAGTCGAGATTCTGAGCCAGACGCTGGGCAGAGGGTCCAGAACAGTGAAACATGAATCTCCGATCACTCGCGACTAATCACGAGTCAAGCTTTGGTCTTCCCTCAAACGATTCGATTTAACTTTGGGCGTGTCAAGCTTGCGTTGACCGAGTTTGACTTGCGACTCACCGAATAATTGCAATTTAGGCGATTTTCAACCCTCAACTCGGCGAGCGGGGTTTTAACTTTTAGGGTTCCCGCATTTTTCGTTGTGTTCTTTAGCTAGGTTAAAAATTAAACATCGATTTGTAACTAACTTCTCACTGCTCAGGCCCACAACTCATACGCCGAGAAGGTAATAGAGGCATGGTTTCAGTTTCAGTTTACTCCGCATCATAGAGTCGTAGTGTAATAGAGGCGTAGTGTGCAGTGTGCTCCAATGTAGCTTCAACATGTGAATGTGTGATCTGTCAGTAGCAAACCATTATCGTATCATTTCAACAACGATCAAGAGATTTCAGTTACTACTTTTTCATTGATTAGTATGCAATATTTTATAAACTTTTAGAAGCAAATGCTTTTGGTTCTATGTAGTCACTAGTTATGAGTCGGGATTCAGTACTTTGGTTCATGTTTGAACTCATAAATGATAACATATATGATGTACTTATTCATTCATGATATTTTGGACATCTATTGATATTATGCATTGTTTGGACATGGCTTTATTGAATATCAATGAAAAATGGTTTTTTTTTTATTCAATACATGTGTATATCTTTATTTATTGAATTTATCGATTTTTTCTTGATTTTTCCTTGATCCGATTAAAACTCTTCGCTCTTTTGCCTCGCCTATTTATTGTCGATTTCGAGTCTGGTAACATTGGTCCAGAAGCAAAGAGTATCAGTTTCCTAGACAACAGCTGACGAGACAGTGAGAGGAGACGCAATTCCGAGCTTGTGGAATGCAGTAACCGTGTAGGCTTACGCAGTTATTGCATAGAGGGAGCAAGGAGCAACTCAATTCGAGTTGAGAGATCAGTGTGGGATCATTTGTGGAGTGAGAAATTTTTCTCTCTAGTTATTATTACTGGTTATTTCTCTGTTTGGATTGCTAGTTTAAGCATCCATAGTTTGTACTTAGATTTACTCTACTGCATACTATTAAAACTATCAGTTGCTCCAACGGTTTTCTTGAGTTGTGTTTTTCCGGGGACTTAGTTGAAAAATAACAGTGTATTTTGTGAGCGTGCATCTATTTCTTCCAACATTTTTATTTCTTTTGCAGTATTTGTTTTGTGAAGGTTGCAGTGTATTTGTTTCGATATTTTCCATAGCACACAACAAATAATTTGTTTAATTAAATTAACAAATAGAAGAAATAACATCAGTTGCTACAATAGGATTTTGGGTTAGCCGGATTTTCACATGGTACTGGAGTGCAGATTGGAGCGCAGATTGTAAGACGGAGAGCTCAGTAGCAGAAGGGAAAAGGAATTTCGTAGCTTTGCATAAGCAACCGTGCGAAACCCTTAGAGGCAACGTAGTTTCTTGGCCAGAAGGGTCAATTTATTGAGGAAAAATCGATTTATCTAAGAGAGAGACAAAAAAATCGAATTTCTCCAATTCGAGGATTACCAAAGGTAGAGGGAGTAGCCAATATTTTTCTTGCAGAGCAGATCTCTAGCTGGACGCAATATTTTTCAATAGTTACGATTGCAAAATAGCGTCAGGAGGAAGAAAGAGCACACACTGAAGGAAATTTTCCTCAAGGGACTTCTAGCTTTAGAAGTTCAATTTTTGTGAGCAGATTTACTCACTCCAGCAGGGAGTGTGTAGAGCCTAGTGACAGTTGAGAAAATAGAAGAGGAGGATTTCGACTTATTTTGCTGAGATGGCCACTGCCAGGTTACGAGATCATGACAGGTTGGACGGTGCTTCCAACTATGTCATCTGGAAGGCAAGGATGTCCTTCCTTTTGGATGAATATGGCCTGAAGCCATATATTGATGCAGTGGTAGCTATTCCCCAGGATGCAGATCAACTAAAGGAATACCGAAGGGAGATGGCAAGGGCAAAGAGGTTGATTCTTGACGGTGTTCAGGATCACATTGTATCACACATAGCAAGCCAGGGAACGACCAAGGACATGTGGGATACACTTTCCACACTATACCAAGGCACTTCGAAGAAACAGAAGATATACTTGGAGGAGAAGCTGAGATGCACCAGAATGCAGAAAGGGGAACGAATAGACCCCTACCTAACCAGGATTCAGGAGATCTTGGATCAATTGTCAGTTGTTGGAGCAACACCTCAAGCCACAGAGCTAGTACGATTGGCACTCAACATTGTCTTTGAGCAGTGGAAAATATTCATCCAAAGCATTTTGGGCAGAGAAACCTTGCCAAAGTGGGATAGGATGTGGGCCGATTTGCAGGAGGAGGAGTTGAGATGAGACTTGGTGAAGAGCTCCATTAGTGGTAGCAGCAGCGGGTCGAAGTAGGTGAGGAGGGGAATGGGAGCAACGAAAGAAGAAGAAGGATCTGTTGAAGGTCAAGTGCTTCAGATGTGGTGAGCTTGGTCACTACAACACCCAGTGTCCTCTCAAGAAGAAGGACAAGGAGGAGAAGCAGGACCAGCAGGCAACATCAACAGAGATTGATATGCTATCCTCCAGCCTTGTTTGCAGACATACCTCTAGGAGTGAGGTGGAGTGACTTGGTTTTTTAGCCCCAAAGAGCTACAGATGGGTAGGATTCTTGAGGAGGTCCACCTCTTGAATCATAACCTTGCTACGAGAGCCCACAATGTTTCAGTAGTAGGATGGATTAGTGGCAGTAGATGCAGTGATATGCTAGAGTGACAGATGCAGAGTCCAGTTGCATGTCAGATGCTGGGGAGTGCAGTGCAGAGCTAGCAATAGTGCAGTTGGCATAGTGCAGGGTCAGTAGCAGCGCAGATGCCTTAGTGACAATGCATATACTAGCAACAGTCAGAGACTCGGGTGACAAATGCATCATACTGATCATAGTTGATTCAATATTTAGGATGCTTTTCAGTTGCAGTTGTAGCAACAACAAATGGAGAGGGAGATGTAGTGCAGATGCAATGTTGGCAACAGTTCGACAGAGTCAGCAGCAACACAAATGCAACACATATTAGATTTGCACAATGGTTGGTGGGCAGCAGAAACCGGACATCAACAATGTGACAGGAGATGATGCAGAGACAGGGGGTTGCTACATGAGGCAACGACTCTAGAACACATTCCTCGCTAAGAGGGAGTGTTAGTTTTTGTAGCATCAGATGTGTTCTAGCCTTGAAAATTTGTGGAGAGGCTAGAATACATGATATCCCCAAAACCCAGAAATTATATCTAGAAATTCCACCTAGAGATGACTTAATTAGATTATTGGTTGTTTTAAAAATATTTCCTAAGTCTAAACTTAGGGAATATGACTAATTAATCAGAATTAATTAAGTTGTGGTGTGAATCTTCTAGAAACTCACATGGATCAACTTCTAGTTAATCCTATCCATAGATTAAGATCTAATCTTGGCCGTTGAAGTCTCAACAAAGGTTTATAAGAAGAAAGTCGATGGGGCTTGGAGAACACACTTGCAGAGTTCGATTTTGCCGAGAGATCGATTTCCAGAGTAGTAGCTGTGTGTTGCTGGAAGTGATTCAGTGAGGTCGAAGTAGTGAGAGAGGGGCAAAGATAGTGAAGCCAGAGGAAGCTTTTCTAGTTCCGGCGAGTACATTGCAGAGAGGTAGCGATTGCCACAGAGAGGCAACAAAGAGGCAGTGATTGCCACAGAGAGGCAACATAGAGGCAACATAGAGCCCTTAGTGGAGATTTTCGTTTTGTTGGGGAGAAGTCGAGATTTTGAGCTAGAAGCTAGGCAGAGGGTCCGGAGGCAAAGAGTATTAGTTTCCCAGACAACAGCGGACGAGATAGTGAGAGGAGACACTGTTCCGAGCTTGTGGGATGCAGTAACTGCGTAGGCTAATGCAGTGACTGCGCAGAGGGAGCAAGGAGCAACTCAATTCGTGCTAAGGTTAGTGTGGGATCGCCTGTGGAGTGATAAATTTTTCTGACTAGTTATTATTACTAGTTATTTCTCTGTTTGGATTGCTAGTTTAAGCATCCATAGTTTGTACTCAAATTTTCACTACTGCATAATATTAAAACCCTCATTTGCTACACCAGTTTTCCCGAGTTGGGTTTTTCCGAGGACTTAGTCCAAAAATAATGGTGCATTTTGTGTGTTTGCATCTATTTATTCCAACGTTTTCATTTCTTCAACAGTGTTTGTTTTGTGAAGGTTGCAGTATATTTGTTTCGATATTTGCCATAGCACACAATAATAATTTGTTTAATTAAATTAACAAATAGAAGAAATAACATCAATTGCTGCAATAGGATTTGGGGTTCACTGAATTTTCACATTTTGGTGTTGTGGATACCTATACAGTTTGATGTTGACAGGGTTTGACCCTGATTTGACTTCGATTATGTGCTCTATTTCTCTTTCAGGCGACATCTTCATAAGCAAATCTTGGAACACCTTTTTGTGTTTTTGCATCAGTTTTTGAACTTCAAGTGGTAGTTCTTGAATTGCAGGTGCTTCTTCGCTAACCAATCATGAAGCCAACATCTCCATCTGATGACACTGCACTACATATGTTGGTGCTCCCTTCTGGATCAGCTTCATCATCTGGGATGACAATACAATATGATTCTGAGGTGGTTGGAACCCAAATAATTTGTATTTCTGCCTCTCTTATCTAAACTCTATAAATTGCTTTTGATGGTTGGTAGAGTAAGTGCCTAAGGTTTGTAGCCATTGGATACTTAGGACCACATCCACTCCTCCTAATGGTACAATGTAGAACAAAGAATCTAGATTATAATCCTGAATCTGTAATTTGAATTTATGGCATTTCCCTACCTTTTCAATTTTCTTACCATCAACTACCATAACTTTCAAGTTGGTAATGGGATATGCGAAATTGTTGAGCCTTTTTGCCATATTTGAGTCCAAAAAACTGTGGGTGTTGTTGGTATCTTTTAGAACCATTATATTGCTCTTTTTGATATGTCCTTTTAATTTTAATGTCTGGGGCTGAGATGTACTTGTCATGGCCGATAATGACACTTGCAAAATGTTTTCGTTATGTGGTTCTAGATAGAATTGTGGAGAATCTTCAACTCCTTCTTCCTTTGATTCTTCACTGTCTGAATCATTGGTTGCTTCGCATGTACACAGGTTCTGGTCTCTTTTCCCTTAGCACATTTATGTTTAAGATCCAATTTTTCACCCCAGCGTTTGCACTTACCTTCTTTCATTCTTTGTATTTCCAAATTAGTTTTTTTTCCCTCACTAAGATGTGGTGGAACATATTTTGTCTTATCTGTGTTCGCAGTTTGGGGAAATCTTTGTCTCGAATATACTCTTTCAACTTTTGGCCACTGCATCTTTTCAAGCTTCTTTTCTGTAGCTTTTGTTTTCTGTCTTGCTTCTTCTATACAATTGATGTCATGAAGCTCAAGCTCAGCATGGAGATGTGGTTTAAGTCCCATGATATATGATTGAATGAGACGAGTCTTTGATAATCAAGTTTCTCCTGTAGCTAGAGTTTCCCATTCTGTAGTGTATTAGTCAACATCTCCTTTTTGTTGCAGTTTGGTGAGTGCTGAGAAGAACTCTTCTTCCTTGGCACCTTGGAACCTCTTAAAGAATGCATTTTGAATTTCTTCCAACTAATAGCAAGTGTTGTCTTCTTCCACCACATATACTGATTATATGCTTCGCCTTCCATTTGCATGGATGCATGCCTGATCTTTTCATCGTCATTGTCAATACTGTAAATCTCGAAATATTCTTCTGCTTTATTGAACCATGCAACATTATATTTCTCGTTGCCATCAAATTTGGAGAGCTCAAGTTTTGCTCTTCGTTGATATGTAGCAATTGGTGGGGTGAAGAAGGGGTATTGATTCAAGATCTGCATATTTGAGTATTGTTTCCAGAGTTGCATATTTTGAAAATTCGTGTTACTGTTTTGTTGATTGGCCATGGATGATCCTTTTTTGAAGACTCAGGGACTTGATGTGGTTTTGATGAGTTTGATGTATATGAAGAATTTGGATGTTGAGTAGCTTCGTTATTCTAGGGTATTTGATCAGGTGTAATTCTCAACTTGTCACAAATACAAACTCAACATCGCCATTGCTTGATCATGAGCTATTGAGGTTGCATTATGATTTCGATCCACATTATTTGAAAGGATCGCATGATCCTTTTTAAATTCATTATGATTCTACTCGAGCTGATTTTCTATTCTCTTCATTGTATTCTGGAGTTCCTCGATTTTTTCGGCATGTTCGATGACTTTAGTCTCAAGATCTATCAAATTTTTATTAAAATCAGCCATCAACATTGACGAAGACATTGATCGGGTGTGTGGCAGAGTATATTTATCTAGCATAACTTCTTCTTAACTTGACCCTAATTTATTTATTTATTATTTTAATACAAAAACTTTTATTTTATTTTATTATAATTAAATATATATAAATTAATTTATAGTTATAAAATTATATTGTATAGTTTACAATTATATAGTTTTATAATTATTTATTAATTTATATATTTTATATAACCAATTATGTAAAAAGTGTGAGTTATATATAACATATATATATGTTAATGGTAAGTTACGGTAGAAGGGTATGAAACAGTGGCTTGGAGATTTCAGTGGCTGCGACAGGGATTAAACAATGGTCGAGTGACATTGATGGTAACATGTATGCAGATCGGTGGAGTGGTTGTCAGGGCGTGTCATGGAGATGGACGATACATGGTAGAATGAACAACGCAGAAGGGAATGGGCCGTCAGGGAATAGAAAGCGGTGAACAGCGGTGGCAGGGAGATGCGGGTGGTTTGGATGGTCAACAGAAGTATGGACACCGAGAACAGAGGTAGCATAGGTGGATTGGGACGGGGTGCGGATGGCAGGGATAGCCGGCGGCTGGGAGCACGAGTCACGAATAGAACGATGGGTTTTAGACAGGGACAAGTTGGACAACGGAACGAGCAGGGGAAACGAAAGATTGTTGGCGGATCACAGACTGACTTGGAATGATGGCGATGAGGTAGAAGTGCAAGGATGGTAGAGTAGTCTTCAACGAACTGAGAGCGTGGCTAGCTCTGATACCAAATGGAGCATATAGGCTCCATAATAGACAGAAATAAATATATTTTTTTATTAATGAATGAAGAATGATTACAATGAATGAGGGCTCAGGCTTAAATATAGCCCAAGAGCCATTACATGAGGGGGCATGATCTTTGATCGTGCCCCTTAGTCTAAAAATGGAGTTAATTAAGTTAGTAGAATAATTGGCATTGGTTGTCGAACTTCTCTATCATGACTTTACTAAAAATGTACCCATCACAAACAAAATCTTGACTTGACATGCTGCGTTTTTTCTATCTTATTTTAATGCTTAGAGGGTTATATTGATGACAAATGCTACAATGTAGGCAATGGTTTTGATGATATGTAGGTATTTGTTGTAGCATGATTTTTTTGGATGCTAGAAGCCATATAGAGGCTATTTGATGATGTATTTTTGGTTCAGAGATGGATTGCAAACGATGTTATTTTGGTTATGTGCACCCTTACATGCTATATAAATAAGAACTTTTGTTCATTTGTGTATAAATGGTTTGGATTCATATGGATGCACATGAATATATATGTTTTTCTTTAAAATTTGAATAATTTATGTATTTTTGGTCAACCAACCAGTTCTTGGTCCACAAGGTTTTCCGGTTCGGTTCTGATAACATTGGTTTTAAGAATCATCTTTTAGTTGTATTCTGACCGTTTTCCTTTTGAAGCAGCATTAGTTGTTTACAAGTATTTAACTTGCTGATATAAATGGTTATGCTTATCAGATTATAGCAGCTCATCTGGGGCAGGCATGGTACTTTTGGATGACTGTAATTTTCACGAATCTGTCCGCCTCGACAACTTTGATTTGGATCGAACACTGACTCTGGTGAGAGTAATATCAGGTTTTGTCATGGAGATAAAGGCAATGAAAGAATACAGCAATTGCAGATAAAAAGCTAAATTGATGCTTAGAGTTTATATTCATACCCCTTGTTTATTAATCTATAGGGTCTTAATTATACCATTTAATATATAGGTGCCCCCGGATGGAGAATTTCCAGTCATGAATTACCGCATGACTCAAGAGTTTAAGCCTCCATTTCATGTCAATACTTTGATTGAAGAAGCTGGTTCTTTAAAGGTTGGGATCCTTCTAATCAGACTTCTTGACAAACATGCATCATCACTGTGATTAACTTACAACGTTAATGGTTGCAGCTTTAGCTACTATTGCATGATATTTCAAGACTCCAAAGTTCTATGAACATGGAAGCTGATTTTGTTTATTTTTTGAACACTTAGGCAGAAGTTATGCTGAAAGTTCGTGCTGACTTTTCCTCTACAATTACTGCTAACACGGTTGCATTGCATATGCCTCTGCCAAAGTACACGACAAGGTATTGTTTTCCATGTTCTGAATGTTTAACAAAATTATATGGTACATTCTATGGCATGACAATCTAGGAAACTAACAAGAAAATATCTTCAGAAATCTCTAACGCAAAAAGTAGTTAATATATCAAAATCCCAGTATCACTGCTTCTGGCAGTACATTCTAGTTTCTATGTGAAAATAGGTCATGAACTCCCAGTTTGCAAATCCATTTGAAAAAGAACGTCACAAGATCAATAAGCAAGCTGCACAATCACAAACTACCATGTCGTGGGAAACTCTATGGAGTGACTTGCACTGAAATGAATGGTTATCCTGAGTCCTGACCTACATTTGGAGTACTTCCAACCGGCACTTGGCAGACAGGGTTCCAAGACATCCACTCAAATGGAGGTGGGAGGGGATAGTTGACTGTTGGAGCTCCGGGCTCTTGTGTGCATTATGCCATCAATATGATACATTTATCTGGACATTATAGCTTGTGATAACAACTTACATAATTGACAATTAAATCTCACGATTCATCATATTGACCATGAAGCCAAATACAGATTCAATGTAATCCATAATTCCCAGACATTCCTCAGACCAAAGTTGAATCAAAGCATGCTACATAAATACATTCGTCTTATAAGATCAAGCTAGTGAAATTGTGCAGCATGCCTTTTTAAATCAAATTCAAGCATGCATGCTCTCTTTATCCAGAGCCATAAGCCAAAAATAGAGTCAATGGATTCATAGTGGGGACTATATGTGAATGTTGTTCCTCTAACAGCTTATGTACAAGCTTAACATGGAGAGATAAGTTCTGAGAGAAGAGAACCACAGTCTCTGCTTTTAGAGTCTAGAGTCAACTCTAGACTAACACTTATATTATCGATCTTCAGGACTGAAATTGCATCATCTAATGCTTGTTTAAAGTTTAAACAAGCAAGATGAGATTAAAACCAACTAGCCTCATCTTGTTTAAGGCACAAAGGATCAATTAGCAATTCAATGGGTTTAAGTTTGGCAATTTCATGAGAAAAAAAAGCACACATTATGTTCAATATTGGGTATACAAAGTTGTTAATACTTACTGTGTAACCTATAGATCATGCAAAACACAAAAATTGCCACTTTCTTTAGTTTTGCCCATCACCATTTTGAACTGATATGCCTGACCAGCTATGGACACAGGGTTCACCGAGCTTCAATCTTGAGGTTGGAAATTTGGTGAACCTAAAAAGCATTTTGAGGTTTGTTGAACCTCGTGGCTGTTGACTGAGTCCACAGCTCAAGCTCGTGACCTCATGTCACAACTCAATCCTGTAACCTATCCTTGCAATTTCCATGTCCATTATAACATTTTTTATGTTTATTGATGTTGATTTCTTACTATTTTATATCATAGTTTTAAAAACTGGAACTGGTCCACCTAATAAACCGGGTTTCAAACCGGAACCGGTCAAACGGGGACTGGTCAGATCTCAATGAACCGGTTTTAAAAAAAGAACATTAAATAATTAACTTTTAATGAAAAAAATATTTTTAAGATTTAAAATCATGATTCCAAGCCAATAGAGACAGAATATGAAAAGTTTGCTCATCTATATACCATTTAGAGGTGAATATATCAAAATGGCACCGAGTGCAATACATATCATTGACAAAATACATAAGCAATGAGGCTCTAAATGGCCCCTAGAGTCTGAAAACAATGCTCTAAGCTATGGGGCCACTGACCTACTACAAGTCTACATATCAGTGATCAACAACATGATCACTCCTCATCATGATCAAACTCATCACCACTACTAGACAATGGATCTGTTATGAATAAAAATATTCATAAAACATCAATTAAATAATAAATATTAAAATAACAAATATTAATAATAAAAAATTAATTAAATTAGTTAATGTCTCATTAGTTGTGAAGAGACATGGGTCAAAAGTTGTGTCATTCTATCTTCGTGGCCAGTCAATGCCTATATAGACACACTGCCACGAAGATTTGTAAGCACCATTCATATTTTTATAATAACACAACAACTATTTACTACAAAACAAGTCTACATATACGAATTCGTGCTTGCATATATGTTCAGGTGCAACAGTGGTATCAAAGGCTCACTTCTTCGCTGTCCCATTGCCGTCCACATTGTCAACCGATCACACCACTCTCGACCCACAAAAACCACTTTGTTGTAACACACTTCCTATCGTTGGCCATGACCACGCTGGGTCTCCCCCATCCCACACCATCTTCCACATGCTCTCCCTGTCATACCCTCCGCTCTACTGTGTAAACGTTTCGCACTCATCCCGTCTCTTTGCTTACTGTCTGCACTGTTCGAGAATTCTGGCTAGTTTCCAAGCTGCCAAGCTGCAGATTGTCGGTCGCCTTCCTCCCTACCTTTCTGTTGTCCCACATGCCGCCTGCTGGCTTGTCTACCGACACTTTGACAGTGCTATAGACCACTGATTCAACAAATAACCATGGTCAAACTACAACCACTTCTCGGGCGAGGGTCAAAGGACGTGACTGGCTATAGATTAAGTCACCGTTTGGGTTATAATTTTAATATAAGGTCACGATTAGATTACGTTGGGGTATATAACTATATAAGATTTATAACATAAGTAATAGAGTTATATAATATTACTTAGTTATTGATATATTTAATTAATTCAATTATATAATATTTTTTTTATAATAATAATAATATTATATTATTTCATTAAAAAAAATTGGGTCTACAAGGAAGAAGAAGAACAAAATGGGAAGCAATAACAATGACGACAATTCAAAAAAAATTCAAGAAGAACTCGGCAGAATGCGCAAGTGCCTTGACGATATCGAGAGGAAGAAAGATGATTTCGGGAAAAGTCAAGACCAAATGGCAGAGGATATCATAGCAATAAAGAGCATGATGAGTCAGTTTATGGGAGGAGCCAATCCACCTTTTAACCCCTCGGCTATGCAAAGTCCCAAGACTCCAGAAGGTGAAACTTTTCCAAATCATGAATTTCTATCGATGCACGAAAAACAATGTTCCACCAAGAGTCTGGTGCGGGGAGACGCATAGGGGGGACGTGTGGGAGTACCCTCAAATTTCAGGGAAATTTCAGGGGTGCGGGGAGACGTCGAGGTATATATATATATATATATAATTCAAGTTCATGTTCATTGTTCAATAATGAAAACATAAATATTAAATAGACTAATAGTAATATGGATACCAATACATTGAAAATTGAAATTTGATCCACACATAAAATATAAATTCATAATTGAATTAAATAATGACATTCATTGATCCATCCTCATCATTCATATTGATACATACGTCATTCATATGACATACTGATTATTCATCGATACCATGAGATCCAATAAAAAAAAAATTCAATAATAAAATATTCAAATACATTGATCCATATCATTCATCATTCTACAATCTACATTGATTTAAAAATTAAATTCATCATTCATCATTCTAGAATCTAAATTGCAAGCAAAACATAATAGTATATTACTATATACTATATACTAGACATTGAAGTTTTGAGCGGGGATGCCCAGACGCACCCCTTTTGGGGAGTCTCGTTCCCCACACTGGGGAAACGCACCCCATTGCGTCTCCCCAAGACTCCCCAAAAAGGGTGCGTGGGGAAACGCACCCCCAATAGACTCCCCGTCTCGGGTGCGTGGGTGCGAGGGGTGCATGCACCTGACCTTGGGGGACGTGTCCCCGTGGAACACTGACGAAAAGCCATGAGTACTGCAACTACAGTTTGAAGGAAGTTAGTACCATTCAAAGTTTCCCGACAGAGACTACCTTAAAATTAAAAGGGAATTACCTAAATACGATGGTAAGAACCATAAAGGCCCCATTGTATGGGTAAATAAAATGGACGCCATTTTCAGAGAAAACCCACCAATAGGTGAGCAAGAAAAGGTCATGACCGCATCCAACTACCTGGAAGCAGAAGCGTATGATTGGTTCCTATGGTGGTCTAACAAATGTGCAACTTGCTCGTTCAATTGGCAAAATTTTAAAAACACCCTGATAAAAAGGTTTCATGACGAAGAAGAGGATGATGTTTACGAAAGATTCGTTCACCTCAAATAGAAAGGATCAATAAGCAAATACGCTCACGAATGGGAAGTACTAGCTATACGGCAAAAGGGATTCTCAGATGAAGAGCTGTTAAAAATGTATCGGTGTGGCCTTAAGGATTATATTCGAGAAGAAGTAAAATTATATAAACCCCAAACCATTGAACATGCTAGACATGCAACAATAATTATTGAGAGAAAATATAAGCTCAGAATGTCATCATTCAGGGAAGACTAAGACCAACAACAACACTCGGGAAGAAAAGAAACTAACAAATGTAGGTATTGTGGAGACAAATGGACATCAGGACACAAATGCCTTAACAATAAACTATATACTTATGAAGTAGAGAAGGAATCAAACACTTCAAGTAATGATCTAGAAAAAAAGATAAAAAAGAAAAATAGTTGTTGCAAATGTGGAGAAAACTGGACGCCAGGCCATAAATGTGAAGACACATCCTTGTGCTACTATAAAAATAGTAGATGGGAAGAAAATTGAAGTACAACAACCTGATGAAGGAATCGTTGTCATACACAGTGAAGATTCAGATTTTGAGGAACTGTCATTAGTTGCAATTTCTGTGACTCGAAAAACCTTGATGAAAATAGTAACTCTTTCGGAGATCAAGAACAACAAGCAATCACAAAATACGTTCCACCACAGCTTCGGAAGAAGAGCCAATTCCCAAAAAGGAACGTTAAATTTACTACTCCATCAACAAACACGAGGAAGATTCTATGTCCTAAAACCCTAAGGCTCAAAGGACTCATAAAAGACAGAAATGTCAATATACTTATAGATTATGGTAGTACTCACAATTGTATAAACATTGATCTTGCTAAACAACTTGGTCTTTGTATATGCCCAATCAAGGATCTGACCATGTCTGTCACTATTGGAAAGAAAATCAAGGAAATAGGAGAATGTCAAAAAGTTTCAATCCAAATACAAGAACTGAAGCTACAAATAGATCTATTTGCCCTACCACTCAAAGAAATGGATGTAGTTCTAGGTGCAAAATGGTTAATACAACTAGGGAGCTATACTACAAACCTTGAAGAACAATTCATGGAGTTTAACTGGCAAGGACAACATTATAAATTAAATGGTGTTAACACTCCCAGCTCCAAGGAAGGTACAAGTACTCGTGAAGAATGCACCAGTCAACGAAAGGATGCCATTCCATCACAACAATGTTCAACTAGAGAAAACCCTTTTGGTTGTGCTTTGAGGACAAAGCATCTCTAAAGGGGGTGGCAATGTTATGAATAAAAATATTCATAAAACATCAATTAAATAATAAATATTAAAATGACAAATATTAATAATAATAAATTAATTAAATTAGTTAATGTCTCATTAGTTGTGAAGAGACATGGGTCAAAAGTTGTGTCATTCTATCTTCGTGTCCAGTCAATGCCTATATAGGCACACCACCATGAAGATTTGTAAACACCATTCATACTTTTATAATAATACAACTATTTACTACAAAACAAGTCTATATATACGAATGCATGCTTTTATATATGTTCAAGTGCAACAAGATCATCAACAAGAGCTACGTAAATAATATGGCTCAGAGTTTGAGGATTCCTAAAACTCTTCTACAACTTTAGTAGTAGTAGTAGCAAAAATAGACATCAAAGCTACAATTCATTGATCAACATGGTCACTCATGAAACTCATCATTGATTCAGCGCTACTAGAAATGGGATCATCAACAAGAGACATAAACATCATCTAGCTCAAAGTCTTCAGACTTGGATTGCTCAACCTTATAACATGATAGAAATTGTAAAAGTTTAACATGGCTAACCAATGATTTTGGTTTGAGTGAAGGGTTCATCTCCTCAACCTTATAATGTGGTAGAAAAAGATTAGCATGCCTAACTAGTTGTTTTCCTTTGAGTGAAGGGTACATTCTTGTTAAGGCCATGGTAGAGGAGTTCAACAATCAATACCACCAACATCAACAAAATTCAACAATCAATGCCACCAACATCAAGGTTCTTAAAGGGCTTCATGCTCTTGATCAAATGCCAATCTCATACCCTCACACATGATAGAATCAAATGGAAACATTGCAAACCCCCAAACCATGAAATCCTGAAAACCATTAAGTCTGCTGAATTTTGAGTGAAATCTAAAATTCTAGTATCTCCATATGAAATAAAATGAGGTCAAAGCCACTCTCAAACATCCTGAGGCATTTCATGGTAATGTTAAAAATTTAAGTAAAAGGATGAAAATGAAGCATTTCCTTTATTTTTCATTTTCATCTTTTTACTTTAAGAATTTAACATTACCATTAATTTCCAACATTTTTAGGGTTGAGATGTGTCAGGGAAATGAGAGGTTAGGCATGCTTTTCTTGGAGGGGCTGTTTTTGGAGGAAAACAATGCTAAATTTCCCTCAAAAGAGCTCCAAAACTCACAAAACTGCATTCTGTGGGGTCCATCGCTGGTTTGTCAATGAACCAGTCCGTTTAGGATGGAACCGGCCGTTTTGACCATAAACCGGTCGATTCCATCCTAAACTGGCCGGTTTTTGTGAATTTTGGGTGAAATAGATCCTTCAACCGCGTTTTTTGTTTGTTTGACCCGGTTGCCCAATGAACCGGCTGGTTTTTAAAACTATGTTTTATATTACATTTCATTTTAAGATTAATAAAATTATACATATATATTTTTAGTAGATGTATGTAGATGAGCCTAAAGGGTGAACCTCATCAAAAAATTCAAATTTGAACTGAACCTAACCGTTGCTGAAGCCAAACCATGTGACTTAGCTGATCAGTCTTTGGTCACATGATGTGTTGAGATTATTAGCATCATTCTTTGATTGGTGAGGCCCACAATCTACTCTGAAGTAGCCTTTGAAAATGATAATGGTTGTAACTAAATGATGAACTCGTGCAATGACTTTGTTCACATTAATTCTTCATGTATGCTTCTTTGCAATGTCAAATACAGGTATTATAGACGGTCGTGATGTAGAGATGGCCAAAGAGAATGGAAGTGAACTGTCTGACCGTATGATTTCCCCTCCAATTTGTAATGTTGAATTGTGCAGCTTAAGTTCTTACTGTATCTGCAGTTGATGTTGTTGTGGCAGATTTAGTTAAAGAACTGAAATTCTGAGTAGCTGATTTATACGGCAAGATTCATTGACTACCCAACATTATGAAGTGGCACATAACAAAGTATTTCTTTTTGCATCTGCTGTTTCTCGTTCTCATTCATGTAAATATGAGAGCATGAGATATAATGTAAACAATACCAAAAATACCCAGTCAGTGAGATTATATCTTTATTGAAAGAGTGAGAGTGCCATCAGTGTGATTCTGTAGTACATATTTTGAAGCAAATTGAACATCAGAACAAGGAATGCTATGGGTTCATTGCTTAGTTTGAGTTTGCAATTCTGTTCTAGTTAAGAAGATTGTACCAAACTTAAACTGATTGGTGACTCAGCATAATCTGTGATCAAGCTGACAAAAGAGCTAATAGTTTTCCTGAAGAAGCTCACTTTTAGTTCAATAGTATATGTACTATGGTTTATTGAGTTCATTGTCCTTGGAAAGCGGGGTACTTTGTCAGTAAATTTCTGTCTTAATTTGGAGCTTGTATCCTATCTGGAAATCTACAATGATATCCATGTTAAATATTTGGTATGTTTTTCAGCTGTAGAAGCTCTTAACGTTCAAAAAAATGGTAATGTTTCAACAGGGTTAGCTTTGATTTGGAGTCAGGAGCAGTAGGACAAACAACAGATTTCAAGGAAGGGAATAAGACGCTAGAATGGGGGCTGAGAAAGGTGACGATATCTATTTTCCTTTTTGTCAGATATATTTATGTTTTATTATTCCAAACTTCTGAACCCAAGCAGCAATTGAATTTTTTTTTGTGTAATTGGATCTCTCTTTTGACTTTAACAAATTGAGTTTTTGGCCAGATTGTCGGTGGTTCTGAGCATACATTACGGGCAAAGCTTTCATTTTCCCAAGAGACAAATAGTAAGGGACAGTTATTTTTGTTCCTATCTGAAATTCTGAAAGTTTCTGGTGTTGTGTAAGGTGGAAGGGTTAGGTGGTTCTGATGTGCTTTTTGGTTATCATGGTAAGATTGTTTTGTTTGCTGATAAGTATGCACTGTTCTTTTGAAATGCAGTGAATATCACAAAGGAGTCGGGTCCTGTCAGCATGACTTTCACTATACCAATGTACAGTGCTTCGAGGCTACAGGTATGGTTAATAGATCGATAGAGAAGATAGCTTGCAAGCATCACCTTGCTATTCTCTTTTGTTCTTGAAGTGAAACATTGACATCTTTCTTTTTGCCATTTATCTTGTTTGACCTATTCATTTCCATTGAACAACTACCAAAATTGCTTGAAAAGTTTTAAATATAAAGATGATAACCAGTGAATTACAACATTGTTTATCACTGTTATACTGCAATGAAATGATCTACCAGAGTGTAATGTTCCAAAAAGGAAATAACAGTGATAAACAAAGCAAAATACCATACAACACCGAAGTATTTAAACAACAATCAAATACCCACAATTTATACAGAAATTGCGCCAAAATTCAGCCATTTTATTATATATATGGAGAAGAGTACAATACACGAAATGTGTGCACCTGGGCTTGCCAAAGCAAGCTAAACAATCCCATGTGAGAAAGATGCTACCATCCAGATGCAGAGGAAAGGCTTCTCCTCAATGTTCTGCACTGGCCCTGGAAATTCTACAACTGCTGGTTGGAAGAAACCCCTGTTTGAGCCTCCAAATGTGCTCAGAAATTCTGCCAAATTAATCTTGAGTTCTCCACCGAAAACCCAGAAAAACCTAGAAAGGGTTTGGGCAAATTCTACCAACCACCCGGGACCCAAATTTGAGCTCACTTCTCCTAACTGGCTGCCAAATAATTTTGGGGCACCAAACTCCAAAAATCCTACAAAATTAGGAGCAGACTCCCTGACCCCTGACTGAATAAACCCAGAAAGGAATTGGGCAAATTCTGACCTTCCGAAATTACCCAATTTTTGGTGCTACGCCATTCTTGGCGAAAACTGCGTCCCCCACACTTCAACTGCTAGATTTGGCACTTGGTTCTCCTCAATCTGCTGTAGAACTTCCCTGGAAATTACCTCTGGAGAGGTGAGTGGATTTCCTTCCCAAAAACCTGCACAAGCATGAAGTATTCAGCCCCACGAATTTTACCCAGTGTCACTACTGCGCAGGCCCTAGAGTGGCATATTTGGCTCTCACAAAAGATGCAACTTCTAGCCCTGAAAATCTCCACAAATGCTAGTCCAACATGAGGGAAATTTCTACCAAATTCTCAGGCCAAAATACCCCTTTTCTCTGCCCCAAATCAGTGGTATGATTTTGATCCCTGCATCCTCCATGGAAATCGAACTCGCTGAGAAATGGGCTGAAAGCTAACACAATCTCCAGCAAATTTACCTCCCACTGAGTTCAGAAATTCCTCCTACTCGAAGTCCACCGAAATAGAGGTTAGAATTTCCGCTTGGGAATTCCTTGTGCCAAACAGCACGGGTTGTCTTGGCCAAACAGCTCAAGATAACTAGAGTTGATTTGTAAAATGATCAAAGATACCAAATGGAGGCCCCCAAGCTCTATTTATAATTGTTGGTCCTCTCCCTTGGTGGTCCCCACATCCCACTAATTCGCACCCCTTGCTTTCTCTCTCTCTTCTCACTAGTGCGAATTGCCACTTGGGTTGAATTTCTCTCCTTGTGGTCTCCACTCTCCACTGAAGCTGCAATTTCCCTTTTTCCTCCTAATTCCCAATGCCCGAATTGCCTCCAAAAATCGTCTCTAATGCGGAAAATCAAAATTGGGGATATTACACAGAGGTTTTTATTTTTAGAACTAGGTCTTTGATCCTCACTTTCCGTTTGGCATGACATAAAAATAGCTTAGTTTGGATACATATGCAATGCACCTTGCCCACAATAAAGAAGCTTTTTTGAGCATGCTTTGAGACAAATCTGCTACCTCCATCTTGAATGATTGTGACCACTGATCAACAGGTGTCAACATGTCATACAAATCATAATTATGCTGAAACGTTATAGGTGGCTCATGTATGTTCCGTTTACATTGTAATTTTAATGGATATTTAAGGTTTAGATGTAAAATCTTCAGCTAATTCTGGGCTTCCTCTCTTTCTCTTCCTCTTTCCTTTAGTCTCTTCGATTTTTTATTTTTATTTTTATTTTAATTTGGTTGTTTAATTTTATTGTTTATTTTAATTGGTTAAAATTATATATCTTTTTTGTGTTTTATCAAACTTCATGGATATTTAATATCTTGGCTATTTCATAATTATGTAAAAATAACATTTTTTTGCAGGTACGATATTTACAAATTGTTAAAAAATCCAGAACCTACAATCCTTACCGGTGGGTGAGATATGTGACTCAAGCAAACTCTTATGTCATCAGAATATGAAGAATCAAAAGTATAGAACTGTATTGTATTGCACAATTTTGTCATATGACTCTAGATTGTTAAAAATATTTTCATTTGAAATAATTTTGCTTTGTTTATCAAGATTGGGAATTAGAGGATAAAACCTTTAATTCAGTACACTTAAGGTGGTTCATATTAATTTTTTGTTTATTGCGTGGTGAACAATCAAGAGGGAGGGGCGCCCTTCATATCTGTTGTTTTTTTAATTCTTTCCTATATTTTCCTAGTAAAAGGAGGAAATTGGCTACATAAAATATGACAGTGGTAGTTGGACTTTATTATGGTTTTTTAAGTTTCTGCAATTTTCCTGATGTTCACTTGTGTTCATAGTTAGGCACAAGAGAAATTATGAGAGAAATGGTATATCCTAGTAACTTGACTTGTACATGATTTGAATTTTATGGTGGTGTGAGTATTTTAGAATTCTTGTGGTGGTTTTCATGCCTAACCCCACATTAATATGATAAAATGATGTATATTACATGATGTCTAATTGTCTAACAACAAATATCTTGACTCTTGACAGCTTGATGTAAATAAGCATCATATCGCACCAACTTGATGTTTCTGTAGCTTCAAAACACACATGTTGCTACCCCCATTTTCAAACATTTTCTAGGTGTTAGTACTCCTCAGTGACCCAACGCTGAAAAAGGAGACCGATGGAGGTAACCTCGAACCAATATTTAGATCTGGTAGTTAGCCCTACCATAGTTTTAAAAACCGGCCTAGCTAACCGGTTACTGGTCTAACCGACCGGTTAGCAGGCCCACCGGTTGGAACCGGTGAAAAAACCCGGTTTAATAGGCTGTGTGACGGAAAATTTGACCTAACCGGTCCTAAACCGGCCGATTACCTGCCATTCCCACCAAGGACCCACTATGCGGCTTTTCCAAGGTAGTTAGGGGTTTTAGAGGGAAATTAAGGGTGCTTTCCCTCCAAAAACACCCTCTCCAAGCTTTTAAGGAAAAAAAACGATTAAATGATCTTGTTTTCGTGCAATACAACCTTCGACTGAGAAGGAACCAAATGATGAATAAAGCACCTGATCTAGATCCCATTATGTTGGACAATATTGATCCAACATTAGAATGGGTGGAGGAGACTGAAGATCTTGTGTTTGAGGCTGATTTTGATATCGACATGGCTTTAGCGGGGGATGAAGTAGATTTTGTGGTGGCATCAAAACCAGGATCAGTAGCGGCATCAAGGAAAGGCAAAGAACCAATGGAAGGCACTAGTCGTGCAGGTTGACAAACTGGTGCTTCCATTAGGTCCACTTCTATTGTTATTGGTGGCATTGCTGCTGAGGTTGCGGATTATGCTGAGGCATCCTTAGACTCTAAACTAGATGATGTCTATGTAGCTCTTGATGATGATCTTGTGGCTAGTAGTGGTGATGAACTTGATGATTGATCATGTGTACACTATAGACTTGTAGTAGGCCAATGGTCTCATAGCTTGCAGCATTGTTTTTGGACTTTATAGGTCATTTAGAGCCTCATTGCTTATGTATTTTGCTATTTTGTCGATGATATGTATTGCACTCGGTGCCATTTCGTTATATTCACCTTTACATGGTATATAAATGAGCAAACTTTGCATATTTTGTCTCTATTGGCTTGGAATCATGGTTTTAAATCTTAAAAATAGTTTTGTTTCATTAAAAATTAACTATTTAATGTATTTTTCTAAAACCGGTTTGTTTAGACCAAACCAGTCCCGGTTAGACCGGTTCCGGTCGGTAAACCAGTTCATTAGGTGGACCGGTCCGGTCACTGGTTCCGGTTTTAAAAACATTGAGCCCTACCAAATCAGAAAGGGCTCTCTCAAGGATTTCACAATCAACAAAGTGATTGGAGAGGAAATAAGATGTTAGGCTAGATATTAAGCTCAAAGGTGTTTGATTTTAGGGTTTTGTTGGAGCAGGGTCAACAAGTCTAGGGGGCTAAGTTAGGGTTTCCAAAAGATGAGTTTGCAGAGATATAATGGGGCAAGGTAGGCATGCTTAGTTAACATTCTTGATTTGTCATTGTGTATAGGGTTGAAAAGTAAGGTTTCAAAATGAGCATGAGTTTCATGAATTCATTTATTAGAGGAAAATGTAACAAAAATATGAGAGTTTCATCAAAATAGAGCAAATACTTAAGAATTATGTTTAAACCTTATGAAACAATCACAAGAAAGCATTGAGATGGGAGTAGAGAGAACAATACATTCATACTGATGATAACAAAAGAAAAAACACTGCTAATGAACATACCACAAGAATCCCACTATAATAGCTGCAACTCCTGTATATTACTCCTGCAAATGATCACAAATACACTAGCTCCACAACCTCTTGACTAAACAACATCCAACCCCTAATACTTCGAAATCTGAAGTATTTATACAATCATTTACATAAATAAATATCTTGAAACAGAATTCAAGATTTGTTACAAAAATTTATAAAAATAGTTTCAAACTGCTAATAATATCGGTCGGCTGAGCTTTGGTGTTGTTCTGGGCATTCTGGTAGTAACTGAAGCCTTGAATAAACATTTCTGTTAGTCCTGCTGGCTGATGAATTGCGCTATTGTTCCACTTTTCATTGCTTAAAACGCGCTGGAAAGGTCCTCGTTGTCCTTTGAGCGGAGGCGAAATGGACGATTTGGTGCTCTGTGAATGGAGGCCGTGATTGTTCAGTTTGGAAAATATAGGAAGTTATATGAAAACATCGAGAAGTTGTGGCCGGGAGCGTAAAAACAATGCACTGATTTTGACAATCCGAGAGGATTATGAACCGTTGATTTGGGCTGGCTGATCCGGGCCGATTAAATCTGGGTCGTTGATCTGGGTCGTTGTATTATCGCAATCGCAACAGGGAGAGGGACCTTAACATTGATTTTTGGTGATTTTTCGATATGCCGGACCTAAAACTGTAACAGACTGCAATATATAAAATATCGCGTCCATCGCAATAGCAAGTCGAAAGGGGTTTCAGCAGAGGAGGAACTTGTGACTTGAGCGATCTCTGCTTGTGATATTGCAATCGGCGAGGGAGGAGTTATCGCAATCATGGAGTGGGACGATATCGCAATCGACGAGCGGGGAAGGAACTTTGCAATATCGACGGAGGAGGAACTTGCGATATCACAATCGCAATCGGGAGGAAGAGACGGGCGACTGTTTTTATCACACAAGGGAAAGGGTCGATAGCGATATGTTTTGTGGGTCCCAGCCCTTAAAAAGGGACTTCGGCATAGTTTCTTAGTGTTAAATGGAATGCAGCTAGAGTGGGTATACGGCTAGAGTTTAAAAATGAGTTTTTTCAAAGGGAAAAAAATGGGTTTTGGCTAAGATTTAAGGATTTTCCCATGAAAAAAGGGGTTTTAGATGGAATGAGGTTATTTATGAGGGAAGGTTGAGGGAGGTATATGGGGTATGAATGAGGATGTTGAAACAAGCTGAAATCTCCTTGAACATTTTTCCCTAATTACTACTCCCATGATGATGACCTAGGTGATGTCATGACTCTTTTTGACCATTTTGATGACTTGACCTTGATAATGACACCTAATGGATTATGAAACTGATGATTTGGACTTTTAAACCTTGCAATATGACTGACCATGAGATGATGACTAAGATGGTAATCAAGACACTTTACTGATGACTCATCACAAGGAGTGATGGCATGACCAAGATGGCATTTTGACCATGAAATGAAGGGAGTAGTAACATACCTAGACATACTAACCAGTGACCAAATTTTTATTTGAAAACCTATTGAAACTATAAAAATTTGGCCTAGGACCCTATCAACAACTTTGAAAGAGTACATTTGATCACTAGTGACTGACAGGACTGACAGACACTAACACTAGGCATGAAATACGTTTTTCTTTTTTTGGTTTTTTTTCCTTGTATCCTTTCATGGTTGTCTCGTGAAGGACAAAACTAGCATTTGCAATCATTTTTTTTGCAAGCAGATGGCTAGCATTGTCACATCTGTGGATCCCAGTTTTTAAGTTTCTAGAGACCAGGAGCCCGCAGTTTGTATGCTTTCACTGTACTATTTTGATATCAATATATTTTATTGCCACTGCTACAAATTTTTGATGCAACAATGGCTAGTTTAATATTATCAGTGGACTTCTTTCTATTGCATGGAATATGGGTTGGATGCTTTTTTAATCAAAGATAAGCTAAAACAGCATAAAAATATTTCATAACATGCTTGGATGCATCTCATGACTAATGAAGCATTTCATCTGTCCATTTTTAGAAAATCGAGGTCTTCACAAAATACACATCACATCCAGGTATACAAGAATTGATTCTGCATGTGTGGCCCTTGGTAGTGTAGTGTTTGGTATGGAGGGGTTTATTTTTGATAGTTCTCTAGATGGTGGTTCCCTAATAAAATATGGAAGTATTGACATTAGATTTCTAATCCAGAGACGCTGAAAAGTTAGCAAGATCAGAACACTTATTTTTCACAATATTAAGTAAAGGCAATTACTGATGATAGGATCCATGACAATGTTTTGCACTCACTGATTGTCAAGTATTTTAAACTAGCAGTGCGATTGTTTGATGTGAGATTATTGTGCAATTCAAGTAATAAGTTTTCATGTATTGCAACATTGAGAAAGCTCTTGGATAGGGAAATTTTTAGCAGAATGGGAAAGCAATATTTTAGAAAGACAAAAATGTTGCTATATGACAATGTCGAACATAGATAAAGGAAAATCTGAAGTCTCACCTAGAAGTTTAATTGCATTTTCTTTTATTAAACAATAGCTTTGCGTAAGTCAGCAAGAAGACGTGAAATTTCATATTTATTTTGTATATGTACAGAGCCCAGTATTCCGGATAACAAATGTAGTGTATTGTCAATGACCGTTTCTTGTGAATATTAACTATGAAAAATACATTTACTTTTTAGTTGAAATTGAAGCTGGTGCTAAAACATATGACCTTTGTATTTGGATACTAGGGATATTTTCTACGTTTTACTTGAATTTGAAGCTGGTGTTAAAAGAAATGATCTTTGTTTTTGGATACGAAGGGTTGTGCATCTTGGCTCGAGTAGCCTTCTGATATTCTCTACATTGTAGGTCCCAAAGAAAATAGGTAACTGTAGATATTAGATTTCTAATTCAGACACCCAAAGTAGGAGTCTAATTTTTATTTAGTGTGCTGTAATTTAGAACTGTGAAAAGTTGGCAAAGATCAGAACACTTTTTATTGCAATTTCAAGAGAAGGCAATTATTGATGATGGCCATGAAAATATTTTATCTTCACTTAACTGTTGAGTATTTTAAAGTAAGCAATGTAATTGCTTGATGTAGGATCCTTGTTCAATGCAAACCAGTTATTTAATTTTTTATCCTTTTCATGCATTGCAACATTGAGAGTGGTAAAGTCTTAGCAGAATGGGAAGGCAGTATTAAAGACAAGCAAAAATAGTGCGATACAATAATGCCAAACACAGTTAATGGAAAATTTAATCTTTCCTAGAAGTTCCATTGCAATCTTTTTATAAACCATATCTGGAGATAAGTGGGCAGTGGGGATACCAAATTTCATATTTTGTTTTTTGTACATGTAGATAACTCTGTAGTTTGGATATCAAATGCCAGGTTCCTGTGAATATTAACTAGGAAAAAAATTTCATATTTTAGTCAAAACAGAAGCTTTTGCTAAAACGAATGTTCTCAGGAAATCTCAGTTTCGGAAGGACTGTTGCAAAGTTGACATGCTAATTACATGCCAGATCTCCGAGTCACTCTTTTAGTTAGTCATTTTTCTTGGGCTGGGCAGACTCATTGTTTGTGGTTTTACCTGTTCTTCAATTTAATAGGATCCTGGAGGTTCCTTGGTGATCACATTGACATGACAAGAAGTTGCCTTAGAAGTTAACAGATTCAGAGTGCTGGATGCTTCCAGCGTGCCTTTTGGTTTGAATGCAAAGCTATTATAGTCTAAATTAGAAAAGAGAGAAGATGAAGTAACGTAACCTTGATGAACCAATCAATAAATGGTGCTCTCTTTTATGTAAATTCAAATTATTTTGGATGACTGAGGGCAAATAAGTGCTTTTGCTGTCAAAGAAGAAAGTAGGATTTGCTTGATCACTATTATTTGAATGTTCTCGGGTTTGAAGAGAGAGCCTAAGATAAATAATGAGGGAGGCATCTATTGAGTGGGAAAAAGGATCTTAATCGCTCTTTTTTAATAAAAACAAAATATAAATGAACCTGATTATACCCTCCAGGCCAAATATGTGCACTTATTGTGATAAAACGTTGTGTAATGAATTAGATTAAACTTATCCTTGAGTGTAGGTTTAATTCCAATTGGGCAAATAAGATCCTTCATTTTGGAAGTACAATATATAAACTGTGCAGGGCAGGCATGGAATTTGACAGCGTGTCTCACGTGTTTGCTCTCCAAACCTGTATTTGACACGTGGATACAAAATTGACACCAATCATTACCTGTATCAAAATTTTCCTCTCATCACGTTGACATTTAACTGTCTGGTACTTGTCATAAATCAGAGTAGGTAGCTACAAGATACCACTAAGCCCATACATATTTGATATAATATAATTACACATGGTTCAGTAGGGGCGGTGTTGCCTCACTGGGGGTTAAACGAAGTAGTAAATGAAAAAATAAATGAATTGTGTGTTGAAGTTTTTGTAGCTTTGGAAGGTCTTCTACATGGACTTGGTGTCTTAGCATGTAGAAGATATTTGATTGCCTCTTTAGGTGCTTGTCTTGAGGAGTAAAGATCACATATTCCCTCACATAACAAAGAAAGATTTAGCCTATCAGATGTGGACGACCTTGACTAAGTTGTACTAGAGTAGAAAGAGGTGTTAAGGGAGAAGTTGAATAGAATCAAGATGAATAGATCTGAGATTGTGATCCCATAATTTACAGAAGGATTCAATAGGTGCTTGATGAACTTTCAGTTGTTGGGGAAGAGGTGGTTGAGGTGGATCTTGTCAAAGTAGGGTGTACCAAGTAGTGGACTACATTTATGATAGGTATCCTAGCCAAAGATAAACTTCTTGATTGCCTCAGGTTGTGGGATGATTTCACCCAAAAGGTTTGGGAGGAATCCATAATTGCTAGATAGTGCAAAAGTGGAGATGAGTAGACCCTTGCTATTGTTGGGAAAGAAAAAAAGAACAAGGATAAGGCCAAGCAAACTTAGACAAGAGGAGCATCTTCACAAGGGAAGAAAGACGAGAGCAAAGTCAAATGTGTTGCATGTCACAATTTCAGCCTTATGCCGAATATATCCAAATAAGAAGGCATGCAGGGGGAAGATAACAACTACATCCTACATAGATGGATGAGATAGATGACAAATTCGAGAAGGAATTTGCTCTATATCATGTTTTTTT
The DNA here is from genome assembly GCA_031772625.1 of Pinus tabuliformis. Classification (NCBI taxonomy): domain Eukaryota; kingdom Viridiplantae; phylum Streptophyta; class Pinopsida; order Pinales; family Pinaceae; genus Pinus; species Pinus tabuliformis. The sequence continues at coordinate 876,029,639 of CM062820.1, read as the reverse complement.
GGCACCATTACAGTGGGGGGTGTGGTTTGTAGACAATGGAGCATCTCGTCACATGACGGGATCTTGGGATATCTTCACCAGTATGGCCAAGGAAAACAAAGATCTACATGTGAATCTTGGTGACTACAACAAGTATGCTGTGGAGGGCATTGGCAACATATAGTTCCAACTAGACTCAGGGAGTCTTATGGAGGTGAAAAAGGTAATATATGTACTTAGGTTGGAGAAAAATTTACTCTCAGTTTCAGCCATGGAGGACATAGGACTTGAGGTCTGTTTCACAAAAGGTGAAGTAATTATAGGCCGAAAGGGGTTGATCCTAGCTTGAGGCAAGTAATAGGAAGCAATGAGAATAATCCATATTTGTTGAGAGGACAACTTGTAAAACCCCTAGTACATAGCAGTGACAACTAGAGTGACATTTGGCATAAGAAGGTGGGACATCTAAACTACAGGGCTCTACCACTGTTATGGGAGATAGTAACTAGTTTTCCAGAGTTCAGTATAGAGCATGATGGTGTGTGCAAGGGATGTGCACTTGGTAAGTAGGCCAAGGCAACATCCCCTAACCTTGAGACCAGGTTCAAAGGTCTGTTGGATTTGTTGCATTCTGATATCTGTGTTCCTATGTCAATGGAGTCTATCTTAAGGAGCAATTATTTTGTAACATTCATAGATGACTATTCTAGGAGGACATGGATTTGCTTCCTAAATACCAAGGATGAGTTCTAGGCTTTGTTTCAAGAGTTCAAAGCTCTTGTGGAGAACGAGACTAAGAAGCAATCAAGATCCTAGGATTAGACAATGGGGGCGAGTATACTTTTAACGAGTTTAAGGATTTTTGTAGGGAACCAAGAATGAAGAAAGCGCTGATAGTGCCCTACAATCCACAACAAAATGGAGTGGTAGAGAGGAAGAACAAGAGTATGGTGGGAGTGGCCATGGCCATGATTGATGATCAGGATTTGCCTATGTTCTTATGGGAAAAGGCATGTAATATGGCTGTATGTTATGAATATAAATTTATATAAAATTAATGTAAACAATAATAATCATAATAAGGTTAACTAAATAGTCATTAGAAGTGAAAATGCATGTCTTAAAGACATGACCATTCATGAAGAGGCACTTGCCTAGGTATATAAGCATGCCTCATTTGTAACATCTTATCATCACATCAATTCTTTTATATAATATTCAATAAAAAATTACTTGTCTTACAATGGATGTCTTTGTCTTCGAAGTATTCTGAATATTATTGCCGCGTATAGGAAACTTGTTCATTACATTGGTATCAGAGTTGCTCGATCTTTTGGTCGTTTGTGCTGCAGAGAATTAGTCTGATCCGACCTTTGGCCATCAATTTCCATCAACCTAGTGTCAACTGGTTGTCGTGAAATTGGAAGTGTTTTGCTATAGAAGTTTTGGAGTTTCTCCGTTTGCTGATTTCGTCAGAGGCCCTTCACCATTTTTAAAGGAAAAAAATAAAAATTCAAAAAAAAGAAAAAAATTAAAAATTAAAATTAATAAAATTAATGTAAAAAATAATAATCATAATAAGGTTAATTGAATAGTCATTAGTAGTGAAATGCATGTCTTAAAGACATGACCATTCATCAAGAGGCACCTGGCTAGGTATATAAGCAAGCCTCATTTGTAACATCTTATCATCACATCAATTCTTTTATATAATCTTCAATAAACAAATACTTGTCCTACAGTCAATGATTTTGTCTTCGAAGTATTTTGAAGATTATCGTTGTGTATACAAAACTTGTTTCTTACATTAGTATCAAAGTTGTTCGATCCTTCCACTGTTTAATCGCTGTAGAGAATCACTCTGATATGACCTTTGGCCATCAATTTCCATCAACCTAGCGTCAGCTAGTTGTCGTGAAATTGGAAGTGTTTTGCTATAAAAGTTTTGGAGTTTCTTCGTTCACTGATTTCATGAGAGGCCCTTGGCCATTTTTAAAGGAAAAAATAAAAATTCCAAATAAGAGAAATATATATATAATATGAAAAAAAAATAAAAAAAAATGACAATTTTTTTCTTTTTCTTTTTGAAAGAGTGAAAAAAAACAAAAATGCAAAACAAAATAAAAAATATATATTAAAAAAAACAACTGTCTCAAGCAGTGGTCGTCTCGTCGACAACAAGCTGCAAGCCTTCATTGTGTTAGCGACGACAACTGTTGTCGACAGGGTGCCATAACCACCATCAGTGTGTCCATACGACCCCGTTCCAACTCTTGAAGCTTAGCCTTCGACAATATAGAAACAAGAATTGTATGTGTAAACTCATTAGACCCACTCAAAACCTATTTGTCATGACTCGTATCTTTGGGTATCGGGGCCGCTTGAAAGCTCATTGAACAAATTGCTAACTTGCCTTGGTGATCCGCCGGGTCTGTAATTACAATGTCTCACAAACCATTTACAGTTTCCAACTACAATACCATTTCTCCTCTCCACACAACACTGGTTGCGTCTACATTTGCTTTTGTACACCACTGCATCAAGCCACTTCCACACCATTGTCTCAATTCAACCGTTGTTCATACAAATTGTTTTGAGTTAACCTACAAAAACAACAACGAAAAATCGTGCCCATTTCCTTAATATTAAAAGATGAAGTCAGTTATAATTCATGGCTTTAGCTTAGAGGCCATTAACCTCAAATGCTAATTCAAAAAATCGTGACCTTTCATTTGCAGTTAACCATATAACAAAATTGGATTTAGGGGTCAAAGCAAAGTCACACATTAAACAAAAAAAAAGGTCCATTAGAGAGAAGAATTTATGTATTTTTTTTTAAATTAAGGTTATACACAACTTTTTGTTATTAATAAGATAAGTCGAGAAGTAAACATAATGCTATATTAATAAGGGTTATTCATAGTTGCCCTAATCCTATAGAAGAAAGGGAAATTAAAAAAAATAAAATAATTCAAGGCCAGGGAAGAGGTATTTTGATACCCAAGAAAATAAGCGTGCAGCGAAATAAAATTAAACAACTGTAATCAAAGGTTGTGCCCTTACATAAGGTATTTTGCTAACATAAAAGTGAGTGTTTTATGTGAAGATAAAATGCAAGTATCTGCCAGACTAGGAGGTAACTCCTCAAATGTAATCGTATTATTCATTCAGGTTCATTATTATATACAATAGGGAATGACTGTTTAGTTCATCTCCTGATGACTCTTCATTTCCTTTATTATGTATTTACACTAATTACAGTTGTTCACTCAATCCTTATGATTAGGTGTCAACATTCCCCCCTTAATCTGAAGGGATGTTGGTGAGTCCAAGCATCATTATGAATTTTTCAAGTTTCTCTCTTCCAAGCGCTTTGGTGAAGATGTCTGCAATTTGCTTATTAGTGGGACAATGGTGAAGATGGATTGTTTTGGCCTCAACATGATGTCGAATTAGAGGATATTTTGTATTGATGTGCTTCGTTCGATCATGGAACTTTGGGTTCTTGGCCAACTTTATTGCCGAGGTGTTGTCAACCATGAGTGGAGTCTATTGTACTTGTTTTACTTGCAAATCTTCCAGATTTTTCCTGAGCCACACAATTTCTTTTGTTGCCTCAATTGCTGCCACATATTCTGCCTCTATTGTGGAATCTACTGGAACTGATTGTTTGTGTGATCTCCAGGAGACAACTCTTGATGCAAGACTCATAGCATAACCTGAAGTAGATACCTCAATTTCTTTGTCTCCATCGAAGTGTGAATTAGAGTATCCAATTACGCTGAAGTGGCCCACCTGTGTATACTTGATTCCAAAGTCTTGAGTTCCCTTTAAGTACTTTAGAACTCTTTTTGCAGTAGACCAATGTCCTTCACAAGGCTTTTGCATAAACTTGGAGAGGATTCCAACAACAAACGAAATGTTTGGTCTGATAGTAGTTAGGTAGTTGAGACTTCCTACACGCTGTCTATACTTTGTTGTATCCTCAAATTTTTTTCCTTGAATGGATGTGAGCTTTAAGTTTTGTTCCATTGGAGTAGTCAGAGGAATGCATTCAGTGATGCCAAACCTGTTCAATAGATCTCCAATGTACTTCTTTTGAGAAAGGAATATGGACTTCGGGTGTTGAGTTACTTCAATACCAAGATAGTAATGAACATAGCCCAAATCAATCATTTCAAAACCTTTACTCAATTCCTTCTTTATGGATGCAATGTAGCTCTCATTGTTCCCTATCATCAAAAGATCATCTACATATACCACAAGATATACAATTGTTTTGCCAACCTTCTTGACAAAAAAAGTTGCATCATCAAGATCATAATGTTTGAAATTGAGTTTTAGAAGATGCTCAACTAGTTTTTCATACCAGGCTCACGGTGCTTATTTGAGGCCATACAAGGATTTCACAAGTTTGCATACTTTATGTTCATGTCCTTTTACAGCAAATCCTTCAGGCTGGGACATAAAACCATTCTCTTTTGATCTCCATTCAAGAAAACAATTTTTACATTCATTTGATGGACTTTCCAACTGTTCTGAGCTGCTAGGGCAAAGAGTGTCTGGATGGTAGCCCATTTTGCTGTGGGGGCAAAAGTCTCCTCATAATCGACCCCTTCCTTCTGTGCAAAACCTTTTGCCACAAGCCTGGCTTTGTGCTTGTCAAGTTAGCCATCAACTTTATACTTGTTCTTGTAGACCCACTTGTAGCCAATTGGTTTGGTTCCCAATGGAGGATCAACCAGCTTTCAAGTGCCATTCTTTATCAAAGCATCATACTCTTTTTGCATTGCTTCTTTCCATTCATCAGGAGAAGCAGCGTCTTTGAAAGAAGTTGGTTCAAAGTCTGTAGACAAATTCAATTCACAATCATAAGAAACATCCATATTAACAGGTGAATCAGAGTAATCTACATCACCTCCATTTTGCCAGGTTGAATTTCTAGTTCCTGTCTTTCCAACCTCATCAGGATGAACATTTTCAAGTGTCTTTGTCAGCCACTTTGGGGGACCTTTCTGAGATGGTTCAGGCTGCTCCGTTGATTGAGTTGGGACTGAATCAAGATTGAGTCTCCCAATTCTGTCAATCACATCACTCAAAGTATCATCTGTTGTTGGAGTTTCATGCAGGGGAGAGAGTGCTTTAGAAGAAGATTCCATAGGTTGATCTAGTATAGGAATCCCCCCTTCAAGATGTGGAATATGATTATCAAATTCTTGAAATGATTTTGCATTTGTGAATCTATCCAAGCGATCAAGTTGCCGCTCAACAACATTGTCAGTTTTGGATGATTAAATAAAGATTACATCTCTAGATACAACAAACCTTTTATTGACTTTATCATAGAGACGGTATGCTTTGGAGGTGTTTGAATACCCCAGGAAGATACACTTACGACTTCTTGCACCAAGTTTGTTTCTATGTACCTTTGGTATCAAGGCATAACATGTAGAACCAAAGATTTTGAGATGTTTTACCGAAGGAATGTGCTCATACCACATTTCATAAGGAGTCTTGTTTTTAATAGCATTAGATGGAAATCTATTCTTTACATATACAACACATAGAATTGCATCAACCCAAAACGTCATTTTTACATTTTTGAAAAACATCATGGAGCGCACCATATTTAATATTGTCCTATTCATTCTTTCAGCTATTCCGTTCTGTTGGGGATTGTAAGGCACAGTTGTTTGATGTTTGATCCCATGTTGACAAAGATAGTTTTCAAATTCATTTGAAGTGTATTCTTTTCCATTATCAATGTGAATAGAGTAAGTATGAGATTGTGCATCATTTTCAATCCATGTATGAAAGTTCTTGAATGTTTGAAAAGCATCAGATTTGTTCTTCAATAAATAAACCCAACTCATTTTGGTGTAGTCATCAATAAATGTCATCATATATTTATTTCCATTTGCAGAAGAAACAGGCATTGGACCACACAAATTTGAATGAATGAGTTCAAATTTTCTATGTGCTCTGGAATGTGAATCATGAAAACACTGTTTGCTATGCTTTCCTAGAATGCAAGCATCACATTGCTTAAGTTTCCTAGGAATTGTAGGCAAATCAGTAACACCATTTTTCTTCAACAAGCGGAGGCTGTCATAGTTCAAGTGTCCAAATCTAGCATGCCATAATAAACTTGATGGAAATGTACCTTCATAATGAGAATTGTATGAGAAATTTTGTGCACGAGCAGAGGTACCCTACAGCGTGAGAAGTCTTTCTTCTTCTATCCCTGTCATGACAAGTGAGTGGTTTGATGCTTTTCTCACCTCAAGCTTGCCATCAAACATATGAATGAAGTGTCCTTGCTAGCAGATGTGGACCAAGGAAAACAAGTTTCTCCTCAGCTGTGGGAGATATAAAACATGATGCAAAAGAAAGTCTGGATGACCAGGCAATTTAACCCTGATTGTACCAAGCCCTGATGGCTTGAGTTTTGATTTGTCTGCAAAATATATTGCTCCATCAACATTGTCAGTAAATTCTTCAAAAAAATCTCTTCTAAAAGTCATGTGGCAAGTTGCTCCTGAATCAAGTAACCAATCATTTTTCCAAGAAGCAAGTGAAGCATTAAATAAGTCTTCATTTACTCCAATATTACAGTGTGCCACAACATAGTGAGCGGATTCGGGTGCTTTACCTTTCTCTTTTTCATTAGTTTTACTTTTGGGTTGGTTTCTTTCATGCTCAATTCTGTCCCAAGGCAACTTGCATGTGGATGCATAATGTGATCCATCTCTTTTGCAGCGTATGTAGTGCAAATCTGACTTTTCTCCTTGAGAGTGTCTGCCCCCCCTGCCTCTGAAATATCTTCCTCTTCCTCTCGAAGAATCTTGAGCAAGATTCTTCTCTCTATGTGCAAGGCACACAACCTCTTTAGAACACTGAGGAGCTGTCTTCTTCCCAAAAGCTTTATCTCTTTCAGCAATTTTTTTCACAAGGGAGTCAAAGGTAATATCTTTGAGGTTTCCATTTGCTTGCAATGACTCAAGATAATTTGAGTAAGTGGGATAAAGTGCCTTGAGAAATGCTATCAGAAGAATGTCCAGTTTAACATTAGTGATTTTGATATCATGCATAATAGATTTTACCTCTGATGCAAGAGCAAGAGGATCATCATTTTGTAATTCAAGGGTGAACAATTTAATCATGAGTTGAACAACATCAAGTGCAGAGTGTGAGTCATAGAGTTCCTTCAGATTTTGTAAGGCTTCAAAAGCATTTGAAATGACGAAAGATGGCGACTCACCTCTTCATTCACTGATGCTGCAATCAATGCATAAGCCTTGTTTTTCTTATTTTTCCAAATGGCGAATTCCTTGTTTGAGGTAGCTTGTTCTGGCTTTTGTCTCTGTCTCCAACACACACTCCTTTCCACAACTCATTATAAATGAGAGTGTGTTTGATTTTCCGCGACCATTCAAGATAGTTCTCCTTCCTGGTGAGAACCACTCCCACAATAGATATCAATGAATGCATTTCAAAAATGTGTACTGTATAATTCGACTGCTAGTTAACTTTGTAACCAATCAGCGGCGCTTAATTCCGGTTTTGTACGTGGATTTTCCCCTTGAGGGTCCCGCTTATCTGACCAATCACTATTAGTCAGTCGTTGACTTCTCCTTTTATCAAGCGCTACAATTCGTGTCGTTGATCTCACTTCTCCAGATCCAACGGATATCGCATCCAACAGAACCAAAAGGAATTAAACCCCAGTTCATAATCTTATCACATCCATTTCTAACGTTACCTGCGCGCACTTTCAGAAGCGATATGCATTCGATCAATCAACCAACTAACGATCTTGATGGCTGGAACTCAACGAGGTTTTAATCTTGTTGTATAAAACCTTATCGTGTCTGAAATTTAAATTAACTCACATGAATCTTCTGACTCGATCACTGTCAGATCTGACCCGTCTAATCGAACAACTATTGTGTCACCCGCTCGCAACTAACTTGGCCGATCTCCACCATTGATCAATCCCGCTTGATCCAACGACTATTGCATAATCTTGTGTGAAATATTGCACGATAAATAACAAGTCGAGAGCGAACGAGAAAAGTGGTTTTCTCGTGTTACGTGTCACCCGCTAAGGTTAATCGCGTGAAATTTTGGAATTCCGCTTACAGCGTTTAGGGCACGCGAGATACCGTTTACACTTATCAATACCACCACGTGCTTAATTCATATTTTAATGAAGTCGTTTAAGAAAAGGTTTAGCGCTTAAATTCAGTATTAACGCTTAACACTAATTTACTGTGATTTATAAATAAAATGTATGAATAGAGAAGAATACCCGATAGAATGCTGATACATAGTCATAAGAGAATTTCATTCATCTCACCCATGTTTAACGCTATGAAACCAAGAGAGTGATACCTTAACTGCGCTTGTGGAGCAGTTGCCTCACATAACCAACCGAACGTCTGCAGTAGTGGCCAGAGAGGGGTCGCAGTTGCGAGAGAGGAGTTACAAAGCAGAGAGGGAAGCTAAAAACGGCGCTAGCTGTGATACCATGTCAGACCAGGAGGTAACTTCTCAAATGTAATCATATTATTCATTCAGGTTGTTCATTATTATATACAATAGGGAGTGACTGTTCAATTCATCTCCCGATGACTCTTCATTTCCTTTATTATGTATTTACACTAATTACAGTTGTTCACCCAATTTCTATGATTAGGTGTCAACAATATCAAAACACTTCCTTTTTTATAAATAGGAATTTTTTAAATATAACTTATTAGTGGTAAAGTTGCTTAAAAGAAAAAGAAGTATTATATCTTATTTTATTTTTAAAGAGAAATTTTTATATATAAACAAATCGGTGCATATACGTAAGAATATTACCATTTAATAAAAAAAGGGAAAAGAAACTTTAAGAGAGTATAAAAGTTATATGGTGAAAAATAAAAGTAAAATACAACTTTTCTCAAGCTCATATAAAAGGAGTATTAAAAACTCAAGACTCAAATGGAAAAGACACTTTAAGAGAGTATAAAGGTTATTGGGGAAAAGTCAAAGTAAAATACAACTTTTTCTAAGCTCATATAAAAAGAGTATTAAAAACTTAAGACTCTTTTTCTACTTGAGAAAAGTTGTTTTTACTTTTCCTTTTTCCCACATAAATAACTTTTATATGTAAAAGGTGTAATGGAAGTATTCAATTTGGGAAAAGACATTTCAAGAGTATAAAGGTTATTTAGGGAAAAATAAAAGTAAAATACAACTTTTCTCAAGCTCATATAGAAGGAGTATTAAAAACTTAAGACTCTTTTTATATGAGCTTGAGAAAAGTGTGTGTGTATATATATATATATAATTTTTAAGATTTGCTTGGGAAAAGTTGTATATTACTTTTACTTTTTCCCAAATAAATAACTTTTATATATAAAAGGTGTAATGGAAGTATTCAATTTTTATTATAATGGTAGGAGTAAAAGAAGACCTACAGTAAGTTTGAAATATAGAAGGAAATTACAAAGAAAATAATAATATTTTATTATGAAAAGGTTATTTTCAAAACTCTAATCTCATCTTGAAAAAGGTAATATGTAGTCAATTATTAAAGAAAAGAGAATGGAATATAATATAATTTGGAAACAAAGGGAATACAATTTTCCTATAAATATCTTTCAATTGCAGATTGTAGATTAATTATATTAAAAGGGAATACCCAAGGGAAGGAGATTAATATCGTTATCAACACAAGTGATGAGAAAAATTACATCAATGTTAATTTGACAAATCAACTATTAATTCCATAATCCAACATAGGAGAAAGAAGGAATATTTTTGGTGACAAAGAGTATGAAATTAATAATTTACAAGTGAAAATTGATCATTACGAGTACATATCTCAATTTTGAGTTGTAACTATGTTTACTAGAGAGGTTGACATAATTCTAGGTCAACCTTGGTTAAAAGAGTTTGGTACGTTCTTTTTAAACATGGAGAAAAAATTGTTGATGTTTTCTTAGAAGGAAAAGATGATCACATTCTAAGACATGACAATGAAGTCAAAATCGATAACACGCTCGTCACAAGACCTTGAGGAGATTTCGAAATTGATGTTCCAAGAGATTCAATTAGAGAAATAGAAAGAGTGTGAAGAAGTCATATCTAATAAAACCGAAGAAATTCTCATTTAAAAGATCATAATAAAAAACTCCTTGAACATACCAGAAAGTGTAAAGCTAAAAAGCACAAATTAGAACAAGAAAATGAAGGTTTTGAGAAGAAATTCAACGACAGTCTATCAGAAAAGGAAGAAGAAAAATTGTGTTTAAAAATCCTTAATCAAAGGTTATTGAAACAAATAAAAAATTTAAAAGATGAGGAGGATACTAAAAATAATGTCAAAAATCCAGAAAAAGAAGAGCTTTTACGTTTAAGAAATCATAACCAAAACCTTCTTATGCAAATAAAAAAGCTTAAAAGTGACAAGAAGTCATTAAATGATTAGTTAGAACAACTTACTCAGGAAGAAGTATTGAAATCTCCAATCGTAACAATGCAAGTTGAAAATAAATAAACAAATACCGATCCAGTCAATATCACAACTCAAGAAAATGACAAACCAATTGAAGGAAAACACATGTTGTAGTTCAAACAATGGAAATTCCAAGTGATGATTCAGCAGTCAACTCAACAACAACAATACCTGAAGTAAATGAAGACACTGCCACACACATGATAAGGGAAAGTCTAACCAAAAGAACTCCTTATTGACATCCAAATCACAAGAGTAGACAACTAAGTCAGTCTACATATTTGAACCATTCGGAACAAAAACAACAAATTTATGTTCTAAGGAACTCTGAAGTTTGCAAAATCCAGTCTTATGATAACAATTCATTACAAATTTCCAGTGATCGGAAGATTCCACAAAAGATTATTCTCGGATGGTCAGATCCATTCTCAGTCCGAAAATTTTGTTTATCACTCAAAGGATAATATCGTCTTGTATCAATGAAGATGAAAGTTCTGAGACGAGAAGATGTTTGAAACGAGAAAACAAATCCATCCCTTTCATCAATAAGCTTTCAGGACAAATCTGTTTGAAGAGAGGGGCAATGTTATGAATATAATTTATATAAAAATAATAAAATTAATGTAAACAATAACAATCATAATAAGGTTAACTAAATAGTCATTAGTAGTGAAAAGACATGTATTAAAGACATGAAAATTCATGAAGAGACACCTGCCTAGGTATATAAGCATGCCTCATTTGTAACATCTTATCATCGCATCAATTATTTTATATAATATTCAATATACAATTAATTTTCCTATAATGGATGTCTTTATCTTCGAAGTATTATGAAGATTATTGTTGCGTATATGAACCTTGCTCGTTACATTGTATACCTGTAAAACAAGTCCTCACAAGGCAATATGGGACATGACTCGTGAGGCAACTTTTAGAGGAGTGCGACTGGAGGCGAGTCATTGGCCCATATTCAGTAGTCCAATATATGTCCACATTCCTTTAGAGAAGAGCACTGAATTGTATCCCTCATTAGAGGGGCATTTTTGTTGGATATAGTGAGACCTTAAAGCCAAATAGGGTCAACATTCTATGACAAAGGAAGATAATGGTCAGGAGGGATCTTAGATTTGAGTGGGTAGGACCTTTAAGAGGTTGCATGGGACATATCCAACAATGGCATAGGATCGAGAGCGAGAGGATTTAAAGGCATAGGAGGGACTAATAGTACTAGCAACATGGACACCATCTTCATATCAGGAGTAGGAGTGAGATGTTCCTTCAATATCTACTAGGAGAAGGCTGAGATGGGCTGGGCAGACCTTGAGGGATGTGAAGGAGCATGTGGAGGCTCCCAACATGACCTTTAGGGAGAGTAGATCACTAACCATATTTTCTTGTTATATGGCCTTCATGAGCAACATCAGTGGGTTTGAACCTTCTACTTTTGAGGAGGTAGAAAATCAACAAGTTTGGAGGGATGCCATGATGGAAGATTATAGTTTCATCATGAGGAACAATGGTTGGGACATAGTATCGAGGCTTGAGGGGAAGTCAGTGGTCACTTCTCGATGGACCTATCAGATCGAGCATGCAATTGATGGTAGTGTCAAGATGTATAAGGTGAGGTTCATGTCGAGAGGATTCTCTCAGAAGGATGGAGTAGACTACGAGGGGACATTTGCACATGTTGCTAGATATGCATGTATTAGGGAAGTCATATCTATTTCTTCATAGATGGGGTGGAGGATACATAAGATGGATGTCAAGACTACCTTCCTCAATGGGGTGATTGAGGAAGAGGTGTATATTGAGCAGCCTTAGGGATTTGAGGTGCATGAGAGCGAGTCCCATATATGCAAATTGAAGGTCTTATACAAACTTAAGTAGGTACCTAGTGCATGGTACTCTAGGATTAATGGGTACCTACTTGGATTGGGCTTCACAAAGAGTGAGGGAGACTCCAACTTGTACTATGTACTTGTTGACGGTGGGTCACTCATCTTAGTCCTCTATATTGATGATATTTTCTTGAAGGGATTGGAGAAGTTCATTGGAATGTGTGAGGACCTTGCTTTGGGGTTCAAGATGAAGGATATTGGGCTCATGCACTACTTTTTGGGATTGGAGATATGGCATTAGCCAAGAGAGATTTTCCTTGGGGATGGCAAGTATGTAAGTAAGATTTTGCGCAGATTTAGGATGAAGGATTACATACCCATGTCTATGCCTATGATCACCAACTTGAGGAAGCTAAGTGCTTTCGAGGGTGAGTTGGTGGATCCCACTTTGTATAGGGAACTTATTGGGTCCTTGATGTATCTGCTCAATACTAGGCTTGATCTATGCTTTGTCATGAGCACACTTAGCAAGTTTATGGTGGAGCCAAGGTAGGTTCATTGGGTGGTAGTGAAGCACGTGTTGAAGTACCTTCAAGGTACAATGGAATTTGGACTAATATATGTTAGATTTGGTGGAATGTAGTTGCAAGGGTATATAAATTCGGATTAGGCAAGGAGTACAGTAGTCAAGAAATCTATTTTTGGATGTCGTTTCAACTTGGGACCAACCATGATATTGTGGTATATCAGAAAGCAACACTCAATCACACTTAGCATAAGAGAGGCAAAGTACATGGAAACAAGATTGGCAAGTTGTGAGGGCATATGACATCACAAGATGCTCACAATGGGGCCAATTGTGATCCACTGTGAGAATCAAAGTTGTGTTAAGCTCTTTGAGGATCCAGTGTTTCATGATAGGTCCATTCAAATAGAGATTGGATACCACTTAATCACAGAAAGGATCTAGAGAGGTGTTGTGAGATTGCAGTACATATCCACAATGGAGCAAATAATAAATATTCTCACCAAGCCTTTAGTGAAGGGGAAGTTTGTGTTTTACGGAGATAAGTTGGGGGTGTTGGAGAATCCCTTCCTTACTAGAAGGGAGTGTTGAAGTTATTGTAGCTTTGGATGGTCTTCTACATAGGCTTGGTGTCTTAGCATGTAGAAAATATTTGATTGCCTCTTTAGGTGCTTGCTTGGAGGAGTAAGTGATATTATGATTTATTTCCTAAGTTTAAACATAGGAAAAAACAATACTTAATCTAACTAATTATTGTGGACTATTAGACCAAAGTTCTAAAGATAAATAATAAAAATTATTTAAGTGACTTGGATATAATCTCAACTATTGATATCAAGTGAGGCTTAGGATTTAATCCTAGCCATTGATCACTTAGGATATTAGGGTTAGGGATTTTGTCTTAATGAAATTATAAAATAAGCTTAAGGGAGAAGTGAATACACACACAAAAGTGGAGGAACAAATTTTTTCTAAAGCGAGAGGCTTAGCTAGACTAAAGATAAGCGAGTAGAAGTGCAACAGGGAATTTCAGGAGAAATTCCAGGAGGTTGAGTTCAAGAAAGAGGGAGATTGAGTTGTTGAAGAAGAGGGTTGAATTGTGGACGAGGTTGAGTAGTGCGCAAGGGTCATACAAGAGAAGGAGAAAGGGAGGCTGATTTGTCAAAGAGATAGGTTAATTCCCAGGGTAGATTTGCTTCAGATGGTTCGATTTCGAGAGGTTGACTTTCCTAGCGGGGTCAAGTTTTCAGGTGCCCAACAGTAGTATTTTTCTATGTATTCTTTGTAAGGCTAGCCCAAAATTTTCCCAAGAAATTTAATGAAGGAAGATTGTGCACGCTGTAAATTTGTTTTTGTGGTGTGATTGGTCTCTTCATTTTATTTTCGTTGCATTATAAAGTTAATATACAAGTGTTCATTTTAAGTAAATTCAGAAATATTTGAGATACCTATTTTCTAGGGTTTTAAATAAATTGTTGAAATAAAATAAATCAGATTTGGTATGAGAAAAAGTTAGCATTGCGTTGTGACTTGTCTTAGGGTCTAGTTTGTGAACTAGGCTACTAGCTAATTCAAGTTCCCATGGGCCATAATCCATTCAAATTTCTTAATGTTGGGTTTCCTCACTTTGGTGGTTCATATCTACTTCGTTAACTTCCAAGGGTTTTACTTGGTATTGGGTCTACTTTGCTCCATTAATTTTTGAGGGTTTTATTCGACGTTGGGTTTGCTTTCTTCTATTAATCTCCAAGGTTTTTACTTAGTGTTGGGTCTACTTGGCTCTATTAATCTCCAAGGTTTTTACTTAGTGTTGGGTCTACTTGGCTTTATTAATCTCCAAGGTTTTTACTCAGTGTTGGGTCTACCTGTCTCCATTATTTTCCATGGGTTTTTCTCACTACTAGGTCTACTTCATTTCAATGGGTCAAGGCACATTAATGGATCATTTTCTGATGGAAAGCATAGGGATTGTTAATTAGAATTATACATTTTGTGCAATAGTACTTTAATTTCTCTTAAATTTTTTTCAAATATGTAGGCTTTCATTATGAAATACATTACAAATTTGAGATTTATAGGCTTTAATTTCTCATTGAACCCTAATCTTTTAGTTTGAACTGTGTAACTTACATTGAAATTTAGGCATAACTTATGATATACAAGGCTAGTACTAGACAATTTGTGTAAATTATTAACATTCACAATGCAACACATTTTCAATATTGTTTGTAAAATCAAGTTTCCAATATTTTCACACTTTTCATGTTGGAGAGTTTGAATATATCTATTTTCCCCTGTGTTGCATCACTATAATAGAGTATTTGAACTAAAATATTCTTCAAAGATAATGGTAACAAATATCCATATCCAATTTGAGTTGATGTAGACAAATATTTCCTTTGCAAGGAGCATTAACATTAAATATTATCTTAATGATTTGTTAATTGAGATGCAGTTTAGTGGCTCAATTTCAATTTTTGTGGACATTGTTTTTTATTAAAAAGAATCTTAAGATAGGGGTTTCGACGGGGATAATTATTTTATGCTTAGCTTGGTAATACATATTTTGAAGTGATCCTAACTGTTGAAGTACTAAGTTTTTTGAACACATCACATTAATATTTTGGCTAGGATTTTTTAGGGTTGCAAAGATCCAAGTGTTACTTCTATTCCAACCAATAAGTAACACTACTCTAGCTAGGATTTCCTATGCCCAATATTTTGGCTAAGATTTCCTAGGTTGCATGGGGCTCCCTCACCTTTTTGGATTCCAACTAGAATTTTCTAGGTTGCATGGGGTTACCTCACCCTTTTGTTATTCCAGCTAGAATTTCCTAGCATGCATGGGCTTCCCTCGCCTTGTTGGTGGCTTTTAAGGTATAATTTATGATGATGAAATTTGCGCATAACAAATCCAAACAATTTGACACATGAATTTGGATAAAACATAAAATGATAGGTGTGCAAAAAAATGGCTATCATCAAGATTTCACGTGACAAACAAGGTAAATTTGAAATTTTAGACTGGTGCAAGGCCCTCTATAGCACAAAAAATCCCCATTGGAATGTATTACATAATGAAATGGACATTATACTTAATATTACTTTGAACTAGACTTTGAAAAATTATAATTAATTCACATACAACTATGTGCTTTTTTGTAATCACAAAATTTAGGAATATTATGTGTGTTCCTAATGATTGCTACATTATACAAAAAAATTGGATAGTAAGAATGTTTCCATGCCACTGTTGCATGCAAAGGGCCTCATTTTAAATTAATGATTACATGACCCCAATTTGAATTCGCCAATGTGTTTTTCATGTCTTAAAGAGGGATATGCTTTGATTGTAGGAGCTTTTGAATTTTCAATCCTCCAAGGCATGATCTCCATAAATCTACGTTGAGTTTAGAGTTTGACTATAATTTATGATGATGAAATTTGTGCATAACAACGCAAAATAAATTGGCACACATGAATTTGCATAAAATGACATGCATGCAAACAAATGGTTATCATTGAGTTTTCACTTGACATGCAAGTTAAATTTGAAATTTTAGACCGATGCAAGGCCCCCTCTAACATAAAAAATCCCCATTGGAGTGTATTGCATCATGAAATGGACATGCTAATCTCATTTTGGCCCAGACATTGAAAAATAATAATTAATTCACATACATCTGTGTGATTTTCTCTAATCACAAAAGTTAGAAATATTACATGTGTTCCTAATGATTGCTTCATTATACAAAAAAATTTGGATGGTAAGAATGTTTCCATGCCACTGTCATCTTGCAAAGGCTTCATTTGAAATTAATGATTGCATGTCCCCAATTTAAGTTTTCCAATGTGATTTTCCTATCTTTATTTGAGGAGGAATATGCTCTAATTCTAGGACATTTTGAGCTTTCATCTCTCCAAGGCACACTCTCCATAAATCTAGGATGAGTTTAGAGGTTGACTAATCGACGAGAATTTAAAATCATGCTAGGGGAAACTCAAAAACACTCCATTTAAGTATGGGCATGTAGATGTGGTCGCTACTTCATGAGAGAGATTTACAAAAAATACATTAGCGTACATTATCATAGTGACCATCATTTCTGCAAATTCAGAGTTGCATAAAGTGTTGTGTTACAAGACGAGTTTGGACTTCAGTTAAGTATTATTTGATATGACCCAATCGACTTAGAAAATGTTAGTCATGTTGGAACTTTTTATCACAACCTTGTGCATTGGCATCATTGTAGGCTCCACAATATAATTATTGGCCAATAATTGCTTAGATTTTCCAATTATAACGACAATGTTTTCCTATGACCTTGTTTGTTTTGTTTTCCCTAAATCATGTGTATTATGGTACTATATGAAATGTGAATGTGTAAGAGAAATAATATATTTCCTTAAAATTCTATATGTTTCCTTCATATTACTTAAATAAACAATCTCTATAAACAATTCTACTTCCAATTAATACAATTCTCTAACCATTGTCAAATTTGGGATTCTCTCTTCAAATGGAGAACAAGGTAAAATCTATTGTATCATAGTTTGTAAGACATTGTGACTCATTGATTGCCAATTTTAATCAATTCCTACATGTTGTGCCCTACAACAACCCCCCATTTCATAATATTTTTATCACAAACAATTAACATATGAAATGGGTCCCTTTTAAAAATTTTAATTGGCATTAATGAATTTGTTCGAAAAAGGTATGATAATCAAATGAATTTGTTAACAAAAGCCTTTTTGAACAAATAATAAGCAATTTTTGGTTAAGTCCGAAAAGGCAATCGCAAGACCGTTTGCTACCTTGGTTCTTTCCGATGCGATATCGCTATCGGCCATCGGCGATAGCCAATGCACACACAGAAAAAGCACACATCTTTTCCCCGATGCGATATCGCTATCGGTAGTCGGCAGAATCCCATACATCTTCATAAGACGTTCAGATCTTTTTCCCGATGCGATGTGATATCGCTATCGGTAGTTGGTAAATCAATTGATATGCATTTAGGGATTATGTTCGCGCGCTAATATGATACAATGTCGCAATCGGCATTCGCCAAGATCTCTCCCAAATGATAATGTCACTCACACTCCCGATGCGATGCGATGACGCTTAATGATGACCAGAACTCCTAATAAAAGGATGATTATTTCAAAGCATTAAAGTTATATTTAAATCCGATTTGACAAAAGCACAAATTTCAAAATGCCGTTAAGTAAAGGGATAAGGTAATGCATGCGTATTTAAAGCTTTGCCCCTTCGAATTAACGAGCAATTACGATTAGACCTTTGAAGAAATCTATTGCACGCTTTAAGGGGTCATTCGGTTTAATAACTTAAGTAATGGTCATTTATGAAGCTGCAGGCCGTAAAATCACCATCATTGCATCTGCGGTGCCCTCTCAAATCATTAGATCCGCAGCCACTTTTAGAATTAATCTCACCACGCTTCAAGTTATATATCTATCCCGTTATGGATCGTCATTGTTATTTCTTTGTTACGATTTCTCTTGCATTTGTGTAGAATTCAACCGAGAGGAGTCTGAATATGATGGGAAAGAAGTTCAAAAAGGTGGCAGGTTCTACTCCAACACCTGTCTCAGGCCAAGCTGCTATGGTTTCAAAGAAAGGCTTAATCTCAGATACTACATGCACTGGTCTTCCTGGTACTACATGGCAAGGTACATACAATTTGCTAGAAGCAGAACAACCAGAACAGACAGTAACGGAGGCTAGTGTGGATGAACTAAGAAAGTCTGAGGCAACTCTTAAAGATTTGGCTGACTCCTTTCTGCACAGAATAGCAGCCAGAGAACAAGTCTTGCCTTATACTGATGTGGTACTTTGGGCAATTGAAGAAATTACTCTCACTGATAGAACCTTCCATACTAAGGATGGAAGGATTTTCGGTTCCTTCAAGCCTGATGACTTGAGACGGATGTATCATTTGCCTCAACCCGAGCTAGTCTATAATAGAGCCTTTTTGGAGAAATTCGCGAAGGAGAATGAATCGCCATCCGAACCTCTCCGAGAGTGGAGGCAGAATCCAACTAAACACAAGCATGATATGTCGGGTAAGTACTCCAATGCTTCTTTGGCTTCACCTTATTGCTACGCCGGGATTATGATGTGTAGATTGTGGGGATTTCATGACTCTGCAAATATTCATATTGATATGGTTCCTTTAATGGAAGCAGCCGTCAATAGTATAATCATGGATTGGGCCACTATTTTGTCTGATAAATTGGTCATGGCTATTCGTGAGTTTAGGGCCAAAACCAGAGTCACTGAGAGAAAAATCCCACCATTCTATTACTCTGCTTACATTATGGATACCCTTTGTTTTAATTCTGAGTTTCCTGTCCTTGGTTGGAGATGGACAACCCATGATCCAACACCCATTCACTTGTACCATCGGAAATTGTGGAAACCCTCTCACAAAGACCATTTATATCAAATCTGCAATGGTTTTATGGTTCCCGTTCACTATTCTATTTTTGACAGACCTATCCCTAGAATTTCCTATGAAGCTTCTTTTGATCTCCCAGCCGTAGCCCATTGGTTCGGCGAAGAACATTTTACCTATATTAGAGTTTTTGGGAGCAAGGCTAGGCCACATGTCCTCCCCCTGTACGTCCCAGATAAACTGTTAGCCCGGGAAATCTCCTACCAGATTATGTCTGAGAGTGTCACACAAACTCTCAAGGAGGAGAAGAAGAGAGGATGGCCCTCTTTTCCTTTAAGAATTGGAGTTTATACGCTGATGAATTATAAACATGCAGAAAAGGAAGCAGCAAAACTCCAATTGATATCCCTGGCTTCTATTCCAAATAGACTCTATGATCCAAAAAAGACTGCTTTCATCGCCTTGGAACAGGCCAAACTGTCAAAGGTTGTTCATCAAGAAGACCAGTTTGACGACCTGTTCATGAGTGCCGATTCAATAAGCCAAGTCAGACAACTTGCTAAATTGAGTTATGAAGATGAGGAGTTAACTGAATTTAATAAACTTAGAAAGCAAAGGTTGCAAACTTTGCCTCTAGATTTATTATCCACAGCCCAAACATCCTCTTCAAGCGAGCCTGGTCAGCAGCAAATACACCTATCTCCTGTTACAACTAAAGAATATGATAGACAACAGGAGGAAAGGCAAAACAAGCTGCAAGCAGAGAGGCATAGAAAGGATCAAATAGAAAGGCAGCAAAAGACACAAAAGGATCAAGAGCTAAGAAAACAAAAGGAGTTAGAAGAACAGAGGAAAAGAGAAGAAGAAGAGAAAGCAAAGAAAGAACTGGAAGATAGGCAGAAAAGGGAATTGGAGGAACAGCAGCAAAGAGCACAGGAGGAGCAACGGCGGAAGGCATTGGAGGAACAGCAGAGGATTGAACGGGAGAAAGAACAATATAAAGCTCAAACAGAACAAAGTGAGCAAGTCTCTACTGATCCTGAATTAATTAAAGAATGGAACCAATTCGATTCCATCATAAGTGGTAAGGAAGCCTCCAAAGACTCAGACGCCTCTAAGACTCCCAATACTACTTCTTCTCCGGTTCTAGAGGAAACCAGCGGCTCACCCATGGTACAGAATGTAGAGGTAATCACTCAAGACCCATCCGATCAAATTGATCTTCAGGTGGAGGAAATTCCTCCTCTAGACATTTTCTACAGCCCAAAGCATAGAGCCGTTGTAAGGCGCTCGAGGAAAAGGCGAAGGCTTGATCAACCTTCTATTTTGCCTGAGCAAACAATCACGGGCAATGTGGTCTGGAAGGGAGAATTGGATCCCTCTGAAGATCTGACAAAGCTATCGCAATTTGCGGGAGCTTATTCAGCGGCAACTATTGGCAAAGCATCCGAAGTAAGTCTTCTTTTGAAGACTAAAGAGCATGAGATATACGCATTACAAGCAGAAGTGATAGAGGCAAGGAATAAGGCAGCACAGGCAGAGGAACAATTGCTGGCCCAACAACAAGAGAATCATTTGTTAACCCAGCAAATTGAACAACTGAGGATAGACCAAAGTGACATTCAGAAAGCAAAAGAATTGTCAGAGGCATTATCCCAGTTGAAGGCATCGAATGAGCTGATGATACAAGCTAAAGACGAGCAAATAATTCAGCTATCAGCTCAGCTTGAAGGTATTAAGAGCGCCAAGAGTATCAATGATTTCAGAGCAGAGGCAACTCGAATAAACAGCGCACTGATATCTCAAATCAGGATCTTATGCCAACAACTTGTTGAAGCTGAGTCACTATGTGAAACATCTACAGCAGTGTGTCAACAAATCGAGAAAGCCAGAAGTAAGTTGGATCAGGCTGAAGACGATATAACAGAATATATTGAATGGCAAGACTCTCCAGAAGGGCAAGCCGCAAATTTCTCCCGAATCTGTGTAACATACAAGGACATACTCTTCATGGAATGGAACACACAGATGATGAAAGCAGAAAGAGCAGCCTCCAGATGCAAAATGATTGCCAGTAACATGATCAATCTAGTCAATGATACATTGTATCTGGCAAACATGATTTCACAATGCACACCTGGAAACATAACAACGGCAAATATGCTGGAGCTCAGGAATTACCCTGATCTGGAGAAACAAGGGCGGTTAATTACTGGAGTAAATACCTTGACCGCCGATTCATACTGGCTTTTCCTGATTAAACCACATTCTCAAAGGTCGGCTCTTAATTGTCTAACAGATGCTCTCCGATACCTGATTGCCGATATTCGAGATGCCACATATGATGCACAGCTGACTTCACGCCTCAATACTCCACCAGAAGTAGAGCCAATGCTGGCGATATGTCAGCAAAGGAGTAAAGGCAAAGAGACCTCTGACTGAAACATCGCCGCCGACTGCCGAATCACCAAAATACAAAATGATATTTGTTAATGTCGATTTAGTTGTTTTTCAGTTTTAGATATTTAGATATTTTAGATTAGCATAGTATTTATAGATCCTTTCATTGTTTTGGAAAGGGTCGTAAAATTTTGGAAAAGACTTAAAGACTGAAGTTTGCACTATTGTGCTTCAGTCTATATTCTTTTTTGAAACTCGACCACTGGTTCTTAATTTTACTTGGAAGGCTGTTTTAAGTAAATTGTACACTATTGTCGTTTGCTTGGAATGCTTTCTGGTCTGAAGGAGGAACCGCGACATAGCGATTAATATATTGGATTGATCAAACAGCTTGCATGGTACTATTATCTGTATCTGTTCTCTTTTCTATTATATGAATTGCTGTGTTATTACTTTTGCTATTGTTGATTACATGTATGCAATATAACAGCAAGTCTGCATTTCATATCACTATTGAATGTTTTGTGATTTGTTATCTCTTTTAATCATGCGCGTAACAATGATATAAATGACTGAGTACAGTAATTCGCTATTATCGCTCTGCATAACTACTTATGCAGAGCAATCTTAAATGATTTAAACATTTATGCTTATTGTTAGTGTCATCTATATGCCTGCCAGTAAGCCTAAATTATCAAACGCTGTATTCAAATGAATCGATAAGTCCCGGGATTAGCTTATAGTTATTATATTTCTTTTGTAGTTTAGTTATTTATTTATTATCACCTTACATCGTAAATCATTCATCCATCCCATTTACTTATAATCTTTGGGAAACTGGTCCCATTATCCCCAGTCGGAGCCACTATTCCAAACGGAAAAGGAGCTGCACTAAGTTCCGGACCGGGTGGTTTCCCCGATGTTGTTGCAACGAATTTCGGGGCATCAACATTTTTGGCGCTAGAAGGAGGGCCATCGACTGTGAATGGCAAGTAGGTCCAAATCTGCAAACCATTCTAAGAGTAATTCTCCCTCCAAATCCTCTTCACCTTCTCAATCACATGCTGGTTCTCCGGCACACAATCGAGAAAAAGAGGAATCAACCACCACTGCTCATACCCATCATATTTCAGAACATTTAAGTCTTGAATCCCCTGAAGTTCAGTCTCTTATCCATAAACTTCAGGGCTTCTCGATTTCACCTCAGAAATCTGAAGTATCACAAAGCAGTGTGACCTCGCAGTTAAACTTATCCCATCCACTTACCAGACTTCAGAGCGAAAAACTCGGTATCGAACCTACTGAGTTCCCTTTACCGAAAAGGAAAAAGGCTAAGAAGATTACTGAAGTATCTGATAGTGAAGATCTTTCTTCCATATCTTCCATCTCAATTCCTCCTCTGCGAAGTCAACCATCCACTCCTCCGTTACACATTGTTGTTCATCAGGGAATAAGTACTACAGCATCTCAAGCTACTCTCGCTCCAACAACTTCTTCTCCTCAGTCATCTGGAATACCAATAGTAGTAACAACTATTATCGCCAGCATAATGGCAGATCCATGGACTACGCCAGGTGCAGTCAATATGCCCGGACCATTACATGATCTACCTGATGCTCCCGAAAAATGGTTGCCTAAATTTAATCCAGATAACGGAACACAAGCTGAAGAACATATTAACAATTTCATGTTAGCAGTTAACTTAAAAGGAGTGACAGAACAAGATGTTGTTGTCAGACTTTTCCCTTATACCCTGCAAGGATCGGCAGGATCCTGGTACTTCTCATTACCTTCTGGTTCTATTACCAGCTGGACCACATGCCAAGAGCAGTTCCTTACCAAATATGGAGATGACAGGTCTCTAGCGACTTTAATAAACGACCTCTCCAATTTGAGAATAGAGCATAGGGAACCAATAAAGGAGTTTAATGCTCGATTCAACAAACTCCTAAATAAAATCCCCACCGCTTCGAAACCAAGTGAACAAATTAGGAGCGAATGGTACATTACTGCCCTCCCTTCCAATATAGCTATTTTTGTTGACAGGGCTGGCAAACCTACCTTAGCTGAAAACATGAAGGAAGCACTTGCAGTTGAAAAGCGTATTAATGCTCTAGAGAAGAAAGCTGCCTTGGAGGATAGAAAATCCAAAAAAGTTTCATTTAAAGAAGATTCTAAGAAAAAGACCCCAAAGGACCCATACGACATGGAAGGTTTACAAAAGGTCCTTAAAACATTGTCTAATGAAATGGTTGAAATTAAAAAACAGGTGGCCGAAACTTCGAACAAAAGACCATTTAGAACTTTCAAGAAAACTGAAACAAAGCCACCCAATGTTATATCTAATGCAGACTCTAAACAGGAAGAAGAAGAAGAGGAATCAACCTCTCAAACGGATGATGAAGAAGAAGTAGTTGAGTGTCACGGCATGTGGGATTTCATACTCCCAAATTCTGACACCGAGAATCAAGAAGAAGCTTTTCCTGTTACTACAAGAAGTAAAATCGCTTCTGAACCTACTCAAACAACTACAAAAAAGAGGAGTGCAGGTGCTGCCACACCAAAAGAAAAAGTTCTTCCAAAGAAGTCTCCGGTAGCAGCTCCTCAAAACCAGCCTCCGATTTCTAACTCTCCTTCAACATCCAAGACACTAGTGGTATCTGACTCCATGGAGTATAATATTGTTGATGATATGAAAAAGACTAAGGCAAACATAACCATGTTTGAACTAAGTAAGTTAAAACATCAGCAGAAATTGCTCCTAAGAGAATTTAACGCTGTCCCCTCTTCTCCTCTTCCCAGTTCAAAAGCTGCTAATGATTCAGGACAACCCCCTCCAGATATGGTCGAAGCTACCGATTCGGTTCTGATCGGAGATAGATCCAATTCTCATACCCCACCTTTCTTGCTCACCTATGAAATCTATAATCGAAATCTGCATAACTGTTTAATTGATTCAGGGGCTTCATCTAATATTATGCCAGCTTCAGTTTGTTCTAAACTGAACATAGAACCCCAGAAGTCCGCAATTCATATTGTACAGTTAGACAGAACCAAAGTACAGGTTATTGGAGAAATTAATTCCGTGACTATCAGGTTGTCTGCTGATCCCAGAATAGTACAGAGAATAGATATTTTGATTGCTGACATACCTGAATTCTATGGTTTAATTTTGAGCAGAGATTGGTCTGAGAAACTGCATGGATACATTTCCACAGATTGGTCACATATGTGGCTCCCCTATAAGGGTAAGCCAAATCAAATAAGGATCGACCGTGAGAAACACATGACTCACACAGTAACCGACTTCGAACAAGAAAACCAGCCTGTGGCCTTCAACAACAACATTTTGGGAAATTATTCCTCAGAATCATTCTTTGGCAACTTTGTTGCCCAATCTTCCCCTTTTTTAGTTAACCATTGTACATCTCAAGTAGAAAATTTTTCACAAACCAATTTATCCAAATGCTTCAACGAAAATCAAAAAGATGTAAATACTTTTGTTGATTCTCCTTTATTTTGGTCTTTGTATTTTGATGGCTCTAAGTCCAGTGAGGGATCAGGAGCAGGTTGCATCTTGGTTAGTCCGCAAGGCGAAAAAACAATGCTATCCTGTCGATTAGAATTTGAATGCACCAATAACACGGCCGAATACGAAGCTCTAGTGCAGGGACTATATAAGGCAATTGACCTTAAAGTCCAATATATAAAAGTATTCGGTGATAGTGAGATCATTGTTAAACAGGTAAGAAATACAATTCATTGCCTTTCAAGCCACCTTAAGCATTATCAATCGCTAGTGCAAGATCTTACTTTGCATTTCTCAGCATTCAACATTTCTTCAATTCCAAGATCACAAAACTCGGCAGCTGATTTACTAGCCAACGTAGCTTCCAAACTCCTTCCTTCCGAAGACTATAGCCTTGATAGATTTTCTATAGAATTAATTTTCAGACCTTCAGTTCCCGATAACATCACTAACTGGAGGGTTTTCAACCATGACGAGGACATCTTGCAATTCTTAACCTCTGAAAAGTCTTATGACAATCAAATCATTGAAGAGCATGACCATGATTCTCAAATGAAAGAAACATCTCAAGATAACGCGATTCCTAAGCCTGTAGTAAAGCTCGAAGACCTTTATGACATTAAAGATAGGTTCAAACCTGTAATTAATGCAAAACTCCAAAGCTCTACTCTTAGGTTTGAATCAATCAATTTGGGAACAGATCAAGCTCCTCAAAATATCAACTTAGGACTAGGACTTTCTATAGAAGAAAAGGAAGCATTCATCAAACTCTTAAGGAAAAACAAGCAAGTTTTTGCTTGGAAGTATGACGACCTCAAGACATATGAT
This sequence comes from Pinus tabuliformis, assembly GCA_031772625.1. Classification (NCBI taxonomy): domain Eukaryota; kingdom Viridiplantae; phylum Streptophyta; class Pinopsida; order Pinales; family Pinaceae; genus Pinus; species Pinus tabuliformis. Next base: position 876,003,607 of record CM062820.1, on the reverse strand, counting down.
ACATCTATCATACAACATACTATTCCTATGCTTCCCGATCAAAAACCTATCCAGCAGAAGTTAAGAAAAATACACCCGAATTTGGAGAGCCAAATAAAGTCGGAACTTAATAAGCTCCTAAAAGCTAAGATTATCTTCCCTGTCCGACACTCAAACTGGGTCTCCAATATGGTTCCAGTTAGGAAGAAAAACGGCGACATTCGAATCTGTATTGATTTCAGAAACTTGAATAAGGCAAGCTTGAAAGATAATTTCCCACTGCCTACCATGGAACAAATCCTCCAATCGGTAGCAGGATCTGAATTAATGTCCTTTCTCGACGGTTTCTCAGGATATAATCAAGTGTTGGTCCATCCTGATGACCAACTAAAGACTACATTCAGGACAAAATGGGGAACTTATGCATATCAAAAGATGCCTTTTGGACTCATAAATGCAGGAGCGACATTCCAAAGAGCCATGGATACAGCCTTTAGAGGGTTAATTAATCGCACAGTAGTCGTCTACCTCGATGATATTACTGTGTATTCTAAAAAGAGATATAACCACTTGCATGATTTAAAACAGATTTTTCAACGATGCAAAACATATGGTATCTCTCTCAACCCGAAAAAGTCTTTCTTTGCTCTCAACCAGGGTAAGCTTCTAGGGTTTATTGTATCTAAAGATGGCATTTATGTAGATCCTGATCGAATTAAGGAAATTTCTGAAATTCCTTTTCCGCACAACAAAAAATCGATGCAGTCGTTTCTAGGGCAGATTAATTTCGTTAAACGATTCGTTCCAGATTTTTCACAGATTGTACTACCACTACAAACGATGATTAAAAAGAATTCAACCTTCAGATGGGGAATAGAGGAAAAGCAAGCTTTTAATGATATTAAGCAATCAATAATCAATGTCCCAGCTCTGAATACTCCAAATCTTTCTAATCATTTTATATTATATACCATTGCATCCGACTTATCTTACGCAGCAGTGCTCACCCAGTTGAATGATGACAATTTGGAAGCGCCCATCTCGTTCTTCAGTTCAAACTTTCAAGGCGCCGAATTAAACTATTCCGATATTGAGAAACAAGCTTTTGCTGTCTTTAAAGCAGTCAAACATTATCGACCCTTCCTTTTAAAAACCCATACTAAAGTGATAGTTCCTTTCTCAGCAGTTAGGCAACTATTAATCCAAAAGGAATTGGGAGAAAAGAGGGCAAATTGGGTCGCAGCTCTCCAAGAATATGATCTAGAAATAAAGCCAGCAAAGTTTGTTAAAGGTCAAGGTTTTTGCAGGATATTAGCAGGTGCATCAAACATTCCGGAATCAAGTGATACAGAGCAAACCCAAGAAGTTAATCAGCTAAGTATTCCTGAATCCGAATCTCAATATGCAGATCTGATCTTCTATTTAAAGAATGGTTATGCACCTACCAATTTGTCCTACAAAAACAAAAGAGCCATTAGATTGAAAGCTAAGAATTTTTCCATTATTGGCGATGTGCTCTTCAGAAGAAACTATGATTCTGTCCTATTAAGATGCCTTGAGAAACCTGAAGCTCAAAAGGTTTTGCAGGAGCTACACGACGGACCAGCAGGAGGACATTTCGGAGCTGATACAACAGCTCATAAAATCATTCATGCTGGATACTATTGGCCTACTTTGTTTAAGGACGCTCACGAATATGTAAGGAAATGCATCAAATGCCAAACTGCCAGTGGAAGACAACAAAAACCAGCTTTCCCTTTGCAACCAATCAACATTGAACAGCCTTTTGAACAATGGGGATTGGACATCATTGGAGAAATTCATCCTTCTTCTTCCAAGCAGCACAAATATATTCTTACAGCAACTGATTACTTTACAAAGTGGGTAGAAGCAGTTCCGTTAAAAACAACAAACTCTGAGGCGATCATTGAATTTATAGATCAGTTCATCATTACCAGGTTTGGTGTTCCAAACGCTCTCGTCTTTGATAATGCTTCTTACTTCTCAGGTAATGCAATGATTGATTTCGCTATCAAAAGGGGATTTAAATTAAAGTATTCTGCTAATTACTATCCTCAGGGTAATGGCCTAGCAGAATCAACAAATAAAAACCTAATCAAAATCATTAAGCGAACAATCGAAGAGAATCATAAAAATTGGCATAAATCCTTGGTATTTGCATTATGGGCTGATAGGATAACACAGAAAGCTTCCATAGGGACCTCTCCGTTTAATCTTGTCTATGGAAAAGAAGCAATCGTACCAACCAATCTTCTTTTTCCATCTCTAGCCCTAGTGCAATTTATTGACGAAACTCCTTCTTCCTCTATCCAGTTTAGATATGATCAAATTCTTAAACTTGAAGAAGAAAGGGAAAAAGCCAAGGTTACACACGCTAAACATCAGCAAGTCATTAAAGCAGCTTTTGATCTGGCCTCATCTAGTCCTAAACAATTCCAAGTCGGAGATCTAGTCCTGAAATGGGACAAAGCCCATGAAGACAAAGGTAAACATTCCAAATTTGAAAAGATGTGGCTCGGACCATTTCAGATCTGTGAAAAAGTAGGCCATTCCACTTTTATACTGCAAAATCTATCAGGGGTGAGGGATTCTCTCCCTGTCAATGGTCTGATCTTGAAGAAATTCTTTAATTGAGGAGGTAACCCCTTCTCTATGTAGTTTGATAGTTTTTATATAGTTTGTAGGATTTATAGAAATAAAGACGTGGGACATCTTCCATTGACCTTTCGCTGTAATTAAAAGTTGTCTTGCCACTACACTATTAATATTTACTTTTAGATAATAGCGTCTTAAACTAAGAAAGATCATTTCTAGGAAATTAGACATCTTTTTATTCTGAACATCACAGTCTAACTTTTGTAAACTTCACTCTGAACGAAGTTCTATGAGTCATCTTGAGGTTTCAAAATAAGTCTCCAAAGGTTATCTATATTAAAAGAGGGGCTAATCCATCTTCAGCATCTTTAACTCTTAAAACCTGTCATCCGTTTACTCTTAAGAAGATAGTTGTTCATCCCATTCACTAAAAGTTTATGATTTCTCAGAGTGTAATTCTAAAATATAAAAGATCAAAGATAAGAGGTCTTATTACAAGCCTGCTTACCATGTTCATAGGAAAATAATTTAACTGACATTACCAAAACTGCATACCAAACAGGGTAATGGCTTGAAATTTCAAGACAAGGGGTCTCATCACGAGCCAGCTTGTTCAGTTTGATTACTACCCGTGAATGGCATTGTCGTTATCTGGCCACCAAACCAGGACAATGGCTTTTATCTTAAGCAAAGAAGAAAGTGAAATTCAAAAAATACAAAAATATCTTTTGAATTCATTCTGTTTAGTCACACTCTTAAGTGAATGGAACAATGGACAATGACATGGTTAAAAGGTAACCCTGCCGAGACTATGAACGTTTGCTGGCAGCAGAGGCTCTACCTGTGACAGAGGAGTTTATTTTAAAAAGCTGATATGGAGAAGTTTTCTATTTTACTTTTATGAACCAATAAGGACTTGTTTCAAAACTCAAAGTGTGTTTATAAAAAGAGGAAGTCAAATGAAGAAACCTGTTTTATTCAGAATCAATAGACATCTAGTTATATTAGAAGTTTCCTTTCTTTATAAAGATTCTATTTGAAAAGGTGTAAGTATATTTATTAGTCCAGAGATAACTGGTTCTACCAGCGAATCGCCAATTGTTGTGCCCTACAACAACCCCCCATTTCATAATATTTTTATCACAAACAATTAACATATGAAATGGGTCCCTTTTAAAAATTTTAATTGGCATTAATGAATTTGTTCGAAAAAGGTATGATAATCAAATGAATTTGTTAACAAAAGCCTTTTTGAACAAATAATAAGCAATTTTTGGTTAAGTCCGAAAAGGCAATCGCAAGACCGTTTGCTACCTTGGTTCTTTCCGATGCGATATCGCTATCGGCCATCGGCGATAGCCAATGCACACACAGAAAAAGCACACATCTTTTCCCTGATGCGATATCGCTATCGGTAGTCGGCAGAATCCCATACATCTTCATAAGACGTTCAGATCTTTTTCCCGATGCGATGTGATATCGCTATCGGTAGTCGGTAAATCAATTGATATGCATTTAGGGATTATGTTCGCGCGCTAATATGATACAATGTCGCAATCGGCATTCGCCAAGATCTCTCCCAAATGATAATGTCACTCACACTCCCGATGCGATGCGATGACGCTTAATGATGACCAGAACTCCTAATAAAAGGATGATTATTTCAAAGCATTAAAGTTATATTTAAATCCGATTTGACAAAAGCACAAATTTCAAAATGCCGTTAAGTAAAGGGATAAGGTAATGCATGCGTATTTAAAGCTTTGCCCCTTCGAATTAACGAGCAATTACGATTAGACCTTTGAAGAAATCTATTGCACGCTTTAAGGGGTCATTCGGTTTAATAACTTAAGTAATGGTCATTTATGAAGCTGCAGGCCGTAAAATCACCATCATTGCATCTGCGGTGCCCTCTCAAATCATTAGATCCGCAACCACTTTTAGAATTAATCTCACCACGCTTCAAGTTATATATCTATCCCGTTATGGATCGTCATTGTTATTTCTTTGTTACGATTTCTCTTGCATTTGTGTAGAATTCAACCGAGAGGAGTCTGAATATGATGGGAAAGAAGTTCAAAAAGGTGGCAGGTTCTACTCCAACACCTGTCTCAGGCCAAGCTGCTATGGTTTCAAAGAAAGGCTTAATCTCAGATACTACATGCACTGGTCCTCCTGGTACTACATGGCAAGGTACATACAATTTGCTAGAAGCAGAACAACCAGAACAGACAGTAACGGAGGCTAGTGTGGATGAACTAAGAAAGTCTGAGGCAACTCTTAAAGATTTGGCTGACTCCTTTCTGCACAGAATAGCAGCCAGAGAACAAGTCTTGCCTTATACTGATGTGGTACGTTGGGCAATTGAAGAAATTACTCTCACTGATAGAACCTTCCATACTAAGGATGGAAGGATTTTCGGTTCCTTCAAGCCTGATGACTTGAGACGGATGTATCATTTGCCTCAACCCGAGCTAGTCTATAATAGAGCCTTTTTGGAGAAATTCGCGAAGGAGAATGAATCGCCATCCGAACCTCTCCGAGAGTGGAGGCAGAATCCAACTAAACACAAGCATGATATGTCGGGTAAGTACTCCAATGCTTCTTTGGCTTCACCTTATTGCTACGCCGGGATTATGATGTGTAGATTGTGGGGATTTCATGACTCTGCAAATATTCATATTGATATGGTTCCTTTAATGGAAGCAGCCGTCAATAGTATAATCATGGATTGGGCCACTATTTTGTCTGATAAATTGGTCATGGCTATTCGTGAGTTTAGGGCCAAAACCAGAGTCACTGAGAGAAAAATCCCACCATTCTATTACTCTGCTTACATTATGGATACCCTTTGTTTTAATTCTGAGTTTCCTGTCCTTGGTTGGAGATGGACAACCCATGATCCAACACCCATTCACTTGTACCATCGGAAATTGTGGAAACCCTCTCACAAAGACCATTTATATCAAATCTGCAATGGTTTTATGGTTCCCGTTCACTATTCTATTTTTGACAGACCTATCCCTAGAATTTCCTATGAAGCTTCTTTTGATCTCCCAGCCGTAGCCCATTGGTTCGGCGAAGAACATTTTACCTATATTAGAGTTTTTGGGAGCAAGGCTAGGCCACATGTCCTCCCCCTGTACGTCCCAGATAAACTGTTAGCCCGGGAAATCTCCTACCAGATTATGTCTGAGAGTGTCACACAAACTCTCAAGGAGGAGAAGAAGAGAGGATGGCCCTCTTTTCCTTTAAGAATTGGAGTTTATACGCTGATGAATTATAAACATGCAGAAAAGGAAGCAGCAAAACTCCAATTGATATCCCTGGCTTCTATTCCAAATAGACTCTATGATCCAAAAAAGACTGCTTTCATCGCCTTGGAACAGGCCAAACTGTCAAAGGTTGTTCATCAAGAAGACCAGTTTGACGACCTGTTCATGAGTGCCGATTCAATAAGCCAAGTCAGACAACTTGCTAAATTGAGTTATGAAGATGAGGAGTTAACTGAATTTAATAAACTTAGAAAGCAAAGGTTGCAAACTTTGCCTCTAGATTTATTATCCACAGCCCAAACATCCTCTTCAAGCGAGCCTGGTCAGCAGCAAATACACCTATCTCCTGTTACAACTAAAGAATATGATAGACAACAGGAGGAAAGGCAAAACAAGCTGCAAGCAGAGAGGCATAGAAAGGATCAAATAGAAAGGCAGCAAAAGACACAAAAGGATCAAGAGCTAAGAAAACAAAAGGAGTTAGAAGAACAGAGGAAAAGAGAAGAAGAAGAGAAAGCAAAGAAAGAACTGGAAGATAGGCAGAAAAGGGAATTGGAGGAACAGCAGCAAAGAGCACAGGAGGAGCAACGGCGGAAGGCATTGGAGGAACAGTAGAGGATTGAACGGGAGAAAGAACAATATAAAGCTCAAACAGAACAAAGTGAGCAAGTCTCTACTGATCCTGAATTAATTAAAGAATGGAACCAATTCGATTCCATCATAAGTGGTAAGGAAGCCTCCAAAGACTCAGACGCCTCTAAGACTCCCAATACTACTTCTTCTCCGGTTCTAGAGGAAACCAGCGGCTCACCCATGGTACAGAATGTAGAGGTAATCACTCAAGACCCATCCGATCAAATTGATCTTCAGGTGGAGGAAATTCCTCCTCTAGACATTTTCTACAGCCCAAAGCATAGAGCCGTTGTAAGGCGCTCGAGGAAAAGGCGAAGGCTTGATCAACCTTCTATTTTTCCTGAGCAAACAATCACGGGCAATGTGGTCTAGAAGGGAGAATTGGATCCCTCTGAAGATCTGACAAAGCTATCGCAATTTGCGGGAGCTTATTCAGCGGCAACTATTGACAAAGCATCCGAAGTAAGTCTTCTTTTGAAGACTAAAGAGCATGAGATATACGCATTACACGCAGAAGTGATAGAGGCAAGGAATAAGGCAGCACAGGCAGAGGAACAATTGCTGGCCCAACAACAAGAGAATCATTTGTTAACCCAGCAAATTGAACAACTGAGGATAGACCAAAGTGACATTCAGAAAGCAAAAGAATTGTCAGAGGCATTATCCCAGTTGAAGGCATCGAATGAGCTGATGATACAAGCTAAAGACGAGCAAATAATTCAGCTATCAGCTCAGCTTGAAGGTATTAAGAGCGCCAAGAGTATCAATGATTTCAGAGCAGAGGCAACTCGAATAAACAGCGCACTGATATCTCAAATCAGGATCTTATGCCAACAACTTGTTGAAGCTGAGTCACTATGTGAAACATCTACAGCAGTGTGTCAACAAATCGAGAAAGCCAGAAGTAAGTTGGATCAGGCTGAAGACGATATAACAGAATATATTGAATGGCAAGACTCTCCAGAAGGGCAAGCCGCAAATTTCTCCCGAATCTGTGTAACATACAAGGACATACTCTTCATGGAATGGAACACACAGATGATGAAAGCAGAAAGAGCAGCCTCCAGATGCAAAATGATTGCCAGTAACATGATCAATCTAGTCAATGATACATTGTATCTGGCAAACATGATTTCACAATGCACACCTGGAAACATAACAACGGCAAATATGCTGGAGCTCAGGAATTACCCTGATCTGGAGAAACAAGGGCGGTTAATTACTGGAGTAAATACCTTGACCGCCGATTCATACTGGCTTTTCCTGATTAAACCACATTCTCAAAGGTCGGCTCTTAATTGTCTAACAGATGCTCTCCGATACCTGATTGCCGATATTCGAGATGCCACATATGATGCACAGCTGACTTCACGCCTCAATACTCCACCAGAAGTAGAGCCAATGCTGGCGATATGTCAGCAAAGGAGTAAAGGCAAAGAGACCTCTGACTGAAACATCGCCGCCGACTGCCGAATCACCAAAATACAAAATGATATTTGTTAATGCCGATTTAGTTGTTTTTCAGTTTTAGATATTTAGATATTTTAGATTAGCATAGTATTTATAGATCCTTTCATTGTTTTGGAAAGGGTCGTAAAATTTTGTAAAAGACTTAAAGACTGAAGTTTGCACTATTGTGCTTCAGTCTATATTCTTTTTTGAAACTCGACCACTGGTTCTTAATTTTACTTGGAAGGTTGTTTTAAGTAAATTGTACACTATTGTCGTTTGCTTGGAATGCTTTCTGGTCTGAAGGAGGAACCGCGACATAGCGATTAATTATTGGATTGATCAAACAGCTTGCATGGTACTATTATCTGTATCTGTTCTCTTTTCTATTATATGAATTGCTGTGTTATTACTTTTGCTATTGTTGATTACATGTATGCAATATAACAGCAAGTCTGCATTTCATATCACTATTGAATGTTTTGTGATTTGTTATCTCTTTTAATCATGTGCGTAACAATGATATAAATGACTGAGTACAGTAATTCGCTATTATCGCTCTGCATAACTACTTATGCAGAGCAATCTTAAATGATTTAAACATTTATGCTTATTGTTAGTGTCATCTATATGCCTGCCAGTAAGCCTAAATTATCAAACGCTGTATTCAAATGAATCGATAAGTCCCGGGATTAGCTTATAGTTATTATATTTCTTTTGTAGTTTAGTTATTTATTTATTATCACCTTACATCGTAAATCATTCATCCATCCCGTTTACTTATAATCTTTGGGAAACTGGTCCCATTATCCCCAGTCGGAGCCACTATTCCAAACGGAAAAGGAGCTGCACTAAGTTCGGACCGGGTGGTTTCCCCGATGTTGTTGCAACGAATTTCGGGGCATCAACACTACACAATGTGCATGCTCAATGTTTTGAATATGTAGAGAAGATTTTCATTTGTGGAGAACTCATGTGGGTGACGTTGGAAACACTAGGAGGGGGGGGTGAATCAATATTTATTTTCAATTGTTATTTTTACCAGTTAAATCAATTATCCTTAGAACACAAAATGAACAATAGGAATAAATTTTTTTATTAATATAATCTTTACAATAAATCAGGTACAATATATATAGGGCTCTAACCTGTGTCCAAGCACCAACTTGGTCTTTTGTGAGGTTCCAACCTCTAGGGCACCAACCCTGTCTTGTCAAGGCACCAACCTTTTATTTAGGAGCACCAATTCCAAGGACACCAATCCTTTCAATTCTGAGGCACCAACCCCAAGGGCTCCAACCCTATCTTGTCAAGGCACCAACCCTGTCTTGTTCGAGGCTCCAACCTTCAGGGCACCAACCCTTTGGGCTCCAACCCACTGCTATATTTTGTCTAGATATGTTTGATAGTAATTCTTTGCTCCCAAAATCTTCTTCACTGAATTTTTTCAACCTACAACATCACTTCTATATTCATGACAACCTGTCTTCATATGAAGGAGTCTTCACAACTCTTCATATTTCCCAAATAGAGTCTGCAAAAGTTACCTCATGATGATTTTAAATAGCCATCATGATTTCCAACAATGTCTCCAATATCTGCTGATGCTTTTCAACAGGATATCTTTGATAGGTTGCGCTAAGCCATCAATATCTGCACAAAGATAATTTTCTGTTTTCAACCCTCTGTTCTTTACTGTTGTGGTAACTATTTCAGGGGTGATTGCTTCTCACTGTTCTTACTGCCACAATATCTTACTTCCAAGAAAAAAACTCATAAATTCTTCAATGTTGGTGCTATCTACTGCTCCTCTCAAACAATGACAGATGAAACATTATTTTCCCTTCACTGAACTGTTATGTACTTGATTAATTCATCACAGGTCCCAATTAATAGAATTGCTCATCCTTCGGCTTCTTTCCTGCTAGACCTTTGGCTTTCTTCCTTCTTGCTCGATCTTCGGCTTCCTCTGTTCCTTAAAGTTCATGAGTTGTGAACTATTACTTCTCTTTGTAATCGATGCCCGAATTGGTGGAGGGGCCAACTTGTGCATGAGGTGGTATATTGAAATATATCGGAGGGCCTTTTGTTAATATTCAATCAATTATAGCTTAGCCTTTTTACAGAAATCACATTATAGGAGAGGCTATACTCGTATTATAATAGAAGTCTCGCGGTCCCCATATTCCACATCACTGCTAATTGCAATCACAACCTTTTGGAGGTCTCTTACCACACAATATATTAGAGAGGCCCTTTTGAATATTCACAAGGCTCATATGGAGGTACCACATGCCACATTATTAATCGCAATCACAATTATCTGAAATCTCAGAATCACAACTCTTAACATCACCAATGTAACATGGTCGATATTCATATTGCCGATGAAATAGACGTGATATAATATTAAACAACAGTTGATAAATCTGTCGGTTCCACAAATTCATTGCAATCAGTGATCCGTTGGGTCTATCGCAATCGGCAGTCTGCAATACTATCGCAATCGGGGTTTTACGCGATGACAACCCTTTGAGACTTGCGATATGAAACTTCCGATGTGACAGATGCGATATTCCTCTAAAGCTTGTTTTATTGGAATGGTCAGGTCCACAACTCAAATTGTAATTGCAAGTTTTGTGTGGTGGCATATAATAAAGTTGACGATATAAGTTGCTGATGTGTTTTGTGGTCTTTACTGTTAACTCTTCCTTTATGACTTCTCTTCCAATAGCTCTTCTTTGATGGTTTTCGATAAAATGCTCCGATGGCCCTACTGCTTTTATTCTATCTGTATATATGTATTTAATCCACTTGGATCTTCCATCTCATCATATCATCATATATCAAACATTCATCACTATGAGCATTATGATCAATGGGAATCAATAGGAAACATCATGTATCAAATAATTTGCCATCACAAACACCGCCATATTGACATCAATGACAACCTAGACTAACAATCTCCCCCTTTGTCATTGATGGCAATATTATTCTTCTCTCCCCCTTTGACATCATTGGCAAAGCTGTGCACAAGGACTCCCCCTGTCGAATTGCTCCTCTTTTCAAACTTCTCCCCCTATCATGGTGCTATTCTTATTGCTTAAGATAGAAGGATTGATGTCTATATGCTGTTGTCTCCATAGTCATATTTAAGAGGTCTTCATAGTCCAAAACAAGAGAGAAAAACCACTAAAATTGTCTTTCTTGCTATCTTTCTTCAAATCTGGCTTCCTCTATATTTCTGTGCTTCTCCTTAAGTCACTACCATTCAATATTTTAACATTATTGCATTCAAATGAGATGGTGAGAGATTGTGCCTCACTGTTGCTATTTTTCAAAGTGACCAGCATTAAACCTAGCTTATATTCAACTGTGAAACATTCTTCTTTGTATAGTACTTTTGATGAGATATTTTTCCTTGTGTTCTAGTAAAAGCTTCTGCAAGTTATTTCTACTAGCAGATTTGACATCCAATATCTGATTGTCTTTTGAATTTTTTTTACTGATTGGCAGCTTTTTTCAATGCTTCATTTTTGCTAGATGCTGCCAACTGCTCTTGCTTCAAGCTTCATTCCCAGATGTATCTATTGTGTTTGAAGGATGCCTCTATTTGTGTCCATAATTTACCCGTTCTCACATCAAATCCTGAGTCGAAATATTCAACTTTTGTAATAACAACAACATAGTTATTCACTTATTAGCATTAGATGACCTTCTGTTGCTCCAATTTCTGTTTAGAGATCAAGTGGAAAAATATTTAACAACAATCCATTGGATAGATAGGAGATCAAGTTCTTTCAAAGGAGTGTTCCTGAGAAATGATCTATCAAAGAATGATTGTTAATATAGCTCATCAAGGATTTCATAAGGACCCTCTCATGGATAGCTTCTGCAATGATGATCAAGAATCACAAGCTCCCCCTAACTATATGCATGGTATCGTTTCGGCAGAATCCCATCAACAAACACACGGAATATCAAGTATATCTTCATCAAGTCAACAACATGTGTTGTTGGTGGGAGAATTCAGGAGATTTTTGGATTGTATTTTCTTTCTTCTCCATACTTGTGTAATTCTCTTATCTGGCATGGTTCTAGCTTGTGTAGGATCCCAAGTTAAGTTACAATCATGTTCCATATGACCAATGTTATGACACTTGAAGCATTCTATGTTGTTCATGAAAAAGAATTCATGATTTCTTCCTGCAAAATTGCTTCTCGGACATTGTTGGGGACCATAATGTCTATCTTTGTGGTACGCCCTACAAGCTTTTTCCATGTGTCCAAAGTTTGTACAAGAATAACAATAACCAAGAAATATACTTTGGTACCTGGGAGAAGAAGGTTTCCTTGATGTACTTCTGAAGTCTTTCTACCTTGAGATCCTTTGATTATAACCATTGCTTCTTGCATCCTTTACATCATCTGCGTTTCTTCTTGGAATAGGATTTCCTTCATTGTTTCCTTGACTCTTATCCTTGCGCTTGCTGGAACTGGGAGCATCAACATTTCTTTCTGACTTCATCACATCCTTGTTGTTTGAAGCATTATCATTCTTGCTTGAGGATTCTCCTTCATAGCCAAGACCTAATTTATCAAATGGGGATCTTTGATGGATGAGCATGTCATCTGTTATGTAAAAAATTAGTTAACTTAGGTTTATTATTTAATTTTAATTTTAATTAGACGAAAGGGCACGATCATAAGATCATGCCCTTTCCCAAAGGGTGCCCATGGTGGTATATAAGCCAGGCAACCCAGTGTAAATCATCATCATCTGTCTATTCTTTTATTAATAAATTATTTCTATATATATTTCTTTTTATCCAGAAGTTTTATGCTTCATCTGGTATCGGAGCCATATCGATCGCTGGACATCGAGGGTTGCACAGTGCGTACCACTTTATGTGCTGATCGTTATTCTTGGTGTGCTGTCTATCGGTTTTTTTTTATCCGCATCTTATCCCTGTCGTTCCCTATCCGCTGACCTGTGTTGCTACCTACACAACCCTCCGGTCGTTGCACCGGTACCTCTGTCCCACAGCAATCCGACGACCAAACCCCGCTACCTGTTCCGCTGCCTTTCATCGTCCTCGCACTTACCGCAAACCCCGACCCTGCTCAACCGCCTGTCAGTTTTCACTCTGCCCCCGAAATACCCCGTCGCATTGCCGTTCTCCCAGCGGCACCACTGTTCCAATTCCTTCCGTTCAGGCATCATTTCACACGTGGCTTAGTGCATATAATTGTGGTTCGATACACCGGTTACAAGCCATAAGATTTACGCTAACATTGTTGTAATGTAATCGTAATCGTTGGCATTGTATACACCGTTAATTGCGTTAAACCCTGTGATACCATACGAAAGGTCAACGGGGTGGCATAAGTTCGGTTCAATATAGTAGTGGTCAATATAGATATAAACGGTTCAGAGCCCATATATAATTATATTATAACAACTAAAAAAAAAATTGCGGTGATATTCGATATAATTCTGAATAGTCAAAAGGTTCAGTCAATCGATGTGACTGTTCAGAAGTTTATGATATATAAAAAAAATAATTATAACGTGATTATAACGTGATTTAGTTATATATCATATTTTAATTATATATATTATATATAATTTAATTAAAAGTTATATAATTTATAACTTTAATTTATATATATATATATATATATATATAATAATAATAAATAATATTAATTATTATAATTTATAATTAATAAAAAAAAAATTATTAATTAAATTAATTTAATTTAGAAAAAAAAAATATATATATATATATATATATTATTAATTAAATTAATTAATTTAATTATTTAAAAAAAAAAAAAAAGGAAAAAAATTTTAGCTGGCAAATAAATACACGCCCCCGCAAACCCGCTCAATGTCGACAATGACAATGGCGGATTTCCAAAAAAGGTTGTTGGATGTAGAGCATAAGATAAATAACAACCACAACGAGGTCAGTAATAGATTAAATAAAGTTGAGAGCAAGCTGGGGGAGCAAGCGGACAAAATCAAAAATCTTGAAGATACGACAAATCGAATAGAGATAAAAATGGAAAGTCAACACGTCCAAACAGAAGTAAACTTCAAAGAGGTCTTAACAATGCTAAAAGTTCTGTGTAAAAGGTCGAATTGTACGCCCGAACAACTACTGAAAGAAGGTGAAGAGAATCAAGAACACGTCTCGTCGGATTCAACTAAGTCCACAGACTCTCATGACAAGGTTGAATCCCCAAAAAAATCAGCAACACCCCACCAAGAAGCAAGTAACACAGTCTTTACAAACAAGCAACTCTGGGATAACTTTACCAATCAACACCCTTTTTTCGCTCAACCAGTGGCAACATACCAGCGAAGGGCAAAAGTCGAGATGCCTAAATTCGATGGAAACGAAAAAAACAATGTTGCATGGATAAATAAAGCAGAAGAATACTTTGAAATATATGACATCACTGACGATGACGAAAAGCTCAGACATGCATCCATGAAAATGGAGGGAGAGGCATATAACTGGTATATGTGGTGGAAAAAGACAACACATGTCATTAGCTGGAGGAAATTTAAAGATGCATTCTTCAAAAGATTCCAAGGTGTAAAGGAAGAAGAGTTCTTTTCAAAACTCATCAAACTACGACAAAAAGGAAGTGTCGATGAATACACTCAAGAATGGGAGACCTTAGTAACACGAGTACCTGGGTTATCAGAATCTCGTCTAATTCAGTCATACATCTCGGGACTCAAAACCCATTTACAAGCAGAACTTGAGATGCATGATATTACATCTATAGAAGAAGCAAGACGAAAAGCAAAAACAGCCGAAAAGAAATCCGAACCAATATTTTGGTCAACAGCGGAAAAAGCTTATGCAAGACGAAGGATACCCCAGTATGTGGACTCAAATAATACAAGATATGTTCCACCACATCGTCGTGAAGATGAAAAATCTAATGTGGAAATGCAAAGGATAAAAGAGGGTAAATGTAAACGCTGTGGTGAGAAGTGGGACCCCAAACATAGATGTGCTAAAGGAAAAGAACCAAAGAACCTATATAATTGTGAAGCAACCAATGATTCAAACAGTGAAGATTATGACGTAGAAGACACAGAAGATGCCCCAAAATTCTCACCAGAATTAGATGATGGAAGTGTTCCACAAGTATCATTATCAGCTATGACAGGTATATCACAACCTCAGACTTTAAAGTTAAAAGGACACATAAAGAAGAACAACGTAGTGGTTCTCGTCGACTCTGGAAGCACACACAATTTTCTAGATGCAACCGTGGCAAAGAGACTCAATATATTCTCATTTCCCTTACCAAACATGAAAGTGATGATAGCTAACGGTAAAAAAATTGAAAAGGTGGGAAAATGCCATAAGGTTAAATTGCAGATTCAAGACTTCAGTTTAGAGTCTCCGTTTTTCACAGTGCCGTTAGGAGGAGTAGATGTAGTCTTAGGTATCCAATGGCTACGAACTTTAGGTACTTATGCCGCCAACCATCAAGTACAATTTATAAAATTCAAATGGGGAGGTCAGAAGTACAAACTACATGGATTCCAAGCACCAGAAAATCATGTTGTATCATCATCTCAGATGATGAAGCTGAGTCGAAGAAGAGCACCTGCTTATGCAATACAATGTCACCAATTAGAAATGTTATCTGCAAATATGACCAGAGAAGAATCACCAGAGATTCAAGACCTACCTATGAAGATGCAGCCTAATAGGGAAATTGAGCATACAATAGAAGTCAAGGCAAGATCAGACCCTGTCAACATCAAGCCATACCGATATCCACATCACCAAAAAACGAAACTTGAGAGATTAATCCAAGACATTTTAAAATGTGAGACCTTGATCATCTTAGAATATCTGATCAAGTGGAAGGGCTTACCCGAAGAAGACGTTTTCTGGGAGAATGAATCATTCTTCAACAACATCCGTCGTTACTTATGCTTTGAGGACAAAGCATTCTTTCGAGAGGAAGGCAATGTTATGTAAAAAATTAGTTAACTTAGGTTTATTATTTAATTTTAATTTTAATTAGACGAAAGGGCACGATCATAAGATCATGCCCTTTCCCAAAGGGTGCCCATGGCGGTATATAAGCCAGGCAACCCAGTGTAAATCATCATCATCTGTCTATTCTTTATTAATAAATTATTTCTATATATATATTTCTTTTTATCCAGAAGTTTTATGCTTCATCATCCAAGGCTTGAGAGCTCTTCAAAAATTTTTCCATCCCTTTAACCTTTTTCTGGAGGGAGACAATCTTTTCTTCCAATCTTTCACAATAATTATTCTTCTTAGAAGTTTGAGGTCGGATTTTAGTTTGAATATTTCTTCATCCTTTGCTTTTTATTGGCATGTCATGGTGTTTTTCTCCTTTTCTGCTTCATCAACCTGTCCTTCTATGATTACCAATGCTTCCATTGTGTTCTCAGTTCCTTGTGCTTATTTCCTTGCTTCTTCTAGTTGTGATATAAGGGAGGAGACCTCTTCCTTGTATTGACCAATCTCTGCTTGAAGTTTGTTCAAGCTCTTGTGCCTTTGTTCAAGGTGGCTTGACAAGTTATTTTCCTATTTCTTTGCTTTATCCAATTTATTTTTCATGAATATGACTTCTTCATGATGCTTTCTTTTGCTTTGATGAAATTCCTTCTTAAGCTTGGAAAGCTCTTCATCCCTTTCTTGTACTTGAAGCTTGACAAGGTCAACTTTCTTCCTTGTTTGGTCTAGGCCACCAGCTAGTGCTTTCTTCTTAAGTTCTTAATTTTCCTTTTCAAATTGATAATTTCTTCCATTGCAGCCATAAGTTTAGTGAGGAGATCTTCTTCAAAATATTTTTCATTCTTTATCTTCTAGGTCTTCTTTAGCCTTGATGTCATCATTCTCATTTTCATCTTCTATTATGGGTTCTGGATTTACTTCTTGGTTTCCATCATCTTCTTGACTAGTGGTCATGGTCAATGCTCCTTTTGAGTGAAGGTCATGAAGTTTGTCCCATATACCCTTTGTTGACGAACATTTTCCTAAATTGTTATTTATAGAATCTGGTAGCCCATTCAAGATTGCATTCATTGCTTTTACATTATACTTCTTGGATTCTCCATCCATCATGCTATCAACAATCATTGATTTCCAAATTTCAATGCCTTGAGTCTTTAAGAAATTCCTCATTCTTGCTTCCCATATATCAAAGTTTCCATCGAACCATGGAGCCTTTACAAATTGAATGATTTCAACTTCGATGGTTGAGGGAGATAGATCTTTAGGAGGATTGCAGACTTTATTCCTTGGCTTTCCCCTTTTTGTTATAATTGATCAACCTTCAAGTTATTAGGCTTTGAGTGAAGGTACTGGCTCTAATACCAATTGTTCGAAACACTGGGGGGGGGGTGAATCAGTATTTCTTTTCAATTGTTATTTTTACCAATTAAATCAATTATATTTAGAACAAAAAATGAACAATAGGAATAAATGATTTTATTAATATAATCTTTACAATAAATTAGGTACAATATATATAGGGCTCCAACCCGTTTCCAAGCACCAACTTGGTCTTTTGTGAGGATCCAACCTCTAGGGCACCAACCCGTTTCCAAGCACCAACTTGGTCTTTTGTGAGGATCCAACCTCTAGGGCACCAACCTTGGATTTAGGAGCACCAACTCCAAGGACACCAATCCTTTAAATTCCGAGGCACCAATCCCAAGGGCTTCAACCCTATCTTGTCAAGGCACCAACCCTGTCTTGTCAAGGCATCAGCCTTGGATTTAGGAGCACCAACTCCAAGGACACCAATCCTTTCAATTTTGAGGCACCAACCCCAAGGGCTCCAACCCTATCTTGTCAAGGCACCAACCTTGTCTTGTTCTAGGCTCCAACCTTTAGGGCACCAACCCTCTGGGCTCCAACCCACTACTATATTTTTTCTAAATATGTTTGATAGTAATTCTCTGCTCCCAAAATCTTCTTCAATGAATTCTGTCAACCTACAACATCACTGCTATATTCATGACAACTTGTCTTCATATGAAGGAGTCTTCACAACTCTTCATATTGCCCAAACAGAGTCTGTAGAGGTTACCTCATGATGATTTTAAATAGCTATCATGATTTCCAACAATGTCTCCAAGTTCTGATGATGATTTTCAACAAGAAATCTTTGGTAGGTTACGCTAAGCCGTCAATGTCTGCACAAAGATAATTATTTGTTTTCAACCCTCTATTCTTTACTGTTGTGGTAGCTGTTTCAAGAGTGACTGCTTCTCACTGTTCTTACTGTTGCGATGTCTTACTTCCAAGAAACAAACTCATAAACGCTTCAATGCTGGTGCTGTCTACTTCTCCCTTCAAATGATGACAGACAAAACTTTATTTTCCCTTCATAGAATTGTTATGTACTTGATTAATTCATCACAGGTCCGAACCTTTCAAATATGAACCCAATCAATATAATTGAATTTGTCATCCTTCGGCTTCTTTCCTGCTGGACCTTCGACTTTCTTCCTTCTTGCTCAATCTTCAACTTCCTCTGTTCCTTCAAGTTCACAAGTTGTGAACAATTACTTCTTCTCTCTATAATCGATGCTTGAATACATACATCAAGTGCAGTGTTTCAACTTGTATATATATATATATATATATATATATATATATATATATATATATATATATATATATATATATATAGGAGGGGCTGACTTGTGCATGAGGTGGTATATTTAAATATATCAAAGAGCCTTTTGTTAATATTCAATCAATTATAACTTAGCCTAATTAAAGAAATCACATTATAGGAGAGGCTATACCAATATTATAATAGAAGTCTGGCGGTCCCCATATACCACGTCACCGCTAATCGCAATCGCAACTTTTCGGAGGTATCTTACAATGCAATATATCGGAGATTCCCTTTTTAATATTCGCAAGGCCCATATGGAGGTCCCACATGCCCTATTATTAATCGAAATTGCAAGTATATGAAATCCCACAATCGCAACTCTTAACATCACCGATGTAACATGGTCGATATTCATACTATTGATGAAACAAATGTGATATAATATTAGACAACAGTTAATAAATCTGTCAGGTCCACAACTTCATCACAATCAATGATCTGTCAGGTCTATCGCAATTGGTGGTTCGGGGTCCACGCCCTTATAACAATCAGCGGTCCGCAATACTATCACAATCGGGGTTTTACACGGTGACAACCCTTTAAGACTTGCGATATGAAACTTATGATGCGACATATGTGATATTCCTTTAAAGCTTGTTCTATTGGAATGGTCGCGTCCGCAACTCAAATCACAATCATAGGTTTTGTGGGGTGGCATATAATAAAGTTGTCGATAAATTGCCGGTAAAAGTTTCTGCAAGTTATTTCTACTAGCAGATTTGACATCCAATCTCTGACTATCTTTTGAATTCTTTTTACTGATTGAAATTTTTTTTCAATGCTTCAGTTTTGTTAGATACTGCCAACTGCTCTTGCTTCAAGATTCATTCCCAGATGTATTTTTTTGTTTGAAGGTTGCCTCTATTTGTGTCCATAATTTACCTGTTCTCACATCAAATTCTTGAGTCGAAATATGCAACTTTTGTAATAACAACAACATAGTTATTCTCTTATTAGCATTAGATGGCCTTCTGCTGCTCCAATTTCTCTTCAGAGATCAAGTAGAAAATATCCTTAACAAGAATTCATTGGATAGATAGGAGATCATTTTCTTTCAAAGGAGTGTTCCTAAGAAATGATCTATCAAAGAATGATTGTTAATATAGCTCATCAAGGATTTCATAAGGA
Source organism: Pinus tabuliformis (assembly GCA_031772625.1). NCBI lineage: Eukaryota > Viridiplantae > Streptophyta > Pinopsida > Pinales > Pinaceae > Pinus > Pinus tabuliformis. The sequence continues at coordinate 875,983,814 of CM062820.1, read as the reverse complement.
CCCTCTCACGGATAACTTTTGTAATAATGATCAATAATCACAAGCTCCCCCTAACTGTATGCATGGTATATTTTTGGCAGAATCCCATAAATAAACACTCAGAATATCAAGGATATCTTCATCAAGTAAACAACATGTGTTGTTGGTTGGAGAATTCAGGAGATTTTCGGATTGTATTTTCTTTCTTCTCCATACTTGTGTAATTCTCTTATCTGGCATGGTTCAAGTGTTGGACACAGATTTTCATTGATGTCAATATGGAAATATAAGATGAGAAGATGGAGCCAAGAGTAGCCAAGAGGAGCAGACGAAGCCAAGAGGAACAACAGAACATATCCATCGGAGCAGATGGAGACGAGAGGAGAAAATATGCCATAGATAACACTATCAGGAGCCATCAGAGGAGAAAACACATATATATGCATGCATTTGAACACTATCGGGAGTCCATAACACTATCGGCGACAAAAACCATGCATATATGTGTTTAACACTATCAGAGGCGCAAACGGAGGCCAAGGCATCTAAATAGGAAAATACACTATCGGAGGCAAAAAGCGGACCTGAATTTTTATGAATGGGAGCGTTGAGTCCTATCGGGTCTGACACACTATATCACATCGGCACTTTGGGAGCAGGCGCTACAATATGTCAAGTGGACCATTGTGATCGCCAATAACGATTATCGCGTCGGGCATTCGGAGCAGAAGTCATACAGTGGTAAGCGGCCCCTTTGCGCTCGCCGATAGCGATATCGCATCGGACGTCCACCAAGGGCAACCCCCGATTGCGATGAACTATTGCGGACCCGACGAGTATATCAACTACTGCTTAATATCATATCGCATCCGCAACGATCGCAAGTCCTAAAGGGATGGCGCGGAAGATGCACAAGTTTTATTGGGCGGGGAGAGTAGGCTTAAGCGGTAAGCGGTAATGCTTGCACTGCCCTTGGGAGTCAAGTGGTATTCGTACATGGGCTCGTGATTCCATTAGAACTGTGATGCGTGGGGGCAGGGGACAGTTGAAACCGCTTTATCGCGAGTTAACGCACGGGCGGTTCGCGGGATCAGGAGGAGCGAACGTCGTGGGATCCCCTGATGAATGATCGGATGGCAGGTTTAACTCCACGTGTTTTTTTGACTGATATGACATGGCATGTGGGACCTTTATATGGCTATAACCTCGTTTATATGGTTTCTGTGAAGTAATAAGTCTGTGAATAAAAGATTCTCCGACATATATATTTTTCATATACAAGTCGGCCTCTCCTCCCTATGAACATGTCCCATGGTGATAGGAAGAAGTCATATATATATGTTGAAACGCTTCATTTTTGGAATTGATCTCGGGCATCTATATTACGAACAAATAACAGTTCACGACTCTTGAACTTGAAAAGAAAAAAGGGGGACCTCTCTAATGTTTTTTCTTCTTTTTAATAAGCATCATTCCTATTGTAATTCGACCCCTCTTCCTCTTGAACATGTCCCGTGAAGCATTGGTTAATTCGAGCGTAGAGGAAGCTAAAGCGAATGGAGGAGGGAAGCCAAAAGGTCGAGCGAGTGTTGAGGAAGCCGAAGCTCAAGCGAGGGAGAAGGAAGCCAAAGAGCCAGCGAGTAAGCGGAAACGAATGGACAAAGGCATGAGAATGTATAAAACAGTAAAAATAGAGAACTGTTGGTGCTATTGTGATGGTGAAGAACTAGAGTGTGAGGTAGCAGAAGCAACAGAGGCAGAAGAGGCAGCAGAAGCAACGAAGGCTGTAGAAGTAGCAGAGGCAGGAGAGTAGGAGTGACAGAACCTCAGCTGAATAGAGTGCAGCAGCATACCAGTGTATACCAAGGTTGGGTTGGAGCCTCAGAACTGAACAGGACTAAAGTCATTAGGGGTAGGTGCTCCTAAGTGCAGAACCACTTCTAAACAAAGTTGGTGCTCTGGAGGTTGGAGCCTCACTGAAGTCCAAGTTGGAGCTTGGCAACTATTCACAGTCAGATATATACATATATTGTATTTATTTCATTGCACTGTCTTGAGTTTTAGTAAAAGCATTTATTCTAGTTGTTGATCTATGTGTTCTGTGTATGCATATACATATCTATATATGCTTTTGGCAATCACTAGAACAATTAAAAAATAAGTAAGAACTACTGATTCACCCCCCTCTCAGTATTTCCAAAAATTGGTACCAGAGCAGGCTTCTTCATACTAGCCTAACAGCTTGAAGAAGGATCCGCAGCCATGACGAGAAATCATGAAGCATCAGGAGACCTCCTTTGTTCGATGGCACTAACTTTGGTTTCTGGAAGAAAAGAATGACCTACTACTTAATGTCCCTTGGATCTGAAGTCTAGCATTTCGTTCAAAATGAATACCGAACGACTTCCACTCTTCCAACAGACCCAGACGAGAGGAAAGCCTACATTGCAAATGCAAAGGCCATGAACTCCATCACTAGTGGAATCACTGATTCCGAGTTTACAAAAATCATGCACTGTACCTCTGCCAAAGAAATGTGGGAGAAGCTAGTTGGCTTGTACGATGGAGACTCAAAAGTCAAAAAGGCAAAGCTTCAAACTCACAGAAGACAATTTGAAAGTTTGAGGATGGAAGATGAAGAAGATATTGCAGCATACCTCCTCCGAGTAGCTGAAGTGGTAAATTCCCTGAAAGGATTGGATGAAAAAGTTGAAGAAAGTACCATTGTTCAAAAGGTATTAAGGTCTCTTCCAGACAGATTTGACTCCAAAATAAGCGCTATAGAAGAAGCAAAGGATCTAGATACCCTCAAAATGGATGAACTCCATGGAATTCTCATTGCCTATGAAATGAGGAAAGGTGTCCCAAGCTCCAAAGATGCAGCATTCAAGGCCTCAAAGTCAAAGAAGGGGAAAGAAAGGAATGACTGTAGTGATGAGTCAGATGTGGAATCCGAATTGGCTCAATTTGTACAAAAGCTGAAGAGAGGATCTAAGCTTAAAGGCAAGTATCCTCTTATTTGTTTTAAATGTGGTAAAATAGGTCATTATGCAGCAAAATGTCCTCATAAACATGACAATGATGATGAAGGAAATTCTAAAAGAATGGCACACAAAAAGAAAGGGTTCAATAAGAAAAACTTCTTCTCCAAGCAAGATGACTCTGATGAGGATGAGTTTATGGTCATCAAAAAGAAACCAGATGAGGAAAGTGATCGTGATGAAAGCCAAGAAACATTATTCATGGCACTCGCAGATGATGATGACTCAGGGCTGGAAGGAAATGTAGATGAACTGTTAATTAGCGCCATTGAAGAAAATGAAAAACTACGGAACAAACTCATTTCTCTTAAAGTGGAAAACGAGGAAATAAGGAGAGAAGATTTCTTGGAAGCAAGGCTTAAAGAAAAAGAAGACACTTGTGAAGAACGTGACGCCGAAATAGTGTCTCTGAGAAAGGAGTTGGAGCAAATTAAAAAGGGTTGTAAAAGCTCTCAAATACTTGAAACTATTCTGAAAAATCAAAAACCTCAACATGACAAGTCTGGAATAGGTTTCAAAGGAGAATCCTCAAGCACTAAGAATAGTGCAAAAAGCTATGCCGATGCACTTTCCTGCAATCCAAAAGATGAAAAAGCATGTTATCAAAAGTGCATCCCAGATCCCAAGAATGAAGAGAGAATTACTCCAAAGAAGAATGTGGAGTCGAATCATCGACAGTACAGCAAATATAGACCTGTACTCCACCAAGGGCCCATTGCAAATCCAAAGAACGAGGGAGGAGTAATTCCCAGGAAGGAAATCGACTCAAACCGTGGTTGCTTCAACAATTACAAAACCATCTTTCTTGGACACTACTTTCACTGTAAAAACTTCGGTCATCAAGCCAGACATTGTATGGCTCGCAGAAACGAAAAGACAAAGCTAAAGGACTGAATAATCAACTCATATGCCCCCAAAAGGCAAGGACAAATCAAAACCTTCAATTCATTTGATCCCTTGACAAAATTTGATCTGATTTTCTCTTTCTGCTACAATAATGGACACTATGAAAAAGACTGCCTACTCAAAGGAAGAAACACGAGTAGCAAGAACTCCAGCATGGATGAGTGCGGCCTGGCTCTATATGCTCAAAATAATGAAAACCAGTGGGTTGTAGATAGTGGGTGCTCTAGACACATGACAGGAGACAGAAGGAAGTTTGTCTCATTAAGCAAAAAGGAAGGAAATGTTTCCTTTGGAAGCGGATCTAGTAGAATTGCAGGAAAAGGAACAATCACTCTGATCAGTGGAAAAGGAAAAGCTCAAGATGCTCTTCTGGTTGACAGACTCAAACACAACCTCCTGAGTGTCAGCCAAATCTGTGATCAAGGACATAAGGTTGTTTTCAGCACCAGAAACTGTGAAATAAGGAACTCTGCCTCAGGGAAACTTGTGGCAAAAGAGGTGAGAACACCAGACAACATTTACATCCTGAACAAGATTCAAGAAAATAAATGCTACTTGAGTCAGACAGATGAGAGTTGGTTGTGGCACAAGCGACTTGGACATACAAGCTTCAAAAATCTGATCAATATCAGCAAGATCAAAGCTATACGAGACATCCCAAGGCTGTTCAAACCAAATCAAGCAGTATGTGGTCCATGTCAACATGGAAAGCAGACCAGAATCAGCCACAAGACAAAGGAGCTCTCTACATCGAAGCCCTTGGAGATCATCCATGCTGATGTGTGTGGGCCAACTAGAAATCAAGCACTCCAAGGAGAAAGGTACTTTGTGTTATTTGTTGATGATTATACTAGAATGATGTGGATATATTTCATAAAGTATAAATCTGAAACTTTTGAGTGTTTTAAGAATCTAAAAGCCCTTGTAGAAAATGAAAAATATTCAAAAATTAAGTGCCTCAGAACAGACAGAGGAGGAGAATTCACATCAAACGCGTTTAGTGAGTTCTGTAATATTCATGGAATTAAAAGGGAATTCTCGACTGCCAGAAGACCTCAGCAAAATGGGGTAGTTGAAAGAAGAAACCGAACAGTCCAAGAAATGGCAAGAACTATGCTATTAGCAGTAGACTTACCACATAAATTCTGGAGAGAAGCAGTAGGGACAACTATCTATACACTGAATCAAACTCAATTAAGACCAAATTGTGAAAAAACTCCTTATGAGCTATGGAAAGGAAGACCTACTTCGGTGAAGTACTTCAAGATCTTTGGAAGCAAGTGCTTCATAAAAATAATTGATGGCTCACCCGGGAAGTTTGATTCTCGGGTTGATGAAGGGATATTTCTTGGATACTCTACACGGAGCAAGGCTTACAAGTGCTACAATTATTGACTGAAGAAAATACTGGAAAGCACTGATGTAAAGGTTGATGAAGATCTTCTAGAAAGGGAAATTGAAGAACATGAAGATGACTCTCTCATTGAAGAAGAAGAACCTAAAGAAGAAGTAATAGATGAGGAAGAAGAAGAAGAAGAAGAGGAAAGAGAACCACCTAATACCCCTTCAAAGATGAAGTATGTCCAAAGACATCATCTAGAAGAGCAGATCATTGGCGATAAAGATGAAGGTGTGCAGACCCGAAGAAGGATAACAATCACACCCAAGAGAAAAGTCATTGCCCTCCTATCTATGATAGAACCAGAAACATTTGCAGAAGCAAGTAAGGATCCACATTGGGTAAAAGCCATGGAAGAAGAAATGTCCCAAATTGAGAAGAAATAGACATGGGAGCTGGTATCTCGTCCAAAGGGCAAAAACATAATAGGAACCAAATGGGTGTTCAAAAATAAAATGAATGAGGAAGGACAGGTTATCAGAAACAAGGCAAGACTTGTCTACAAAGGCTATTCACAAATTGAAGGAATTGACTTTGAAGAGACATTTGCACCAGTGGCCCGTATGGAAGCTATCAGGATGTTCTTGGCATTTTATTTTTCAAAAGGATTCAAAATCTATCAAATGGACGTGAAATCAACGTTTCTAAATGGGGAACTCAAGGAGGAAGTCTACATGGAGCAGCCAGAAAGTTTTGATCTAACAGCAGGAAAGGAATTAGTTTGTAAGTTGAAAAAGGCTTTATATGGGTTGAAGCAAGCTCCTAGAGCTTGGTATGCAAGAGTGGATCACTATCTACAACAACAAGGCTTCAAAAAGGGAGTGGCTGGAAGAAATCTATACATAAAGACAGATCAAGGTAAGTTACTAGTTGCTCTTGTTTATGTCGATGATCTGATTTTTGCTAGTAATAATGATGAAATGAGCCATGAATTTTCTCAAAGCATGTCAAAAGAGTTTGAGATGTCAAAGATAGGAGAGCTGTCCCACTTCCTTGCACTTCAAGTATCTCAAACCAGAGCAGGATTGTGTATATCTCAAACCAATATCTAAAAGACATGCTCAAAAAATATGGAATGGAGGACTGTGCACCCGTGAGCACACCTATGACCACAAACTACAAATTGAGCAAAGATGATGACTCCCCTCTAGTAGATGCAACTCATTACAAGTCAATGATTGGAGCCCTTCTATACTTAACACCTACATGACTAGACATAATGCAAGCAGTAGGAATGGTGGGAAGATTTCAAACTGCTCCCAAACAATCCCATTTATTAGTTGTAAAAAGAATTCTCAGATATCTGAAGGGAACTTCTGATTTCGGTCTTTCGTACCCAAAGAACTCAACACTGACTGTAACTGCATACACTGATGCTGATTGGGCTGGAAGTATAGATGATCGGAAAAGTACGAGTGGAAATGCATTCTTCCTAGGACACTGTTTGGTATCTTGGCTAAGCAAAAAACAGTCATCCATATCATTATCCATAGCCGAAGCCGAGTATATTGCTGCAGCAGACTATTGTACTCAGATACTATGGATGAAGGAAGCTCTAAAAGATGTCGACATATGTACAGATCAACCAATTACCGTCTATTGTGACAACACAAGTACCATCAGTCTCAGTAAAAATCCCGTGATGCACTCAAGAACCAAACACATACCAATCAAGTATCATTTCCTCCTTGAGCAAGTAGCTGAACAAAACATCGTCCTGAAATATATCAGTACTAAGGAGTAGATAGCTGATATTTTCACGAAACCTCTTCCTTGAGAAGCATTCGAACATCTGCGTCAAAAGATGGGAGTTATTTCTTTATCATCACTCAAGTTCATTCATAGAGATGTAGCAGGACAAGGGGAGCAGTTTGACAGGGGGAGTCCATATGCATTCCTTTGCCATTGATGTCAAAGGGGGAGAGAGTAGAAGAATATTGCCATCAATAACAAAGGGGGATATTGTTGGACATAGATTGTCATTGATGTCAATATGGCAATATTAGAGGAGCAGACGGAGCCAATAGGAGCCAAGAGGAGCAGATGGAGCCAAGAGGAACAACAGAACAGATCCATTGGAGCAGATGGAGACGAGAGGAGCAAATATGCCACAGATAACATTATCGGGAGCCATCAGAGGAGAAAACACATATATATGCATGCATTTAAACACTATCGGGAGTCCATAACAATATCGAAGGAAAAAACCATGCATATATGTGTTTAACACTATCAGAGGGGCAAATGGAGGCCAAGGTATCTACATAGGAAAATACACTATCAGAGGCAGAAAGTGGACCTGAATTTTTATGAATGGGAGCGTTGAGTCCTATCGAGTCCGGCACACTATATTGCATTGGCACTTCGGGAGCAGGCGCTACAATACATCAAGTGGACCATTGCAATCGCCGATAGCGATTATCGCATCGGGAATTTGGAGCAGAAGTCATACAGTGGTAAGCGGCCCCTTTGCGATCGCCGATAGCGATATCGCATCAGACCTCCACCAAGGGCAACCCCCGATTGCAATGAACTGTTGCGGACCCGACGAGTATATCAACTACTGCTTAATATCATATCGCATCCGCAGCGATCGCAAGTCCTAAAGGGATGGCGCAGAAGATGCATAAGGTTTATTGGGTGGGGAGAGCAGGCTTAAGTGGTAATGCTCGCACCGCCCTTGGGAGTCAAGTGGTATTCGTACATGGGCTCGCGATTCCATTAGAACTGTGATGCGTGGTGGTAGGGAACAGTTGAAAATCACTTTATCGCGAGTTAACGCGCGGGTGGTTCTCGGGATCAGGAGGAGCGAATGTTGTCGGATTGCCTGATGAATGATCAGACGACAGGTTTAACTTCACGTGTTTTTTTGACTAATATGATGCGGTATGTGGGACCTCTATATGGCTATAGCCTCGTTTATATGGTTTCCGTGAAGTAATAAGTCTGTGAAGCGCCATGGTTATATGTTCAGATCCTATGGAAGACTTGTGCTTTTGCGCTTAGGGGCTGGGGCTAAACAGGGACTTTGCCTGGTTTCGGGGGTTTAAACAGGAATGAAGGAGTTTTACAGGAGAAAATAGGGATAACGGGGCATAAAGATTCTTTTATAGAAGAAATAGAGACATCTAAAAGTGGGATGGAGGAGAATATAGGTTTAGGAAGGATTTAAAGGAAAATAGAAGCAGCAAGAGGTTAAGAGAGTGTAAGGAAACCGAATGAGAGGAAGGTGAAAAGACTGCTGCGCACTGCTTTCTCGGCGCAAACCAGCCACCAAACTTGCATTTAACCTTTAAACACTGAAGCTGTAGCAGAGCTAACACCTACAACATCACTGCTATATTCATGACAACCTGTCTTCATATGAAGGAGTCTTCACAACTCTTCATATTCCCCAAACAGAGTTTGTAGAAGTTACCTCATGATGATTTTAAATACCCATCACAATTTCCAACAATGACTCCAAGATCTGATGATGCTTTTCAACAAGATATCTTTGGTAGGTTGCGCGAAGCCATCAATGTCTGCACAAAGATAATTATTTGTTTTCAACCCTCTATTCTTTACTGTTGTGGTAACTATTTCAGGAGTGATTGCTTCTCACTATTCGTACTGTTGCGATATATTACTTCCAAGAAACAAAATCATAAACACTTCAATGCTGGTGTTGTCTACTGCTCCCTTCAAACGATGACATATGACATTTTATTTTCCGTTCAGAGAACTGTTATGTACTTGATTAATTCATCAAAGGTTCGAGCCTTTTAAAGATGAACCCAATCAACATAATTGAATTTCTCGTCCTTTGAATTCTTTCCTGCTGGACCTTCGGCTTTCTTCCTTCTTGCTCGATCTTCGGCTTCCTCTATTCCTTCAAGTTCATAAGTTGTGAACAATTATTTCTTCTCTCTGTAATCAATTCCTGAATACATACATCAAGTGAAGTGTTTCACCTTATATATATATATATATATATATATATATATATATATATATATATATATGAGTTTTTCCAATAAACGAAACGACCCGTTCATTGGTGGAGGGGTTGACTTGTGCATGAGGTGGTATATTAAAATATATCGGAGGTCTTTTTGTGAATATTCAATCAATTATAACTTAGCCTTTTTACAAAAATCACATTATAGGAGAGGCTATACCCATATTATAATAGAAGTCTGGCGGTCCCCATATGCCACGTCACCGCTAATCACAATCGCAACTTTTAGGAGGTCTCTTACCATGCAATATATAAGAGATTCCCTTTTTAATATTCACAAGGCCCATATGGAGGTCTCACATGCCATGTTTTTAATTGAAATCACAATTATCTGAAATCCCGCAATCGCAACTATTAACATCACCAATGTAACATGGTCGATATTCATAATGCTGATGAAACAGACGTGATATAATATTAAACAATAGTTAATAAATCTGTCAGGTCCACAACTTCATCAAAATCTATGATTCGTCGGGTATATCGCAATTGGTGGTTCGCGGTCCACACCCTTATTGTAATTGGTGGTCCGCAATACTATCACAATTGGGGTTTTACATGGTGACAACCCTTTAAGACTTGTGATATGAAACTTCCGATGCACATATGTGATATTCCTTTAAAGCTTTTTCAATTGGAATGATCAGGTCCGCAACTCAAATCAAAATCGCAGGTTTTGTGCGATGGCATATAATAAAGTTGTTGATAAAGTGCCGGTAAAAGTTTCTACACGTTATTTCTACTAGAAGATTTAACATCCAATCTCTGATTGTCTTTTGAATTCTTTTTACTGATTGGTAGCTTTTTTCAATGCTTCAGTTTTGTTGGATGCTGCCAACTGCTCTTGCTTCAAGCTTCATTCCCATATGTATCTGTTTGTTTGAAGGTTGCCTCTATTTGTGTCCATAATTTAACTATTCTCACATAAAATCCCTGAGTTGAAATATTCAACTTTTGTAATAACAACAACATAGTCATTCACTTATTAGCATTAAATGGCCTTCTGCTGCTCCAATTTCATTTTAGGGATCAAGTGGAAAATATCTTTAACAACTATCCATTGGATAGATAGGAGATCATGTTATTTCAAAGGAGTGTTCTTGAGAAATGGTTTATCAAAAAATGATTGTTAATATAACTCATCAATGATTTCATAAGGACCCTCTCATAGATAGCTTATACAATAATGATCAATAATCACAAGCTCCCCCTAACTACATGCATGGTATCTTTTCAGCATAATCCCATCAACAAACACTCAGAATATTAAGGATATCTTCATCAAGTCAACAACATGTGTTGTTGGTTGGAGAATTCAGGAGATTTTCATATTGTATTTGCTTTCTTCTCCATACTTGTGTAATTCCCTTATCTAGCATGGTTCTAGCTTGTGTAAGATCCCAATTTAAGTTACAATCACGTGCCATATGACCAATGTTATGACACTTGAAACATTCCATGTTGTTCATGAATAAGAATTCATGATTTCTTCCTACATAATTGCTTCCTGGAGATTGTCGGGGACCATAATGTCTATCTTTGTGGTATGCCCTACAAGCTTTTTCCATGTGTCCAAAGTTTGTACAAGAATAAAAATAACCAAGAAATATACTTTGGTACCTGGGAGAAGAAGGTTTCTTTGATGTACTTATAAAGTATTTCTGCCTTGAGATCCTTTGATTATAACCATTCCTTCTTGCATCCTTGACATCATCTACATTTATTCTTGGAATAGTATTTCCTTCATTATTTCCTTGACTCTTATCCTTGCCTTTGCTGGAACTGGGAGCATCAACATTTCTTTCTGACTTCATCACATCCTTGTTGTTTGAAGCATTATCATTCTTGCTTAAGGATTCTCCTTCATAGCCAAGACCTGATTTATCAAATGGGGATCTTTGATGGCTGAGCATGTTATCCAAGGCTTGAGAGTTCTTCACAAAAATTTCCATCCCTTTAACCTTTTTCCTGAGGGAGACAATCTCTTCTTCCAATCTTTTGCAATTAATTATTCCTCTTAGCAAGTTGTTTACCAAACTCTTCCTTAATAAGTATTGCTTCACTTTCTTCTGTTTTAAGGGAGATGATATCTGATTTCATTCCGAAGATTTCTTCATTTTACTTAGCTAAACTGCTCTCCATTTCTTCCATGATCCTTGTAGATTTACATGTTTTGGCCTTGAGATCGTTGAGGTCGGATTTTAGTTTGAATATTTCTTCATCCTTTGCTTTTAGTTGGCATATCATGGTGTTTTTCTCCTTTTCTGCTTCATCAACCTGTCCTTCTATGATTAGCAATGCTTCCATTGTGTTCTCAATTCCTTGTGCTTGTTTCCTTGCTTCTTCTAGTTGCGATATAAGGGAGGAGACCTCTTCCTTGTATTGACCAATCTCTGCTTCAAGTTTGTTCAAGCTCTTGTGCCTTTGTTCAAGGTGGCTTGACAAGTTATTTTCCCGTTGCTTTGCTTTATCCAATTGATTTTTCATGGATATGACTTCTTCATGATGCTTTCTTTTTCTTTGATGAAATTCCTTCTTAAGCTTGGAAAGCTCTTCATCCCTTTCTTGTAATTGAATCTTGACAAGGTCAACTTTATTCCTTGTTTGGTCTAGGTCACGAGCTAGTGATTTCTTCTTAAGTTCCTAATTTTTATTTTTCAAACTGATTATCTCTTCCATGACAGCCATGAGTTTAGTGAGGAGATCTTCTTCAAAATATTTTTCATTCTTTATCTTCTAGGTCTTCTTTAACCTTGATGCCATCATTCTCATTTTCATCTTCTATGATGGGTTATGGATTTCCTTCTTGGTTTCCATCATCTTCTTGACTAATGGTCATGGTCAATTCTCCTTTTGAGTGAAGGTCATGAAGTTTGTCCTGTATACCCTTTGCTGATGAACATTTTCCTAAATTTTTATTTATAGAATCTGGTAGCCCATTCAAGATTACCTTCACTGCTTTTGCATTACACTCCTTGGATTGTCCATCCATCATGCTATCAACAATCATTGATTTCCAGATTTCAGTGCCTTGAGTCTGTAATAAATTCCTCATTCTTGCTTCATATATCAAAGTTTCCATCGGACCATGGAGCCTTTACAAATTGATTGATTTCAACTTCGATGGTTGAGGGAGACACATCTTTAGGAGGATTGCGGACTTTATTCCCTGGCTTTCCCATTTTTGTTCTAATTGATCAACCTTCAAGCTGTTAGGCTTTGAGTGAAGGTACTAGCTTTGATACAAATTGTTGGAAATACTGAGAGGAGGGGGGGGGGGGGGTGGGGGGTTGAATCAATATTTCTTTTCAATTGTTATTTTTACCAGTTAAATCAATTATATTTAGAAAAAAAATGAACAATAGGAATAAATGCTTTTGTTAATATAATCTTTATAATAAATCAGGTACATTATATATAGGGCTCCAACTTGTTTCCAAGCACCAACTTGGTCTTTTGTGAGGATCCAACCTCTAGGGCAACAACCTTGTCTTGTCATGGCACCAACCTTGGATTTAGGAGAACCAACTCCAAGGACACCAATCCTTTAAATTCCGAGGCACCAACCCCAAGGGCTCTGACCCTATCTTGTAAAGTCACCAACCCTATCTTGTCAAGGCTCCAACCTTGGATTTAGAAGCACCGACACCAAGGACAACAATCCTTTCAATTCTGAGGCACCAACCCCAAGGGCTCCGATCCTATCTTGTCAAGGCACCAACCCTATCTTGTTCTAGGCTCCAACCTTCAGGGCACCAACCCTCTGGACTCCAACCCACTACTATATTTTGTCTAAATATGTTTGATAGTAACTCTCTGCTCCCAAAATATTCTTCACTGAATTCTATCAACCTACAACATCATAGCTATATTCATGACAACCTATTCATATGAAGGAGTCTTCACAACTCTTCATATTGCCCAAACAGAGTCTGCAGAAGTTACCTCATGATGATTTCAAATAGACATCATGATTTCCAACAATGTCTCCAAGATCTGATGATGCTTTTCAACAGGATATCTTTGGTAGGTTGCGCTAAGCCGTCAATGTCTACGCAAAGATAATTATTTGTTTTCAACCCTCTATTCTTTACTGTTGTGGTAACTATTTCAGGAGTGACTGCTTCTCACTATTCTTACTGTCACAATATATTACTTCCAAGAAACAAACTCATAAATGCTTCAATGTTGGTGCTATCTACTGCTCCCTTCAAATGATGATAGATGACACTTTATTTTCCCTTCAGAGAACTGTTATGTACTTGATTAATTCATCATAGGTCTGAGCCTTTCAAAGATGAACCCAATCAACATAATTGAATTTCTTGTCCTTTGACTTCTTTCTTGCCGGACCTTCGACTTTCTTCCTTCTTGCTTGATCTTCAGCTTCCTCTATTCCTTCAAGTTCACGAGTTGTGAACTGTTACTTCTTCTCTCTGTAATCGATGCCTGAATACATACATCAAGTGAAGTGTTTCAACTTGTATATATATATATATATATATATATATATATATATATATATATATATATATATATATATATATATATATATATATATATATATATATATATGAGTTTTTCCAATAAACAAAACGACCCGTTCATTGGTGGAGGGACTAACTTATGCATGAGGTGGTATATTAAAATATATCAGAGGGCCTTTTGTTAATATTCAATCAATTATAACTTAGCCTTTTTACAGAAATCACATTATAAGAGAGGCTATACCCATATTATAATAGAAGTCTGGCGGTCCCCATATGCCATGTCACCACTGATCGCAATCACAACTTTTCGTTCGTCTCTTACCACACAATATATTGGAGATTCCCTTTTTAATATTCACAAGGCCCATATGGAGGTCCCACATGCCATGTTATTAATCGCAATCACAATTATCTGAAATCCCGCAATCACAACTCTTAACATCACTGATGTAACATGGTCGATATTCATACTGCTAATGAAACGAACGTGATATAATATTAAACACCAGTTAATAAATCTGTCAGGTCCACAACTTCATCGCAATCGGTGATCCGTCGGGTCTATAGCAATCAATGGTTCAGGGTCCACGCCCTTATCGAAATTGGCAGTCCGTAATACTATCACAATCGGGGTTTTACGCGGTGACAACCCTTTAAGGCTTGCGATATGAAACTTCCGATGCGACAGATGTGATATTCCTTTAAAGCTTGTTATATTGGAATGGTCGGGTCCACAACTCAAATCAAAATCGCAGGTTTTGTGCGGTGGCATATAATAAAGTTCCTGATAAAGCACCGATATAAGCTGTTGATGTGTTTTGTGGTATTTACTGTTAACTCCTCCGTTATGGCTTCTTCTGATAACTCTTATTTGGTGGCTTCTAATAAACCACTCTGATGGCTCTAATGTTTTTATTCTATCTGTATATATGTATTTAATCCACTTGGATTTTCCATCTCATCATACCATCATATATCAAACATTCATCAGTACGAGTATTATGATCAATGGGCATCAATAGGTAACATCATTTATCAAATAATTTGCCATCACAAACATTGTTATATTGACATCAATGACAACCTAGATTAACTGGTGCAAATATCCCCGATGCCACTTAGGCCATGATGGCAGATGAGTTGACATCACTATTATTGAAGAGTCTTATCCTATCAACTTGTTGAGGCTGCAATCAACGATTCAACACCCTACAAATTTTTTCCTACACATGAATTTTGGAGCCTACTAAGGATCTAGCGATCTGTCGTTGCATAGTCATCTCATGGTCAATTAATGTTACACATGTTTAGTCTATAATAAGCTCATGAGTGCATTATTTTATGCAAGCTTGAATATGCATAGCACATTCCATCAAGACAATGCCTATGCAATGTTCAAACTATGTCGACAGTCAGTGTGCACTTTCAATTGGCAGTCTCTTACTTTTGGTTGCAATTGTATTTCTATTTTGGTGAGTTTTTCCAGTCGTCGCTTCTCCGCACCTTCACTTTTGCAAATGTCACTCACATGTTTACAACTATCACTTTTTCCCGCCTTCACTTTAATAAGTGTATTTTTCATGTTATCTTCGCCTTCTCATGTATCACTTTCAATGTTATTCGGATTTTGCAAGTGTCATTTGTACTTTTCCCTTACTATTCCAAATGTCATCTTTTGGCATGGGAATTGTGCATATCACATAAACGTATTTATGGTTCATTTCAAGGGGTAAATTCGGTGTCAAAAAGTCCTATTTATCATATAGACATGTATTACACTCATTCCAAAATTTCCATGCATTGTTTGCATAAGTGTCGTCACTGTCGTAGCAAAGTGTACCTTAAGTGTCGCACTTGGAGGAAGTTATTGTATTGTCATCGCATTGAGGGGATTTTGTTGTTTGTTTGTTCTGAGTGATCAATATTGTGTCGTCGATTTTTCTAAGTGTGTGTTCATGTTCAGGTTTTCTCCTTTCTCAGTTTGACCTCATTGATCCGACACTTAGCCAAATTTTGGAAAAGTTCTTGCACGAGCAACTTGGCTTCACTTTGTTGAAGAATGTAACTAGTCCCAGTCTTCATAATTTTATTTGAGTCATGATGTAATGTATTTATCAAAAGAAATAAATAGTAATTTTATTATAAAATACAATGAATTATTGAAGAATGGATTTCATGCTTGGATCAATGGTTTGTAGGTCAAAGCCTCCATTGTAGGCTTCTAGGGTTTATGTCAAGTGTCCTTGTCCATGTCATAATGGAATAGACCATTCTTGGGAATTTCCAATCAAGAAGAAAATTTATTTTGATGTAAATTAGGTCTTCTATGTCTCCTCCACTAATTTGTCCTCAAACTGCACAAGTCAACCTAATTGAGGAGAATAATATCCTATATAAAGGTAGCAACTCGACCTCATTTGGAGCACTCACTCATCAAGTTCGATCTACAATTTTCTGGGACAAGTAAAAGTGTGAAATCCAGAGATAAGGAGGAAAGGGCTAAAAAAAGATAAGTAGGTCTCTATCAAACACAATAAGTCAAAATTCTCTCTCTCTCTCTTTCTCTCACGTGAAGTTGGGTTGAAATTCTGAGTTGCTCGGGGCCAAAATTATGGGTTGTAGTTGTTGGACAAGAAAAAACAACTGAAGATTGTTGAATCATATTGGAAGGTTGACTTGGTGTTTGAGGAAGGTCTTTTGGTCTAGTGTCTTGGTCTATATGAATTTGAATTTTCTAATGGAAGAGTTTGACTGGGTTTTCCCCTATAAAGGGCTTTTAGCCCTGGCTGAGAGTGTACATCTAGTTTCATAGATCTTCATGCTTTTGTTTTGATGATTGCTTGATGAAACAAAGATAAAAGAAGAATATAAGAAAGTTAATAAGAACACACATATATCAAAAGTAGTTATCTACACAAGAAAACATTTTTGCCTTTCTGATTTTCTAACATGGTATCAAAGCTAAGGTGAAGAAGAAGGAAAAAGGCAGATTGAAGATATATTTGAAGAAGAGATATAAGAAAAAGGGTTTCAAGGAAATGTAGAAGATAGAAATATGACAAAATCAATGAAGGGATAAAAAAATTTAGAAGGAGCCTCCAACTACATGGCATGAAAAAAGAGGATAGATCTTATCCTCGCTAAGCACAAATTTTTGGACCTTGTTCAAGGAAAAGTCAATAAGCCTGCAGATGGAGCAGATAAAGAGAAGTTTAGAGAAATCGATGTTAAAATTTGACAGATCAGGGATGAATTTCTCTTAGAAGAAATCATATCTTTCAGTTCCGTTTGGACCACCTATAATAAAATTTCATTTCTAACAATTCTAATATGACTTTCCAAAAATAGTAAGTCATATCTCAATTTGGAAGTGACTTTCCAAAAATAGAAAGTCATGCCTAAATGATGAAGGGTGATCTTGACATATGGAATCCACTTTAAAATCCAACCATGATTATACAAGTCAAGAATTATTTGTATCCTTATTAGTATTATTATGATTATGATACTGTTATTTATAAAATAGTCTAAAGTCATTCACCTTTAATGGATTAATAAAAATGAATTCTCTCATGAAATAAGTAAATTAATTTGAGAATATCTTACTTGGAAAATTGAACCTCTTTCTTGGAATAAAATAGTAACTCCACACTTAAGAGAATGTAACTCTCCCTCCTTAATTCAATGTATGACAAAAGTGTAACTCCTCATTAAATGCACTTGTAACTCTCGCCAAATACCCTCTCTCTTCCTAATTCAAATTGTAACTCCTCAAGACAAGTGTACCTCTCTCTCTCTATTCTTGGGATGAGTTACACTTCTCCTCAAGTAACTCCTCCCTCATGGAATTCAATTATCCTATTATTGGCTCAAGGAATGAATTCATTTTGTAACTCTCCTTTCGCATCTATTTAAACAAGAGCAAGTGAGAGTTGAGAGTAACATGTCCATTATGAAGAAGGAGAGCTAGAGTTGAGTGTGTGCAAGAGAAGTGTGAGAGAAAGTGAAGAGTAAGAGCAAGGGAAGAGCTAGAGCAAGTGTGTAGGACAAGATCTAATCAAGAGAAGGAGCAGATTTTCTAGCAAAGAGTAAGAGCATTTCCGCTGCAAGTTGATATAACATTAGTGACTTTATTTATTTTCATTCTTTCTCCTCTCTATACTATGTTGAACAATTGAAGAAATCTAATAGAAGAAGAATCATTTGGGTTTTCCCCTTGTGGGTTTTTCCTTGATCATTGGAGTTTATGTTCTATCTACAATTTTTGTTCTGAAAATTTGTGAAGAAGAAATCTGCGTTCTAAGTAATTGTAACAACATAGTACATTCAGTTTAATGCAAAGTACATTCAATTTTCTGCAAAGTACATTCAACTTTATGCAAAGTACATTTAGTTTTCTACTAGTTTCAACTTTCTACAAAATACATTCAGTTTTATGCAAAGTACATTCAACTTTTTGAAAATTACATTCAGTTCCATTCACTTTTATGCAAAGTACATTCAATTTTCTGCAATTACATTCAATTTTCTACATAGAACTTTCATGTTTCTGCAAAGAATTTTTAAATTTCTTCATAGAACTTTTAGATTTTAACAATCGAACTATTGGCCATGAATCTTATAACAAATGGAGTAAAGGTAATATAATTCCATACATATCCAACATAGACTCCACTCAAGAAATGTATGAGGCCTCTCCAAATTATTCACCATCATGAACATTGGTAAAATAGCAAGCCTCAAGAATCAACTAAGGACAATAAAGATGACAAGAGACAATATTGTATCATCATACTTTGTAAGGATATCTAGAATAAGAGATGAAATCCAAGCAATATATGAAGTTATACCAAAAAAAGAGCTCGTAATTTCCATTCTTCCAGGTCTACCAAAATATTGGAGTTCTTTCGCATTAGGAATTAGTAGTTGGAAGGATACTCCAACATTCGAACAAATGTGGAATGCATGCAGTCAAGAAGAATAAAAAATATCATTAGTAAACAACAAGAAGGAGGATGAAGAATAAAACATCTCTAATGCTTATTCTACTCATCACAAGCAAAAGGGAACCTTCAAGAATTTCAAAGGACCAAAGAAGAAGGTTGACATATCCAAGATTGAATGCTACAACTGTCATAATATGGGTCATTACAAAAATCAATGTCTTGAGAATCCTAGAAATAAGAAGACAAATAGGGAACGAACAATATCACCGATAAAGCTCCACCTAAGAAGAACAAGATTGAAGAATCAAAAGTCAAATACTTATACTACTAAGTCCTCTCTTACATATCATTTTTACTCTTCTATTCTAAGTTTTGTATTGTTTTCCTTTATGTTTTGATTTCTAGTGTTCATAGGTGTAAAATGTCGTGCTAGAAAATTTTTGAATTATTTTGGTAAGTTGTAGGTATCCCTCAAAAGTTTGGATTAAGGGGATTCTTCACCATTTTACCAAAAAATATATTTTTTTCCTTCTTTACTCTTTTATGTTTGGTTTCCTCCTCATATTGAGATTTTCTTGTATTGTATACTAATAACATTTTCTTTGTATTTTCCTCGATAGGAAAGCTTGCAAAATATAGAAAGTTTATGGAGGAGACGTCAAAAGAAGACTTGAATCAAGAAGGAAGTTTTTTTGCAAAGGAAGCTCTTCAAGAATTGATGTCCTACAAGGTTTGTTAAAGAACAATTCTAGTATGTCTTAAACTACAAGTTTTGTTACAAGGTTCTCTTCATAGAAAAGGCATGTTCATTCTCTTTTAAATTTTTATTTACATTATTGACATCGTTATGTCTAGGGTTTTGACTCTTAAATATTCTTGTTATGGCAATTAATCATTAGATTAAATCTACCCTTATCATACCATCTCTTGTTTGATCAATTTTGTGAAACCCTAACCCTTGGGGTTCACTGTAAAACCATAGCCTCTTGTTTCTAAGGGCATGCCATTGTTAAATAATGAAACCCTAGTCTAATTAGGGGTTGTTAATAAAGTCTATAAATCCTATTCTTTTGAAGTTTAGGGTTTTGATAATGTTATAATAGAACCCTAGTTCTTTAGGGTTTGTTGTTAATATCTAGGTTATAAATGAAACCCCATATCTTTAGGGTTGTGTGAATTATGGTTTATGAACAAAAAACTTGCAATAGTCATAGTAATATACTAGGACAAAATCCTAGGTGTATATTCTTTCACATGATTGAAACCCTAGTATGGTCAAAATCGTTATATATCTAACTTTGATGTATGTGCCTTGGGTTTACGTAGTAGGTATGGATATTGATATGAGATGCTAGTGCATGATAATGAAACCATCAATATGTATATGTAAGTATGATATCTAGGGTATATAAGAAAACCCTACTAGAGATTATTATTCTAGGAATTGATGATATTATTTTTTTATGATAAAATCTAGGGCTTACAACAAACCCTAGTAGAGTCTAACATGTAATTCTAAACGTATATTGTTGAAACCTTAGATGTATAGTACTATGGTTTTATTTTTCATTTGATAGAATCTAAGGCTTTGTGTCTCAAATATGAAGTTTAGGGTTTATGACAAAACCCTAGCAAGAAGTTAAAAGATAGAACCCTTGTTGATTGTGAACTTAACTAGGTTTAGGTATTTGATGTCTAAAGCTTGAATGTTTTAATGCTTCCGTTATAATGACATGATTTTGATATGGTTAACTTCATGCTTCTATATAGTTGTATTTGGTTGTGCTTGTCATTAAAGCTTTGCAGGTACATAATCTTCAAGATGTTGGAGATGTTCGTAATTGAAGATGATGATGAAAATGATGTAGGAAGTTATAAGAATGATGATGATTAGTATAACCTTGATGTCATGAATGGAGCCTTGAAAGGATGACGTTTCTCCGATGTTATGAAGTTGTTGATATCCCTAATTTGAGAGGGAGCATGGATAGGAGAATGGGTATATCTCCCCAGTTGAGAGGGAAGGAATATCATGACAGTCATAATGAATACCTTGAAGTAAGAATTAAATTGAAGAATGAAAGTACTAGAAATAGATGTTCACAAAGACTTGAGAAGTACTGAGGTTGTATTTAGTGCTACTGAAGAAATGAAAGAAGAAGAAATCTTTCGACAAGCTAGATTTGGATAACTTGATATAAGTAACATCATAACGATTAAGGACCCCCAAGGTTTTCCTTTACTTGTATATATACTTGAAGGTTTATTACTAATTGGGGTTGTGATTGTGCATGATCTCTTCATAAAATGGTTGAACATTTGAAGCATGCTTAGAGTGGCAGATCTATAGCTAATTTAGTTTATAAGGAGAGATGAAGCATCTTATGGAAAGATACTTGGGAGGACATCTAGTTAGCCTATGTGTTGATGTCTAGATATCGAAGTAGGGAGGGTGGAATTGGTCATGGAGCTCCGACCTTGGATACACACCTAGATCCCTGAGCTAGTGGTAGAGATTAAAATCATGATGGTACCTAGAGTGGCTAAAGCTTGAACCCACCTTATTCCCACCCGATTAGAGTACCATGGTCACATATCTAATTTGTAGCACTATGTGTGTTGTGACTATTCATAGAGAATATAATTTTGAGATATTCCATGTACATGTAGATATATGTAATTATGAATACCTCCCTAGTTAAGAGGGGAGTGTTGAAGAATGTAACTAGTGTCGGTCTTCATAATTGTATTTGAGTCCTGATGTAATGTATTTATCAAAAGAAAGAAAAAGAATTTTATTGTTAAAGAAATTGACTTATTAAAGCATGGATTTCACGCTTGGGTCAATGGTTTATAGGTCAAATCTCCCATTGTAGGCTTCTAGGGTTTATGTCAAGTGTCCTTGTCCATGTCATAATGTAATAGACCCTTCTTGGGCATTGTTAATAAAGAAACAAATTTATTTTGATGTAAATTAGGTCTTCTAGACCTCCTCCACCAAGTTGCCCTAATTGAGGGGAAAAATATCCTATATAAAATCAACAACTCGACCTCATTTGGAGCACTCACTCATCAAGTTCGATTTGCAATTTCTGGGAAAAGAAAAAGTGTGAAATTCAAGGGACAAGGAGGAAAGGGCTAGCGAAGGAGAAGGAGCTATCTATCAAGCGCAATAATTGAAATTTATATATCTCTCTCTCTCACATGTGTGAAGTTTTTGAGATACTAGATGGGTCGAAACTGCAGTCTTGAAGCAGGGATGAAATTATGAGTTGATGGGGGCCAAAATTTTGGGTTGTAGCTACTAGACAATAAAATACTACTGAAGATTGGTGGAGAAGGAAGGTCTTTTGGTCTAAGTTCTTGGTCTATCTAAACCTGAATTTGTCAGTGGAAGAGTTTGATTGGGTTTTCTCCTATATATGGGTTTTAGCCCAGACTGAGAGCCTACATCTGGTGTCATTGATCTTCATGTTTTTATTTTTATTTTTTATGATTGTTTGATGAAACAAAGATAAAATAAGAACATAATAAATATAACAAGAACACAAGGATATCACAGATAATTATCTACATAAGAAAATGTTTTTGCCTTTCCAATTTTCTAACACACTTAGCCCTCCTGAACTACGCACTATGCAGTCTCATCCCTCAATCTCATCCTTTGCCTCTTGGAACTATGCAATGCACAATTACTGCCTTCCAAAACGGCACACTGCACGGTCTCAGTGCTCAACCCTGGCTACTTAATCTCCATAACTACGCAGTTCAGCCTCCTAGTCAACTTCTTTTGTGCACTGCACAGTCTCAAGCCTCAAGCCTCCAACCTGACTCCTTGAACTGCACAAATTCACAATCCATTGGTTGTTCTCCCTCCAGAACTGCGTATTGGGCAACTTCAAGCATCAAACCTGACTCCTTGAGCCCTTCAAACTCAGTCAATGAGTTCTTGAAGCATGTTAGACTAGGAGTTTTAGAACTGATGTTGTCTTATCATGAGTTTATTTCAGTTGCATGTATTATATCTTGTCATGACAGGATGATGATGAAGGAGAAGAGGAGGGATACCTTGTTAGGAGACACCTATGTAGCAAAAAAGAAAAGTTGAACATTGAATAAGATGAAGAGACACTAGCTTCTGACAGAAGATCAAAGATCAGGATCGCATGAAGACTCCATATCAATCAACCCCTTGGAGGATGAATACAAATCACATGAAAGATCCATCATGAAGATGCAAAGAAAGCAGCAAAAGAAGCAACTTGGCAATGCCACATCATCATGAAGTTTCATGTCATCATTGGCAAGAATCATCTCTAGAGTCACATGTGTCATAGTGTCTTGCCACATCATTTGTGGAATGTAATTATGTAATTTTCAAAAATGAGGAAATGTAAAAATGTGTGGAATACGAAGGGTCCCACATGGAATATAAAGAGTCACTATTGTGTTCTAAGGTCATATAGAAGCTCAAATGTCATGTAATAATTCGAAAATTCATTGTAGAAGCTCAAGAGTCATGAGGGAGATCGAGAGTCACATGGGAGGTGAAGAGTCACCTCATTTGTTACAAATACATACTCATAATGCAAAAATAGGAGAATTTTTGGACTTGTACTTTCACCTTAGCTTCTCTAGCATTGGCATAGGAGAGAAGATATTCTTTGGATAAGCAAGTGGTGACTTAAATTTCCACTATTGGGGCTAGTGTGGTGGCATTGTACTTCTATATCTTGGCACTTCCACTTAATATATAAAGCCTCAATGAGGAAACACATTTTCATGCATGTATCATGAATATTGTAGCACTATTCTTTAGATTTTTGCGCTATGTGTTTCGTTCATATGTACTAATGAAATTGAAATATTTCGGTGGCTTTGGTACTTATCCTGTTGAAGGTGTGTTCTATTTGGTTTTATGATCATGGTTCGTTGGTGAACTACTTTGCAGACTAACCTGTGATCCTCTTATGCTTTTGTGTGCCTCTTTTAGGATGACACTTTTCATTTTCTTCTAGAGGCTCACTCTTTTGCTCCCTGCTATGAAAGTACCTTGTATACATCACAATTGTATGCCCCACAGTGTCAACTTGCTTGTTGGAAAGAACATTTGTATAACCTCTTATGTTAATAATGGAAACCAAGGAAAATCCCTAAGGATAATGGAAACCAACCGTATTTCCGGCTGGGGATCCTACTCCAAATGGTGTGAGGTCTAATTGGGACTTCACGTTGGGGAGACCCTTTTGGTAGACGTATTTCCAGCACCGTAAACAGTTGGTGCTATAAGGAGGGAAAAATGACAAGTTGTGCCCGTTGAGTCTGTTTGAATCTCTAATCTTACATGGTTTTTTCCAAAATCGTAATCCCATAATGTTTCTCTAATGAAATTGACTTATCTCAATTCAGGTTTGATGGTGAGGGTGGTACATTCATAGCCAAACATATATACGATTTCGTAGTTTTTGTAAATCTAATGAAATTGATGATGAAGATGTAATTTGTATATTATTCACCCTCACTCTTGAAGGTCAAGTTAAGAATTGGTGTCAGAATTTACCATCCATTCTCATTCATTCATTCGATAAATTTCTCAAGGATATTTATCAAGCCTTTGAAAAGTATGATTATCAAGATGTATGTAATAGGATTGATCTGCTCAGAAAGAAATTTGGTGAATCTGTAGAGGATTTTCTTAATCAGTTTTTTCACCTTTTCTATGCATTAGGGGAATTTTGAGGTCTAAAATGGGGCTCCTAAGGAAATTATAAAATAATAGTGGAAATAATAAAATAAGATTAGATTACATCACCAAATTTTAGAGGGAAAAAAGAAAAAACTATTTTTTCAACTTGTATTTTCAACTTTTCTCCCTATGGGTTTACTCAAATTTTGAGCGGAAACACTCGTTGGATGAAAAATTTGATTCCTCATCCAAGAAGTACCCATTTCACATACTTTTTATTTACCCTACTACACGAAAAATGAGAAATACATAAAAAAACATGATTGTAATCACGTTATTTCATGTATTTCTCATTTTTTGTGTAGCATGGTCGATTGAAAGTATGCAACATGGGTACTCCTTGGATGAGGAATTATTTTTTTCATCCAAAGAGTACTCCCGCTAAAAATTTGGGTAAAACCTTAGGGAGATAAGTTGAAAATACAAGTTGAAAAAATAGTTTTATTATTTTATTATTTTTTAATCTTTTTACTTTTTAACTCCAAAAATGGTGAATCATCCCCCATGGTTGATATCGTCATCTTGAATCCTATTGGTTCTTATAAAGTTTATTTTGGTTGTACATTTTTCCTAGGAGGCCCATTTTAGACCTCAAAATTCCCCTAATGAATTTCCTGACAGAGTGATTGATTCATATTTTACTAGTGAAAAGTTTCAGAGCTTGGTTCCTCTCTATGTGAAATCATTTGCATCGGAACCCTTCGATGATTCTTCTCTCCCAACTTATGTTGATCATTAGATACCCCAAATTTGTGAGGAGGAACCTATTATTTTGTTTGTTCCTTGTCCTCCTCCTTTTCTAGTACCAATTTGGGTGCCCCCTGGTGATGAGTTAAAGTTTGGAAATCTGAAAATTGAATTGTTGATCAGTCCATTCAACCTCCACCAAATTCCCATGATTCAGATCCTATTGGTGAGAACTTGGAATGGTTTAGTAATTACATGGAGTCTGAAGTAAAAGTTAATCCCTTAGTTTTTTAAGATTGCATTATTATACATAATTCTAATCTTGAATTTGATCCAATTGAGAACATAAATTTCTCATGATTCCTTGTTTCATGATCCACTTGATCAATATACTTCATCTTTTAATGATATTCAACCTGTTGTTTCAAGCAACAGGAACAAGGTAGTTTCATTTCATAGGTAGAGGAGAAAAGTGTTGAAGACATGTTCCATATTTCCTCCCTCTTTCAGGATGAAAACCTTCCATTTTTAGTTGACTGATCTTGTGATATTGATAACCTGTAAAATGATTTAAAATCCTTCATTAAAGTTCATACTTTGGACAACCATCACCATGACATCCCTGCTTCCATTAACATGTGTGGTGATGGATATCTAAGTGCATCTAATGATATATTTTCTTATGTTGAAGGCTTAGATTTGCAAAGCATCGATTCATAACTTGTTTATCATAGATTTCAATATTCATTTATGCGATGGGAGTCTCTTTCATTTCAGAATGATTCTGAAATTTCTTCAAGACATGCATCTTCAAATATTAAATCTAAAGAAAAATGTTTTCGGGCTTTTGAATCTTTGGTATACCCTACTGAAGAAATGAATGATCAATTGGAATGTTGCACTGGTATGCCTGTTTTCGATCATTATGATGATAAAGATAATCTCATGGATCATAACATGCATGTTGATCTGTTTCTCTTACAAGATCAATATGATTTTACAACTGGTGTTTCTCCTCTTGAGTCTTTTCATCTTTCCTCACCTATGACACATTACTCATTGTACCCAGATATGTGAGATAAGTTTGTTATACCAACATATATTTATCCGACTGATCATGGTCACAATAAGGTATGGGATGGTGTGGCCCTACGATCAGAGGATCAAAAGCTTGAATCTATTATTCATGATCTATTCAATTGTAAATATTTTATTAGTCACAAGGAATATGTTACAATTCTAAATGATCAAGGGAGTTTTCCAATTAATGCATATCAGTTTTCCATCCATCAAGAATCTGATATGTCTAATCTTGAGTCTGGTTAAACCAGTGGAATTAACAATATTTTCATTGATACATTTGATGACAATGGTGCATATGTACTTGCATATTTTTCTAAGCCACCCAAATTTGATTATCCACCATCAGAAAGTTCAGAAACCTATCAGGAAGTCGAGGCACTTCAACCCCGTTGATGGTTATGTCAGGTTCTCGCAATCCTATTGACTTCTCCAAACTAATTTGGATCCATATTTTCACGCATATTTCTTTCTTTAACATCTGTCCACTAGTTGTGAGTTCATTCTTTAAGGACTTTTGATATTTTCAAATTGATCTTCACGATATTCAAGACAATGTTTTTTATCAGATGAAATATTCTTGTTTGGTTAATATTTCATTATCACGTGAATCCCTTGCATCACACTCAAAGTTGGAAAGCACATCTCTCACGGATCCCCATAGTTTCAAAGCCTGCCATTTTGTTTATCAAGATAAAGGTAATTCTAGGTTAAAGGATATATCTTTTTCAAACACTTCCAAGATTGATCACCTTCTTATCAATTTCGTGTATTTCATGGATCTAATCATCTTTTTCACACACATTATGTTCTTGAGTGATGGTAAATGCTTGATTCATTCGACGAATCAAGACCCTTGTGTGGTTATGAATACCTGGTTTGATTTGACCCTTGCTTCCAATCTTTCACCAGCACGTTATATTAATTGTTTTCTCGAATTTGTGATGTCAATGATTGTTTTAAATACCTTAATCTTTCATATTATTTGCATGATGTCTAGTTAGTTACAAAGAAAACCAATGGAGAATCGATGATCTTATAGTCACCAATCTAGTCATAGTCATCTTACATTGATTAATTTTGTTGAATCAAGTGATCTTCATGGTTTATCATTTCATGATTCATATGCTTTTCAGATAGTTGAGGCACTTCAACATGAGCTAATGGTTATGTCAGCTTCTCACCATCTTGACAAGGCTTCTGAACAAGATCAAATCAAATTCCGCTCAGAATATTCTTCTTTCAATTTGGATGCGTTAATTGAAAATTCATTTTCTCATGAATATCAGGGTTTTCAAATTGATTGTTCTGAATATCAAGATCCAATTGTTGAATGGTTAGAGTAGTCTTGCATCACAATCTTTGTCGCAAATAATAAGTTTCGATCTTTTTTGGTGTTTGCAAAAAATAAAAACATGAATGAATGTACTTCCATGAGTAGATTTCAAGGTTTGTATGATCATAATTTCAAGCAACAAGGTAAAGTTTGAAATTGGTTAAAGCTAGTAAGTAGGGCACATCTTTCTATTGATAAGCAAGACCTTCAATTCATTATGTAGGTTTGCCAAGTTATAGTATTTTCTTTTCCACAATGTTTTATACTGCTTTTATATTTGTGATTACAAGCCGGGAGGGGTTACAGGGCGCTACATTGGAAATCCATTATACTTAGACCTTACCTTCTATATGGTTAAGTTAGGAGTAGGTTTCGTGACATGTTAGTTTTACTTGCACACTCATCCCTACATTTTTCCTCTTATCTAGTCATTTGCATTTGTTTGTCTGTTTCTTTTGTATACCATGTTTCTTTTTAGTCAAGGTTTAATTTCGCCTTGATTTTTATTTTTCTTTCTATCATGTCTTGTCTTTCTTTCGACTTTGCATGAAAATGCTCTCCCTTGGCACGAAAGACAATGTGGAAAAACTTGAAAAGGGAAATTGTGACGATGAACAATGCTTGGCTTATTTGTTATTCTCTTCTCTATTTTGGGTTTACATATCTTTAAATTCATTGATGTCCTAATGGAAATATCCATTCAAAGGAAAGCCTGTGGTCAAACCATGAAATTCATATCTATTCTAGGATCTTCATTCCTTGACTCAATGTTGTAATTAAATAGTGTTCTTCTCACCGATCCAATTGAGTAGAAGAAGGGAAGGGGAAAACAATAGTGAGAAAACCAATATTAGAGGTATATATAACCTTCTTTGAAGGAACAATCTCTTCTACTCTCAATAAGTCAGGATCCCTCTTCTGCCCCATGGAATAATAAGTGTCGAAGCATAGTTCTCTAAATAAATAAATAAAGGGCGAAAGAAGAGAAAGGCTTCCTATGCAGAGAGGTTAAGAAATTAACTTCGTCGGGGTAATGCTCAAGCTCACTAGTAGTGAAGCAATTCTTTTGTTCTTGTAGTGACTCTATCGGGGTACTTTTTGAGACTACTGACAACAGAGCAACACCCAGAGATGGAAAATAAGACTCTAATTATCTTAAACTCACAATTTATATTACCCTTCTCCTGAATTGAAACAATTGTGATATGGAAATATTTGTGAATTTGTTTAGCCGAGGAAAGGAATAGAGGAGACTATATCCATAACAAGGTCAAATGGGGAAGCCAAGGTAATCCATGAGATGAATCACTATTTGTTGAAAGACTAAGACCTTGCACTTAAGGATAGAACCTGAACAGAGAAGTTGGTGTTATACTAGTGTGTCGCTAAGTGTTTACACATCGATCAACATACTCCAAAAATTTTCTTACATGTGAATTTTGGAGCCTACTAAGGATCTAGCGATCTATTGTTCTATAGTCGCTTCATGGTCGATTAATCTTATGTTAAGTGTTAATTCATCTTCTTGGTTTCTAAGTGTCGAAGTCACTTGCTCACACATGTTCAGTCCATAATAATTTCATGAGCACATTATTTTACACAAGCTTGAACATGCATAGCACATTCCATCAAGATAGTACCTATGCAATGTTCAAACTATGTTGATAATGAGTGCACACTTTCAATTGGTAGTCTCTAACTTTTGGTTGTGATTGTACTTATATTTCGGTGAGTTTTTCTTTGGGTTCGTAAATTTCGCTTACATGTTTATGACTATTTATTTTGCTTTCCTTCACTTTAATAAGTGTCTTTTTCATGTTATCTTTTCCTTGGCATGTGTCGCTTTCAATGTCGTTTTCACTTTGTAAGTGTTGTTGTCACTTTTTCCTTACCATTGCAAATGTTGTCTTTTGGCATGGGAATTGTTGCATATCGCATAATCATTGTTAATTTTCATTTAAATTAGTAACTTTGGTGTCAATGGGTCCTATTTATCATATATACATGTATTCCACTCATTCCCAAAGTTTCATGCAATGTCACACTAGTGTCATCATTGTTGTTGCAACATGTATCTTGAGTCTCACACTTTGAGGAAATTGTTGTATTACATCACATTGAGGGGATTTTGTTGTTTGTGTGTTCTGAGTGATCAATGTTATGTCATTGATTTTTATAAGTGTGTGTTCATGTTCAGGTTTTGTCTTTTCTCACTTTGACCTCACTGATCCCACACTTAGCCAAATTCTGAAAAGTTCTTTCCCGAGCAACTTGGCTTTACTCAACCCTCCTGAACTATGCATTGTGTAGTCTTAGCCCTCAAGATAATCCCTTACCTCTTGTAATTGTGCAATGCATAGTTCCTGCCTTCTAGAACTGTGCATTCTGTAGTCTCAGTGCTCAACCTTGGCCCCTTGAGCTCTAGAACTGCACCGTTCAGCCTCCCAGTTAGCTCCTTATGCGCACTGTGCACTCTCAAGCCTCAAGCCTCCATATTGACTCCTTAAATTGTGCAACTACACAATCCATTTCCCTTTCTCACTATAGAACTGTGCATTGGGAAATTTCAAGCCTCAAGCTTGCATCCTTGAGCCCTTCAACTGCGAAATCACCCTACCCTGACCTTCATGAACTATGCATTACACAGTCTCAAGCATCACTCCTTGCTCCTGACCTCTTGAGCTACGCAACTGCACAATCCTTGTGCTTGTCTCTTAGTATAGCACATCGTTCCAACTCAGTCAATGCATTCATGAAGCATGTTAAACTAGGATTCTTCGTATTGATTTCATCTTGTCATGAGTGGATTTCAGTTGCCGGTATTATATATTTTCATGACAGGATGATCGGGAAGGAGAAGAAGAGAGAGACCTTGCTAGAAGACACCTATGTAGCGGCAAAGAAAAGTTTAATATTGAAGAGAAGTTGAAGAGACATTAGCTTCTGATAGAAGATAAAAGATAAGGATCGCATGAATACTCCATATCAATCAACCCTTTGAGGATGAATAAAAAGCACATGCAATATCCATCATGAAGATTCAAAGAAAGCAACAAAAGAAGTGGATTAGAAATGCCACATCATCATTAAGTTCCATGTCATCATTTTCAAGAGTCATATTTAGAGTCACATGTGTCATAATGTCTTGTCACATCATTTATGGAATGTAAGTATGTAATTCTCCAAAATGAGGAAATGTAAAAATGTGTGGAAGACCAAGAGTCGCACATGGAATATAAAGAGTGACTATTGGGTTCTAAGGTCATATAGAAGCTCAAAGGTCATGTGAGAATTTGAAAAGTCATTGTAGAAGCTCAAGAGTCATGAGGGAGATCGAGAGTCACATGGGAGGTGAAGAGTCACCTCATTTGTTATAAATACACCCTCATAACTCAAGCAAAGGGGACTTTTGGGACTTGTACTTTCACCTTGGCTTCTCTAGCATTGGCATAGGAGAGAAGATATTTCTTTGGAGAAGCAAGTGGTGACTTAATGTTTCACTATTAGGGCTAGTGTGCAATATTGTACTTGTATATCTTGGCACTTCCACTTAATATATGAAGCTTAATGAGCCAACACATTTTCATGCATGTATTGTGAATATCGTATGACTATTTGTTAGATGTTTGCAATATGTGTTTCATTCATATGTACTAAGGAAATTGAACTATTTCGGTGGCTTTGGTACTTATCTTGTTGAAAATGTGTTGTATTTTGTTTTATGATCGTGGTTGGCTTGTGACTAATTTGCATACTAACTTGTGATCCTCTTATGCTCTTTTGTGTCTCTTTGAGGATGGTACTATTACTTTTCTTCTAGAGGCTCACTCTCTTTCTCCTTGTCATGAATGTACCTTGTATACATCACCATTGTATGGTCCATAGTGTCAACTTACTTTCTTGTTTCAAACAACGTTTGTCTGATCTATTATGTTGATAATGGCAGACAAGGAAAATCCCTAAGGATAATGGAAAGCAATCATATTTCTAGTTAGCGATCCTACTCCAAATGGTGTGAGGTCTAATTGGGACTTCACATTAGGGACACCCATTTGGTTGACAGATTTCCAACATCGTCAACACAACTATTGGAAGGAGCAATGGCACTGGTAGTACTTGTGATATAATTCAAATAATTGGTGCGTACCTATATTAAATAAATCAATCATTGCACCATTCAACCAAGAGTGATGAATTTAGCTACAATTTTCATTGACCAATCGATGACCCCAATTCAAGAGGAGCTCAAGATATTCCAGATTCACATTGGATGACACTTGTCTTAAAATGAAGTTAAGCGAGGTCTAAATAAACTGAGAAAACTTAGAAGGATTTCCAGTTTCACTTAATTAAAAAGCATTTTTGTTAAGGATGATGCATAGAATAATCCATTCAATAGATCTCTACAAGAAAAATTCCACTCCAAATCTTTGAAGAAAGGACAAAGTGTTACACCAAAGAAAGAGAAGGACACGATGCCATGCCAAAAAAGAAAAAAATCTTTGACAATGATTGTTAGTATAGAGAACAATCAAAAGAGTATTACTTGAGGCTTAATCCATAGAAGCACTAGAAGTTTAAAGGAAACAAGGAGAAAATGGGTTTTCAACTTCATGATAAAAGTCGTTTGTCTAATGTCAATAGTTTTCCTAGTTGAAAAAAAATGGAAATCTATTCTCTACTGACATCTAGATTAAAAAGGAGCTCATCACCATAAGTTTGGTATTGGTAATCATTGAGGTTTAATCTTAAAAGTGGTAGTTGATATGCATAATATACCCACAATTGATCACTTTGAACCTTACTATTTGGGTTGGCTAAGTGATAATAGGAATGTATGTTCAACATAAATGTAAGGTGAAGCTTGCCATCTCAATCAACAATAACAATGAAATTGAGTTTGTGAACAGTTTCATTTCTTACCATATTTATTTATGGGCCTAGATGCAATCTATTTTTAACACATGTTTTTAATGATATCTATAGGACCATGGTGCAATTTATCAATGATACAACAATAAATACTTGTTAAAATACCCACATATTCGACAATAACGTATAATAATCAACACTAAGACTATTTTCAATGATGGAATCTCAAAGACTAATCGAGTCCCATTCTAGGCTATATAAAGAAGACAAGTTCAAATTTCCCACCAATGTTATAAATTTAAAGCCTAGATCTACAAGTGTGCAATCAAATAAACTTGGGCACAACAAAAGTCACATGAGAAAAGAAAATGGATAATTTGATACAACCTATTGAGAAATTGTTTAAAGAGCCTTAAGGTATGCCATTAAACCATGCAATTGAACATACTACCTGAACCATATTCATGTGAACCATTAGTAATTGGGAATAACTTATATTAAACTAAACTCCTTATTACTAAGGAAAAAAGATAAAGCGTTAAGTTGAACCCATCACTCATACCTGGGATGTCTAATCCAGCTAGTCTACTAAAACCATACCATTCATGGGCATCTACCCAAACTAACCCATCAAATCATATTATTACTCACTAATCCTACCAATTTGTTGTTTAAGAAAACCTTGACTCATCAATTGTTGTCCCATAAAATGATTGATTAACTTGTCTCCCCTCAAACCATCTGGTATCACCAACTTGACCTATACAAAAACACCTCCTCTTTTAACTTTAGACAAGTTTTATAATGCATTTTTCACCTCACTGCGTGCTTTTTTCATCATTTACATCTAAACAAGATTACTAATAAAATACAAGAACACTCTATTTAATAAATGAATTGTGAAAATACCTTCATGAAGATAATGTTTTTAGGCGTTCATTGTACTTGTGCCCTTTGACCTCCTTAGCTACTTGGCCACTATATGTTGGTTGGCTTTTTGGACTTGTCTGTTTTCCCCAAGGAAAATTATTTCAAACTCGCTAAATGTTGAAACCAGAATGGAACATCTTTGCATTTATATAATATAAACAATTATAAGAGGAATAGGAATAACAAAATATGAATAAAAATTAATAGTGGATTATATACTTTTGTAAATGGGCATATGCTTCTTGAAGTAATTACTTCATGTGTAATCACAAGTATAAACTAACTAATTAACCGACATACTAATATGTACAAGTGTTTTCTTAGTGACTAAAAAATAAAAGACAATACATTTTCCTAATAAATGTGTTTTTTATACTAAGTAGGCATAGGATTTATGTTTTGGGTCATTGTTCGAGATACCTTAGTGTGGATCAATATAGAAAATGCTTTGACATTAGGTCATAAGGGTTAGCTTTAGGTTTAAATGAGTTAAACAATGAGGCTTATATCAAAACTACATGATTTGTTAAGTTGGAATGCATCATTATATAATTAGTCATTTATCTTGATATTTTTTGGGCGGAAAAATTGGAGGAATTAGCTTGCAAGGTCTATTTTAGGGGTAGGTTTAAATTTGGGGATTGAAATCTAAAACCTTCAAAAGCTAGGTTAAGACATCAAATTACACTTTTTGGGGTCAAAACATTGCAAGAGTTGATCTCAACCCATCAATGTTCTTATGCACATTGAAAGATTCTGAATACTATAAAAAATAATCTCAGTCAAAGGTTGTATGCAGAACTTATGCCCCTCGCAAGTTGATATGCCATGTTAACTACCAAAGTATCGAGTGGATGCCACATAGACCCCCATTACTCACAAAATTGAGCTTTCACTTGTGGACTTTCAAGAAGATTCTAGAGGGTCCAAAACACTAACACTGATTAAGGATTGAGGCAAGCAAAAATCCTAACACTAACCCTAGACGACTATTGATTTAAGTTAAATATTGAACAATGAGGAAGAGAAGGGGTTCCAATGTTTTTGTATTATTATTGTTCCATAGTTGGGTGGAGAGTCTAGAAGTGGTATATGGAAGCATAACAAAGGAGGTAGAAGATTTCATAGCAACTATTCAAGACATAATGTCCATGGAAACTCCACAGTGAGTGCTTATTTCTTTGTACTTGCATTATATAACTGAGAAAACTAGAGTAGATCATAGGTTGCACCTTCTAACTAGGTTTTCTCTTGTACTAGGTTTTCATGCCACATTTTGTCTTTATTTGTGTGAATAATGTGTTCAGTTGCTTTTTCTTTCATTTTTTCTTTCAATTATTTCCATAAATTTGATCACCAAGGCAATAATGATAAATTTTTGATCTAAGATAAGAAATTGCAATAAATTTTTTTAGAATATTATAATATCTATTATGGAAAATTATTCTAGTGGAAATATCCATGATAGTTTATAGATCATATTGGTATCAAAACAATTTCTTTGTGGTTTTTTAGGGAACTTGTAGGATCCACATATTGGCTTAAGAAGAGAGTCAAAGAACTTTACCCATGGAAGATGAATCTAGTAGTAACAACCTTTAGGATGACGTAAAAGAGAGAATTTTGAATTTGGAAGAACAAGTTATTAATATATCTTGCAACATGGCCCTCCTTATGGAAGCTCTAGCAAAAACATTTGGACCTTTTGGTGGATCTAACTCAAAATTAGATCATACAATAAATCAAGAGATAATGAAGACTCATAAAGGATGTTGATAAAAGAGCTAGAGAAAGAGAAACAAAGTTTCAGTGTCATCACTTCTTTACAATATATGTTTGAAATTGAAGAAAATGTGGGCCTCAAACCCTACCAAGGTGGTATTTATGCTATTAAATTGAATAATTGGTTACAATAGTTAGAAGTTTATTTCAATGTCCATAACATAGAAGAAGAGAAAAAGGTTTCATTTGCTTGACTAAAATTATAGGGCCATGGATTAACCTCATGGGGAAGTCATGTACACACTTAGGCTAGAGGGTGATCCCTTCATAACTTAGTGGGATTTTCTTAAAAAATTAATCAAGTCCGACTTCTACCTTGTTTAGTATTGTAGAGGAGAAGAAGATCCATTGGCATCAATTTAGTTAGAGGCAAGGGTAGAGTGTGCAAGAGTGCATCATCGAGTTCAGAAAATTGGTGATTATGTTGGGTATATCTCCTAAGAACCTATACATACTCAAGTATTTAGTGGGTATGCATGGTGATTTATAGAAGCAGTTGACGCTCTTTAAACCTAGGAAACTTGATGAATCCTATATGCAAGCATAGTCCCTGGAGAATATTGGCAATAAGAAGTGATAGTTGAGTGGTTCCAAACAAGAAAACCGCCAAGATGATTCCAAGGAGGAGGAGAAGTGCAAAGGAAAGAACAAGATGACCACAATGACTACACATCAGAGCAAGGATATAAACAAACACTACAACCATTGTAATATCAATGGTCATGCCAAAGATGAAGTGCTGGAAGTTATATCCATAGATGGATCCAAGAATTGTAAGAAGTATGCTAAGAAGAAGGCATTGCTAGTCATGGATTCAGGTAATTTGGTAGAGAGCACATTGGATATGGCTGAAAAAAGTGTTTACAATATAGTGCATAAGAAGTGAACTTAAGTATCCTTCATCATAAGGAAGAGAAGGAGGTGACTAAAGTATTACATATGAAGATCTGAACCAATAAGAAAAAGGTGGATTCTCTATTTGATTATGATTCACGAGTCAACCTCATAGAAAAATCTTCGATTAGAAAGCTTGGATTATAAGTCCATGATCATCCTAACCCATATACAATAGGATGGGAAAATAATTATGGATATGAAAGTCGCTAAACAATTGAAGGTCAAATTTGATATAAGTGCAAACTATATTGTTAAAGTGGGGGTAGATGTAGTACCACTTGATGTGTGTGGTGTAGTATTTAGAAGTCGTTATGTGTATATGAGGGACAAAATCTTCATGAGCAGAGAAAACCGTTACTACCTAATCAAGGATGAGATGTATTTCATCATCAATTCCCATAAAGTTAAATCTAAGATTTCTCTTGTAAGTGCTAAAGAGAATCAACAAAGAGATGAATCCGTAGAAGTAAAATCATTTTTAAATGGATGTACTAAAGAGAAGAAATGTTAGTTAGAGGAGTTATTGGAGGTATATTTAGAAATTTTTCAAGATCCTACAGGGTTACCACCTAAGAGGGAAGTGGAACATGAGATTGACTCCTCCTTGTCAAAGATTGATTATACAGATAGTCCATCCTAGAAGAAAATGAAGTGAAGAAATAATTATAGTATCTATTATGATATAAGTGCATTGATTTTTCTAATGTTCATACACGTGTGTGGGATTGAAAATGTTTGTTATTGAAGAATGGACCATGTACGAGAAAAGGATTCTTAGAGAACTGACGAATATAATGACTAGTTATCTATGTATTAGTGGATGGAAACATTTTTATATGGACTTCAACAATGTTTATGTTTTTTAGGTACAAGATGAAAAATGATGAAAAGTGAGAATAAAGAATTAAGAAGGCCAAAGATCATAAAATACTAAAGATGAATACTAAGGGTAGTGAAGGAAAAGAGTATAGAAGATGAAGATGAAGACATGACCATTTCAATGAAGATTGGATATTGAAATCACAAACACTTGTTAAGGGGGAGTATGAAGGATTAAATCCTATTGTGATATTTAATGACTAAATTATGTGATGGTTTGTAATGATATAGACCAAATTTTAGAAGTCTATGTAAGAATGGCAAATGAGGAGAAATGAGAGATGTTAGGGATCAAGATTGCTTGAGAGTTTCATGGGAATATTTGAGGGGATATTTTTGGAGATAGTTATGGAGATGATTTCAACAAAATATATAATTCTAAAATTGTTGTTATGGTCACCTTAACTCATTTAAAGGGACCATTTGTACAATAGAAGCAACACGCGAGAATGGATTATTAATATAATTTCCCCATTGGGGGTTTTTGAAGCATATAATTCCAATGTCCCTTGTTTTTTGTATGTTTGTGTTTATTTTTTGTAGGATGGTGAATCCATCACATTGGAGTAGGGAATAATTCAACCAAGTGCCTCACCTTGTGAGTCACCTATGACATAGTACCCAAGAAGGATGAGACTTGAAAAATGTATATTGACTATATAGCTTTGAACAAGATCATCCTCAAGAATTACTACTTGGTTTTCCCAAAATCAATGATTTGTTAGATAAGTTGTAGCATGCCAAGTACTTAATCAAGTTAAATCTCAAGTCAATACACCGTTAGGTATGAGTTAAAGTAGAAGACACTTGGAATACCATCTTCAAGGCAAGGGAATGTCTCTATGATTGTTTGCTAATTCTTTTTGGTTTATGTAATGCACCATCTACATTTATGTGTTTGATGAATGATGTATTATGTCCCTTTATACATTAATTTGTGATAGTGTACTTAATTGATATATTAGTTTATGGCTCTACCTAGGAATAACGTATCTCACATCTCATCTTGGCTTTAGAGATTCTAAAGAAACATCAAGTATTAGTTAACCTTAAGAAACATGAGTTTTCTTAGTAGTGATTGGTATATTTAGGTTGTTTGATTGGTGAAGGGGTACTCTCAGATAGATCTTGCAAAGATGGACAACATATTCTAGTGGCAAGTTCCTACTAAAGTCATTAAAGTTAGGAGTTTCATTGGGGTAGTTTGATACCTTAACAAGTTTACAATATCCTTTTTAGTTGTATTTGTGCCACTTCAAACCATAACAACTAGTGGTTAGAGTTTCTAATGGTGAAAATTCGGCATAGTGATTTTAATGCGTTGAAACAAAAGATTTTTCAAGCAAAAATTCTTGCATTTCCAAACTTGTAGAGTCCTTTCAAAGTGGAGATGGATGTATGTGGATATGTTATAGGAGTTATTTCGATGTATGGCGATAAGTTGATATGATATCATTGTGAAATGGTTCATGATTATTTTGAACTACCCTAGATATGATAAGAAACTTTATGCCCTTGTTCACGCTATTAAGAAGTAGAAGCACTATCTGAGGAAAAGGAAACCATTATCCACACTTATCACTAGCCACTGTAGTTTTTACCAACTAGAGTAAGATTCCACAAACTGGATGATACAAGTGGATGTGGATTTTGTATTAATTTCATTTAAACATCAAGCATATGAAGGGAGACACTAATACATTGGCATGCATTCTTTGGCCACCCACATTCAAGATTACAAATTTGGGGACTCTTATACACATGGATCCCCTTACCCATGAAACATACAAAGAGGCATACATGGAAGATGAGGACTTTAAATAGGTGTTTCAATGACTGCAAGGTCAAATTCATGTAGAACAAAGTGATTATAAGGCTAACTATCATCTCCAAAATGAGTTTCTCTACAAGGTAGTCAAGCTCTATGTTCCTAAGGGTGAAAATTGCACATTTTGGTTTTGGAAAGATAGATGCCAACTTATAGAGGGTTGAGTATTGGCCTAGAATACAAGAAGATGTAGGTTGGTTTATTAAAGGATGCATACTTTGTTGCACTACCAAGCCTAGTAAAATAAAGCAAGGTTTATATCATTCCTTACCTATACCCACTAGACTCTAGGATAATGTCACCATGGATTTTGTGGATGGTTTTCCAACAACCAAAAATAGACATGACTATTTATTTGTGTTAGTTCATAGGTTTATCAAGATGTGCACTCTTATGTTTTGTAAAAAAATCATCAAAGAACAATAAGAAACAAACATGTTCTTTAAACAAGTGAGCATGCACTTTGGTATCTAAAGGAGCATTATCTAAGATAAGAATACTAGATTTCTTAGTGCCTTTTGGACTATACTTTGAGAGAAGATGGACACCAAGCTAAAAAAATCTACGACATTCCATCTAGAGACAAATAATAATTATAAGTAGTTAACATGATGCCAATTCAACTTTTGAGGGGTTAAAACTAGAAGCATCCAAAGACCTTGGGAGAAATTTGATTTATATTCAACACTTTCATAACTGAGCGGTCTACAATTCTAGTGATAAGTCATCAAATTAATATGTGGTGCTACTAGTAGCATTCTTGTCCTTTTTTTAAGCTTAAAATTGCAACATTTTTGAAACCATGGTTTTGACAACTAATACTATTGTAGTCAAAATACTAAAGTCAATTCCTCAAATCAAAAAGAGACCCCACTAGCAACAAGCCTCCTTTTTTTGAGCTGAAACTTGCAACTATTTCAAAACCATTTATAAGAAATCCTTATAGTTGTAGAAAAAAACAAAGTATAGAAACATTGAAACAAGTGGAAAAGACACCAAAAAAGGATAAATTAAAAAAAAAATTATGCATTTTAAATTATGTATCTTTTATTTGTTTCCATGAAAAAATAAAATTAAACTTCCCACCTCCATTTTAAGATAAATAAATATAATTTTAAAATGAAAAATAAATTAAAATTTAATTGAAAAATAAAACATTAAATTTAAAATTATATATATATGGAAAATAAGGTAATGACAATAATTGTCTTCTCGAGTCTCAACCCCTCCAATCCCCAAGTGTCACTCCACTCACCCATCCCATCCTTGTGCCACCATGACCACCCCCATCCATCATTAAATATAGCGGTAGGACACTCCTTTGAATAATGGATTTGGGCGTTGTCGCCCTCCCTCCCCTTTATTGCCATAATATGTCCTTCAAATGAGTGATGGAATATGGCAACAATGGGTGACACATCTCCTGTCCATTGCTAAAAGGAGTCGCCTACTAATCCTTTTAGTGGTGAACAAAGGTGCACAAGGTGAAATGGGGTAAGATGGG
The DNA here is from genome assembly GCA_031772625.1 of Pinus tabuliformis. Lineage (NCBI taxonomy): Eukaryota > Viridiplantae > Streptophyta > Pinopsida > Pinales > Pinaceae > Pinus > Pinus tabuliformis. Next base: position 875,943,512 of record CM062820.1, on the reverse strand, counting down.
CGGGCAAAGGGTTAGTTGGGGGTATGGGGATGCCATCCCATTTGTTTAATTTATTTGTTTTGTTTTGTTTTTTTTTTTTTCTTAAAAACATATAACTATGTATAATTTATTTATTTTTTTGATTTCATTATTTATTTATTTTTTTAATTTTAAACATTTTAGAAATTTGATTTTTTTTTTTTTAAGTTTTCATTTTTTTTTTAATTAAATTTTAATTTTAATTTGTAATTTCATGCTTTTCAATGAACATATGGGAGAGTGTTATTATTATTTTTGTAATTTCAAATATGCATTTTTTATTTTTCCCTTATTTCTTAAAAAAAAATTATATTTTCACTTTTTTTTTGTTTTGTTTGCAACAATAACATTGTTTTAGGACATGCTTCCAAAAGTGATGCAAATTCAAGATCTAAAGAAGAGGGAGATGCCATTGATGGGGATCTTTTCAATTTGGGTGGTTAATTTTTAAATATTGTAGTTGCAATCATACTAATTGTTAAAGTTATTATGTCGAACAAGTTGTAATTTCACCCCACCACCATAAATAATATAAAGTGATGGTGATGTCATTGGTAGCACCATTTTTCAATTTAGTGGTTGATTTCAAAGTTTGTATTAGCAACATTACCAACCTCTTAAGGTTATTGCTACACAAGATTGTAATTTTAACCATGAAAAGATAAAGGGTCATACCAACAATAACAATAATTTTTGAACTGGAGGTAAAAACAACTACTAAAAGAAATCTAGAAAAACAAGAACTTTGGAGGGTTCTTGTCAAGTTGGTAACTATGTCTATAGTGAATGTGGAAGATTTGAAATTTTATGACCCTTCCACATTGGATTAAGAAATTGAGGAGCATGTCCTCGTTGTCATAGAGAACCTACCACTAGAAACTTAGGTGAGTTGGCAAAAGATATATTTTGGTAAAAGAAGTCTAGAACTACCAAATAGGGGGAGCATGAAATTTGGTAAATAGAGTTGAAAATACCACTACCAGGCAAGGTCAAATGGTACTTTGGGGGGGGGGGGGGGGGATGTTTTCTCATTGCATTCAATGAAAGCTTATGGGGACCAAAATACTCCCTAAATGAGGTGATAGGACTTGAGATGGATAATTATATAATTTGTCATCTATATTGGTATTTTCTTGGTAAAAAATTGAGAAATTAACTTACAAGGTAATTTGATGATTTGAAGTTCCTTCCAAAATCAATTAAAAACATCAAATAAAACTTTTGACTCAAAAATTTGTAAAAATATTTTTTAACCTCTCAACACTACTCTACATATTGAAAGACTTACATCAATACGAATATCACCTTAAACATTACAACCTACACTTTTACCTTAAAAACACTATTTTTTAATAATATCTACATCTAACCACAACTTCTTAAATTTTTTTTTTTCCTTTTTTCTTTCATTCTTATAATCTTCATAAAATATAATATTTTAGAATAAAGAAATCATTTTATAATGAAATTACATATATTTACTGGTAAAATCTACATATTATAAGTGACAGCCACCCAATCTATGTCAAAAACTCATATGGTTTTGTAAGAATATGAAAACAATTTTACAACTAAAAAGATGACAACACTAAAGAAAATCAAGAATCATCGCTCCATCTTTCACGAATGGTGATGGGAATAATGTTCATACTCGAGACGTGTCTACTCCAAATCGGATTAGGGTTGATTTTATTCTAGATCATTCTAGATTTGATTTTATTGGATAGATGCTAAAATACTTGTGTTCTCTTGGGCGAGGTGCTTCAAGCACATTGATATTTATTTTTCAAATAAGCGATTGTTTTATGGTTTTTGGTTGAGATGGGATTGAAACTTGAGGTGCATTTTGTTTTTTTGGGAATGAAAGCATGGGAAATTTTGGAATATTTTTTTACATTTTTGTGGAAAGTAACCCTTTAAAAAAATCGAAGAAAGTTAAATTAGTTATCAACAATAATATTAAAAAGCTCCACGTCTAGTTCTAAACCATTTAAACTAACCCGACTTATGATCATTTTGGCCAAGTGGAAACCCACCTTTTTGCTTGTGGCATAACGTCGAGCTTAGTTGACTAAGCCGGTCATTATGTAAATGAAATCTTTTAAGGCGAGACGGAAATGGTCAAGGTGCATACCTTTGTGAGGGCGACTCCAAGTATTGGGGCCACCCTGTATTCCATTTTTTATTACTCATGGGATGAATCACTTTTTATGTATGTACATATGATTGATGTCCTGATATGCGGAACCTATACTATTGATAGGCAATACTCTTCAAATACCATTGTTGAGGATACTTATTATAAGGGTTGTTACCATGGCTATAGCTGAACACCATGGAGTTGTGTATTTTTATATAGTAAGCATTATACATAGAGTAGAGAGTGTAGTCTTATTATGCTATGGGAGTTTCTATCTAGCTTAGACATATCCTTACTTAGACAAGATTCTTAAGGGAGGGAGTATCTTACTAGCTACTGATATATTTTTGTCACAATGGCTATGGGAGCATATTAGGCCATGGAGACCAAAGATAGATTATTATTAAGCCTAGCTAACCTAATTCTTAGGATGAAACCTTAAATATATGTTACTAAATATTTTAAATAAAAATTAAACAATATAATTTAAAAAAAATCTAATGTTAAATATGAATATTGTTACAACATAATATAATTTACGAAGTCATCAAATATGTATTTTTTCACAAAATTGTTAAATTTAGCAAAGAAAGTTAAGATTCCATTCGATTTGAATTTTGATTAATTTTTTTAAAAGTATCGTTAGGGTTTATAATTGACACCAACATGTATATATGTGAGTTATGGAAGTCTTAAATTGGTTAATCATTTTCTCTTTCTAAAATTTCATTATACTTTTTTGTGTGTTTTAAATCTTTTTGAATAATAAAAAATCTCTAAATTTTTGTAATTTGTGAGTGTGTTTTTTTAATAATTCTAAGTAAATATTTGTGTTCATTTAAAAAATCAATTACATGTTCAAAGTTACTTTCAATGCAATGAAATTGTTCACTCTAGAGCCAAAAATGAATGTGTTCTCGATCCTCTATTCATGGAATGGTAGGCTCTCCCTTCCTTTCTTGTATTTTTTAAATACATTGGTGAAATAGTGAGATGATCATATGTTTTGTTTTTTTATGCATTTCAACCTTTTACTCCAAAAATGACACGAAATACATACTTTTTCATTAAAACACAACAATTCTTTTTGGAAAACATTTTTAACCCCAATATTAGTCTTCTTTTCAATTAATTCTCTATAGGTTAGACATTAGTCAACAACAAGGTTTATATTACATAACTTTTGACCTAATGTTTCCATATATATATATATATATTAACTTTATATATATGCTTGATTTTTGACTAATATTTTTAACTTAAAATATATTAGTAAAAAAAAGGTCAATAATATGGTCAATCTTTTTAGGACCTAAGGTACTAAGCCCTTTATCTAAATATTGTACAACATTAACTAATGTGAAACTAGTATCCTCTCAAATCAATCAATGAAAGAATACCCACATGGTTGGCAAGTGGGACTAGGCAACAAATTAATTTCTAAATGTCTTTACATTTTTCTATAGTATGACAATATGAACCTATTGACGGTATGGATTCTGCCAACATACATGGGATCTCCTTGATATGAATTTCCAATTATACCTCACATCATTTGGTGTAGGAGTCCCATCTGACTATATGGTCTGGCCACCATTGCAAAGGTTCTAGAAGTACGCCTTGGTTACAACGCGTGCACATGAGATCACAAACACCTCTTTGGGGCAGCAAGAATTTAAGATTTGTGTGACACCGCATGTAGAATGTACTGGAAACTTCCACAGTTGGTAAAGAGAAAATGAGCCTCTGGTTAGGGAAGTAATAGTATTGTCCTAAGGGCCTCAAGCGGAAGAGAAGGGGTTGTTGGTTAACTTGCAAATTAGTTCACAAGATAAACAACAATTGTAAAAGCATAACAACACTCATTCAACAATGTCCATATTTAAGCGACGAAATAGTTCATTAGCCTTAGTATGTATTATACTAATATATACCAAAAACATACCAAGAATATTCTTACTACATTTACAATACATACATGACAAAGTGTTGGCTCAAGGAGCTTTTGATTATTAATGAAAGATCCAAGTACAATATAACATAGGTGAAACACTAGATCTAGTAGTGGAACATGAAGCCACAACTTGCTTCTCCAAAGAATGATTTTCCTCCTATGTAATTCAAGAGAAGTTGAGGCAAGACTCTAAGAATCCAAGCCATTTTCTTGAGTTATGAGGGGTTATTTAAAATAAATGACAATGACTTTTGGGTTTCCTCGTGACTTTTCAACTTCTATGACATATTGGCTTCCATACAACCTTTCACATTCTATATATGACCCTTTACATTCCACATGTGTCTTTTCACATTCACGTGTGTCTCTTAGACTTCATTACATTAAACTTATTACAAAAGACAAAATACATATAGGATGGTGGCTATATAATACAAAACTCCTAATAGGACAAAATGCTTTCAAATAGACAAGTCATTTGCTTCTTCATGGAGCTCAATGGTGATGTATGAATGTCATGTTCTAAATTTTGTAGCAATGACTTTGACTCAGACCGACAAATCTGCTACAAACCGCATCTTTACCTGCATTTATTCTGTCAACATGGATTTGGAGCTAGATTGTACACTATTCCACAGCCATGACAGTTTCATGTGAGATTTAGCTGGTGCAATGGCATATTGTAGAATAATGTCCTTAGTAATCTCCAAGCCTTCCTATTCTGATGTTTGTTTGATTTGCTCAATGTACTGCTTCACTTCTCGTAAGATGATATCCCTGCCTCTTGTCTCTCCAAGTGATCCCACTGAAGGCATCCCATGCTTTTATGCCAGGGACTCCAAACCATTATGCAGTCGACTATAAGCAGCTATAGTGTTAGCCGACTGTTCACTGAGGCAGATGTAATTTTGACTATGGAGTCTCAACTGTACTTTGTCCACCGTAGTAGCAACCCTATCTTTGATGACCAACTGTTGAGGAACCTATGGATATTTGGCAGCACATTCTTGTATTTTCTTGACCGCTCTATTTTCCACCTTTATGAGCTTTAAGACTTCTTGAGATTTCTTTTGTATACTAACTAGGGGTGCCACTACCTCATGTAGAAGTATCATTTCATCATACAATTGTGCCATGGTGTCCTTTATTGGCCCCAATTCTTCTTGTATAGTTGATTGTCATTCTTTTATGTTGAAGTTGTTGGAAAATAATCATTGATTTTCTGTAGCGAGATGTTCCACTTGTTGCTTTAATGCAACCAACTCTTTCATCAACCGTTCATTCTCATTCAAAATATATTCTAAGTTATCTCGTGTTGTTATAGCAAAAGAAACATTAGCTACCATGATTTCACGGGGTGTTACAAGCCATTTTGTCACATCTACTCGAATGACCTAGAAACTAGATCAACCAACATCCTTGACATATTGCAATCATCATCATTTGCAAAGCCTTAAGCATTATCTCTCCAAAATTTCCAAGAATTATGGGTTAATCAACTTTCAAATCTAATTTTGGCCCCAACACACCCTGCCTTCTAGCCACCTGCACTAGTTGCATGTTGCATAACTGGGTACCTGCACTGACCAATGCATGTTTCCTTTGCTGCAGGTGCAATGGTTATAGAATTTTAGGAAAAATAAAAAAATAATTTTGAATATTCTCTTTCCATAAGTTTCCAAGGTGTTTTTAATCATTTATCATTGATTGATACATTGAATTTCATTGTGGAACAAATCCTTAGTAGATCTTAAGTTGAAATTGATGGCAACAGTTCCTGAGTATAACAATCAAGGAAACCCCTCTAACGGGAATCCTAGTCCTTTTCCTCCTTTTGTAAATATTGGTGCTCCTTATATGGAAACATTGTCCCTTCTTGAATTTACCATTGGTTTACCAGTTTGGTTATTTTCAACCTCCTTGGTTCCGAATATCCAAACTGCTCCTCAACTAATTAGTCCTCCACCTGAGCAACATCAACCTCAAGTTGACCATTTTCCTTCTTCACCTATTGTTTCTTCATCCATTTCTTTCTCCTCACGTGGTGAAAGTATTGATTCTAGCAACTAGGAAGCTAAGAATAAGAAGAAAAGGACGAAGAAGAAGAAGAAAAACGAGCAGGGGGGAAATGAAGAAAACATTGTTATTAATGCAACTGATGTTGAGAAGCCTTCCAACAAGCGCGGTAAAGTTAAATTCCCTTGAATTATTTGTATGGGTAATCACCTTCTTAGAGATTGTGCTGGTATTCCACGAGTATTAAAAGTGTGGTACACAGGCTCACATCAATCTTTGTTGTCAGCTTCTGGAGATCATGCTGGTGACAAACCATTAACTAGTGATAATAAGGTTCCCGAAAAGAAGGGTAAGTTAAGTTTCCTTGTAAGTTGTGTGAATGGAATCATCCAATTCACCTTTTCCCTTGTTTGGATTAAGCGTCCAAACTATTGGAAACTTTTACTGCTTCTCAATAGCAGCTTCTAAACGGTTACCGAAATCTTTCCCCAAATCCTCCACTAGTTCGAGAAGTAATTGACTCAAATTCATATTCGTTCAATCCCACTCTATCTGAATGTGAATCCCATGAGTTCATTCCAAACCAACCATCAATTGAGAAAATGGTTGACTTGATTCCACCTTTAGTCGATCGCACTTATCTCGTAGAGAGTGGGGATCATACTGCTCTTGCTATTCTCATTTCTTCTGATTCTATTGAAAAAGGGGGCATTTCTCCTGTTGTCACGGAACCCCCTCTAAGTAATGAGGTCATTGCCTTCGATTAGAATCAATTGACAGAACCTTGTTTCCCTTCTTACATGCCCTTCCAAATCAAGGTGAAGGCTTTTGATAAAACCATCTATTACACTGTTATAGATGAGGGAGCTTCTGTTAGCATTCTATCCTCAACTTCTTGGCAAGTTATAGGTTCCCCTTAGCTTGTGTCTCCTACTCCAAATCTGTTAGCTTTTAACAGAAGAACCAATCAACCTTTAGGGATCCTTCCTTAGTTGTCTATTACCTTGGAAGGAAAAATGGTATATGTTGATGTTATGGTAATTCAAGGCCCCTTGGATTTTAATTTTCTCCTTGGGTGAGACTATGTTTATTCCATGAACACTGTCATGTCCACACTCTTTCAAGTGATGTGTTTCCTACATGATGGTAAAATCGTGATTATCGACCAACTTTCATTCGTTAGTCGTGATTTGACTGCCAATCATCTGACTTCCCCAAATGTTCCAAATATGCAAGTGGTATCTCCTCAGTGATAGGTTAATTATGTGGCAACATGTCCCATGCCCATACCTACTATTGAAGAAGAGCCTTTCATTGTTTACTCAAGCTCATTTGATCTAGATCCAGTAGGTGATATGGTGAATCATTTACTGGGGGAATTGGAGCCTAATCTTTCCATTATATCATTTGATCCCTTCTAGAGAGTTGTTCTCCCATCTGATGAGAACTTCTTGGAAGCCATGGCCTCTTGTGGGCCATGATCAAGGTAAACCTTGAGCAAATTTCCTTTTCTTGTGCCAATCTCGTTAAAAATGAAACAAGGTCCTTGAGCAAAGTTCCTTTTCTTTTGTCAATCTCATTAAAAAATGAAATAGGTCCCTTGAGCATAGTTCTTTTCCTGTGTCAATATTGTTAAAAAATGAAATAGATCCCCTTCCAATTCAAGTCTTTGACTAGATCTCATAAATGTTGAGTCAAGTCTTTCACTTTATCTCATAAATGAACCTTTGTTACATCCTCCTATTGGTAAATAGTAGTATACTTAGGTGAATGAAATGAAGCTTGGGGGGCATGTGCCTAGAATTAAGTCATTATGTTGGGGACATGAAACTTATCTCAAACATACTTTTCTTTTGTTTCAAGCTTGTGTAAACATAAAACCACTTTCAAGCATAGTTTTCTTTTGTTTCAAGCTTGTGTAAAAATGAAACCTATTTCGAGCACATTTCGGTTTTCATTTTCAAGACATGTTAAACTCATGAAAATCTTGAATTATTTCCTTCTTTTGTTACTTGTTAATTAAATTAAAAGTTGGCGATATAAGTACACTTCTATCACTTTTTCAGGTTCATTAAATTATTATGAAAAAGGAACCCTCTAGAAATATTCCACATTTTATCCCTCGTGATTGCCATTTTTATCAGTCTATTTATGCCATATGAACCTTAGCTTTCTCATTCCATCATCACAATCTGCTTCGTCAATCATACACTTTCACTTGGTTGGTTTTTTACCCTTGCCTAGGGAACCGCTACAGTGAGTGGTCTTGTTAGCCTACCTCTTGGCCTCTATGTGTTTTGAGTGGTTCCATCATGATCGAAACCAATTGCTACCTTTTATACCACTCATTCCTCTAGGAGGAGTCCTCTTTGAGCTCATTTCAGACTCCCAAAATATGAAAAGATTGTTGAGCACTTGTCTTTTCGAACTCCTTAAAGTAAATGAAAAGATGTTTGTCCAGTATAAGTTGAAACCTTTTCCAAACTAGGATGGACTATTTACGAAAAATGAATACTTTAGTTGAACATGGCTAAAAGTTTATCTTGGGTATTGTTTTATGCCTTTTAGGGCCCAAGAGACTAAATTTACAAAAATTAACCACTTGGAGTTTTCTTTTTGTCTCTTTTTCAAACTCTCTAAACATGAAAAAGGAGTCGAGTTACGCCTTTGCTAGACTCGTAAAACTTTTAAAAAATGATGGATGTTTTAAGCATGATGAGAGCGAACCACTCCTTCTTAGGGTTCATTACAAATAAATAGAAGGATTCATCTGAAGGATGAATTATAGATCAAGCATATGTTATCCTCCTCAATATTGTCAAAAAATAAAGAGGTACTAGCTAGAAATGGTTGGGAAATTGGGAAAACAAGGATTTTTACCTATTAATGGTAGTGAGTCGCTCTTGAACATGACACTCTTTCACTTCATCTCCATGATTGCTTTGGGTTGGGGAATCTACTTGCCTCACTATTGATCACACCTTCATCATGGGTCTTTGAGTCAATGTTGCCAACTCCATTCAATGTCGCCGATATGTTCAAGAGAAATTCCACCCTCAGTTGACATCTGCTACAATACCTTAAGCCTTACTTCATGTCTGTCTTTCCTGAACCAACTTTATTTCATCATATTCTATCTCAAATCTTGATACCCATTTCGTTTTGTTGATGGGGGATACATTAATGCCCTCCTGCGACAGGTCACTTCCTGTCAACATCAACATATTATCTAGGAAGTTGAATTAGAAACCCTCTTTGGTGCCTTGGAGCTTGCATACCTCAATGGAAAGTTTCCTCATTTTGAGTGATAGGTTCTCATCATTGGCATTCAACTAGAATATTTTGTGTGGTGTTCGACTTCAGCTTGTTTATTCGCATTGCATAGATTTTACTTTAGTACATTGAGGGTCATTATCATTATCGATGGTTCCTCTCACATATGTTAACAACTAACATCATTTTCCAGTAATCAGATGGTGTCTACCATGTTCGACTCCAACTCATTTATTCACATGGTTAGACTCTTACTATCGAGTGATGAGGTAGAAGAACCCGAATCTAGTTTCATCCATCTGGGTTGTGCTTTTAGGATTCATATCAAATCAAAAAGTATGATGGCTATGATCATTCAGAAAGTCATCCAAGCATGGGTCCACCATTCATCATTAGTAGATGTGACTTTTGATTATGGTACATGTAATATTGGCTTATAGGTTGAGTATGGGTATGCCTACCTCAGCAATGATATCATGACAATTATATAACAAATGATGATATCAACCAACCTTTTCTTGTCCGAACTTTTCATAAAGTAAATCACTTCAGTCCTTAGCCACTGCTATTAACTTTGTACTTTAGGGGGCAATATATTACAGGACATTTTTCACATCTTCTTGAATGACTTGGGCCCGGATCAATCAACATCCTTGACACCTTGCAATCATCCATTTGCAACACCTTAAGCATTATCTCTCCAAAAAGTCCAATAATTTTGGGCTAATCAGCTTAAACACCTAATTTTGGCCCAACACACCCTGCCTTCTAGCCACCTGCACTGGTTTCATGTTGCATAACAGGGGCATCGGCACTGACTAGCACATGTTTCCTTTGATGCAGGTGTGATGGTTCTAAACTTTCAAGAAAAATAAAAAATAATTTTGAATATTCTGTTTTTAGAATCTTCCAAGGTGGTTTTAACCATTTATAATGTATTGAGATCTCGGATTCCTATCCTATAGGTATTATCTCTTATCCCTAGAGATTATCCTCCCTCATATGTGGATCTAAGTCCTATATTGATAAATCCTAAACTACCCCATTTACCCTATAAATTAATTTCCTCCCATAGAGTATGGGTTAGATTTTGGAGACTCTTAGTTATGGCCTGATGTTGCTGCTTTTACCTAAGGATCCATTTCCATCCTTGAGTTTTGATTGAAGGCTTGCTTTGTGGCTAAGGAAGGACAAGTTAGGTGGGAGACATTCATATAGTCAAGATCTGTAAAAGGGTTGTAATATTCTCCTACATTTCATTAATACAAAATAATTTATTTGCCTATACTTGTGTCTATTTGATGCATATGAATTTCAATTCCTTCTTGACTCATTGATTAGAGATATTAGTCTATGATATGTGTGTCTTGTAGTTCTCATTCTTGTTATAATTGTTTTGCAGGTTCCATATATAGAATTGGAGCTGGAGCCAAAGTTCACAAGAAGGGAGAATAGGAGGACTTGCGTTGGACCCAAGGTAAGTCCTTTCTCCATATTCTAATCTCTCTAAGGAAATCACAAGTGATTTTTTTTGTTGTTTCTAGATCGGAATACTAGATCTAAGGGATTCAATTTTATCCACAAAAGAGAATTTTCCGTCAAACACGGGGATTCCTCATAGTATTTACAGTCACCACCTTCTCCATGGATATAGAGACTAGATTTTGGGGATCATTCGGGAAAAATATTCATCTTTGTTGCACAATCCTTCTTCAGTTGATCAAATGTAACATCACATACGTACATGAATTTGTCTTCTAGTGGAGGTGTGAATCCCATCTCATCAAATGGGGGATGGCCACCTATACGAGGCGGTTATGTCGGAGAACCTAGTTCATCATCTACAGGTTGGATGACATCATCTTCCTCCAATTTTGCTTCTATTTCTTGAGTCATTTGTACTTCTTCTAGCCTCTATGTTGCTTCCTCCTCCTTTGGATTCCTTTGTTGTTGTTCTTCTACTCTCCTTTATTCTTCTTCTTGTTGTTGTTTATTTCTAAGCAATTAATCTTGTTTCCTCTTTTCCTCTTCCTCTCACTACATCATTTCCTCAAATTATCTCTTTTCCTATTCAACCTCAATAGCTCATTTATCCAACAGATCAACTTTCCATTTTCTGCTACTTTTTGTTGCTAGATTGAAAGGGAGTTGCAGTGCTTTCTTGAGTTGTTTCTTGTGGTGCCTCCCGTGTTTGTACATCTTGAGCTGGTGGAACTTGGGAGGGACCAACTTCAATTCCTAGGTATGTTTTCCTTAGTGCATTGTACCATTTTTTCACCTTTTCATCCTCTGCAGTATTCTTTGATATGTATCCCCAAGCAAAGCCAATCATGTCACAATGTTGCTTTCACACCTTCATAGGGTCATACCCATGAAATTCCCTGAATGTAAAGTGCAAGCGGTCTAGCTCTTGTATTTCAACATTTGCTGTCTTGAGGCTCTTTATTTCATACTTTCCAATCCTCAAAGAGAAAGTGGGCCAAGGGGATTTCTTTCTTCTATGAATAACTCCTAACAATCCTTTGTTTAACTGATAAGAAACTTCTTGAAGGACCATCTTGTTAGTCACATAACGTGGCATAACATGGGGAGAAATTTGGCATCTAAAGCATATCATATATGTATAATCTAGTGCAGAAAGACAATATGTGATATCATGTAATTCCTCCTTCACCAGGTCACTCATTCAAGGAGGGTTGATCTCATAAATCATTTGATATATGATTGCAAAGAAATTCTCTACTAATCTATCATATTCTAGCCTAAAAATTTACTTTGAACACAGCCTGCAATGAAAGTAGATTGGGAACTTGTCCTATGGGTTCCAGTTCCAATACATCCTTGGAATGCATACCGAGCATAGGTCCCATCTAATAGATATGCTGACATGTAGAAATATGGTTCCTGGTTTTCTCTGAAATCTTCTTTGGCCTACCCAACACGTCATTGCAACTTAAAAGAGAGAATATCTGCCCAATTGAATATCTTTCCACGAGTAACAACCAAAGTGAGCATAAATATCTAGTTCTCTTCAAATACTTCAACATTATTTCACCCATGAAGCCTACAACATGCAGAAATAAAGTATTAATATACATCCCTCAAAATCCTAGTCGGGTAAACTGCACTCAGGCAGCGTCGATAGAATTTGGCAAGCTCTTGACACCAGGACTTGATGATATCACTTGTGTCGAGATTAGCCCATCTAGTGTAGAATCTATTGTTGGCATATTATACGGGCTTCAACATCTTGTAATAAGTATGCATTTCCTCTCCCTAGTATGTGGAAATCTTACTACCACTTTCACTATGAAGCACCAGATATGAGTCATCCATATGTGATAGAATCCATTCAATTTCCTCTACACAAAGCATCATTGGGAACCTACATGCAATTATGTGTATCTTGGACTGCTTGATGTTTATGTACACTGCTTTGTCTTCCAAATTCTCAAGGAACTTTTTTTCCATGAATATGTCTTTAATAACTTTCCACGTTACCTCAGAATATTTTTTTATAAAACATTGTGCATTTGTAAGGATCAGAATGGTAGGCTTTGTAATTTCCACTACTTCTTAAGTGCTTTCATTTGAATCTTATTTTGAGGCCACTCGATGGGTAGTGGGAGGCATCATTCCAATAGACGATGAGAGAGTTTTGAACACCTTCACGTGGAAGCACACTCATGGAAACAAAGATTAGCTTCAAGAAATCCTCTATCTATTACAAATAATAACTCAACAGATCATGTTCAAAAAATATCAAGTGTAGTTGAGAGTGCAAGCCTATCAAAGACGGGACATGGTCTTTGTTTAGGGAAGAAAACAACATCAAGACAGAGGAGGGTGTATGTCGAAACAACAGTGGAAGATCAAGGCTCACAAGAGGCCTTGAAGGTGCACTATGTGCTCAATCAAGAGAGAGAGAGAGAGAGCTCAATGACATAGGGTGCACTATCAAATCACGAAGGGAAATCATTTATGGGTCCGGAGTGCGCTTGTGTGCTCAAAGGGATTGAGGAGAGTGGAAGGGTGCACACTGAAGGAACAAAGGGATCAAGATTCAATCCTTCATAGTGCTCTAGTGCGCTCAATAGGAACTAGGAGGGCATAGGGTTCACAATCGAAGGAAGACGGGATCATGTTCGAGCCTTACCTTTGCGTTATGCAGTTAAGGAGGGCGCAGTTCTTCGATCGAAGGAGTGCACTGAAGAGAAAAACTTGGTTTTTTGGGTGCAACATTCCAAGACAACAAGACCTTCATTTCCGGAAGTGCTCTCTTGCTTGAAATGTATCAAGAAAAACTTAAACAAGTCCAACAACAAGATGAAATGACTATAATGCTAAGAGGAAGGATCTACAAATACTTATAGATTTTGTCGTAGTCATGACCAGAATGTGAAGAGTTACAGGATGCGAAGTGTCACAACCTGCGACAACATATTGACACTTGTACTAGAAAAAAATGGATTAGAGAGCCAACAAAGAAACTAAAAAGAAGTGAAATGATAGCAAAGAAAGAAAGATCGACATCAAACATCAAACTTGGAAAGTGAAAGAATCGACATGAAAAAACTTACTTGGAATAGAGATCGATGAAGAGCTCCTTGATTCAAAGATGTGCGCTCAACCCAGATGACAATGATTATGTGAAAGAATACTTAATCGATTTGATTATAAATAGATTACATGGAAAACAAAACCATACATGCTCTCCACTTATTGTCAAGTGAATGAGTTAGTTAAAAGAAGTGAAGTGGGCTCCTATTTTTTTGGAGTGCACCCACATGCAAGAAGAAAAGCACATGCATGAGGATGAAGAGGGGGCAGTTCTTTGTGCCAAAGGAGTAAGCTCAAATAGAGGGCACACTAACTGAGCCTGAAGGGGTGCACTCCATAGGGGCATAGTTGCTTAGCCTGAAGGAGTGCGCTCAACAAGGGTGCAGTTGCATGTCAACTTGGATTGTGATTTTTTTCCCAAGGAGGGTGTAGTTTCATCCACCAATTCCTCTTATAACTGTTGTGTGAAAAAAGTGATATTTTCTTATAGAAGATGTGCTTGTGTTCACTTTTGTGTGTGTGGTGCTTGTTGAATAAATTCAGTTACTAAGTCAAGAAATGTTATGCCTTCCCCTATACTTGGATAAGACAACGCAAATCACTTCTAAAGATAGGGTGACGAAAATTAGTAACTTTGACTTAGGAGGAGGCAACACTTATGGATAACACATGAATAGCAAGAAAACATTGTAACAACACTAGGTAGCTTGAAATGACAGTTCATGTAGGCTCCAAATTTAGACTAGGCTTAAATTTTGGAGGGTCGTTGTCATAGCGACAACATTTGGTGATATGTTGGGAGAACCCTAGATCATATGTTTTGGTTTCATTTTATGCACGAAGTCTCAATTTTCAAGGAAGTATTGATTCAATCAGTGATTCAACTTTCCTCCCCATTCTACCAAGTTAAATATATAATCTTTCATGTTGGGTGTGTTTTATATTCTTTCCACGACTAGTCGCACACGCAAGGGGGGTCATAGGGGGGTGATAACCCCGCATGTTCGTTATGCGGGGCGAAAGTGGGGGGACATTAGCCCCCACCCTGTTCACTGTGTTGGGAACAATAAGGGTGTAATAGGGGGAATGTAGGCCCGTCCCCCCACCCCTTTTTGGGGGTTTTCAAGGGGGCAGTAGTCCCCTTGCATGAGGTATAGAGCCCTGGGAATTTTTTTTAACCCTATATTAGGTGGAAAGACCTACCTATGGTTTTGTGTATGGGTTTTGCACATGTTTTTGGGCATGATGGTTTTCTACCCATGGTATTTTGTAGATCCGATCAAGGGAACTACGGTTATGTTCTAATCCAGGGTTAATGGATTGGGGTTTATGAATGCTTCGACATGTATATATATTTCTTGTAACATTAAAAGGAATATAATGAAAAATCAATCTGGTAGTCTCGGTTTTGGGATCCATGGGAAATATCTTTGTATTTGTTTTATATTCTTGTCATTGTTTATTTTCTATTTTTAGAATTTGTCTGCAAGTAATTTTTGTACAGGGTTAAAAGCTACATTCCATGTTCCATTACTCGGCATAACACAACATAAAGTTTTCCAAATCATATTTGTTTCTATAAGGATAAGGGTAATATAGAATCACAAGTTAAAAACTAATCAGAGTATGAGTTTTCATCTCTGGTGTTTCTCTACTACCAGCAGGCCTGGACAGTACCCCGAGAAAGTCACTTTAAGAACACAAGCATTGCTTCGCTGCCAGCGAGCCTAGACAATACCCCAATGAAGTCACTTGATTCAACTCTCAGCGCAGGAAGCATTTCTCTTCTTTCACCATTTTTTTTAATAGGATGTGCTTAGGAACTTAATACTTTTAAATGGGGTGGAATAGGGATCTTGACTTATTGAGATCAAAATAGGATGCTCCTTCAAAGACAGGTTTGTAAACCTCTGATATCCAACCTGCTAAAGATTTTCCCCTTATCTTTCTCTACTTGAATAGATAGGCAAGAAGAACCACATAATAAACAAAACTGAGTGTAGGAATGAGAATCCTAAATAGATATAGGTATCATGGTTCTTCTTATGGTTTCCTGGCTGAAAGGATCGTATTTTCCATCCAAAAATCATTGACTTTAAAGATGTATAAACCAAATCAAAGAAGAGGGTAACATATTAGCCAAGGGTTGCACGTTACCACAACTTATCTTTTGTAAAATATTAGCAACAATGTCTTGAAGCACAAAACCAACTCTCATGCAAGGTTTATTAGAACCGAAAAGACAAAGCATGAAAAATTGAAAATGCAAAGGAAAGAATGCAGTGCATCTAACTAAATGAAACTTATCCTACCCTAAACTAACAGTTACAAGGTCGGGTTAAGTGAAATGGAACTTCCAATGCAACCATGGAAGTTGTTCCCAACTTTTGATTTTAAATATGTGTGCATGTAAAATCAATGTGAGATACAGTGCATTGAAAAAGATAAACAACCAAAAAATCCACAATGGCAGGTAAAAGAAAAAAGTGCAAGCATAATGGTGGGACACACTCGATTTCTCTATAAAACAAATATCTCCATAACAAAAAAAATTCCCAGGTTTACAACCATACAAGACTCGACTGAATGCATGAAGAAACAGGTCATGAGACATGGGTCCTGACCGATAGGATTCTTGGAGCCAACCTGCAATAGGATCGTGGAAACAACATTTTGAAAAAAAATGACAAAAAATATTGACCAATGACATATCCATATTAAAAGCGAATTCGGTATGTTGACCACAATCTATGTTGGTGTGTGGGTTGAAATTTTCAATGGATGATGTGGGTGAGATGTCAAATCAGATGATTTGAAAATCATTAAGATCACTCTTTGTTTCGACGTCATAGATCATAGATTTGCATGAAGAGGGGTGAGGAAATTGAAATTTTAAATTTTGATTAAACTTTCCACCTTGAGGGTTTAAAAATTGAACATGTAAAAAGAAAGAATCCCTCAAGAAAGAGTCCACATCCCATGATATTATATTGATGATAAGATTCTGTGAGGAAATTTTAAACTGACCAAATTCACAACTATCGTCAGGGTAGTAGGAACCTGACATAACCATCAGCATAGGTTGAAGTGCCTTATTTACTAGACTTGACTTTGAATCCTTAAATGATTGAGAAAGCACGGTCAACTGCTTGTCAAAACATTCATTAACCAAATTGGAGTTATTCAAAACATAAGATTCATGGAGCAATTGAGGTTCATCAGATAGATTTTCAAGATTGCAACAAAAATCCTCAATAATAAACATATCATCTTCTTGAACAAAAGAAGGTATACCTAAAAGGAAATCTCCAATGATCGCATCAAACTCCATTTATAACTTCTGCAAACTTGAATCTTCCTACGGGAACAAAAATTCATCCATGAAACTTGAACAATCATGATCATACAATTCAATATAAACGAGATGATTGGGATGACAGTGGTTCAAGATTCAACTTGATTAATGGGTTCAAGATTGACAAGGGGATTATCAATATTAGAAGATGAGAAAGATGTGATAGAAACGTTAATTCCTCATCATCAAATTGATATTCTGGCTTACTAATTAGAATAGGCTCAACACATAGAACATCAAAAGGAGGGGGATAAGGAATAAAAGGAATATCAAATTCTTCCTCAGGACACTGAAATTCCTTTTGAATGGGAGTACATGATGAATCTGATTCAAAATATTTTCTTGAAATCCTAACTAAGAAACAGAACTTTTCATCCAAAAATTGCCAGTCCACATCTTCGTTTCGAAATTCATAATAAAGGAGACTCTAAACATGTCAGCAATTTTTTCAAGAGATTCATTTGATTCCATTATAAGCCAATCAATTTCATTAAGAACATCTTGATATTCATACTTGATTAAAGGCATGGCGAAGCTCATTAACCATTTTCTTAAAAGAAGAGATGGAAATAGTGGGTAAAGAATAACACCATTGCTTAGCAGGACCATCCAATGTAAGGGTGAACAACCTTGCGAGAATATATTTAGAATAATAACCACTTAAAAAACAAAATTGAACAAATTCGATCATATAATCAAGGACAATTTTTGTACCCTTGCCATCGAATTTTAGATGTGACAAGTTATATAAAAATTCCATGTGGATTGAAAGATCTAAAGCTTCGAAGAAACACCTCGGGATTATGATCTGGGATGAAGCCATTTAAGGTAAGGGATTTAAACAAACTTCATGGTCTCAACTTGTCATTTGGCCCTCCTAGTGCCAAAATGTTGATGATGTTGGATGTTGCCAACATATATGGGATCTCCCCAATATGAGGTCCCAATTAGACCTCACACCATTTGGTGTAGGAGTCCCATCCAGCTATATGGTCTGGCCACCATTGGAAAGGTTCTATAGGTACACCTTTGTTACAACACATGCACAAGATATCACAAACACCTCTTTGGGGTAGAAATTATGTAAGCTTTGTGTGACACCAAATGTAGAATGTACATGAAAATTCCATGGATGGTAAAGAGAAAATGAACCTTTGTTTCGGGAAGTAATATTATTGTCGTAAGAGACACCCACAAGTGGAAGAGAAAGACTTGTTGGTTAACCTACAAATTAGTTCATAATATAAACAACAAGCGTAACAACATAACAATACTCATTCAACAATGTCCATATCTAAGAAATGAAATAGTTCATTAGCCTTAGTATGTATTATGCCAACATATATTGCAAACATATAAAGAATAATCTTACTACATTTACAATACATGCATGAATTTTTGGCTCAATGAGCTTCAAATTATTAATGAAAGATACCAAGTACATTGTTACATAGGTGAAACACTAGATTCAATAGTGAAACATGAAGCCACAACTTGCTTCTCCAAAAAATTATTTTCCTCCTATGTAATACAAGAGAAGCTAAGGCAAGACTCTAAAAATGTAAGCCCTTTCCTTGAGTTATGAGGGGCTATTTAAAATAAATGACAATGAATTTTTGGTTTCATCATGACTTTTCAACTTCTATGACCTATGGGTTTCCATACAACCTTTGACATTCTCTATATGATCCTTTACATTCCACATGTGTATTTTCACATTCCACACATGTCTCTGGGACTTCATTACATTAAACTTATTACAAAAGACAAAATACATATAGGATGGTGGATATATAAGACAAAACTTTGAATAGGAAAAAATGCTTCCAAATAAACAAGTCATTTGCTTCTTCATGGAGCTCATTGGTGATGTATGAATGCCATGCTCTGAATTTTGTATCAATGAATTTGACTCAGACTGACAAATCTTCTGCAAACCACATCTTCACCTCTAGTACTTTCGTGAATATGGATTTGGAGGTATATTGTACACTATTCCACAATCATGACAGTTTCATGTGAGCTTTAGCTGGTGCAATGGAATATTATAGAATAATGTGTTTAGTATTCTCCAAGCCTTCTTGTGTTGATGTTTCTTTGATTTTATCAATGTACTACTTGACTTATCATAATATGATATCCCTACCTCTTATCTGTCTAAGTGATCCAATTGAAGGCATCCCATGCTTCTGACCCTGGGACTCCAAACCGTTATGGATTCAACTATAAGAAACTAAAGCGTTAGACGACTGCTCACTAAGGAAAATGTAATTCTGACTATGGAGACTCAATTGTACTTTGTCCACCTCAGCATTAACCATGTATTTTCTAACCAAATGTTGCATAACATTTGTATATTTGACATCCCATTCATGTATTTGATCGACAAATATATTTCCCACCTTTAGGAGTTTTAAAACTTCTTGAGCTTTCTTCTATATACCAACTAGGGATGTGTTGATGGTGTTGGACCCACCAACATTCAGGGGATCTCCTCGATATGAAGTCTCAATTAGACCTCACACTGTTTGGTGTAGGATTCCCATCCAGTGTAAAGACTCGGTTGCCAAATCCTTAAATATTTTCCTTGGTTCTAGATGTCAGCACAAGAGAGTGATGCAACGGTGTCTTTGAAAATCAAGGGAGGTGTGCCTGGTGAGTGTGCGGTTGCAACTGTTTCAAGGTTATTCTACTGCAAAGGGGGGGAAAAAGTTAGCCTCTGAGTGAGAGGTAATAGTACCACCCATGAAGAAACACACATGAACCAAAAGGATCCATCTAACATCCAACAGAATAGTCCATAACGGATGCGAAGGTCGTTACAACCAACAAACAAGGAAATATTTGTCTAGTGTCCCGTGGAATAGTCCACAAGGATGGAACAATAGTAACCATTACAACACATTCTCAATAAGATAAGCACTAAAATAACTGAAATAGTTCAAATATCTTAGTACATGTGAAAGAAAACATGAAATACAAACGTCCACAGAATAGCCTTACAGACATTCATAGTCCATGCATGAAGAACGTGTTGGCCTTAAAAGGATTTTGTTATTAATTAGAAGTTCAAAGACACATGTTTACAATGTACACCACTAGCCCCAATAGTGGGACATTGGAGCCACTCCTTGCTCATCAAAGAACTAGCTTATCTCTCTAATGCCTTGTGGGAGGAGCCAAGGTGACAATTTCTTTGCTCATACAATGAGGGGGTATATATAACCAAGGGGTGATCCTTCCCCCTTGTGAATCTTTAACTACCCTCATTAATATTCAACTCCCTATGACTTTTCAACTTACATGACTCTTCATATTCATGTGTGTCCTTTGGAATTCCACTTTACAATACATTTGAATACAATGCGTATGGTCCAAATTAGTGATGTGGCATATGACCACTCATGACATGACATGACATGAAACTATCGACATGGACTACTTGGTGATATGGAAATGTCAAGTCACTGTTGTTGCTGAGTGTTGGATGTCTTCTTGGATATGCTTTCTCTTCTCCTCCGCATGGCTTGGTGATGTGGGGTCTTCAATGATATTAATTCTTGGATGGTAGTTGCAAACTTGTGTCCCTTTGCTTCTTCTTTATTGATCTACTTGTGAGTTCAGCTACAAGATAGTCTTTAGGAATGGTTCCTCCTTCCTCTCCTTCTTCATCATCTAGCCATGACTTGATAGTGTACCTATTCCTCTAGTTCACACATGATGGGACGACATCAATCCCAATACCCCCTAGTCTAAGATGATGCATTTTTATCCATGAACTAAGATTAGGAAAAGTCATAGACTTGAGAGAGGGGCCAAGTGACTGTGAATTGCATTGTTCTAGCAAAAAGGGGGAGAGCTTGGGCTCTGAGAATGCGTAAGGCACAACTCAGGGAGGCTTGAAGGACAGAATTGTGCATTTTCTGGAGGGAGTGAGGTCTGGAGGAGGGAAAGGGCACTGAAGGAAGCATTTGTGTAGTTTTGGAGGCCAAGGGGGGTTGGATTTTGTGCATTATGTAGTTCTAGAAAACAAGGAAAAGACTTGAGGATTAAATATGTGAAGTGCACAGTTCAAGGTTAACTGGGAGACACAAATGTGCAATTCTGGAGGTCAATATCGGGAGCTTGAATCAGGAATTGTGCATAATAGCAGCTTTGGAGGATATGGAATACACCCTTAATGGTTACAAGAAGCAAGGTCACAACCTAGAGGGCTAAGACTATGCAATGCGCAATTCAGTCGAGGCCTGGTGAGGCTAAGTTGCCCAGTCGGGAAGATTTTTTGAAAATGGCTAAGTGTGACATAGGTGATGAATTGTGATGAACCTTGAATGTGATCACACACTTAGCATACTTTGATGACACGATAACATACTATTAGATAATAAGAACACATAAACATAGCATTACCCTCTGTGTGACTGCATCATGGCAAGATACGACAAGTGTGACACTTAAGATAGACTTTAGGACGACCTTGACGACACGTGTGCGACAGTGCTCAAGACTTTATGTATGGATGTGATAGATGCTTACATGGTTAGGAAAATTCATATACACAAAGACCGAACTTCCAAACCATCAGAAAATGCTTGCAAACATTGTATGACAACCAAATGTGCCAAAAGACGACCGTTAATCCAACATGAAAAAGGGACTAAAGAACTTCGAGAAAGCTCATGAAATGAGCTCTAGTGTTTGCAACAACAATGGAAAGGCCAAGGAAGGTTCTGAAATTTGAGTGTAAGCCAAAATTTTGGCGGGTGTTGAAGAAACTACAACACTTGACAACACACTGGTTGAACTCTAGCTTCTCTATCTTGGTTAACTTATTTTGTGCATGGCCTTGATTCTTCAAGGAGTATTGATTCATCATGCATATCACTTTGTCCTTCCCACTTGCCCCATGGACATACATGTTCCCCTCTATACCTTCTCAGTTGAACAAAACATAAGATTCAACATAATCACAACGTTTCAAGTTGGGAAGGGTAGTGTAGCTCGTGAGCTTAAGATTTTCAGAGTATAAGTTTCATCTCTAGTGTTGCTCCACTTCCAGCATGCCTATATGGTACCCTGATGGAGTTACACAGGAACAAAAGCATTGATTCGCTGCCAGCAATCCTAGACAGTAACCCGGCAGAGTTTCTTGCTTTGCCTATCTGCGCAGGAAGCCTTTCTCTTCTTTCACCTTTATTTATTTATTTATTTAAATAGAACTGTGCATTAGCACTTATTTATTTTGCGGCAGAAGAGGGATCATGACTTAATGAGATAAGGAGAGGTTGTTCCTTCAGAGAAGCATATAGATACCTATGATTTAGGTTTTCTCATTTATATTTTTCCCATTATCCATTTCTACTAGTTGGATAAGCTTGATAACATCGTAGCAGAAAACCAAGTATAGGCATGCGGTTTCCGAACTAGACATGGTTCATGGTTGGACCAAAACTCTTCTTACGTACGGATCGTATTTTTCGTCGGAACTTCATTGGCTAAAAGATGTAACCAACATAAGTAAGATGGACAGAAGGCTATCCAAATGTTGAAGTGTCACAAGACTCTTTATAGTTCAACCACACACATACTTAGAAACCAAAAAAACAAAATTCAAACAAAGAAGCAACAGACAACAAAAGAAAAGACTATGTACACAGAGTAGGGCATAGCCCCAGATTTTCATTTAAAATATTATTTAAAGTCTTGGCCATTGATAGGGACTCGGGAGAGAGTCAATATTCTCGTCAAGTGATTGAAGACGATAAGTGTTTTGGCCAAGCTTTTTGTGCACCGTGAATGGAACAATCCACAGGGACTGAAACTTAGTTTGTTTTCCTTTGTCCTCGTGGGATTTATCCCACTTTAGGACTAAGTCACCCACAATAAAGTTATTTTTCCCTGAAGACTTCTTGTCAAACCACCTCTTGATACGACTCTGGTGAAGTACAATTTTTTCTTTAGATTTCAACCTTTCTTCATGTAGCTTATGAAGAGTGTCCATCTTACATTGAACTAACAAACATGGATTGCCTTGGGAATCTTGTGATAGTTGGAGAGCGGGAAAGTAGATATTCAGCGGGAGGATGGATTCTTTTACGTACACCATGAAGTAAGGGAATGTGTTCAAGGAAGGTTTTGGTGTGACTCATTCAGCCCATAAGGCATTCACTAAAGCAAAGTGTCAATTTCATTGTTAAGAGAATATGGTATTTTTGATCATGTGGATAAGGTTTTTGTTTGTGGATTCAAAAATACCATTCCCTTATGGATAGTAATTAGCTGAATGCTTCAATATGATACCATTTTCCAATGAAAAATCATAGAGTCTTAATGATGAGAAATATGTTGCATTGTTAGTAACATGTGACGTAGAAATGACGAACCGGGAAATGATGTTATGTTATCAAAAGATAATGACTTCCTAATCGTTCACCTATTTGAGAGGAACTCCTTATGTCCACCGCATGAAATAATCTTTAGCAGTTAAGATGTATTGGTGCTTCTTAGACGAGTGCGAGGAAATTTCCCCAATAATGTCCAAGCCCCATTGTTGAAAATGTTGTTCCACTATAATGGGTTGCAGTGGGGCAACTGACTTCATGTTTCTATCAGCATACCTTTAATAGACTGAACACTTGCAGGCATAAGCATGAGCATCTCTGAATAATGTGGGCCAGTAAAAGTTAGCCTACATAACTTTATGCGTTATGGTGTTTCCTACAAAGTGTCCCCTAGTTGGTCCATCATGGAGATCGCACAATACCTTTTCTGAATCGTGCGCCTCCAAACACCTGAGAAGTACTTCGTTGTGGTACTTTCTGGACAACACCCCATGCACTAACTAATAAGATAATGCTTTATGTCTGGGTGACCTCTTTTTCCATGTGGAAAAGTGAGAGGGAACGGTGTCATGATCAAGGTATTGGCGCACATCCGTGTACCAAGAGTTTGTGCTTGTAGTGGGGGAGGCTCGCTCAACGTTATACATCTCAATTTATTTCTCCCATCCTACGAGCTCTTATTCTTCCTCTTTCGCGTTTACTGCTTATACTGCTAGCTGGTAAATACCATGATCCTTGATTGTGTGAATTGGATTGATTTCCATATCATACTCTTTTAACCCAGTCATCCAGTTCACTCTCCTTTCACCTAGCTCTGGTTGAATAAACAGTGACCTAACTGTTGGGTGTGGAACAAAGATAACCCATTGATTATTCAATAGATAGGGCCTGAAGTGCTTTACCGCCTTGTACACTGGATAAGCCTGTTTTTCCAAGGTGGGGTAGTTAAGCTTTGGTCCTTGGAACCTTGCGATCATGAAGGAGATAGGTTGTTCATTGTTCAATTCATCCTTCTGAGTGATTACAACAACAAGAGAGGTATTGGAAGGAAAAGTGTAGAGCAATAAATATTTACCAAAGTCTGGGTTTTATAATGCAGGCGCTTCTATTATAGCCTATTTGATATGAGAAAATGTGTCCTTTTCCATTTTATCCCATTTGTAGATTGTGTCCTTCTTCACCATCTCCTGTATTTGTTTGAAAATTTGGGCATAGTCGAAGATGAACTTGTGGAGGAATTTGATCTTCCCCCATAAAGACTGCATGGCTTTCTTATTCACTGGGAAGGGAATCTACATGATTGTCCTATCCTTGTCCAGGTATACCTTAATCCCACTCTTAGCAATGATGTGGCCCAATACGTTACCCTTGGACACTATGAAGATACTTTTCTTGGGATTCAAGAATATCCCGTACTTGCGACATTGCTCAAAAATATTTTCAAGTGGCATAGGTGTTCTGACCTCTATTTGGAGAATATTGTTACATCATCAAGATAGAACACTACACTATTTCCAATCAGTCCGTGGAAGGCAATGTCCATAAAACGTTAGAATGTTGCACCAACGTTGATTAGCCCAAACAGAATTCGTCGAAACGTGAATGTGCCCCACTTTGTTCTGAATGTTGTCTTAAGTATGTCAGGCTCAATAACCAGAACCTAGTTATATCTAGAATAGTTGTCTAATAGAGAAAACATTTAGAACCTCGATCATGTTTGCAGTATTTTCTCCATTGACGATAGGGATAGTTGTCTTTGTCTGAGGCGCGATTGAGATTTTGGAAATCTATACACAGGTGGATATCCCCAGACTTATTCCTTATGGGGACCAAATTTGACACCCACATTGAGTGTCGCACTCTATATATGATCCGAACATCCAACAGTTTTCTCAACTCTTTCTATATAAGAGGCTCAAGCGTTGGATGTACTTTCCTCAACTTGTGTTGGAATGGCTTGGCCCCTTCCTTAATCAGTATCACATGCTAGATGATTCATGTGCCATAGGTCTTGAGTTCATCGTACATCCACGCGAAGACATCACGGTATTTCTTGAATAAGAGGATGAAGTCCTGCTGCTCTAGTGGTGTGCAGGAATTACCGAGATTAACATATTTCAGATCCTTATCAGTTCCTAAGTTGATCTACTTGTGCGTTAGAGTGGAACTGTGGGTCTTGGCATTGATGGGTCCCCGAAATAAATTTTGCAGGTCATACATATTTTCCAATGATGCCACACCCTTGGGGATGAGGTTTCCTTTACTGGCATTGGTTGCATCCTATAGTGCCTTTTCATGCTCGTCCTCATTGATTGATTTGTCTTTGAATACGTTAGTGTTTGCCACGAAACACAGTATTTTTTGGTCATCATAAAAAACATGTAAATTAGTGATATTATCTAGGACAGAAGGTTTATAAATAATTTCAATAGAAAAACTATCCCTTAATGGTGACATCCTAGCAACAATGTTTTCTAATGCATCCACAGCTGCATTACACATTCTTGGAACAAAAATAATATTAAAAGCTTGGAAATGTGAGATAAGATGCCATACCTCTTGTTGATAACTTTTAAGATGAGGTGACACACAATGTATGGTGTTACATACTTGGCGCACCATAATTTCTGAGTCACCTACCACTTTCAAGCAGGGAAAATTTTAAGAACCCCCCTTAATTTATATGTATAATAAATGGGTGAATCCCCATGATACATGGAAAAATGATACATGGTGAAGACTTGTTAAGTAATTCGTCAGGAACCAAAACAAGTATATTCCTTATATGGAATATAAATATATTTCTCATGGAAAGTCAATTAGGTTTAGTGTAGGTGGTAGGGGGAAATCCTACATGTGACAATGTGTTGAACTCATAATGATTATTTCTTGTGATGGCTATGATACTTGTTGTCTAATAAATCACTCGAGGACTGAAATATGTATATTCCTCATATGGAATATAAAGATATTTCTCATGTATTATAAAAAAGGGAGGATATGAGATGAATGATATAATTACAAAGCCATGTGATGGTGTACTAATCATTGACTAGTCACAATGGTTGAGAGGTTAGTCATGTACTTTAGTTAATATGTGTCAATTCATTTATTGTTTTAATTATTTTATTATAATTATTGTGTGTTTATTACAACTTGGTAGCAACACACATAATTTTGGTAAGGCAATGTGTGGTTTAGTTTGAAGTTAGATTGTTTATCATTTCAGCCATGGGCTAAGATTCACCCCTAAAATTTTCTATGGATACAAACTATCAATCCAATAAACACATCAGGTTCAAGTATTGGCAAGCTATCAACTACTCTGCATGGGGTCTGCCATATTACAGGGGCATGTGACCTCTCAGATGTAACCACAATTTGTGCCTAGCATTATTGTTGCCTTTTTATAGCATGAAAGCAATTAATACATACTTTACATTGACCTGCCTAGTACCACTAGTCCTTTCTCGGATCTAAGGGTTTACTTTTCATATCTTCCTAAAGTCAGACTACTTGGAAAGAATAATTTTTACCAACAATTGATGTTGCCTTGATGTAGAATGCAAGCAACTAATACATAATTTGCATTGACCTACCTCATACCACTAGACCTTGCTCATATCTTAGGGTTTAACCTTTATATCTTCCTAACTCACACTGCTTGGAAATATTACTTCAATGCCCTCCTCTCCCCCACAATTCAAGGGCCAAGGTTCAACAGATATACAAAAAAATAGGTTCAAATATCGGCGAGCTATCAACTACCCTGCATGGGGTCTTCCATATTACAGGGGCATGTGGCCTCTCAGATGTAGCCACAATTTTTTCCAAGCATTATTGTTGTCTTGCTATAGTGTGCAGGAAATTAATACATAATTTGCATTCACCTACCTAGTACCACTAGTCCTAGCTCGGATCTCAGGGTTTACCTTTCATATCTTCCTGAACTTAGACTGCTTGGAAAGAACAATTTGTACCAAGCATTGTTGTTGCCTTGTTGTAGCTTGTAAGAAATTAATACATAATTTCCATTGACCTAGCTAATACCACTAGTCCTTTCTTAGATCTCAGGGTTTACCCTTTGTATCTTCCCGAAGAAACCCTGCTTGGAAAGAATACTTTAATGCCCTCCTACCCCACAATAAAAGGGCTAGGATTCAATAGATATACGACACAACATGTTCAAATACTGGCAAGCTATCAACTACCCTACATGGGGTTTTCCATATTACAGGGGCATGTGGCCTCTCAAATCAGCGTGAAGAATAGGATCAAGCTGAATGTTTTCACCGAGAATACACTCATTGACATAAATTTTAAATATGGGAATATGAAATTTGTACATTGATAATTGTTTGACTAATAGCTACACACATATGTGACATCATGGAATACCATAATTAAAGGGTACAACATGTAGGGTAATGGAAAGGATTTATATATAGATATATCTACAAAATGTTAACTCCAAGGGTTGGCTCGGTGGTCTAGAGTAGATTCAGATGTGTCACGTGAATTTCTTTACTATTGTTTCTAGTTGTTGTTAATTCGACTCTCTTTCATTCCCTTGGGGTGAGACCCCATGATCAAGGCCAATGGTTTGCCTGTTTTACCATCCACGAAATGTGGGGAAGTACTCCGGGGTTTCTATGCTTTCATTCCAAGTAGAAAAACAAAATAGATATCTAAAAAACAATTGATTATTGTTCCTTTTCTTATATGTGTAATACCATTTACCTTGTTAATATAGATGTGGATTCGTGGAAGTACTTTGTGGTTTTCCATGCTTTCATTCCAAGTAAAAAAAGAAAAGATATATCTCCAAAACAATTGATTGTTTTTCCCTCTCTTATATGTGTAATACCATTTCCCTTGGTCATATAGATGTGGATTCGTGGCCTCTTTCTGTAGGTGATTTGTATTGTTTTCCTTCCTGCTATGGTGGCAGTCAAAAACCAAATTAAACCTATGTACACAAGAAGGTTACTATAGAAGTTGCCATATTTTCTATTTTTTTTAGGGTTATTGCAGATTGATGGTTTGCCAAAAATAAAATCCAACTAGTTTGTTTTGATGGATTGAATATAAATTATCAAGTATTACTGCAAGGATTTTGAAATATAAGCTAAATTTTCTAATAAAAAATAAAAAAATTGTGGTGACCCCTTTTAATATTCAGTGTACAATTTGGTTTAAGGAAACTCAAATATTTATGGTCAATGATGAAATTGAGTTGTGCATCTAAATAGATTGACTTGTGAACAATTGATTCAATGGGAGGGAGGGGGGAATGGAAATTTTATAGAATCAAGGGAAGTATTGCAAAATATACAAATTCGTTGAATATTGTTGAATTCGTTTTTCAATAGAGAAGGGAATACATTCCACATGTGGGCAATCATTATTACTGGAACTTATGTACTTATTGTGCTTTCTATTTCAATGTTTCTTCTCTTTGAGCATATGTTAGCTTACAAGAATCCTGAGTTGAATCGTTTTCCTCATTAGCAAAACCTGCAATTGATGTTGATGTCGAAATCCAACAGAACTGTTATGAGTCCTTTGCCATGTATTGCTTTGGAAGATATCTCATAGCTTGCTTCGGTGGGGAGGAAAGAAATATTGAGTTCATGAAAAGGCAGGGGCATTCAAATGCCACAACACCCCTAATGGAACATTTTTGTGAAAATGGATTTGTAAAGCAACCCTTCCCTTTGAATTATTTCTTTAAGCCATGGAGGCTTGGGAAGTGGTTCTTGCAAGTTGTTAAATTTTGCATTGTTCAATATATGATAATAAAGCCTCTTTTTGAAATTATAGAAGTGATTATTGAATCATTTGGTGTTTATGGGGAAGGAGAGTTCAAGTGGTATTATAGGTACATTTGAAGGTGGCACTGGGGACTTTGATAGTTACCTCACAAATTCAAGGCTAATAAAACATTTCAGAATTTTCCTTGTTGCATTGGTATTTTTGTATAGTTGGTACATTGAAAACAAGTTAGTATCTAATAAAACATATTATAAATATGCTATCTTTTATGGAACATAAGACACATGCAAGAAAATAAGGCCATATTCATTATGGTAAAAACCATTCATAGAAATAAGATTAACCAATTATGTCATCAACTAAGCACAAGGCCATTTCCTTAGTGGTAAAGAGAACTACTGCATCACCACCATTATGACACATGAGATAAATTGAAGATCCTCTCCCAACATATGGTGGTCTAAAGAGAATTTCAAGCTGTGAAAATCTTAAAATAACAAAAAGAAACATAGTTGAAACTGTTGTATTTCTTCAAAGCTTCTACTGCAATCTATATGGATATATGTTTTTACTTTTGTATAGAGTACAACACTTAATATATATAAAGAAGTCAATCAAAGAATGCACACCAACTACTGCTTCTGTCACTGGGTTTCCACTCACATTTGTTCAAATATGGAGATGGATCTTCACTAAGAGAAACCTCTGTCATAAGCATCACAATAGCCTAGTTAAAAACATTACAGTTAGTTGAATTTGTAACATTGCTTACTGGAATTCACTCTAGTTGCAACTCCCTTGCTGGGATAGTCTAAGGCATTCTTCATGTCTAAAGAAATTTACAAGATGATCATTAATCAGGCCTGCAACTTGCATGAAGGAGTACATGATTTTCGGGCCAATAAATCAGAAATTTTGCTTCACCAGACCCTTGCTAATAGTTTTTGATTTAGATGAATTCACAATAATGGTCCTTGCATACTTGTGTTTGTTAACAATGGGCTTGAAATTCACGAAGTCCCATGTGTATCTGTCAAATGAGCTGAATTCTTGTTCAATATCAATAGAGCCAAAAGAAAACATATCAAACTGCAAAACTCAGAGAAATTTGAACCTTAGGAAACAGTTTAAGAAACAAAACAAAATCAATAAGAAGAAGAAAATAGTTTTTTTAATGCAAACTATTTAAGGAGGGAGAGAAAAATCAAAGTTTATATGGAAAAAAAAAGACAAAAAACATAAAGGGGATATCTAAATTCCAGTTTTGAAAAGATATAAAAAACTATGGAAGGCTAATGCAGATGGAATTTTATAGGAAAATAAGTAAAACAATGCAAAGAGGATAATTAATGCCAATCCCAAAAATATGTAAGAAACCATCAGAGCTTTCAGAGCTTTATAATATGGACATACATTGCTAATTCCAATACCTTAATAGCCCTACAATATCGACTTCTATCTTTTCAAAAGTATGAAACAATCTTGAGCTAGAGGTAAGATTTACCTCAAGAATGTGTTTGGCATTCTCAACTATCCCTTTGATTTTGGCTACATCCATGATATCATGTTGTGCACTCATTGATTCAATTTTCCTCTCATTGAAGGTTTCCGCAATGGCGTGATCACCCAACAAATGCATCTCTGACAAATTTGTTCGAAGTGAGATCACTAAGAACAAGAAAAGGGTAATTGTCATCAATAAAGCAGTCTGGGATTGTGCTAAAGCATTATAATTAACCAATGAATAAATATCTTTGTTAATTAATAATAAAAATCAATTACTAAGCCCACAATCTAGTGAAAGAGAAATCGTTCTTTGAGACAGAGTCTATGGACGTTGTGGGAAACCCAATGTTGCACTCAACAACCATCCAATGAATCCACAAGTCAAAGAAAAAGGTAACAAGTTGTGGGTAATTGAATTGTGAATGGATAAAGTACAATTGAAAGATGCCATATGTAAATGACACCACACATAACAATTTTGACGCTCAGTGATCCAACTCACTGGAAAGTGGCTTCAAAACCCACACCAACACTCCACAAACAAAGATTCTATTGATAATGTAATTCAACTCTTATAATCCACACCAACGAATACTAAATGGTTATCGTAGCTAGAAATTAATTAAATCATAACAATAGATTAAACTAGCATTGTCACAAACATACATAGGAATAATTGTGGCATTCACACCATCACAAAATAGTTTTTTACCCTATAAACCAAAATGGGTAAAATCAGTTTCAAATGATATAGCTGAGGCTTGATTTTCTTAGTGATTTTTAAAATTACAATAGGCTTAAAAGAAAGACTAAAGGTACCTTACTCACTAAAGTTCTCATGATTACCTTTGTAGTTAATTATTAGAATATGGGCTGAATAGGGACCTTGAAAAGAATACATTTAGGGAGGTGTAGACTAGAATCCTAACCATAGGTCATTTGGGTAATTTTTATCCACACAAAAATAATTAATAATATAATCAGAATCTGTAGCTCACTGCACTGCACATATGATTTTTGTGAGATTCTTCTAAAAAATGTGTTTCACTTTAAAACCCTTTTCTTTGCTCAATCTAATTTCCACAAAAGGAAACTCTCACAAATTTGAATTGTGGGTTGATAGGAACATCATGTATTTATAATATAATGACAAACAACAATCCACTATAGCTCATATCACCCACCTTCCTATGTAAGAGGATCTCTAGTCTAGCTCATATCAGATAACTTCCTACCCAAGAGTATGCAATTTTCATGTGTTGGGTAACCTATAAAGTTAAAACTAATATTGAAGGTAGATGATTGGATCCAAAGGATCTAATAAAACCTAAGAGATGTAAGAGTAAATGTCAGGAATCAACACAAAAGATGAAATGTAAGATATACAGTAACTTCATTAAACCCAATTTCTTACATCATGTTCTTACCAAGTCATGGAATTATTGGTCGACCAGTCTCAACTAAATGTGGAATTCAACTTAATTAGACTCATGAGTCCAGGAAGTCTGGGACCGAATCCAGTAAGCATGCTTCCCATAACTCAAAATTATGTATTTTTTAATACTTTTGGGTCCATGTGCATGTTGTTTCAATGTAAATTGTAGTTATGCAAAACTTGAATCTCAACATGTAAATTGTAGTTATTCAAAAATTGAATATTGGTTGGGCATATATGGAGGTGGTAGGTAATGTTTGTAAAATAAGATCTACGTTGTATACCAGGAAGAGGTCAAGGAATACACGCTCAGTAGTGCTTTACAATTTATGAAGACAAAAATGGAATGCGTAGCTCATTCTGAAAAAGCTTTCTTTTATGTAGTGACACCCATAGTGGAAAGTTAATCTCCAAAATGTTCACTCAAGAAATTATTTTAAGGGAGCAACCCTTTCCATCATTTCAGAGGTGAATCTATTTTTTTGTAGACTGGTATCCTCAATTCTGTTGGGTATTAAACGAGGAGCTCTAAAGCAAAAACCCTTTTTTTCCTTGCAATATTTGTAGCCTTTAGAGGTTAGGATGCCCAATTTGGTGCCTTATTTGTCCACTTGGCAAATATCGTTTGAAGATTGTATGTGGAGCGTTGACATTTGAAGGGCCATTGGTGGTTGGATGCTTTGCATTGAATATGGGAATATGCTACCGGAAACTAATATCTCGATCAGTATAATCAATATACAAAGATAGGTCACATATCCACACCATGTAAATGGTCAAAAGAAAGAGGGGGTCCATGCACTAACAAGATAAACACGAAAATTTGAAACAAAACATGGAAATAGATCTAATCACTGCTAAATGGACCATAAATAGTTGAGATAATTTTTGAGAGAAAATGTAAAATATCCAATGTCAAAGCTCCCTCAAGTATGAAAAAGGAACACCAGACAAATTTATCTTTATCTATTATTTGCAGATGGACAAAGTATGTTTCTAGTTGTTCTTGAAGAGGTAGTTTTTTTTTGCAAAAGTGATTGTTGTTCAATGCCCATGGGAATACTAGCCACGGAAACATGTCAGCAACAGTATGCACTATCTCTGATGTTGACACTCTTGTTACAATGGGATCATATTTTTCATTATTACAACAAAGCACCATTAGCACAACAATATTTATACAATCAAATTACTATGTGAATAATGCCACTACATTGCACAAAAAGCCAGACAACTCACCTGATTTTGAATGTTGACCTTAATATCTTCGGCATTAGCCTTTCTAACACCTTGAACCCTCTGTATATGTTGGTTTCTAGATCTGATGAAAGTTTCCCTATTTTCAACACCCATACAAGAATAACTTCATGCTTCCATACTCCTAAATGAAAGGACATTAGATGATAAAAGAATCTCATTTTTTCTTGGAGTTGTTTCTATTTTAAGTCTATACAATGCATGACCAGCTGATTGTCGCACATCCTCTGGCACTTTACCATACTTGAGCTTTAATCCTTCTTCATTGTCTAAACACCATGCAATAACTTCCCCAACATAAAATGGTCTCAGGGGATGAAACTGTACTTGCATGGCATCTGATGGTATCAATTCCTAACCTATTAAACTACCTTGGTGCAAAGAACTTCTGCAATGACCCAATGCATTCCTATTGAGAGATTCTAACCTAAGAAGATCCAAAGCCCTTACTTCCATGCCAATTGGCACATTAAATAAGGTACTAATTGGCATGCATAATGGTGAATCTAAGAGTCGGCTCACAACAACGACAAGAATATCTGAGACAGGTACATCATCTAGGCGATATCCAATGAAGATAATTTGCTTAAAGCAGTCCACAAATTAGAGGACTCGATGCCCAACTTCATTTCTCCATTCTTCAAAGAGTCCTTGTTTCATGTTGGGAACATTCAAATTTATATCAACTCATGATGGGAGCATTATAAAACGTGTATAAACAAAACGTACAAACTACAACTTTTCTGCAATAGATTCTAGGCCTTTGATAACTTCATCATTGGTTAAATATCTTAAAGCAGGGACATGCTCCTTAAAGTTTTGAATAACCATCCAAGCTACACTTTGGAATGACTGACTGAGCATCTTGTTGGCAACCATTTTTAGAAAAAATGACCCCAGAGTTGCTTGCATTTCCAAAGGCCAACTCTAATCAATTTCCTGCTGTAAAAATCCAAAATGTAACTTAATTGCTTAACTATGATGGTTTAAACTTTAAATTAGCTAGACTCTTCAAACTATAGTTTCTTATATTGCATGTAGAATGTTCCAATATCAACAAAAGATAAAATATACCAAATCTTACCTCAACAACAACATCTGATAACTTTTTGACTCCAATTTGTACACAAAGTTCTTTAGAAAGTTGTGGATTGACAAATCGTAACCTGATTCATAACCTGGATGTGTCAATTTCACTTAAAAGACAAGGTCCATGAAGATCAATATAGACAGAAGATATGGCTTGTACCAATATTCATCCTTCATTAGGAACAATTGCATGAGTGTTGGAAAGGGAGTTCCATTTTATTGTGATTTCTTTCATTCATCACATATAAACTGTAAAAGTAGTAAAATTGTATGCAACTCATTGGAATTGAGATGTTGATACCCACTTGCCTACTGGATTTTTACCAAGAGGTTCCTTGCACTGTCAAAAGTTGGAGTTTCCTACAGTCCAATCTCTCTTAAAATCTTGACATATGGAAGATACAAACTTGGGAGCTCAAAGGAAAATGGGGCCAAGTTCACTCCAAGGCACATAAAGAGCACTTGTTGTAACAAGTCGGGTTCCATTTGCAACTGATATAAATGACACCTTTTGTAATTCCATGATATCTGCAAATAATAGATAAAGATTCTAAGGATAAAGATAAAGATAAAGATACTTTGTCCATCTGCACACTCATACACACCTCTTTAAATATCATAACACAATATTCTACAAGAAACCCACCTCATTACCTTTCAATTCATGTATATGGAATTGTCACAATCAATAAAGACAATTTTTAAGTTTAAATAATGAACTTTGCCATTTCAAATACTAAATTATGAATGGAAAGTGGAATAGTTATTTTACATCTATTATATCAAAGGATTTAGGAGCTCTGAAAGCATTATCAGAGATTTTAAAGGTAAGAGCATTACTTAATGTTTTCATGATCCCATTGACCTATACCAACTGAATGGATACAAATTTGCAGGGAAATGAACATAAGAATAAATTAAGTACCTCTGAAGGGAAACTACAATGGAAATCCCTGCAATTCCACCACCCACAATTACTAAGCCTTCACATTGCTCATTGCTAATATTGTTGTTGTTGCAGCCTGCTTATCTTCCTACCTCCTCAAACTTCAATCTAATTGGGTGTTTGAAAGGTGGGTATGAGTAGGGATATTCCTAGGACTTCCTAGGAATTCCATAAAATAAATTGTTGTTAAAAGTCATAAAATAAATTGTTATTAAAATAAATTGTTGTTAAATGTCTTGCGTACTTGTCATATTTGATGAAAAAAAAATATGGTTATAACATTGGGTTACAAGCATAACATCTTAACTACTTCACCTTGCAGCAATTGGTAATCAAGGTTGTGGGACTTTCATTCACTCTCAGTGGTGGTTTTTCTACAAAATCCTTCTTGATGACATCTAATTTTATCCTAGGTCATCTTCACAACTAGAGTGGAAATTTTGTTCACAATATAAAAATTTTGAACATGTGAGATTTTCTAGAAGAGAAAGATTGAAACAACGTTTGTAATAACTTCAAAAAATAATGTTTATGCATTTAGAGTAGTAACTATAAGTATGAGAACGCCACCTCTGCTCCCAGGAGCTATGACACATGTGAAGCAAGATGCATCTCTTCAGTCAAACAAAGTTGATTTCCATGGTAGAGGACTAAATTTCACAAAATGACAAAAGGCTTCAAAGTCAGCAACTGACAAGGTTATTCCTGGCACAAAACCTGATAGAGGTAGCAAGTGCAACTACCAATCCCATGTTGGAGATTGTAACATCATTGGTTGGATATTCAATCAACCTATCTAGACTCTAGTTTACAAGAGTCATCATATCAACAATGCTTCTCAACATTTAAGTAATGTTCCAATGATAAAATATAAAGGTAGGAAAGGAATCAATGAAATTGATATAAAATGGTCTCAAGTATACATGACAAAGGGAAACATGGAAATATTTTTAGCATGCAAACTATGAACCCTTCTAAATCATAGAAAATCTCTTTAAATGATCAAGTTCCTAGAAATATGGCTAAATTTTCAAATAAGGGTTACGTTCATTACAATTCATTGTAGGATGAATTCACTCATTGTTATGGAGAACCCAGAAGTATAGAGCCATCAAGATCAGACAAACCACAAGTCAATGGTTTAGTGCAACAAGCTATCTTTACTACCCCTTTCTCTCCATTGGGAGGAAATGCAAGTACAATCTTCCTTTGTAAAACACTAATCAATTCCTATTACAAAGCTTAGAGCCAATGGTACCCATAAAGTCAAGCAGATCAATTGGAAATGAAGAGATTAGATCATATGTCATGTAAGATGGCTCATTAGAAATGTGGTTCACAACTTCCTTAGAAATTTGGTCTTCAACAAGCACAACAAAATTTTGGTTCCAAACATAAAATAATAATGCTTGGAGTAGACATAGAGGGAATATTAGTAATGTTGAATGATTCATAAGAAAAGGTATCAGACCTATACAAACAGAAATACACAATGGTGTCCAATATCAATGCTCTTCAAGTGACTTCAACTTTAAACCAACACCCCACCAATTGTGTTCTAAGAATGGTATGGTAGGTGTGCAATCAAATATGTCTTCAAGGGCAGTGTTGATATGAAATATGTTGTTGTGGGAAAATAACCAATTTTAATGAGTTGTAATGGACACTTTCAAGAATTTGTACTCCCTACAGTGCTTAACATACATGAGGCCTTGGAAAAGGAAAAACTTGCTAGCAATACTTACTGATATAAGGAAGTTTAATGAGGTAGTTCATCCATGCAATAGAAAGTTGCTAAATAAATGGTAGTTTTCTGTTTGATCCTAATGAAGAAATGGATGATTGACATGTCTTAGTTGCTCATAGGGACAATTTTTTCTCTTGAGACTTACAACCAACCACACCATGGAATTTACAAATAAATAGCTTTGGTTATTAAGGTGATAAGCTTGTGGTTTCAAGTTGTTTATTACCAGTAAGAGGAGGGCCTCTTTCAACATTGTTTTAAGGATCTACTTGCTCACCTTTCTCTTAGTTGATCATAATGGTACATGCTCAGCTGATCATTTCTCTCCTTCAAGTTGTGAGGAGATTAGTAAAGAGGATCAAATTAAGTGATGTTATGGCCATACCATTGTATCCGTTGATGCTTCAAGCGAAGAGACTCGGCAACACCAAGAACATTGAGTTCCCTCCAAGCATTGGTCATCTGAGTCAATGTAGTCCTTGTGGTTTGTAGAGAGTCTTCTCACTCTAACATCAGGCTCTTCAAACCAACTCTGCACAAGGTCATTACAAATGTAAAAAATCAGTAAGACACAAATTTGGTAGTCAATATGACCAAAATAAGAACGAGTTCAAAAAAATTTCACAATCCTACTTTTGAAACCAACATTCTAATCTCCTTAGCATTATGATCAATTTCCATTGTTCTTCCCCATTCAGAGAACTCATATTTGCATTGGCATCAAAAGTGTAATTGCATAAAAGGAATGTCGGTCTGTTAAATTTGGCAACCAGGGAAAAACTTCATGTGGGTCATCTTATTCATGGCTAATAATAATTTTATTAGATTCCTCTCGTCGAGAGGTGTAGGATTGATATAAATATCATCCAATTCCGATAAGTATTCATGGAGATATGAATTTATTTTGATTATGGAATTATTATCAAGCCGACCTACAACTCATGTAGGCTCAGAAGCCCAACAGTCGCATCTATTCACCCACCAACGTTGTGTATAAATATAAGAGGACTTTTTCTCATTTGGACTCACTCATCTCATCACATCTCTCTCTCTCTACTGCGCAGATATGAGTCTCTTCTCTACTGCGCTAAAATGGGTCTCTCTCTCTCACACATGTGAAGCCGGAAGCTATTCAATTTGAAGCTGCAACTACAGAAGTAAAGATTGACTTGCGTGGCCTAGAAGATCTCCTCTTTGGAACTGCACTGTAGATTCATCTGAACCTCCTTTGAAAGCCGCAACTTTTGGTGGTGGAATGAAGTCAATCCGACGAACGGTTTGCAAGATATCGACTGCCCTAGTTTGAAGCCAGAAACTGCTGAAACTGAAGCTCCAACTGCAGAAGTAAAGATTGACTTGCGTGGCCTAGAAGATCCCCTCTTTGGAACTGCATTGTAGGTTCATCTGAACCTCCTTTGAAAGCCGCAACTTTTGGTGGTGGAATGAAGTCAATCCGACGAACGGTTTGCAAGATATCGACTGCCCTAGTTTGAAGCCGGAAACTGCTGAAACTGAAGCTGCAACTGCAGAAGTAAAGATTGACTTGCGTGGCCTAGAAGATCTCTTCTTTGGAACTGCGTTGTAGGTTCATCTGAACCTCCTTTGAAAGCCACAACTTTTGGTGGTGGAATGAAGTCAATCCGACGAACGGTTTGCAAGATATCGACTACCCTAGTTTGAAGCCGGAAACTGCTGAAACTAAAGCTGCAACTGCAGAAGTAAAGATTTACTTGCGTGGCCTAGAAGATCTCCTCTTTGGAACTGTGTTGTAGGTTCATCTGAACCTCCTTTGAAAGCCACAACTTTTGGTTGTGGAATGAAGTCAATCCGACGAACGGTTTGCAAGATATCGACTGCCCTAGTTTGAAGCCGGAAACTGCTGAAACTGAAGCTACAACTGCAGAAGTAAAGATTGACTTGCGTGGCCTAGAAGATCTCCTCTTTGGAACTGTGTTGTAGTTTCATATGAACCTCCTTTGAAAGCCGCAACTTTTGGTGGTGGAATGTAGTCAAACCGACGAACGGTTTGCAAGATATCGACTGCCCTAGTTTGAAGCCGGAAACTGCTGAAACTGAAGCAGCAACTGCAGAAGTAAAGATTGACTTGCGTGGCCTAGAAGATCTTCTCATCCGAACTGTGTTGTAGGTTTATCTGAACCTCCTCTGGAAACTGAAACTTTTGTTGGTGGAATGAAGTCAATCCGACTGTCGGTTTGTGAGATATGGTCTGCCCTAGT
This sequence comes from Pinus tabuliformis, assembly GCA_031772625.1. Lineage (NCBI taxonomy): Eukaryota > Viridiplantae > Streptophyta > Pinopsida > Pinales > Pinaceae > Pinus > Pinus tabuliformis. Next base: position 875,903,863 of record CM062820.1, on the reverse strand, counting down.
TTGATAATGAAGCCGCTAATGCTGATGCTACTGATCTAGGGTTTGCTACTGTTGATATGAATCAGATTTATTGTACTATTTCTCTCTGCTGAATTATTGAAGATAAAACAAGATTTGATCAAAGGGTTTCCCCACACATTGTGTGGTTTGTCCCTGGCTAGCCGCCACATCTTGTGTCTCTTGTCTTGGCTTGTTTTCTGTCGATCGTTTAATGTTCTATCTGCACTTTACTTTATGTACATGTGATTGCTAATCGGTGGAATATAATAAGAAAAAGAAGTAAACTGTTATAAGCATAGAACATACCATAACTTAACATGGTATCAGAGCTGAGGTGAAGACAAAGCCCGAGCAAGAGCAAGAGCAATCATCGAAGAGAATATTGGCAAGGCTATCCTAAAAGAACTATGGGGTCCTCAACACTCTTTCCTACTGAAGACAAGCTCTGTGAGAAAGCTGACTATCACGGATGGAAGATGTCTATCGATCTAACCCTTGAGAATCAAGGAGTGTTGGATCATGTGAGAGGCAATATTGTTGAGCCTCCATCAAATGCATCCGCTGCTGCCTGGAACAAATGAAAAAATGGAGAAGTCAAAACAATCATTCCGGGACTAAATCAAAAGGAAAGGTTGGACCTAAGGCTAGAAGAAAATGATGATGTTACATTTGCGATAAAGCAAGTCACTATGTATGAGATCATGAGCATCATGATGAATGAGATCATGGACATAAAGTTTGAGCAGCATTATGATGGATAAAATCATGGACATGGGCAGCATGATGATAATCATGATTAGAGAAGCATGGTACAGTATGCAGTGGTGCAACTCGAAATCCCTCTGATGGCAATCAAAGGAATGACAAATTCAACAGCAAAGGTAAGAGGAGAGTTGGGAATCAAGGAAGAGGACAAGCATTCAAGAAGGCTAGAAATTCCAAGATGTATTAAATGCACTTGACCTCAAAAAGAACCTAGTGTCCATCTCGGCAATGGAAGACAAAGGTTACAAGGTAACCTTCAGCGATGGCAAGGTATGTATATGGAAAAATAATGTTAAAGATGCCTATACTCTTGGGTTTAGTGTTGATTCATTATATCAGGTCAATGGAAGTCCGCTAGGTGTCATGTCTTGTGACACAACTATTTAGTCCGAACTTTGGCATCGGAGGTTTGCCCACCTTCATTACAAAGCTCTACCCGATGTAAGACAGATGGTGACAGGGATGCCTGAATTCTGAGTAGAGAAAGAAGGTGTATGTCCAGGATGTGCCGAAGGAAAGCTCAAAAGGGGACCATTCCCCTCAAGCCAAAGCAAGACCTCCGATATATTACAATTGGTTCACTCGGGCATACCTGAGGTTGGCATTAAGAGGGAGACTACTACACCACATACTCCTGAGCAGAATGGTGTGGTGAGAAGGAAGAACCACACGATGATGGAAGCTGTCTGGGCCATGCTACATGATCAAAGGCTTCCGAAGTTTCTATGGGCTGAAACAACAATCACCGTTGTATATGTACAAAATCGATGCCCTCATCAAGCATTGGGTTCCTAAACTCCTGAAGAAATGTTCACCATCGGTCAAAGGGAAGTCGTGATTAGTCATGATGTCACCTTTGACAAAGATATGGCCCTCAGCAAGGTGGACAATCTGCTGACTTTGAGTAGCTCTCAAGAAGCCGACACCAGGGAACCGAAAGAAAAGGATGATGAATCAATGCCTGATGTAGAAGAACCCATGGATCCGATTGATCCTCATCCACATGAGCCTTCCTCTTCTAGGAAGAGGCCTTCATGGCTTAGGGGGATACTTGATGATGCTGAAGGACATGCTGCACTCTGAGGAACCTTCCATCAAAGTAAGAAACTTAACAGGTATCAGGGATACCTGACCATCATGAGCACGATCATACAAAATGAACCTTCATCATTCTCAGATGTCATCAAGCATTAACTATGGAAGGATGCTATGACCATAGAATATGGGTCTATTATAGAGAATGATGTCTGGGAAGTAGTTCCCAGACCCTGGACAAGATAATTGTTACTTCAAAATGGATTTACAAGATAAAGCATGCAGCAAATGGAAGTATGGAAAAGTATAAGGTTCATTTTGTTGCTCGTGGTTTATCCCAGAAGGGAGGTATAGACTATGATATTTGCACCTGTTGCCAGATATACGACCATCCGCTTGATCATAGCCCTTATGGCTTCACAAGGATGGAACCTACATCAGATGGATGTCAAGATCACGTTCTTACATGGTTCTATCAAAGAAGAGGTCTATGTGGAGCAACCTGAAGGATTTGAGATTTATGATTGAAAAAATCATGTATGCAGGTTGAAGAAGGCTCTTTATGTGCTGAAGCAAGCACCCCGAGCATGGTATGAGAGAATCGATAGCTACTTGAAGAAGTTGGGATTCACTAGGAGTGAAGTTGATCCTAACCTTTACTTTAAGGTTGAAGATGACAAGCCTCTCATATCGGTGTTGTACGTGGATGACCTCTTTCTAACAGGTGCAAACCCTCTCATTCACAAATGTAAGAGGGAGATGGCTTCTGAATTTGAAATGAAGGACCAAGGACTTGAAGTATGGCAGAAGCCAAGGGAAATTTTCCTATCTCAAGGAAAATATGTGGTAAAGATATTGGAAAGATTTGGTATGATGGACTGCAAGCCTGTGACTACCTCGAGGATCTTAACTTTTAGAAGTTGTATGGTAGTGATGTCGGACCAGACTTGGGAAATGCCTCTGAGTTTCAAAAACTCATTCGCATTGATGTTCTTGGTGAACCTCCGTTCGAACATATGTTTTGCAGTTAGCATTGTGAGCTCATATTTGGTTGAGCCTCACTGGATTGATGCCAGGAATCTTTTGAGATGTCTTCAGGACACAATCTCTCATGGATTAAGATACACTGCCGGAGATGTGAGACTACTTGGATATACTGATGTTGATTGGGCAGGCAGTGTGGTGGACCGTAAGAGCACTTCCGGGTACTGTTTCACCTTGGGATCTGCTTCGATATCCTGGATGAGCAGGAAGCAGAAGTCGGTGGCTTTGAGCACCGCCGAAGCAGGATATATTGTTGCTAGCATAACCTCATGTGAGGCAGTCTGGTTGCGAAAGCTCTTCAGTGAGCTGTTTGGATTTACATTGGATACCACTGTGATTCTCTGTAACAACCAGAGGTGGGATTCGATTATTGAGGAATCCCGTATTCGTCAATTGCTCCAGCAGATAGACATCATCTGGGATATGGTAAGTCGATGAGCAAGGAAGCTCCATCACATTAAGATGATGTATAGGTTGATACACCTTGTCAAAGCCCCGAGGAAAGATCTAATCTGTGATTTTCCCAAACGACTTGGAGTCGACAAGAAACCCTTGTACAAGGGTCCTGCATGTTGCATACATTGAGCTCTGGGAGCTCTGAGGGCTTGCAGTTCCTACTGGAGAAACATATGACCACAGGGTGACTCACCCTCCCCTAGTGGTGCACACTGGAACAAGATGATTCGCTCTCTTGTGGGACAAGATGATTCGCTCTCTTGTGGAACAGGATGATTCACTCTCCTGTGTAGCAGGATGATTAGTTCTCCTGTGAGGCCTGGATTGATGTGTTCTCCATGGCAGCCTGGATTGATGTGTTCTCCATGGCAATTGTAGCAGGATTGATGTGTTCTCCTGTGAGGACAAGATTGATTAGTTCTCCTGTCGAGGCATCCTACCCATGCAGTCTGGGACTCATGGGAAGTACCTCTCATCTGATCAATGAGCAGGGAAATGAAGTTAGGGACCATAGTAGTACCGATGGACGCATCGTTGTAACTACCGTACTCCCTACGCTAGGATGACCTCCATTGATCTGGGATCAATAATACTGGTCTGGGACCAGTGGTAGGAGTTGTACCATACTATGACGCTGACTTCGGGTCGGTTGAGACTGGTCTGGGATCAGTGGTACATACTCTGAGACTGACTTTGAGTCAGTGGAGGATGATATTGGTCTGGGACCATTGGAGTTGTACTCACTATGACGCTAACTTTGGGTTGGTTGAGACTGGTCTGGGACTAGTGGTACATACTCTGAGACTGACTTTGAGTCAGTATGATACATCCTCGATCATTTCTTCTTCTTCATAATTCGAACAAAAGCAGAGTAGAACATAACAATGCGAGAGCAGAGCAGAACAGAACAAAACAGTACCGATCAGTGCAGGGCAGAACAAGACAAAGCAGAACAGGAAAAATAGAGCAGAGCAGGGCAAGGGTCAGGCTGTTCAAGGCAGTGCATTTGATGGATGAATAGTAACGACCGATAGACAAATTGCGGATGAAGTCCTCCATGGTTGAGAGGGAGTGTTAAAATTGGCAACCAGGGAAAAACTTCATGTGGGTCATCTTATTCATGGCTAATAATATTTTTATTATATTCCTCTCATCGAGAGGTGTAGGATTGATATAAAGATCATCCAATTCCGATAAGTATTCATGGAGATATGAATTTATTTTGATTATGGAATTATTATCAAGCCGACCTACAACTCATGTAGGCTCAGAAGCCCAACAGTTGTGTTATCACAAAATCAAGCACTGAAAGGCTGATGATCAGGTAGACTCTGTGCAACTATTTCAAACCAGACTTTTGACTAAGGCTTAGCCTCCTTAGCCTGAGAGGGCTCTCTCAAAAGGTTATTGATTTTGACTATTGATGAGATGGCTAACTCTTGCAAAGTAAATTTAACAAATATGTTGGCTGGACAGACATTACAAAGACTTCCATTGGGCTTATGGAGTTAATCATCCTTCAGTAAACTATAACACTACTCATTCATAGAAGTCAGGGCATGTAATGTTTAAATACTCAAAACACATCTCATAGAAACCTCAGCTTATAAATACACACAGGAAATCAAAGCAGCAAAGTGAATTCTGAGTGATTGTGTATCCATACAACTGTAAAAAACATAAAAGATAAAACAAAACCACATATCTTGAGCATTTGAAACACTGTATGAATCCTGAGAAGAAAAGCAGTCACTTGTATTACTGAAAATGAGTTTGTACACAAGCCAAAATAACACTCTGTTTTCTTAAATATCCAACCCTCATTACATAAAAGTTTCATCTATATATAGAAACATAACTTTAACTACTTTGAGCTTCCTCCTCCAGCATGAGGGGAGCTCGATGACTGCCACTAATTACCCCTATCCACTATTGAACTAACTCATTAAATACAATAAGTGCTAAACTGGAATTTTAAAGAGTCCTAATTTAACTATAACTCTAATTTTATCCTCCTCGTAGAATGATTCTTTCTTGTTCTTTGACACCTGTCTCCTTTTAGTTTGGCCGAGATGGCTGAGAAAAGGATTCAATGTCCCATACTAGCTTTGGATGCTGAATGCTTTGATGGTTCAGTGATGTTAGGAGAAAACCCCTGTTTTTCCGGTTCCAGTCTTCCACCTCTTATTCGAAAATGCAGCAGCATGTCTCCAGCTCTTTAATATCCCAAAAATGTAGAGCACTACCATGTTTCCAGATCTGTTGGAGGCTTCGTTGATGGACAGGTGTGTAAGCCAAGTCTCCTCGTATGCAACTCCTTTCAAACCCTAATGACCGGTAATAAAGTGCCTTTATAATCAAAACTTTAACTTGAGCCAAAACATTTCACTTTTACCAAGGTACACCTGTCATCATTTGAATGGCCTGGTAGCTTCCTTTGATCTCTTACATGTCACTTAGGTGTTCCCTTTGAAAATTTCTGATTATCCCATCGAACTATTTGCCTGTATTAAAAACAGCACCTACAGTAGTTTCGCAGTTTCGTAGCGCGCTACGAAACTGCGAACTGTTTAAACAGTTTATCTTTTCCTTGAGATTTTCACTGCTCGGACCTTTAATTTTTTAAACCTTCTTTACATGTGGCAGAGATCTATATGTCCTCAAAATAATGAAACTAAGCAAAATTTTACAAAACTTAGAACAACACCTTTCTCAACATCAGTTAGCAGCTATTTGACCTAGCTGTGTCTTTAAGTCTGCAACCTCCTTCCTCAAGGCTTTTTTCAACTCTTAAATGCATGTTTATTTTTCTAATGGATTTAGCCTGTTTGAGAGCTGGAACAGTCCATGTGTAAACATCAGCTACTGAATCCACCTGGATTACTAGGTTTTTACTTCCTCTCAAAACAGCTTTTCGATAATTTGCATACCTGACTGCAGACTCCCTAGTGGCACTCTTCACCTTGGCAATTACATTTTCTGCTGCCTCCAACTGGTTCTTTATAGCTATAATGCTACCTCCTTGGGAAATAATGACTGTTCTATTCTTGTCTTTTTGCTTAATTTTCTCTGCCTCCTCTGTTTTGGACAATTCCTCTGCTACCTCTGTTCTGGGCAGTTTCTCAGCTTCCCTTACTTGTTTTCTTGTAACAGGTCTTCTTGGTTTGAAGATAAATTTATCACCTGGTTCATCAAACCTCAGTCTTTTTGAAGCTTTAGATTTCTTAGTGCTTTCTGGTGATGATTGAGTAAAATCAATGTGCATTGGTTCAATATGCACCGGTTCAACCTGCTCAAACTCAATGGCCTCAAGAAAATCACTCAAGCTGGCCTTAGATATCGGGCTTTCCTCAACAGTTAATGCTTTGCCTTTTTCTTTGCTTATTTGACTCCTTGTCCTAACTCCTGACACTGTTTCAGATCCACTTGGTCCAGGTACAGCTTTCTTATGCTTAGCTTCTTCTTTTGATGATGGCTGAGGTTGCTCTTTAATGATCAGTGGCTTCACTGATTTTCTCAACTGTGACTTGGCCTTCTTTTTATCTTTTGCCTCCTTTCGAAGCTCAGCTATCGTGGGTTCTTCAACTGATTTTTCTTTTTCTCTAACCGACTGTGGAGTAAGACCTGTTTTACTCTGGAAACCAGCCATGAAGATGAAGGAGTCCCAATCCCTACCTATTTTCTGAAGACCATCCAAAACCAACAATTTAACCAAACCATGGTGAAATAACGATGTTTCACAGTCATCCTTCCTTAATTGCACTTTGTCACACATTTTGCTTAGACTGCGAAACAAGTAAAAGGGAATATCTATGGATGCTTTACCAGTAAAATGTAACAGCAACTTGAAGTGATAGGAATAGACCTTATTGTATCTTCCCTCACAGGTTAAGTACTTCTGAATACAAGTGAGAAGAAGGGCATAGTGCTCTTTAACATAGTTTCTAGGCACTGCTTTTGTTAGGTCTTCATTCACATATTCCTCTTTTAAGAACTCTTTGCATGGATTCATATCGAACTTAAAGTTCTTAAACCATTCTTGCCCCCCTCTTGGAATCTCAGTTACAGCAGCAATTGACTCTGGAGACACTTGAAATTCTAACATAGCTATTTTAGAATTCAAACCCGTGAAGTTTAAAGCAAAATCCTTTGTTACCTGAGCATGGCCACCCTGCAGCTTCTCACAGAAATTCCAACAGCCAGCATCCTTGAAGGCTTTCTTCACGCCTTCATCTCTTAATGCAAGGTCCAAACCTTCAGGCTCTGTTCTCTGACATTTTCCAGACCTATGTTCCTTCCTCTCCATTTTGCTTTTGAAATTTTCACACAGAGAATGGCCAACAGCTTCAACTCAAATGGTAATTCAATTTTTTTTAACACGGGCTCGCTTGTAATCAGGCTCACTTGAAAAACTCGGGCTCGCTTGCAAACTCAAATATCTCATCGCACAGGTTGGTCATTTATGCATCATCTACGATCATCATAAAAAATCTTTGCACGGTAAAACCCATTTGAATAATATTTATGTGCATGCCTAAAAATCTATTGGTGGAGTGATGGTTAATGAGTGTTTGGGAGGTACGCCCACTGACATGAACGGACGGAAGTGGTGACTCATCAACAGACTTGACCCTTTGAGGAATATACGCTGCAAAACGCACGAATCTGCGATTTTGTAGCGCAGTTAGTTATGAATTGGCATAATGCGCTGCGAAACGGCTTGACGCTGACGCGCTGCGAAATGGCTAAACAATGATTACGCTGCAAAACTGACCAATGAGACTGCGCTGCGAAATTACGGAAAGGATCGGTGACATGAATAAGACAAGACATGGCTTTAACAATCATGATGGAGGATGACCGATAGGATTAAAGAACGATTTACATCAAACACCTTTGAAACTTCAACCCTAAGTAAGAAACATAGGACAAAAACCATTTGACACCAACTTTTTGACATTTAACTTGGACAAAGGATTATATACATATGTTTATAGTTCTAAGTGATAACAAGTTGCATCTATTCACCCACCAACGTTGTGTATAAATATAAGAGGGCTTTTCCTCATTTGGACTCACTCATCTTATCACATCTCTCTCTCTCTACTGCGTAGATATGAGTCTCTTCTCTACTGCGCTGAAATGGGTCTCTCTCTCTCACACATGTGAAGCCGGAAGCTGTTGAATTTGAAGCTGCAACTGCAGAAGTAAAGATTGACTTGCGTGGCCTAGAAGATCTCCTCTTTGGAAATGCGCTGTAGATTCATCTGAACCTCCTTTGAAAGCCGCAACTTTTGGTGGTGGAATGAAGTCAATCCGACGAACGGTTTGCAAGATATCGACTGCCCTAGTTTGAAGCCGGAAACTGCTGAAACTAAAGCTGCAACTGCAGAAGTAAAGATTGACTTGCGTGGCCTAGAAGATATCCTCTTTGGAACTGTGCTGTAGGTTCATCTAAACCTCCTTTGAAAGCCGCAACTTTTGGTGGTGGAATGAAGTCAATCCGACGAACGGTTTGCAAGATATCGACTGCCCTAGTTTGAAGCCGGAAACTACTGAAACTGAAGCTGCAACTGCAGAAGTAAAGATTGACTTGCATGGGCTAGAAGATCTCCTCTTTGGAACTGCGTTGTAGGTTCATCTGAACCTCCTTTGAAAGCCGCAACTTTTGGTGGTGGAATGAAGTCAATCCGACGAACGGTTTGCAAGATATCGACTGCCCTAGTTTGAAGTCAGAAACTGCTGAAACTGAAGCTGCAATTGCAGAAGTAAAGGTTGACTTGCGTGGCCTAGAAGATCTCCTCTTTGGAACTATGTTGTAGGTTCATCTGAACCTCCTTTGAAAGCCGCAACTTTTGGTGGTGGAATGAAGTCAATCCGACGAACGGTTTGCAAGATATCAACTGCCCTAGTTTGAAGCCGGAAACTGCTGAAACTGAAGCAGCAACTGCAGAAGTAAAGATTGACTTGCGTGGCCTATAATATCTCCTCTTTGGAACTGCGTTGTAGGTTCATCTGAACCTCCTTTGAAATCCGCAACTTTTGGTGGTGGAATGAAGTCAATCCGACGAACGGTTTGCAAGATATCGACTGCCCTAGTTTGAAGCTGGAAACTGCTTAAACTGAAGTAGCAACTGCAGAAGTAAAGATTGACTTGTGTGGCCTAGAAGATCTCCTCATCTGAACTACGTTGTAGGTTCATCTGAACCTCCTCTGGAAGCTGAAACTTTTGGTGGTGGAATGAAGTCAATCCGACTGTTGGTTTGTGAGATATGGTCTGCCCTAGTTTGATAATGAAGCCGCTAATGTTGATGCTACTGATCTAGGGTTTGCTACTATTGATATGAATCAGATTTATTGTACTATTTCTCTCTGCTGAATTATTGAAGATAAAATAAGATTTGATCAAAGGGTTTCCCCACACATTGTGGGGTTTGTCCCTAGCTAGCCGCCACATCTTGTGTCTCTTGTCTTGGCTTGTTTTCTGTCGATCGTTTAATGTTCTATCTGCACTTTACTTTATGTACATGTGATTGCTAATCGGTGGAATATAATAAGAAAAAGAAGTAAACTGTTATAAGCATAGAACATACCATAACTTAACACGGTCTCATTCCAATAGGTCTCCTATGATGAATGCGCGTGAACCTAGTACATAGACCATTTTTCTCTTCACTTAGCTACCCGGGGTTGATTTCCCTTTCCAAATATCAATAATTATTTTCCAAGAAAATATAAAGTAAGAATAGTATTTTACTATATTTTAAAAGGTGAAGATGTTGAAATCATGCCACAAAGTGAAACGAAATAAAATATCTTTCCTCAAACCACCAAATATATAAAGAAAACAATAATAATTATAAAAATAAAACTAGGTCTACTAATATATGCATGAAATGAGAAATATAAGCATTCAAGGGACAAAAAAAAATCTTTGACGAAAACAAACCAAAAATTTCAAACTTGACAAAATCCTCTAAACAAGCAGCAAACAAACCACTAAAATTTTCTAAGATATCAAAGCTAGACATCAATGCAATTTCATGTGCTTGAATAAGCCCATTGTTGCTTAGTGTTAGACTTCCTAAATTAGTTATTTATCAGTTAATACTAGGACACTATCTATGTGAAAATAAATAGTTCCCAACTTCATCAAATCCAACTTCATTTCCAATCAAAGATCAAATCTAGCTTCATTTCCACTACCAATATAAAATCATACCCTTTATAAATCTTAACACTTAACAACTTAGCCCCCTCATATAATCCTTTTCATAACCCAACAAAAGATATCCCTGACAAAAATTGAGCTTTTCAAAAATATAACATGATCATGTAAGACACTAAATAATAAATATGAACACTACTAGATAGGCATCAATTCAATGCCAGTTCAATCAACCTTCATGCCACGAATAAAAATCACTAACTCCTTTTGCGATATTGAATGCCACATTTGTGTAATCAATAATTATGCTGACACTTGGGTTGCTAGTGTTTTGTCAAAGTAACCATTTCTCACTACCTACAAATGTTTAAATATAGGATGGTGCTAAAGTTAAAGACAAAAATAACAAAAATAAAGATATGACAAAAAACAAACCCGTAAGACTATATTGGTTGAGTGTGACAGGGAAACCAATAATTAAGACTAGACAAATTTATAGAATGTGGTAGTTACTAGTGTGTGTATATTGTGCGATTAGTGGTATGGTGGAGAGACCTACCAAGAATGGATGTTGGTCTCGGGAAAGTGTAGTAGGGAGATCCATAGAGCATTTATGTAAAAGGAAGATGAGAAGTGTTGTCTTCAAGTTGGGTTATGCTATGGTAGAATTATGTTGATGATAAGTGGTAACAAAACACTTACATCAATAGGTAAAAAGTATATTTGGGGCATGATTTGAACTGACTCATGTTATCTCATCCCTTAATGGTCCTAAGGACATGTGGGGACCCACACAACTTAGTACAATAAAGACTTGAAAGCATGGCTAACAAATAACTTACAATACTATACAAAAGAATGTCAGTCTCATGTCAATAGGTTTCCTATGATGAATGCGCAAGAACCTAGTACATAAGCCATTTTTCTATTCGCTTAGCTACCCATGGCTCATTTCCCTTTCCAAATATCAATAATTATTTTCCAAGAAAATATAAAATAAGCATAGTAGTCTACTAGATTCTAAAAGTGAAGATGTTAAAGTCATGCCACAAAGTGAAAGGAAATAAAAACAATTTTCTTCAAACCACCAAATATATAAAGAAAACAATAATAATTATAAAACTAAATCTATGAATCTAAGCATGAAGTAAGAACTAAAAGAATTCAATGGACTAACATAAACTTTGACCAAAACAAAACTCAAAACTCAACAAAATGCTCCAAACACAAGAAACATATAAACCATTAAAATTTTCGAAGATATCAGAGTTAGACATCAAGGTAGTTTCATGTACTTGAATGAGCCCATTGATGCTTTGTGTTAGTCTTGTTAAATTATTTATTTATCATTTAATACTAGTCAGACACTATCTATGTGAAAAGAAATAGGTCCCAGCCTCATCAAATCTAGCTTCATTTCCTGTCACAGATAAGAAACAAATAATGTAATGATTAAATATGAAACATCAATCTTAAAATAACACACATCAAAGAAATGTAGTTGCAATGTTACAATGAAAAATACAAATATAGAACCTATTTTTACCTAAATTTGACATATAGTAATCTTGCATGATCAATGGAATATGTATACAAAAATAAGAGTCTTAGGGTATTTCAATTTCCCATTTCTCACCTTGGTCCTCATTTTCTACATTTTGAATGTGATCTTCTCCAAATGAACTATCATTATGAGCCTCCAAAACATTATATTATGTATCAAGTTCATTATAGAAATTTGTTATATTGTTTTCTCCCCTTCTATCACAATCTGATTGCCAAAGAGTTAGTTCTCTTTCATACTTTGTTACATATAATCTTAAACATGTATCCACATGTTTATCAAGCTTGTTCCTCAACTTTGACTTCAAGAATGATAATGCACTAAACATTCTCTCATCCTCCAATGATCCCAAAATCATGGTTTGACACAAATATGCTAATTTGAAATATTTAGATATGTTTTCTTGCAGGTATTGGCTAGCACTTAAAGTAGTCCATAATCTTGTTACAACACAATTTTCATTAGGATTATCCACCACATTGTTTCATCAAAGCATCCACCTTGTTCATACAATTTTGATGAATCTAAAATACCTTCAATTTGTTTTCCATGTATCAAGACTTTCTTGCAAAAGTGGTCTACTAAACATTTTAATCTCTTTTGAAAATCAGATTTTAAAGTTTTTGAACGTTGACAATTGTTCCAATATTGAGGGTATACCACACACATGGTCTCCAATAATTCATCTCGAGGAAATCGTTCTCTTATCTCTAATGATAGCGATCTTGCAATTTCTATCAAATTATGTCTCACTGAAATCATAATATTATCAAATTCATCTCTTAACACAGGGAAATCTTTGGTGATTCATCCTGTCTTACTAATATAATGAAAGAGAACCATATACCCATGCACTGTGATACATAGTATCCCTTTTTCATCAAACGTAAAAAAAAAAAAAAAAAAAAAAAATAAAAAATAAAAAATAAAAAAATCTCCAATATACATTGTGTGATTATGAGACATTTTCACGAGGATATTCATTTCATGTAGCATAGGAAGAACTCCAACCAATGTCAATAATGTCTCTATATCAGTTAGTCTAAAAGGAAGATCTTGAGTTTTGTCTACATTAAGGTTTGTTATGCATCAACCCTACCAAATATTTGAACTCACTAAATAGTCTTTAAGTTGGTCCATTTAATGAGATCCATCTTGTATCAACATATTTCAGTAGTTTTTTTCCATCAGTAACACCATCTGCAAATTTTTGAAACTCCAAATATCATTTGGGACTACGAGAAAAGTATGCATGAGTCTCACGTACAAGATCTTCAACTTTTGTAACTGATGGAAACTTGCTTACTATTTTAAATGAAAGATTCATCCTATGATCCATACAATGAATATTAAGCATATATGGTGAATTTGATAGTTGTAGTCTAACACAAAGGCCATTCCTGTTAATCTAGGTTGTCATGGATGTCAATATAGCAGTGTTTGTGATGGAAAATTATTGTGACGTGTGTGGTTTCCCATTGATTCTCTTTGATCATAATACTACTCATGGAGGATCCAAGGATTGAATATAGACATAATAGAAACAATGGAATCGAGGAGTAAAGAAGAAAACAACGGAGGAGCATAAACAGAGTTATCAGAGAAATCGTATCAGTAGTATATAATATTGGGAAGGTCAAAGAAATGAAGTGATGATGAACGGGAACTGTCAGATCCTTGAGATCGACGGATATTAATGGCAGAAGAAAATGGTGGAGGAATAGATCTGGACCGTTAGATCGACAATGATCAGCAACTGCGGGAGGTAGAGTGTACGGATTTCCTGATCATGGTTGAATCCCCGCATTCACTCTTAGCCGTCGATCTCATTTTTAACTTTTCGGTCACAATCAACTGCGGGGGGATAAGCCATTGTTAATCCGCGTTCTGGTTGGAGTCCCGCGAGCCATACATTTGATGGCCTCTTATATCCAACAGATATCGGGTCATAAAGTGATCGGGCTTTAATTCACTAAGTTGCGGACCCGATGGTCCTATTACAACATGCCCTAAAGAAATATCACATCCACTCCGTCGGTAGTAGGGGAATCGGCTATGTTATGTGCAAACCTCCGAAAGTTTCGATTGCGGGATTAAAGGTGATGACATGGCATGTGGGACCTCCATGTGGGTATAGCAGCTCTTATATGGTTTCCATGAAAAATCAAGTCTATGGATAAAAGATTCTCTGATATATAATTTTAATAAACAAGTTGGCCCCTTCACTTTTTGAACGAGTCGTTTCGATTCATTGGCAAAACTCATACATACATATACACATACATATATATCTATATCTATCTATATATATATATATAGATAAGTTGAAACGATTCATTTAAGCGAGGCATATCAGGCATCTATCACAGAGATTAAGAAAAGTTCACAACTTGTGAACTGGAAGAAACAGAGGAAGCCGATGTTCTGGTAGATGCAGAAGGTGCAGTAGAAGCCGAAGGTCTAGCAGACACAGAAGGTGCAATAGAAGCCGAAGTTCTGGCAGACACAGAATGTGCAGTAGAAGCCGAAGGCCAAGCTAAGAAGGAAGCTAAAGACAGAGTGGGAGGACAATCCTTTTGACCTTATTCATCTTGAAAGATAGGGTCAGAGCCCTTGGGGTTGATACCTTAGAATTCGAAGGATTGGTGTCCTTGGAGTTGGTGCTCCTAAATCTAAGGTTGGTGCCTTGATAAGATAGGGTAGAAGCCCTAGAGGTCGGAGCCTCATCAAAACCAAGTTGGAGCTTGGAACGCATTTATATTGTATTTATTATTTTATTCAATAAAATTATACTTCTACACTTCTCTATTTAAATTGTGAAGAATTAAACTGGTAATAATAAAAATTGAAAGAAAATACTGATTCACCCCCCACCCAGTATTTCCAGCAATTGGTATCAGAGCCAGCTTCTTCATATTAGCCTAACAGTGAGAAGAAGGATTCTTAGTCAAAATAAGAAATAAAGAAGTGTTAGGAAGACCTCCTCTGTTTGATGGCACAAATTTTGGTTTTTGGAAAAAAAAATGTCCTACTACTTAATGTCCATTGGACCTGAAGTTTGGCATTCGGTTTTAAATGAGTACACAGCTCCTTCCACTCTTCCAATAGATCAAGATGAAAGGAAAGCTTACACTGCAAATGCAAAAGCCTTAAATTCCATCATTAGTGGAATCATTAATTCTAAATTTACAAAAGTCATGAATTGTGACTCGACCAAAGAAGTATTGGATAAGCTAGTTAGTTTATATGATGGGGACTCCAAAGTTAAGAAGGCAAAGCTTCAAACTCATAGAAGACAATTTGAAAGTCTGAAAATGGATGATGAAGAAGATATTGCATCATACTTTCTCCGAGTAGCTGAAGTGGTCAACTCTCTTAAAGGATTGGGAGAAAACATAGAAGAAAGCACTATTGTTCAAAAGGTCTTAAGATCTCCCCCAAACAGATTTGACTCCAAAGTAAGTGCTATAGAATAAATGAAGGACCTAGAAACCCTCAAGATGGATGAACTTCATGGAATCTTCATTTCCTATGAGATGAGAAAAGGAAGCCCAAGTTCCAAAGATGCAACATCTAAGGCCTCAAAATCAAAAAGGGGGAAAGAATGGGATACCAGTAGTGATGACTCTGATGTTGAATCTGGATTGGCACAATTTGTACGAAGACTAAAGAAATGATCTAAGCTAAAAGGTAAGTACCCTCTTATTTGTTTCGAATGTGGAAGAATAGGTCATTATGCTGCAAAATGTCCTCTTAAGCATGATAATTATGGTGAGGAAAATTCTAAAAGGATGGTATACAAAAAAAAGGGTTCAATAAGAAGAATTTCTTCTCTAAGCAAGATGAGTTTGATGAAGGTGAATTTGCAGTCATAAAAAGAAATCAACTAATCATTTCCCTCATCGCAAAGGAGGTAATGATGAATCAGATGAAGAAAATGACCATGCTGGAAGCCAAGAAGTATTATTCATGGCATTCACAAATGATGATGATTCAAGTCTAGAAGGAAATGTAGATGAATTGTTAATGAGTGCCATTGAAGAAAATGATAAATTATGAAATAAAATCATTTCTCTCAAGGTAGAAAACGAGGAAGCAAAAAGAAGGGAAGACCTCTTGATAAATAAGCTAAAACTAAAAGAAGAAATTTGTGAAGAACGTGAAGTCGAAATAGTATCTCTGAGGAAGGAATTGGAGCAAGTCAAAAAGGGTTGGGAAAGATCTCAAATACTTGACATTATCCTAAAAACCTCAACATGACAAATCTGGGATAAGTTTTAAAGGAGAATCATCAAGTACTAGCAATAATGCGAAAAGCTACGCTGACATACTTTCTAGCAACCCAAAAGAAGAAATATTATTTCATCAAAGGCCCATCTCAAATCCAAAGAATGAAGAGAGATTAACTCCAAGGAAGAATGCTGATTCAAATCATGGCTATTACAACAAGTACAAAACTATCTTTTTTGGGCATTTTTTTTATTATAAAAATTTTGGTCATCAAGCTAAACATTGCATGGCCCGTAAGAATGAAACACCAAAATTGAAGGATCAAACAAACAAACCATATGGTCTCAAAGGGCAAGGAAAAATCAAGACCTACAACTCTTTTGATCCCTTAGCCAAATTTGATCCAATTTGCTCATTATGTAATGATTATGGACATAATGAACAAAATTTCCCCCTCAAAAGAAGAGAAGCAAAAAATGAGAATCCCAACACAGATAAATGTGGCCTAGCTCTATGTGCTCACAGTGATGAAAATCATTGGTTTGTGGATAGTGGGTGCTCCAGACATATGACAAGGGACAAAAGGAAGTTTGTCTCATTGAACAAAAAGGAAGGAAATGTATCCTTTGGAAGTGGATCTGCCAAAATTGCTGGAAAAGGAACTGTTACCCTTATTAATGGAAAAGGAAAGGCTCAAAATGCTTTGCTAGTAAATGGGCTCAAACACAATCTCTTGAGTGTTAGCCAAATTTTTTATCAAGGACATAATGTTGTCTTTTGCACTAAATATTGTGAAATAAGGAACTCTTCCTCAAGGGAACCTGTGGCGAAAGGAGTTAGAACATTAGATAACGTCTACATTTTGAACAAAATTCAAGAATATAAATGTTACTTAAGTCAAATAGATGAAAGTTGGTTGTGGCACAAGCGACTTGGACATACAAGTTTCGATAACTTGATCAATATCAGCAAGATTAATGCAATACAAGACATCCCAAAGTTATTCAAGCCAAATCAAGGAGTATGTGGTCCATGTCAATATGGAAAGAAAACTAGAACCAGCCACAAGACCAAGGAGTTTTCTACATCAAAACGTTTGGAGATCATCCATGCTAATTTATGTGGACCAACTAGAACTCCGGCACTCCAAGGAGAAAGGTACTTTGCTTTATTTTTTGATGACTATACTAGAATGATGTGGGTATATTTCATAAAATATAAATCCGAATCATTTGAGTGTTTTAAGAATCTTAAATCTCTTGTAGAAAATGAAAAGGATTCTAAGATTAAATGTCTTAGAATAGATAGAGGGGGAGAATTCACATCAAAAGAATATGATGAATTCTGTAAAGAACATGGAATTGAAAGAGAACTCTCTGCTACCAGAACACCCAAGCAGAATGGGGTAGTTGAAAGAAGAAACTGAACAGTTCAAGAAATGGCAAGAACAACATTAATAGCAGCTAATTTGCAGCCAAAATTCTGGAGAGAAGTAGTCGGGACAGTTGTTTATACCTTGAATCGAACTCAACTGAGACAAAGTAATGAGAAGACTCCTTATGAATTATGGAAAGGAAGACCTGCTTCAGTAAAATACTTCAATATTTTTGGAAGCAAGTGCTTCATAAAAATCAATGATGACTCACTAAGAAAATTTGATTCTTGGGTTGACGAAGGAATATTCCTTAGATATTCTACAAGGAGCAAAGCCTACAAGTGCTACAATAATCGACAACAGAAAATAGTGGAAAGCATTGATGTGAAGATTGGTGAAGACCTTCCAGAAAAAGAAATTGAAGATCATGAAGTTGACCCTCTCATTGAAGAAGAACCTATAAAAAGAGGAAAAAGATCAAGAAAAACACAAGGAAAAAGAACCATCTCAAACCCCTTCTAAGATGAAGTTTCTCTGAAAACATCACCTAGAAGAGCAAATTATTGGCAACATAGATGAAGGGATGCAAACCCGAAGAAGGATGACAAGTACACCAAAGAAAAATGATGTTGCTCTGCTATCTATGATAGAACCAGAAATATTTACTCAAGCAAGGATCCTCATTGGGTAAAAGCCATGGAAGAAGAAATGTCTCAAATCGAGAAGAATGAGACATGGGAACTGGTACCTCATTCAAAGGATAAAAATATAATTGGAACCAAGTGGGTGTTCAAAAACAAAATGAATGAAGATGGACACATCATCATAAATAAGATAACACTTGTTTGTAAAGGTTATTCACAAATTGAAGGAATCGACTTTGAAGAAACCTTTGCACCAATAGCTCGTGTGGAAGTTATAAGGATGTTCTTGTCATTTTCTTGCTCAAAAGGATTTAAAATCTATCAAATGGACGTAAAATCAGCATTTCTGAATGGGGAACTCAAGGAAGAAGTCTACATGGAGCAACTAGAAGGTTTTAATCTAGCAGAAGGAAAAGATTTTGTTTGTAAGTTGAAAAAGGAATTATATGGGTTGAAACAAGCTTCTAGAGCTTGGTACGCAAGATTGGATCACTATCTACAACAATAAGGCTTCAAGAAGGGGATGGCAGGAAGTAATCTCTACATAAAGATGGACGAGAATAAGTTACTAGTCACTCTTGTCTATGTTGATGAGCTAATTTTTGTTAGTAATAATGATGAGATGAGCTATGAGTTTTCTCAAAATATGTCAAAAGAGTTAGAAATGTTGATGATAGGAGAGTTATCTTACTTCCTTGGACTACAAATATCTCAAACCATGACAGGCATGTTCATATCTCAAGAAAAATATCTTAAAGACATGCTTAAAAGTTATGGAACGGAAGACTGTGCACCCATGAACATACATATGACCACAGATTGCAAATTAAGCAAAGATGACGACTCTCCTCCGGTAGATGCAACTCATTACAGGTCAATAATTGGATCCCTCCTATACTTAACTGCTACGAGACTTGACATTATGCAAGTAGTAGGAATGGTGGGAAGATTTCAGTCAGCTCCTAAACAATCCCATTTGTTGGTTGTAAAAAGAATTCTCAGATACTTGAAAGGAACTCTTGATTTTGGTCTTTGGTACCCTGAGAGCTCAAATCTTACTGTGACTACATACACCGATGTTGATTGGGCTAGAAGTGTTGATGATCAAAAAAGTACTAGTGGAAATGCATTCTTCCTGGGAGATTTTCTAGTATCTTGGCTCAGCAAAAAACAAACATCCATATCACTATCTACAGCTGAAGCCGAGTATATAGCTGCTGCAGATTGTTCTACTCAAATATTATGGATGAAGGAAGCTCTAAAAGATGTCAACATAGGTACCAATCAACCAATCACCATCTATTGTGATAACACAAGTGCTATCAGTGTCAGCAGAAATCTAGTGATGCACTCAAAGACCAAACATATACCAATCAAGTATCATTTCCTTCATGAACATGTAGCTGAACAAAACATCAACTTGGAATAAATCAATACTAAGGAGCAGATATCTGATATTTTCACAAAACCTCTTCCTCAAGAAGCATTTGAACATCTTCGCCAAAAGATGGAGGTTATTTCTCTAGCATCACATTAAGTTGATTCATAAAGATGTTGCATGACAGGGGGAGAAGTTCGACAGGGGGAGTCCTTGTGCACTCCTTTGCCATTGATGTCAAAGGGGGAGAGAAGAAGAATATTGCCATCAATGACAAAGGGGGAGATTGTTAATCTAGGTTGTCATTGATGTCAATATAGCAGTGTTTGTGATGGAAAATTCTTATGACATGTGTGGTTTCCCATTGATGCCCTTTGATCATAACACTGCTCATGGAGGATCCAAGGATTGAATACAGACATAATAGAAATAGTCGAACCGAGGATTAAAGAAGAAAATAGAGGAGGAGCATAAAAAAAGTTATCGGAGAAATCGTATCAGCAGTATATAATATCAGGAAGGTCAAAAAAATGAAGTGACAATGAACGTGAACCGTCAGATCCTTGAGATCGACGGATATTAATGGCAGAAGAAAATGGCGGAGGAATAGATCTGGACCGTTAGATCAACAGTGATCAGCAACTATGGGAGGTAGGAGTGTATGGATTTCCTAATCGTGGTTGAAGCCCCGCGTTCACTCTTAGCGGTCGATCTCATTTTCAAACTTTTCGGTCACAGTCAACTGCGGGGGGATAAGCCATTGTTAATCTGCATGCTGGCTGGAGTCCCGCGAGTCGTAGATTTGATGGCCTCTTATATCCAATGGATATCGGGTCATAAAGTGATCGGGCTTTAATTCACTAAGTTGCGGACCTGATGGTCCTATTACAACATGCCCTAAAGAAGTATCGCATCTGCTCCATTGGTAGTAGGGGAATCGACTATGTTATGTGCAAACCTCTGAATGTTGCGATTGTGGGATTATAGGTGATGACGTGGCATGTGGGACCTCCATGTGGGTACAACATCTCTTATATGGTTTCCGTGAAAAATCAAGTCTATGGATAAAAGACTCTCTGATATATAATTTTAATAGACAAGTCGACCCCCTCACTTTTTGAACAAGTCGTTTCGATTCATTGGAAAAACTCATACATAAATACATATATATATATATATATATATATATATATATATATATATATATATAATTTGAAACGATTCATTTAAGCAAGGCGTGTCAGGCATCTATCACAGAGAATAGGAAAAGTTCACAACTTGTGAACTAGAAGAAACAGAGGAAGCCAATGGTCTGGCAGACGCAGAAGGTGTAGTAGAAGCCAAAGGTCTGGTAGACACAGAAGGTGCAGTAGAAGCTGAAGGCCGAGTGAAGAAGGAAGTTGAAGACAGAGTGGGAGGACAATATTTTTGACCTGATTCATCTTAAAAGATAGGGTTGGAGCCGTTGGGGTTGATACCTCAGAATTGGAAGGATTGGTGTCCTTGGAGTTGGTGATCCTAAATCCAAGGTTGGTGCCTTTGATAAGATAGGGTTGAATCCCTAGAGGTCAGAGCCTCATCAAAACCAAGTTGGAGCTTGGAACACATATATATTGTATTTATTATTTTATTCAATAAAATTATACTTATACAGTTCTCTATTTAAATTGTGAAGAATTAAACTGGTAATAATAACAATTGAAAGAAAATATTGATTCACCCCCCCCCCCCTCAGTATTTCCAACAATTCCTTTGTCCTTTCATTATTGATGCTCCATCTACTCCAACACATACCAACTTTTTTGCAATCATTAAATGATCCACACCACTTTCCTTCAAACTATTAAGAACAAGTTCATAAATATTTAAAGTTGTAGAAGTGTCTCCCATATTTTTAATCCCAAGTAGATAGGAATGCCTAATATGGTCATTAACCATATAAATTCTCATACAGATCCATGAAGTAATATCTATAGTCGTAACCTCATCCAAATACAATGCAAAAAACCTAGCATTTGCAATCTTCTCTTTCAAATCATCCTTTTCTACTTGAGCTAGATATCTTTCCCATTCCCAACCACTGGTACAGACCAATGAGAAGATGGAAAGTTTGACACTTGAAGAAAAGATAGAAATTTCATGTGATCTAGATAATCTGTCATAGGACGACCTTTAGATAAGATGTGGAATACAATGCTCAATTATATCATCTTGGATAACAAACTTCTTTCCATCGTCTTTTCAAATAGAGATATGATGGTTCCTCCACTTTCCTCAAGTTTCCTCTTACTTATTAAATATTTTTTGTATTCTTTTGCATATTCGATATGTTGACATTCCTCAAAAGATTTCCATCTGACAATAGATTTCTATTTACCATTTACAATTTTATTTTCATACACATTTCTTGCATGCTTTTGTATTGTAGCTAGCTTCATCTAAAATTTCACTACCTTTCGAGTTTCTTAATTACATGCATTACATCTAACTTCTCGAGAAACCTCATTCTCATTTGTAGGAGGTATTGCTTCAATAAATGGAAAACTTGAGACCCAATCTCCCTCAAATCGTCTCCCTATGGTCCACTAACCTTTTTTCATTTTCCATAAATGGATTGTGTTACCTTCCAAGGAAAAATATTTAACATTTTCATCACCAAATTCTGTTGAAACTACATTTATCTCACCCTGATCACTTGAGGAACGTATTATTTCATCCATCATATGGATATGAAATTCATTTCCACAATATTTAACATCTCTCTCAGTAACGGATTCTTCAAAGGAGCTTGAAACATGAAGAGAACGTGAATTTTTGGATGGATCCTTTTGAAAGTATGATAATACATCCATTTGCCTTGATGGTTTCTTCCCACGATTATCTTTTGACATCTCACTAAATATTCCACAAGTAAAATTTCAAATCGATCTACAAACCTGCATCAATAGTTTCCAAGAGTTGAGAATTACTAGATTTGTGGGTAGTATTCAAAGTATACTATATGGAATAGTTCAAAAGTACATATGAATCAAAAAGGATTTCATCATACCCAATAAAAATAAACATCAATTAAAGAGCCAATATACATTCTATGCCCTGTTTTCTTTTTTGTCTTGAGCTCACTTAGGGTACAACAAATTTTTACTATTTCAAAGATTTTAGAGAAAAATATTTACATTTTCCTTTCATAATTATGTGTACCCATTTGTACCCAAATTGCTTCAATGAGATATGCTTCATATAAATTCACTTGTTCATAGAAAATAGAATTGTACTTTGCAAAATAATTGTTGAGTAAACATTGAAAGAACATATATCATAAATTGAATTTTGAGGAAAAATGGAATTTCACAAAAAAAAAACTTGTTTAACAATGGTAATGGGAAACTATTAAGACATAAAATATAATGATTCATTTGTATAACATTGAAACAACATCATCCTTGAAAAATATCTTAGTCCTTTTGGTTTACTATTTTGGCTTGGGTCGATATCCATGCTAGATATCTATGGATGGGCTTTGAATCATTCCCATTCCCATGTAGTCAGTTTTTTGGACAAATTCTATTAGAAAGATTAGTGACTCTTTGAATTTTGTGCAAAAAATAGAATATTAATCCTCATGGATTTGAATGTAGGCATGATCTAGCATGAAATCCATTGTTAAATGGGTAAATTTCAGATGGATTTATTGTAGAATTCCCTCACTGTTTTACATTTGTGTAGCCATCTAGCATGCTAAGAAGTGGGTGAATCAATGAAATTTGCATGTGTTAAATGGGAATTCTATGTGAGCATTTGTAATTCCATCTACAGTTTGCATTAGAATTTTATTGAATGTTGTTAAACAACCCCAAATTTGTTCATAACTGAGAATCCTCACTGGACCTTGAGGAAATTCTTGAGATAAGGTGAAGTGGATATCTAGTTACCATTGTGAGAGCAAGGTCAGGTGAACCATTTGGGAGTATAAAGTTGAAAAGTTCATCTCCCAAAGAGTACAAAATAAAATCTAGACATAGAAGAGCCATAAGAAAAACCCTAATTATTGTAGGTTGATAATTATAAGTACATTCTCAAAGTAGGAATTGATTGTAAGTAAAAGGAATATCACTTTCGTCCTTGAAGCCAAAAACTGCAATGTCCACTTTCAAAGCTTGTCTCCCAATGTCTCTTTGAGAATGGCCTGGGCTGATGGGTCCCCTGGGGAGTGATTCGTGGTAGTCTTTCAATGTTTCCACTAAGGTTTGAAGAAGAGACTAGAGTTGAAGTGATGCTAGGGTGGAATCTCTCCTAGCTTCGGAGGACAATGGATGCTTGGTAGTAGAGAATAAATTGGTGATCAGTTTAACTTGGGGGTCAGGTGGAGCATGTGGTGTTAGGATATCATCAGAAAAAGGAGTTCAATATGTGCAAATCACCTCAAGAGCTACATATTAATTCCCTAGAGATTGTTGAAGGAATTTTCAACTCATATTTATTTATCTATTTATTTTGCATTATATATTCCATACAATTTTTTAAATGTACTTGAGGAAGAAGGTTGATTTGAGAGGAAACAAATTCATGTTTAGATTAATTTTATCGCTTAAGAAACTTAACATCAATAGTAAATTAAACATCAAAAGATGAAAATAAATCAAAGAGATGAAAATGTAAATAAGCACTGCCCAACCTTAAATATAGTTTTCATGTACTATAGTTTCTTTTATATCTCAATCCCCAACCCCCATAAGAAATATTATCCCAAGAGTCAACTACTATAGTGTGTTTAAAAACCAACATATTTCCCTTTACTTCTATCCTGCAATGAAGGGGATCATTGAAGAGAGTTATGAGAAAGTTAATGTTGAAGGGCACACCTTTCTCCTTTCTCTATCCTCTATCATCTACATTTGTTTTGACTCCTAGATCTTAGCATTTCACTCATGGAAATTTGTTAACTAAAATTATATTCATGCATATAATTTAGATCCCACTACCTCCATAAAGGAAATATGCAACCACATATATTGTAGGAACATTATTTTTAGCTACAACAAGTCAGCCCATGGATTCATTACTATAACTCCAAGTATGGAATGGGTATGTTTCAAGTGAAGAGGCATAGTATAGGAAAATTAGACTTGATCTGGTTGAACCCCAAGCTTCAAACGTCACAGTGTTGCATGTCCTCAGGAATGCACAAAGACACAATGTTTCAAGAAGGTCCTTTGCTTGTCTTGCAAACTCCTTAATGGAAGCAAAGATTTCCCATATTCACTAATGGTTATTCAAAAGGTTGCAATAAATGAAAAACATAATGACAAAGTAGGTCACTCCTATATCATGAATAGTTGTATCCCATATTTGTTGAATCCTTCATTTTCACCCTTTCAATATTGGTCTTGCAAGTTATGTTTGAACCCTGTGACTTACAAGCTCAAAATCAAGATCTATAATGATCTCACAAGGTGTTGCAGAGTCCCTTGTTGGTCTTTCAAGTTGCTTAATTGCACAATGGTTATTCAAAAATGTTAAATTAATTGCACAATATTGTGACAAAGCATGTTATATGTCACTCCTATATCATGAATACCTGTATCCAAAATTATCTCAGAATTATCTATTTAGTCATCATATGCTAACTAGGGTTATTACCATGGTAGTGTACTAATATCAAGCATCAAATGTAATTGTGAAAGCCATCACTAGCAGATTTCTAACTAGTTTTGTAGCTGGACTCTCAGACAAAAACATAGTAGAAACATTCTCCTTAATAGAAGACTAAATTTATTGGTGTCAGCTAGAGGTTCAGAACAGAGGAAATATAAATATGGGTGAAAGGTCCTCAATTGGCCTTGCAAGCTCCTTAATGGAGATGCTTTCATGCAAAGGATTCTCATTATCATTTATGGTTATTCAAAAGTTAAAATATGAGCACAACATTATGACAAAGCAAGTTATATGTTGCTCCTATATCATGAATAACAGTATCACAAAAATTCTCATATATATCTACACAATCATCGTAATAGAGTACTAATATCAAGGATGAAATGTAATTGTGAAAGTCATCACTGGAAGATTTCTAACATGTTATGTAGGTGGATTTTGTGACACAATCAAAGAAGAAATATTATAACTGACGGAACAAAGACTTCAATTTATTAGTGTCAACTAAATATTTAAAATAATAATAAAACATAAGTTCACAGGAGCAATGTACCTTATTCGTTTTGGAAGCTCCTTATGGAGATGCTTCGAAGTGAAGAATTCTCATATTCACTATTGTTTATTCAACAAGGTTATAATAATTGCACAACAATATGACAAAGCATGTTATATGCCACTCCGATATAATGAATAGTTGTATCCCAAATAATCTAATAATTAACTACTCAAACATTATATGTTATACCAGGGTAATATAAAGCATGGATTGTTATTGTGAATACTATCACTAGTAGAATTTTAACTTATTTAGAGGGTGATTTCTCAGACAACATAATTAGTGTCAGCTGGAGGTTTAGGAAAGAGGAAATCTAACTTCACAGGAAACAATCTCACGTTAATTTCTAGCATGGAGAGAACAAGAAAACCTAAGTAATTCGTCCAAACATCTGAAATTTTTAAGCATGGATTCATTAATATCTAGTTATTTTATCACATAATCAATGGAGAATCTTAAATGGAGATCTTCCCAAACATCATTGATGTATTAATAGCACATTTTGAACCATTATCTTGATGTCTTAGTAGCACAATCGCTAGGTAAACTAGCTTTTGAGATACACATGTGTTAATTATTGATACAAATTACTATGTGCACAATAGTCAAACAGTTGATAGATGTGTCTAAAATGACCCCACACTTTATTTTATTAAAAATTTGAAAAAAAATTGACTCCTGGTTTTGGAGTGTCAGATTTCAGGATTTTTATCAGTGTATCTAGCAGTGAGGGTGTTGTTGCCCTCAATCAAACTACTTGAGATTATTATACTATATACACATACTACAATTTTGTATTATATACCTTTGTTTCATGTTTATCAACTTCCCTGGTTCCTTGAAATACCATGTTATTAAAAAACTTTTTTTTTTTTCAATTGGAAGTTTCGTATATTAGAATTTTTCAGTAGCTTAGTGGTTATTGATGATGATAATCAATAAACCAATTCCATCTACCATAAAAGAAAAATAATAAATAGAGATTTATAGTGAGGTTCAATGTTCAATATCAAAAAGTTACATGGTACATGAAGCATGTGCAATAAGATATTCAGAGCACACCCACACATTTCTAGAAAAAATAAGTTAGGTTGGTGTTGTAGTGGCCACCCTCCAAAATTTTTCCTTCACTTTGTTTTGGAGCTTTCCTCCTCAAAATATTAGCAACATGTATTGCACTACTTAGGTACTTATGTTTTTATTTGAATTTATCTTTCACTTTGCAGCTTGTGTTCGCTAACTTGTTTCGCTGACCAACCACAAGCTGACCCCGTCACTTGGTTCACATCTGGTTCTTGTGTTGTCTTGGAAAACTGCACAATCCTAGAGGGCAACCAAACTTTGTCTCATGAATTGTGCAGAGTAGCTCGATAGTCAGCCTTGCTCTCCAGAAATGCGTAGAGCAGTCTGGCAGACAACCTTGCTTAGAGAAATTGTGCAAAACATCCAAACATTTGGCTTCGGCTTAGGAATTGCGCAGACCCAGCTGGCAGCTTATATTCAGTTGGGAAATTGTGTAGAGCATGAGAGGCAGTCAGAGCCACTCAACCCAGGAATTGCGCAAAAGCATTCCATATGCTATTGTTCAATGTATGTGCCGGCAAGTTGCTCGGTTCCCTATAGAATTACGCAATTCTTCCTTGCATGCATGGAAGCCTTTCCCGAAAAAGAAAAAAAAAAAAGAAAAAAAAGTGAAAAAGCATCCCTAAAAAATAGGGATCTATTTTTAGCACTGTGAGTTACACTCAAGTTGATTTTAGAAAATTCTCGCCACTTGTCACTTTTTCCTAGATTTTTGGCACGTGTGTCATAAACCCTAAATATACCAATTCTATTTAAATGATGCCCCAGAGCTAATTTTACACATTAAATCTTGGAGCTCTAGCATTCCCAAGGCATCTAGGAACCTTTGGCACAGTTGGCGCAACTTTTCCAGGTGAGTTTTTATTTTCAAGCCTTTTGCTGCTTTTTCTATCGCTTTTATTTCCTTGGCTTATGTGAGTGTTTCTTTTCATGTTTTACTAAATGACCATTGGTGTTTTAGTTCGTTTTAACTTGTAGAAGTGTTGTTTCAAGTTTTTCATTATCTTTCTTAAGCCTCACATGCATAACATTGTTTTTGCACTAACGGTCGTCATTGCGGAAACTCTCCCCACCAGCTTCGTTGTTCATCCGTTTGATTGATTCCTGCATTGGTTTTGATTGCATGCATGATAATTTGCTCATATCTACACCATCCTTCACTCATGCATTCAGATCTACTCATTTTCAAGTTTCCCTTGGGTAGATCTAGCTGCCTTGGCTCAGATCTTGCTTTGCCCGGCATGCACTACACATTCCCGGAACTCAAGGCTCTGCCTTGGCTCTAGGAATTGTGCAAAGGCTTCCTATCACTAGTTCTGGGAGAGAGTGCCCAATCTTTCCCACTGGGATTATGCAATGCACAGTCCCAGCTAGCAGTCAAGCCGAACTGAATTGTGCATTGCGTAGTTCCAGTCCATAATCAACCCAGCTAGACTGTGCTTTGCTCAGTTCCAATAGCAATAGGTCTCACTAGTAGCTGAGACTGCAAAATGTGCAATTCCGGTTGGTAGACTCCCAACCCTAAGAGTCACTACTGTACAATCTTTCCCAGCAGTCACCCAGCTTGTTGCATGATTGATCCTTGAAGTGCTTTGTGTTTTTAAACTAACATTTTCTTATCGTGAGTGTTTGCTCTGTCTCCAGGTACATCAGTTGTTGAGCAGTCTCTCAACAGTACAAGCATCATGGTTTCCAAGAGAGTTGGATCAAAGGACACTGCAGAGAGAAGCATTGGAGACGTGGTTGAAAAAGTGCCAATGAATGTGCCCATATATGCAGACATGCAGTTGTTTGTAGAGAAGGACATCAAGATCACATGGAAAGAAATAAAGGACATATTTCCAGGCAGTTTCAAGGAAGATCTAGAAGATCGACAAGTCTATGCAAACATTCATAAGTCAGGCTTGTATAACGTTGCATGCAGGTACACTGCCTTCACATGCACAAATATCATTCACTAGGTTGTCTCACATACCAATCCCAAGACAATGACATTGAGCAGCACCACTGGAACATAGCTTGTCACCTTCAGGATGGAAAACTATCATTAGATGTATCATTTGTCGCAGTCGGTGAACTGCATGGATGCATTGTTCTTCACTCCCAACAACAATGTAAACTCTAGAGATATCATGAAGTGTTGGGTAAAAGAGCCATCGAAGTTCAGGACGACACCCAACCAGGTCTATAAGATGAAGTCACTCAAGAAGTCTTACCAACTCCTGGTCATCTTTGCATGTCACTTGTATGGCCAAGAGAGCACAGAGACCTTCTCGCAGAGTTGGGTGGTTATGTTAGATCAGTTGGCAAGTGAAGGAAGGCCTTTCAACTAGTCGAACATGTTGGCTCTTCAGCTGAAAGTGCATGTGTCAAATGCCTGGAATCCACCTAAGGATGGACAAGCAAGATTCTATATATTCGCATACCTGCTTGATGCAATCTCTGCCCAACAATAGTTCCCTCACATGGGTGGGACATGGATACCATTAGAGGAAGTTGTGAATGTTTATTTCAAGTTTCTCTCTGAGTGCAGCCACCGGAAGTCATGAAAAGGTTGTCTGACCACTTCATTGCCCCGTTGTACAGGATAATATTTGAACAGGACCCACCTTTCATGTCCCAAGAAGAGATGCAGGCATTATTTAACATTATAGATTGTTATGTCTCACACGGTGGCACCTTCATCAGTATGTTTGGCGCAGAGAAGCCTCCGCATGAGCTATTGAGGTTTGCCACGGACAAGCTGGTCATGCAAGAGGTTGCATACCACATGTCCACAAGGTTATCAACAGGACTACACAGGAGGAAGAAGGCACCATGGCCTACTTTTCCTTTTTGGATTGGGTAGTATGAGATCCATACCTTCAAAGATGTAGATTTCAAGACCGAGGACTTAAAGAAGTTCGGATTTGGCACCAAGAGTTTCAATCTGTATGATCCTCATTACATATGTAAGAACCACTGTGTGAAGGTGTACTTCCCATGGGTCCATGGGTAATTTCATTGGCTAGAGGAATATCCTTGGAGGTATGCTATAACTCCTCTAGGCTCAATGAATTGGTCAGCATGGCTATAGAAGGAAAAGTGGCACTGTAGGAAGCAACACCATAGGAAGCAACAACAACAACAACAGTGAGCAGCAAACCGATGCAAGACAAAGGCAATAGGAAGATTGTCAAGAGAGAAGACGTTGGAAAAAGCTACAAGTTAAAATAAGATCCACTTGTTGAGAGAGTAGATTTTGAGATAGATGCAAAGAGGCGACAGCGTGAAAGGAGAGTAGTGTGGAGAAAGAGGGAGAAGCAAAGACAAGAAGAAGGAGAGATGAATTTCCTAGAGATGGAGAAGAAGTTGAAATCAGAACAAGAGCTCAAGAGGAGATAAAGGGAAGAAAGGAAGAAACATGAAAAGAAAGAAGGACAAGGCATACTAACCAAGTAATTTACGTAGATAGAGGTTGAGACAGCAAAGCAGCCAGTAGATGATGAACAGGGTGAGTAGGTGTAGGTTCGGGAACCTTCTCAGCAGGTTGAGCAGTTGGTTGAGGCAACAGACATGGAGACGGAGCAAGAGCCAGAGGACCAAGACATCGATCTCATGCCAAGGGCATCTGAGTTCGTACCACTGTCTCCTCCACCTCTAGAACCACAACCAGTCCCGAGTGAGCAAGGAGAAGTGTTCTCCTTAATGATGATCCGGAGACAGATGTGTACAATCTGGAATTTGATGAGACACAATAGAGGATTGTACAGGCATGAAGAAAGTAGTTCTCGGATGATCATACATCACATGTGCACACAGAATAAAGGATGATTGTACCATATGTTATAAGACATCCAGCTTCCATGGTCGAGGCTTCTAAGGCTTATGTAGAAGTCACGAGTTCAATGGTCAAGTTCTTGATAGCAGATAATGATGGAATGGAAGCGGACTTGCAAGAGGCCAGGCAGAGAACAAAGCATTCTACAGGATCCACCATGACAGAGATGAAGAAAGAAATAGTGGCAGAGATATCAACTTTGGAGGCCACCATGAGGACAATGTATAGAATATTTGTCACTGTGCACAAAGCGGTTTTCCATTTATACGGTTTTCAGCAGCAGTGTGTGCATATGGCCCAAACTCACAAATACATTGACACTACTATTTCGCACATGCAAGAATGGATAGTGAGGTACAAGGGAGCCCCACTTTACTTGCGCAAGAGAATGAAGCCATAGGCTAAGCTAGACAAAGCACATATTCTGATGTTGATCCGGAATTATGAGCATGTTGGGTCCCTATAATACTAGTGATTACCCCATTACTATTGTAGTTGTATCCCTTATTAATATTGTTGTGGCCCTATTTTCCCCATATTGTTATTACTGCGCCCCATAGAATCTCTCTATTGTTATTTTTGTGGCTTTATATTATTATTGTTAGGTCGGATGGGTTATATTGTGACTCAGACTCCTATATATAGAAAGGAGGTTTTGTCATTTGAATCATCCAAGAATTGTTCATTTATGTAATGTAAAGGAGGTTTCCCCCTCGAAGAGGCTGAATTCTAAGGCGTGGATCTATCTTTTTTATCTTTTTCTTGAGCTGGTTCATAACATTTGGTATCAGAGCTTTGGATTCTAGGGTTTTGCTGCTCCAAACAGGTCATCGTGGCATTTTCGCTATAACTTTTTTTCTGAGACGTTTCAGAAGCTAAAAAAAAACCATTTGAGAAGACATCGCGCTGAATCTTGGATCTAAATTTCAGATCTTTTCACGCTATATTTGTGGAGATATGATCTGAGGAAGTTGGTCTTTTTGCAGACTCCTTAATTACATTCCAAACAGGTGACCTAGGTAAAATCATCATAACTTTCTCTCTGAGCATCGGATTGAAATTTTGTAAGAAGGTATAGAAAGAGGACGGACTGTAGTTTCTTGTATATCTTTTTAGAGCCAAAGGTCGAAACAGGGACACGTGGCACGTCCTACAAGTTCACTCTACTGAACTAGTCTATAATAAGGTCACTGTGGGAGATTTGACATAACTCTTCCTTGGAGAATCCAATTGGGATCAGACTAGTGGCATTGGAAAAAGGAGACAGAGGGCTACTAGAGGTTACAATTTCAAAACTGGATGATTTGAAATTACAGAGAGACATCAGAGGCAATATCGAGCTCCTACAAAGTCAAAAAAGGTGTGTAGATTTTTTTAAATTTTTGCTTAAGCTTGGTTTGAAAAATTATTTTGAAGGAATTCAAAGGGCATAGTAGAGCATTGTTATCGGTAACTGATGCCCCGAGGAAATAAAATGCAAACACCTAGTAAGCAACTTGAAAGCCCTAGCATGACTCATGAAGAAGAGGAAGAAATGCTACATGATATATCAAAATTACAAGACCAAGTGCAACAAATTTCACTCTCACAAAAGCTAACAAAAGCTAAAATAAATGGCGTGGAATCTAAGATAAAGGGAATGGAAGCTAAGATTGATGATTTGAAGACAGATTTGAAGAGAGACATGGCAGATTTGAAGACAGATTTGACAAATTTTGTACAAGAAATACTTACTAATGGTGAAAAGGCAGTAAAGGAAACTCATGATGCTAACAAAAGAAATGCTAATCATGATTTCATAGACTCTAATGTGGGATCAAAGACCCACCATATTCCAAAAATTGATATGAGGAAGTTTGATGGCAAGGATCCCAGAACATGGATATTACAGATGGAGCAATTTTTCGATCTTAATAACGTGCAAAACACACAAAAGGTACGTATTGCAAGTTTATATTTGGAACCAAATTAGTTTGTATGGTATCAATGGCTTTGCTTTCGTAAACAAATTATCACTTGGGCAATTTTTACGGAAGAATTGACAGCACATTATGAGGATACAAAAAGCAACACTTTTTGTAGCCAATTGATAAGTCTCAAACAAAAGGGTTCAATAATGGAGCACATTGAGGAGTTCCAAAAATTGAACATAAGGGTAAAAAATATTCCAGAGGAGCATAGGATTGATGTGTTCATAGGGACTTTAAAGGATAATATCCAACATGATGTTCGCCTTTGGGAACCTGATTCATTAGAGAAGGCATTCAGGTTAGCAAGAAAAATGGAAAGCAAAATTATGGCAACCAGGAAGCATACCACTCACAACTATAAAGATGGCAGTGTTGTTGCCCCTAGTCTTCCACAACCTATAACGTTGACACCACAACAATTGGAAGAAAATGGAGAAAAAGGGCTTTGTTACATTTGTGATAGCAAATACACTAAAGGTCATAAGTGTGCTGAGAAGAAATTATTCTACATAGATTGTGAAGAGGAAGAAGAAAAGGAGAAAGAAAGGTCAAAAGAAGAGGACATACTCCAGGAACAAAGCCTAGATAAAGAAGAAATGAATCCAACCATATCTTGTAATGCGTTGGCGGGAATTACCACTCCTCAAACCATTAAGATAGAAGGACAAATCAAGAAGAAAAAGGTAATAGTGTTGATTGATTCAGGAAGTACCCACAATTTTATTCATTGTAAGGTAGCAAAAGAATTGAATTGCTTCTTATATCCAGCACCAGAGTGTCAAGTAATGGTTGCAAATGGAGGAACAATAAATTTCTCAGGAAAGTGCCATAATATCAAGCTATCCATGGGATAATATGTATTGACTAGCCCAATGCTTTCCATTCCAATGGGAGGTGTTGATGTTGTACTAGGAGTCCAATGGCTACAATCCTTGGGTACAATAGCTTTTAATTTTCAAGAACTTTTCATGAAATTTTCTGTGGAAGGAATGGAAGTTGAATTAAGGGGTGTTGCAGGGAAACTGGGAAAGATAATCAGCTCTAACGGTATGACAAAGCTTCTAAAAAAGGAACAAAGAGGTGTAATTGCACAATTTTGTTCGCTAGATGTTTCCACATTGGAATCATCTATTTCTCCAGATCTCCAAAAAGTCTTGGACAATCATTCCAGGGTATTTAAGACTCCCAAAGGTCTCCCACCTATTCGTGATCGTGATCATGCTATTCATATAATTCCAGGAAGTGTTCCTCCAAACATTAGGCCGTACAGATATCCCTATGCCCAAAAGAGTGAAATTGGACGTATGGTTGCAGAAATGCTAGAGGCTGGTATAATTCAACTGAGTCAAAGTTCTTTCTTTGCTCTAGTAGTATTGGTGCACAAGAAGGATGGATCATGGCGCATGTGTTCGGATTATAGGGAGCTCAACAAGCTCACTATTAAAGATAAGTTTCCCATTCCTGTCATTGATGAATTACTGGATGAATTGCATGGATCAATTTACTTCACCAAGTTGGATCTTCGTTCAGGATATCATCAAATTAGAATGAAGACTGAAGACATTCCAAAAACAGCATTTAGAACTCATGAGGGTCATTATGAATTTTTGGTCATGCCTTTTGGCCTTACCAATGCACCTTCAACATTTCAAGGTTTGATGAATTCCATTTTCAAACCATTCCTTAGAAAAATTGTGTTAGTATTTTTTGATGATATACTAATCTACAGCAAGTCTTGGAAGGATCATGTTGAACATGTTGACAGGGTGCTACAACTATTGGAAGAGAAACAATTATATGCAAAAAGATCCAAATGTTTCTTTGGAGTACAAGAGGTGGAATATCTGGGTCATATTGTATCTCATGAAGGAGTTAAGGTAGACCTTAGCAAAATTAAAGCCATTAAGGAATGGAAAATCCCCACATCCATAAAGCATCTACAAGGATTTCTCGGGTTGACAGGGTATTATCGCAAGTTTGTTAAGAATTATGGGAGAATAGCAGCACCTCTAACAACATTATTGAAGAAAGATGCATTTTCATGGACTCCAACAGCAACAAAGTCCTTCGAACATCTTAAAGAGGCAATGTTCCAAGCACCGGTCTTAGCTACACCAGAATTCACAAAAACCTTTATTGTGGAATGTGATGCTTCAGAAAATGGAATTTGGTGCTGTTTTAATGCAAGATGAAAGACCCATTACTTTTGAAAGTCGTCCAATCAAGGGAAAGTTTTTACACAAAGCTATTTATGAGAAGGAAATGTTGGCAATACTCCATGCACTTAAGAAATGGCGACCCTACCTAATGGGAAGACACTTCAAGGTAAAAACGGATCAGGATAGCCTTAAATACTTTTTAGAACAAAGATTATCCTCTGAAGAGCAACAAAAGTGGGTCACAAAGATGTTGGGTTATGACTTTGAAATCATCTACAAAAAAGGGAAGCAAAATGTGGTGGCAGATGCGCTCTCAAGAAAGGATGAGGATGTGGAAGCATTGTTGTGCGCCATTTCTATTATCCAACCAGATTGGATAAACAAAGCAAGGGAGGAATGGAAGAATGACGAAGAAGTGTGGGCACTTATTCGAAAGTTACAACAAGATTCCAGTACATCTAATAGATTTAGTTGGCAAAATGATTCGTTATGGTACAAAGATCGCTTATACCTCTGTATGAATTCCCAGCTAAAACAAAAGATTCTTATGGAATTGCACACTTCTCCCTTAGGAGGGCACTCAGGATTTTTAAAAACTTACCACAGGGTTAAGAAGGAATTTTTTTGGGATGGCATTAAATCAAATATTCAAAAGTTTGTGGCGGAATGTTTGGTTTTCCAACAAAATAAAGTTGAAACAATTAAGACACCGAGTCTATTACAACCTTTATCCATTCCTAGCCAACGTTGGGAGGAGGTTTCAATGGATTTTATCACAGGTTTACCCAAGTCTGAGGGAAAGAGTGTCATCATGGTGGTAGTTGACAGACTTACCAAGTATGCACACTTTTGTGCATTATCACATCCATTTAAAGCCAGTACAGTTTCTTCTGCATTTATGGAAACAATTCAAAAGCTACATGGAAACCCAAAGATTATTGTAAGTGACAGAGACCCCATTTTCACTGGAAATTTTTGGACATAATTATTTTCTTGTCTACTCAGTTAGCTCATAGCTCATCTTATCATCCTCAATCTGATGGGCAAACTGAGATAGTAAACAAATGTTTGGAAGGATATCTTCGTTGCTTTGTATCTGATAAATAAACACAATGGGTCAAATGGTTGCCTCTAGCTGAATGGTGGTATAACACTTCCCTCCATACAGCAACAAAAATGACCCCATTTATGGCACTTTATGGATATCAGTCACCATCCATCACATCATATTTAAGAGAAAATTCTAAGGTTCAAGCAGTGGAACGTCACATCAAACATCAACAACAAGTCCTCCAACTCTTAAAGGATAACCTCGTGTTGGCACATAATAGAATGAAACAACAGGCAGATCAACATCACAGTGAAAGAAGTTTTGATGTATGTGATTGGGTATTCCTACGGCTAATACCATATAAGCAAATGTCCCTCAAGCAAGCTAAGAAGGATAATAAATTATCGCCAAAGTATTATAGCCCGTACAAGGTGTTGCAAAAGATTGGTACTATGTCATACAAATTGGAGCTTCCTGCAGCTTCTCGATTGCACCCAGTTTTCCATGTTTCATGTTTAAAGAAGTTTATAGGCGACAAGCTCCCATTTCAAACAATATTGCCAAAACTTGACGAGGAAGGAAAAATTATATTGGAACCAGAAGCAGTCATAGAAACAAGAACTCAACAGCTACGAAATCGATCAATTTCGAAGTATCTTATCAAGTGGAAGAACTTATCCGCTGAAGATTCCACATGGGAGGATAAGAATTTTATACAAAAGCATCCAGAACTACTCAAGTGTTGAGGACAACACTTTTTTTGAAGGAGAGGGGCATGTTGTGTCCCTATAATACTAGTGATTACCCCATTACTATTGTAGTTGTATCCCTTATTAATATTGTTGTGGCCCTATTGTCCCCATATTGTTATTACTGTGCCCCATAGAATCCCTCTATTGTTATTTTTGTGGCTTTATATTATTATTGTTAGGTCGGCTGGGTTATATTGTGACATATAGAAAGGAGGTTTTATCATTTGAATCATCCAATAATTGTTCATTTATGTAATGTAAAGGAGGTTTCTTGAAGAGGCTGAATTATAAGGCGTGGATCTTTCTTTTCTATCTTTTTCTTGAGTTGGTTCATAACAGAGCAGCTCCCTCCGCTCATCACTAGCATTGAAGCTTCCTATGCACAGTTGTTCAAGAGTCTATATGTCATAGTGCAAACACACAAGGTCCCTTACATTGAAACCCTCACCCCTGCCATGAGGAATAACCAAGTCATGCTGGATGTAAAAAAGTACATAGAGTGATTGATCCACGTATCCACCAGCGATGACTTACATCTCAAAATAGACAACATGCAAAGGTACATCACTAGTCCATCCACACTCAGGACAATGTTGCGCATGCTTCAAGATGAGCTGAACAGAGGTTTCAGAACCATATACTTGGAAGCCATGGAGGCAAGAGTCTGCTTCGACAAAGAATACATCAAACAGTACGGGGACACAATAGCGCAGTACCAAGCTTGGTATCAATTCACCACCAAATATCACCGCAAGGAGGTTACCGAGTTGGTCTTTCCCCAAGACCCGAGTGATGTTGTTTGTCTTATCAAGCGAACTCAAGACTATTTTTTTCCCACATCAGTATATGTGGAAATTGTATTATCATAAACATGTTGTAAGTGAAATTCCAAGTGTCATTAGTGGAATGTGAACAGTCATTGTTGTAGTGTGAAGAGTCATGAGGATAGTCCAAGATTCAAAGGGGAATGTCAAGGGTCACCCCACCCCTTGTTATATATAGAACCTCATAACTTATAGTACAGGCTTTTGGGAGACAATATTTTAGCTAGGCATTGGTTAGAGAAGGCTTGGAGAGTATTGTGGCGAGCCTTGACTTCTCCACAATGTAGAGTGAGTACTTCTCTTTGGAGGAGCAGGCAGTGTTGACTGTAATGTTCCACTATTGGGGTTATTGGTTGTCAATGGTATATGTATGGATGGAACTTTCACTTAATAATATATAACAGAGCCAACACATTTTCATGCATATGTTGTTATTGTAGTTGGATTATTCAAGTTGCATTAGCAATGTATGCTATTTAACTTATGCATTTTTGTATGAACTATTTTGCATGCAATTGTATGAATCTTGTTGCAATCGTGTTGTTGGTTTAAACCGTCACTTTGGATTGTGGACTATTCTTCTTTCTAGCTTGTGATGTCATTCCGCTCGTGTGTTCCTTTCAAGTTGTGTACTATTATAGGCTTCTAAGGGACACACTTTATTTTCCCCTCCATGTGTTAGAACCCCCATGCATCTCACTTGACTCATTGCAAGGTCACACACTTGCTTCTGACAAAGATATCACACTTAC
Organism: Pinus tabuliformis; assembly: GCA_031772625.1. Lineage (NCBI taxonomy): Eukaryota > Viridiplantae > Streptophyta > Pinopsida > Pinales > Pinaceae > Pinus > Pinus tabuliformis. Next base: position 875,865,582 of record CM062820.1, on the reverse strand, counting down.
CTCTACACGCTATTGCAGTCAAGGCATTGCTTTACTACCCATTGTTGGGACTCCTACTCCAAACGGTCTGAGGTCTAGTTGGGACTTCTTAACGGAGAGTTCCCCTGACATGTTGGCAAGTCCAGCACCGTCAACATTTTTGGCACTAGAAGGAGGGCCATATGACAAACTAAGTCCTCAAATTCTATTTTGAATCTCTGCACATTCTTCATGACTTACATTACAGTTAATCCTCTAACATGTCTATCTCATGGACGTGATTTTGAAGTCTCAGAGGATCTCATTAATTAATTTTCACGTTTCACATACGATGGTGAAGGTGGAGTAGATTTTCTTAGTCACGAAGTTGCCTTCATGGGCTTCTCTAAAAGGAATGAAATCCATGAGGATTACATTGCCTACTCATTGTTTGCATTCACATTCCGAGGGCACACATTACAATGGTGTGTCACATTTCCCGCAACCTCCATTCACTCTTACGATTAGATGATCAGAGAGTTTGGTCGTGCTTTCTATCATTATGATCATAAAGCACTCAATAAAAAAATTATGGAATTACGGAAAGCACCTGATGAATCCCTTTTGCAATTTTGGAAGCGTTTCCAAAATATAGCTTTTCAAATCCCAGAAGATGAAATTGATTGGAAATTTCTTCATGAAAGATTTCAGTATCTTCTTCACATATCTGAAAATCCACATGTGTTAGAATCATTCGAACCCCTCCCAGCATACCTCGATGTTAGAGTTTCCAAACCCAAGATAGATAAGGTTGTTGTCACAAGTGACCCTCCATCCGCTTCTCATCAAACAGCTCTAGCTCCGCAGTGCGAGGTGGGAGAAGTTGTGAACCCATCTGTTGAACTGTCACATCCTCCCACCCCACCTGCTCTGGATATGCACAGATTTGGCTTGCAAGCTTGTTGGTTGTCACATGAACTTGTTCTCTCAACCTCCATCCTCTCGTTCTGTTGATCCTCCAGATTGTACTGTGTTGTGTTCTCCCATTCCAGACTCCACATTCGTTGTTCACGAGGATCAAGTTGTCGATGGAGTTGGTGTTGAGAAGCCAACTTGCATTGTCATTTATGATGAGTATGTGTGGGAATCTAAAGAAGAACATGTGGTGAAGGATGACCTCCTTTCATCCATGCCTCATCCACTTTTTCTTGACATCTTTTTTCATTCTACCATTTCTGATTTGTCTTATGAAAATCCATCCCCGAATGTTTTTACTTCCGATCATTCACAAAATACACTGGATGCCATCTTTTCATTGCATTATAGAGAGGATACATCTTTCCTTCTAAATCCACCCAATATATCATCTTTTCTTTCTGAAAACTCATAGGGTGAACATTCTTGTTTCTCATCAACCCCTCTGTATGATTCGTCAGATCATGAGGATGCCAATGAACATCTCGAATTTTCTGATCATGATTATCATGATCTCTTTACTCCTTTATTTGATCACGATGTTGATTCATTCATTTTTTTTATCTTTCTAAGCCATCGGTCTTTGACGATCTACTTGATGATGAAGTGGAAATCCCTCAAGTTGTTGAGGCACTTTAGCCTGCTCTGATGGTTATGTCAGGTCCTCGTTGTCTTAAGGTTAGTTCCACCTTCGATCAGAAATTTGTTGAAACACCCCAAACTCCTCATGACTCTCTTGTTTGCATTAAAGATCAATCTAGTTCACATATTTCACATCCTCCACCATAATCACATGATCCCATCACTCATGCATTGGAGGAATCATACAAAACAAGCACTCTTGCTAAGTGAAATTTGTCTTCCTTTTTCATGTTTTCTCATGTGTCATTGTCTAAATATTGTACATGCTCATCGTCTATGCACAGTGTATTGCAACACCATGGTATGTTCGTAGAATGTTTGTCTTGCGCTTTTACTCTCTCTCTTTTTCTGTAGACGCATGCAAATTTTGAGTGTGTTGGTATTTCAATTAGGGGAGTTTTGAGGTCTAAAATGGGCCTCCAAAGGAAATTATAAAATAATAGTGGAAATAATAAAATAAGATTACATTACATCATCAAATTTTAGAGGGAAAAAATAAAAAACTATTTTTCAACTTATATTTTCAACTTATCTCGCTATCGGTTTACTCAAATTTCAAGAGGAAACACTCATTGGATGCATAATTTGATTCCTCATCCAAGGAGTTCCCATGTTGCATACTTTCAATGGACCCTGCTACATGAAAAATGTGAAATACATTAAAAACGTGATTACAATCATGTTTTTTCATGTATTTCACATTTTTCGTGTAGCCAGGTCCATAGAAAGTATGCAACATGGGTACTCCTTGGATGAGAAATTAAATTTTACATCAAACGATTACTCTTGCTCAAAATTTGAGTAAAACCTTAGGGAAATAAGTTGAAAATACGAGTTGAAAAAGTAGTTTTATTATTTTTTAATCTTTTTACTTTTTTACTCCAAAAATGGTGAATCATCCCCCATGGTTGACATCATCATCTTGAATCTTATTGGTTCCAATAAAGTTTATTTTGGTTGTACATTTTTCTTAGGAGGCCCATTTTAGACCTCAAAATTCCCCTAATGTGACTGACTTATCTTTCTTATGTGATGGTTTACTTGAATATATTTATGGTCAACCATGTCTTCACCAACATGGCTCAACTAATGCACTGGTGGATGCATTGGAAATATCACTTTACATGAGTAGGCCCATGCACTGTTTAATGTAGGAGTAGCAGTAGTGTTTTCTTTCTTCTTTTCTTTGCTTGCATGTTTTGTTTTTCTTACTTGTTTTTCTTTCGTTTACTTATGTTCTTTTCTTGTTTGCTTATTTGCTTGTTTGTTTGTTATGCACCCGTAGATTAGCTTCACATGAAACTGTGCTTGGCTCTTGAGACAGGCAAGGTGAAGTACAAGAGGACTTGTACAATTATCAACAATTGGTTATTTGTTTTCCTCTCTCTTTATGATGAGCTTGTTTTCTTTAGTTGATGATACCCTGATGGAAAATATGTTATGTTTAGAGTGAGTCTTGGTGAAAACACATCACTTGCACTTTTAACTAGTACCACCTACACTAATCGGTTTTTATATATTTTTTTAACCCTTGTAAACTCATTCAAGTAGAGTAAGGTGTGGGGGGAAATCTTAACAAGTATGTCAGAGATATATATAACATACTTCTCTGAAGGGACAACTTCTTATGCTCTCAATAAGTCAGGATCCCTCTTCTGCCTCAGGAAAATAGCTAAGTGCCTATGCACAGTTCTCTGAAAATGAAAAATAAATAAAGGCAAAAGAAGAGAAAGGATTCCTGCGTAGAGAGCTAATGCAAGTAACTCCATCGGGGTACTGACCAGGCTCACTGGCAACGGAGCGATGCTTGTGTTCCTGCGTGACTCCGTCAATGTATTGTCCAGGCTTGCTAGCGGCGGAGCAACACCAGAGATGAAACTAAAACTATGACAGTCATATTACTTGTGCATCAATATACCCCTCTTCCCCAATTGAAACAACTCAGTTGACTTGGCTTGGTATGTGTGTTGATCGATTAAGATAATGGCAGAGACTATATCTTTAACTCAAGCTAGTGAAGAAGCCATGATGATCAAAGAATTGAAAAATACTTCCAGAGGACTTAGATTCGCTTTACTTGAAACAAGGTCTATATAGAGATATGGAGTTCTACAAGTGTGTCGCCAATGTTGTAGCAGCTACAACCACCCTCTAAAATTTTTCCTTCGCTTTTTTTGGAGGCTCCCTCCTCAAAATCATAGCAACATGCCTTGCACTTCTCAGGTACTTGTGTTTTTATTTGAATTTGTCTTTCACTTTGCAGCTTTTGTTCGCTAACTTGTTTTTCTGACCAACCATAAGCTAACCCGGTGACTTGGTTCACATCCGGTTCTTGCGTTGTCTTAGTAAACTGCGCAATCATTAGTGGAATTTTGAGGTCTAAAATGGACCTCCTAAGAAAAATGTACAACCAAAATAAAAATTTATAAGAACCAATAGGATTCAAGATGATGATGGCAACCATGGGGGATGATTCACCATTTTTGGAGTAAAAAAGTAAAAATATTAAAAAATAATAAAATAATAAAACTACTTTTTCAACTCGTATTTTCAACTTATCTCCCTAAGGTTTTACTCAAATTTTGAGTGGGAGTACTCGTTGGATACAAAATTTACTCATCCAAGGAGTACCCATGTTGCATACTTTCAATGAACCATGATATAAGAAAAATGAGAAATACATGAAAAAATGTTATTGCAATCACGTTTGGCTCAAATCTTGCTTTGCCCAGCATGCACTACACATTCCCAGAACTCAAGGCTCTACCTTGGCTCCAGGAATTGCGTAAAGGCTACCTGTCATTGGCCTCTAGATATGCTCTGCGCAGTTCTGGGAGATAATACCCACTCTTTCCCATGGGACTGCGCAATGTGCAATCCCAACCAACAGTCAAGTCGGATTGAATTACACATTGCACAGTTCTAGTCCATTGTCAACCTAGCTAGACCATGCTCTGCGCAATTCCAATCAGTAGCAGGTCTCACTGGCATCTGAGGCTGCATAATGCGTAGTTCCAGCGAACAGTCTCCCATCCATGAGAGTCACTACTGCACAATATTGCCCAATAGTCACCCAACTTGTTGCATGATTGATCCTTGAAGTGCTTTGTGTTTTCAAAATGACATTTGCTTGTCATGAGTGTCTGATTTGTCTCCAGGTACATCCATTGTTGAGCAGTCTCTTAGCACTAGAGGCATCGTGGTTTCCAAGAGAGATGGATCAAAGGACACTATAGAGAGCATTATTGGAGACATGGTTGAATAGGTGCCAATGAACTTGCCCATCTATGTAGACATGCAGTTGTTCATAGAGAAGGACATCAAGATCACATGGCAAGAAATAAAGGACATATTTCCAGGCAATATGAAGGAAGATCTGGAAGATCGAAAATTCTATGTCAACATTCACAAGTCAGGCTTGTACATGGTTTCATGCAGGTACCATGCCTTCCCGTGTGCAGATATCATTCACTAGCTTGTCTCACATACCGATCCCGAGATAATGACATTGAGCAGCACTAGTGGGACACAACTTGCCACCTTCAGGACAGAAAACTATCATTAGATGTATCACTTGTCACAGCTGGTGAACTACATGGATGCATTGTTCTTCACTCCCAACAACAATGTAAACTATAGAGATATCATAAGCATTGGCTAAAAGAGCCATTGAAGTTCTAGACGACACCCAACCAGGTATGCAAGACAAAGTCACTTAGGAAGGCTTACCAACTGTTGGTCATCTTTGCATGTCGCTTGTATGGCCAAGAGAGCACGAAGACCTTCCCGTAGATTTGGGTGGTTATGTTAAATCAATTGGTAAATGAAGGCATGCCTTTCAACTGATCGGACATGTTGGCTCTTCAGCTGAAAGTGCATGTGTCAAATTTATGGAATACACCTAAGAATGAACAAGAAATATTCTATATGTCTGTGTACTTGCTCCAAAGAAGATCCACTTGTTGAGAGAGTAGCTTTGGAGATAGATGCAAAGAGGCAACAACGAAAAAGGAGAGTAGTGCAGAGAAGGAGGGAGAAGCAAAGACTAGAAGAAGCAGAGAGGAAGTTGTATGAGATTGAGAAGAAGATCAAAGCAGAATAAGAGCTCATGAGGAAAGAAAGGGAAGAAAGGAAGAAACAGGAACAGGAAGAAGGACGAGGTGCACTGACAGAGAAAATTATGCAGATACAGGTTGAGATAGCAGAGTAGCCAGCAGATGATGAACAGGGTGAGCAGGTGCAAGTTCAGGAACTTGCTCATCAGGTTGAGCAGTTAGTTGAGGCAATAGACATGGATATGGAATAGGATCCAAAGGACCAAGACATTGATCTCATGCCAAGGGCATCTGAGATCATACCACAGTCCCTGCCACCTCCAAAACCACAACTAGTCCTGAGCGAGCAAGGAGAAGTTGTTCTCCTTGATGATGATCTGGAGACAGATGTGTACAATCTAGCATTTGACGAGACACAACAAAGGATTGTACATGCACGAAGAAAGAAGCTCCTGGATGATCATAAATCACCTGCACACACAAAATAAAGGGTGATTGTAACATATTTTAGAAGACATCCATTTTCCATGGTTGAGGCTTCTAAGGATTATGTAGAAGCCACGAGTTCAATGGTCAAGTTCTTGATAGCGGATAATGATCAAATGGCAGCAGACTTGCAAGAGGCCAGGTAGAGAACATAGAAGTCTACATGATACGCCATGACAGAGATGAAGAAAGAAATAATGGTAGAGTTATCAAATTTGGAGGCCACTATGCAGATAGTGTATAGAATATTTGTCACCGTGCACAAAGCGGTTGTCCATTTATACGATTTTTAGTAGCAGTGCGCACAGACGACCCAAACTCTCAAAGACATTCACACTGCTATTGCACACATGCAAGAATGGAAAATGAGGTACAAGAGAGCCTTGCTTTACTTGCAAAATAATATGAAGCTAGAGGCTGAGCTAGACAAAGCACGGATTCAAATGTTGATCCAGAACTATGAGCATCTCCCTTCACTCATCACTAGCATTGAAGCTTCCTATACATGGTTGTTCAAGAGTCTAGATGTCATAGTGAAATGCACAAGATCCCTTCTATCAGAACCCTCACCTAAGCCATGAGGAAGAACCAAGTCATGCTGGATGTCGACAAGTACAAAGATAAGTTGATGTGTGTATCCAACGGTGATGACTTGCAGCTCAACACAGAGAACATGCAAAGGCACATTAATGGTCCAGCCACACTCAGGACAATGTTGTGCATGCTTCAAGATGAGCTAGACAGAGGTTTCAGAACCATATACCCGGAAGCCATGGAGGCAATATTCTACTTCAACAAATATGTCATCAAACAATACGGGGACACAATACCACAGTACCAAGATTGGTATCAATTCGCCACCAAAGATCATCATGAGGAGGTTAGCGAGTTGGTCTTTCCCCAATATCCTGAGTGATGTTGTTTGTCTTATCAGGCTGACTCAAGCCTATTTTTGTCCCACATGGGTATATGTGGAAAATTTATTATTGTAAACATGTTGTAAGTGAAATTCCAAGTGTCATTAGTGGAATGTGAACAGTCATTGTTGTAATGTGAAGAGTCATGAGGATATTCCAAGAGTCAAAGGGGAATGTCAAGGGTCACCCCACCCTTTGTTATATATAGAACCTCATAACTCATAGTACAAGCTTTTGGGAGCCAAGATTTTGGCTATGCATTAATTAGAGAAGGCTTGGAGAGTATTGTGACGAGCCTTGGCTTCTCCACAATGCAGAGCGAGTATATCTCTTTGGAGGAGTAAGCGGTGTTGACTGTAATGTTCCACTATTGGGGTTAGTGGTTGTCAATGGTGTATGTATAGATGGAACTTTCACTTCATAATATATAACATAGCCAACACATTTTCATGCATATGTTGTTATTGTAGTTGGACTATTCTGGTTGTGTTAGCATTGTATGTTATTTAACTTACGAATTTGTGTATGAACTATTTTTTATGAACTATTTTGTATGAAATTGTATGAATCTTGTTGCAATCGTGTTGTTGGTTTAACCTGTCACTTTGGATTGTGGACTATTCTGCTTTTCATCTTTTGATGTCATTCTGCTCGTGTGTTCCTTTCAAGTTGTGTACTATTATAGAATTCTAAGGGGCACACTTCCTTTTCCCCTTTATGCGTTAGAACCCTCATGCATCTCACTTAACTCGTTGTAATGTCACACACTTACTTCGGACAAAGATATCACACTTACATTTGCGCGTTATCATAGTCAAGCCATTGATTACTACCCACTGCTGGGACTCTTACTCCAAACGGACTGAGGTCTAGTTGGGACTTCTTACCGGGTAGATCCCTTGACATATTGGTGGGTCCAACACCATCAACATTTGGTTATTAACTAACTCCAGATATGGACACGTAGATATATTAACTTTGATTATGGTTCTAATTATCCATAAGTTACATGTCACTAGTTAGCTAGTCCACTAAAGGTATGTTGACCAAAAAGGTCAAAATTCCAAATGACGAACCCCTAAGTAGCCGAATTCACCTATGTGTGCACATTCACTGTTAAGTTAACAAGCCTTTTGTATTCAAGAAGATTCATCTAATTCACAATATGATGGAGACTTACACCATACCAGTTACCAACTCTTTAACAAGGTTGACATTAAATACATTGCAATAATATTGTATATTATAACTCCATTTACCATAGATTCATCTGAGATATATACCATAAATAAATATGCCACACAATTCTATGGACTCCACCCCAAGACCTATGTCTAACAGATGTGGGGTTTTGTCGAGAGAATATTTAATGACCATGAAAATATGATAACATCAAGGTCTCATGAAACAGAGTGTAGATCACTTTCCAAGAACATAAACAAACAATCAATTGATACTCAGTCAAGAGGGCATCAACAAATTTATGTTCAAACTCAACGAGGGAAATGAGTTTTAATCTTGTTCAACCTTATCTAAACAAGACATAATATGCGTGATATGTGTATATAATGTCTAAAAAATAGTGATGATAGTTGCTTTCAAAGGATCATACCAATATCTAATATATGCTAATCCAGAGTTTTCAGAATACTATATCATGCATGGATTGTTATTGTGAAAGCCATACTGGAAGATTCCTAACATGTTTTGTAGTTGGATTCTTGAACACAACCAAAGTATAAATATTTTACCTAACAGAATAGGTTACAAACAGAAAGAAGAATATTCAAATTACCAGTTTCAGCTAAAGGTTCAAAGCAGAGGAAATGTATATTCACTACAACGAGGTACCTTATTCATCTTGCAAGATTTGTAATGCAGATGCCTCCAAAGCAAAATATCCTTATCATATTCATTAAATTGTTATTCAAAAAGGTTATAATAATTGTAGAGCATTATGATAAAGTATGATTTATGCCACTCCTATATCATGAATAGTTATATCTCAAATACTCTCATAAATTATCTACTCAGCCATCATATGCTAAGTCAAGGCTATCATCGTGGTAGAAAACTAGTATCAAGATTGCATTGTTACCATGGATGGATTATGGGATGTAGTCAGAGCATAAATCTTATACCTCCCAAAGAGAGGCTATCATCGTGGTATAACACTAGTATCAAGACTGGATTGTTACCATGGATGGATTTTGGGACGTAGTCAGAGCAAAAATATTATACCTCTGAAAGAAAGAAAATTAAATTTATTGAGTGTCAAAGCTAGAGGTTCAAAATGGAGGAAATGTAAGTTCACATGAGGCATTTTGGCATCAGTTTCTTGGCTATATTCATCCAAGCATCAGCAACTGAGGACAATGAAGCCAAGGAATTCAGAGACAACAATTTCCTGACATCAAGTTCAGATACTTGAACCAATCATCCATCAATATATACAGATTTTATCACATAATCATTGGCATAATCTTAGATGACTAGATTATGAGGTTCCCAAACCTCATTGACATAGTTTGGATGACTAATGAGTCTATTATTGATTGAATAAGGGACTCAAACCCGCTTCAAACCACTATATTGATGCACCAGTAGCATAATTGTTCGGCATGCTAGATTTTGAGATAAAATGGATAAATGTTGATGTACAATACTAGGTACACATTAGTCAAGAAATTGACTAATGTTAAGGCATGAAGATTATACCCATGGATTCAAAGTGAATGAGTACATTGTTAAAGCACAAGTACCCTATAAGTGCACTCCTTGTGAATGGGTACACTCTTAAGGTACTCAGTTCACACTCATGATTGAGTGTAAGTGGGTAGAATGTTAAAGCACTCCTTATAATGAGTGTAAGTGGGTAGACTGTTAAACCACTCCTTATAATAAGCTCATCCATTCCCATGGGTTTTAGCCTTATAAAAAACATTCTATAGGTCACATAAATGTTGATGTATTACATATTGAAATTTTGTATATGCAACCTCCAGCTTCACAACCTTTAGGTTTCATATCAGACCCAGGTTTTGAGGAGTTTGTTTGAGTGTTAAGGTAAATTGTAGCAACATTGTAGAATATTGTTGGAGCATTGGCGCATAGTGTTGTTAAGTTACACCTATCTTTTCTGACTTTCTTGGCCGTCCCCATATATTTTCGTGACTCTCACAGAAAACTTCACATAAATACAAACAATCGAGCTGCCCTGAAAATCCTTCTGATGTCATGTGGATTTATAGTCTAGTGCAATAAATATAATAGATTTAAGTACTCTGTCAGTGAAGATGTGCTGAGATTTTGGGTGACATAACAGAATTGAGTACTTGGTGTTGGTAAAGATGAGATAAGGTTTTGTGTGACATAACGTGAAAGAGAAAAATTATTTGCGCTTACAGGAGATATGCTCTAATTCTAGTGCATGGCATATGGAGGTTGCTTAAATATGTAAACCAGGTTCACCATGAAATCCGAGCTTTAGCAATAGAGAACCAGAGAATGTGAATAACCCATGAATCTTTCCTGACGAGGCTCTTGAACTCATTATAATATAAATTTTTTGAGACTTTGTGGGAAAAGTAATGTTTTTTTAATATGCCACACTTCCAATAATGCCATGCACATAGTGTCGTTAAGTTACACCTATTAAAAAAAGGACTGCAAAGAGATTTGATACCATATCTCCATTTGCATTCATAAGTGAATTATGTGTATCTATACTAGTATCAGAGAATAATAGTAAGGTCATTGATTTAAACTTAAAGGGGCAATAAATCCACATTCCTAATGGGTTTACTCCAAAAAGTAATTCCCAAAGGAACAAAATTAAGTGAATCTAAGCCATAGTTTTCAAAAATACTATATCACGCATGGATTGTTATTGTGAAAGCCATACTCGCAAATTCCTAACATGTTCTGTAGTTGGATTCTAGAACACTAACACATTGAAATTTGATGTTCTCTTGATATAGATATCGAAGTACAGAGAAAAGTGCAAAGATAAAAAACAAAGTACTGAGAGTATACAGAGGAAAGTGAAAAGATACGACTTAAACACACACAACATATAGTGCAAGGAAAGCCTTTCCCATTTCATAAAAACTATTGGAGGCTCACATTGTTGTGAGACCTATTCTTCTGAACACAAACTTCTGTGAAATAAAAATACCAGGTATTAAAATATATTGAATATTCCATATCTCCCTATATATATGGATATGGATCTAAGAAAAAGATGAAACCAGAGTCTCATGCAAGCTACCCACTATTGCATAATGACTTGATATGGAACAGAGCCCCATGAGTCAAAAACCAGAGTAATATGAACTTCTCAGAGTACAGAGTACAGATTAGAGTGTAAAGATACAGTGTAAACTCGCAAGAAAACCCTCAATCGCACCTGTTGCCACCTATAGGTAGATCTTGAAAGCAGCAAGTTAGCACATCCAACAGCCAATCTCATCAGTTCCACCATCGATCCCATTGCAATAAAACCCTCAATCGCACCTATTGTCACCTATAGGTAGGTCATGAGAGAAAAAATTATGCCATTTCTAGACGGGTAAATGAACAATGAAGAGGGGGTCGGATTTGCAGAGAGCCTAATTGTTAGAACCCTTGGCCCTAAAATCCAGGGTGAATTCAAATGTTGGACTTGATTTTCTAGGAATGGAGAGGGTGAAATAGCCCATAAGCAGTCGCATTCTTAGAAATCAGGGGTGATGGGAAGAAATTTTACAAACAAATCAAGTGAAATGGACTTGGAAAGTTGATCCGCCCCATTTTTTGATGGGATGCAATATAATAATAATTTATTTTTTAAACATTTTTTGGGCTAACTATTGAAAATAGGTGTAATTTAAAAAATTCACCCCTCCAAAATAGGAAACCCCTTAAATTTCGCCCATGGACTAAGATTCGCCCCTAAAATTTTCTATGCTTTCGGGATGGCAACATTGAGGTCAATTACCTTCTTCAAGCACAAGATGAGTGCTTCATACTTTGCATTGTTCTTCGTGCACTCAAATTCCATGCGGTTAGAGATCAAATGCTTCCTCTGCAGTGGGTCTATTAAAATGCAACCAGCTCTAGAGCCCTCCTGTGTTTTGGAACCATCGAAGTAAATAGTCCAAAAATCATATGTACAGGGACAGTGAACTACACTAGTACTACTAAAACTACTACTAATTGTACATAGTTCATTATCACCAGTTGGACAAGGAAGGAGATCCAACTGTGTGTCTGGGGGAGCTGGGGATGGTTGTGCAAGATAACACCTCTGTTCAGTTTCAAGAAAGTAATTTCCAAAATTTAATTATGTGAAATTCATTGGTTTATTATGCTCGTTCAAGGGAGTGATATTGTGTTTCATATATATCTTTGATTCTGCCTAGATCTGATTATTACTGCCCTTGTATGGAAACCATAAGTGTGACTAGTCTGTGGAAAAGTACCCTTGTAGCTTGCTAGACCAGTCTCTTCTCAACAACATTCTGTATGCTTCTGGAATTTCCACAATCATTATGTTGATACATTGGTGGAATTGTTCATCAGATAATAAGTGGATGCTTACATCCCTAAGCTCACCAATTGTTTGGACATGAGTCTTGTCCAAATAAATAATCTATGCATTTATCTTTTCCCATATAGCATTAATTTTCTTGGCAATAGATAATGGCATGACGTTCACCGATGCACCAGAATCAACCAAGAAATTGTGTACATTGAAATTGAAGATTTCGAAAGTTAACAAGAACGGCAGGCAGAGTGTGTTCGCATCCATTGTAAGTGCATTAAGTATAGATGCGAGAGTGCTAGGAGGCTTACTAGATCCCTTGTTAGAAGAGGTAGCATTACCTGTAGAGGTTTTCCCAAGTTCCCGTAGAAGGATGTCCCACTGGCTCATGATATTTGTTAGTTAAAACATGGATATGTTCACACGAACCTTCTTCATATCATCAACAATGTTATAATCCACATCGGGAAGAATGGTCAAGGTGTCCAGGGATGGAACTTGGTTTGTGGTTTCCAGAGTGATGGTTCGATCCTTACTGCTACCAGAAACACTTTTTGTTGAGACTGCTTTCCCGAACTTTCTCTAGTTGTTTTGCGCTGAGTTAGTCGGTGGGTTTATTTTTCATAACATATTTTCTTTGAATTTCTGCTTCGAAAACTTAATTGTGGTGGTTGGCCCTTGCCTTCTTAAGTTGTACCAATTGGTCTGCTTCTGGATCAGACCATCACTTAGAGGCTTCTTATCGACAATACTCTTTTGGGTTGTGAGAATACATTTAAACATGTTTATTGCATGCCCAACACTTGGAACTTCATCAGCTGTAGCAGTTTCTTCCTTTTCTTCAGTAGGTTCGGTCTGCTCTTCAGCCATGATTGAATCAACAAGCTATGTATCCATCATGCTCATGGTTTGATTCCATTGTGGGAACATCCTTTCTTAATGATGTTCTTGATGAAACGTGAAATATCAATCCGTGCGCATCTTCTCAATGTTAAGGATAACATTGGAACTCTGCGCAGACTTTGTCGGTTGTTTACTGCCACTGCTGGAAGCTTCAATCCTTCTGAATGGGTTAAACCTAAGAGGCTTGTTGTTCATGGTGGTCTTCCTTTTCCTCTTTTTGATTTATATCATTTCAGTGGAAAAAGACTTGACGAGACAAGTCAGAGTTTCAAGATCAGTTGGTTCTTTCTCTATAGCCCTACTCACAGAGGCCTGAGAACTCTTACCCGTGTACTTTGAGTGTTTTGTTGGTTCATCATCTGACATGACTCCAATAGTGTGTAAGTCCTTCTCGACAATGATAGCCTCTTCATAATTTTCTATCAATGTATGTTTCATAGTTCGCTTCACAAACTATGAAATGCTTGCTGGAAAGGTAGAGGTGTAGTAATCTATGGTGATGGAGTCATGAGGTTTTATGTTTTTCAGAAATTTTTTCAAGATATGATTGAATCTATGGTTTAAAAATTTCACTTTTTCCTTTTTCTCCCTCTTAATATTACCCAACTCTTTCAATAACATGGCGAGGGTCTTGTCATCAACAAATTTTTCAAGGAAGATCTTCTTGAACCCCCTCCAATTCTAGATGGAGTTTGGAGAAAGGATATGATACCATACCACTACTCTACCATCCAAGGTACATGGGAAAAGTTTACATGCCTCAAGTGTTTGCATATGTAGGTAAAATTAGTTGTCCAGATGGTCTTCAACATTTACTGTCTTATCAGGGTCATACTTCGTTAAAAGCTTCTCTGAATGGCTTGGCATCTTGTGCAGGACACCCAGAAGTGTGACCGGGCCCTGAGTCATCCAATCCAAATTTTAGTTTTCCATCTCTTCTTAACATGTCCATATTATAAATTAAAACTATCTAATATAGTTATTAACATATAAGAGATTTAACTAGAAGATATGTTTTTAAGTTTTCAAGTTTCTAATTAGTTCTTATTTAATTTAATGTGGTACTTACAAAAAAATACTTTTTATATATATTGAGATAGTTACATATTTTTCATATTTAAAAAAAAAAAAAAAATATATATATATATATATATATATATATATATATATATATATAAGTTTTTGATTAGTTTTACTATAAACATATTTAAAAGAATTTATAAACATATATATTTAAATAAATCCAATAAACAACCAAATTAGTTAATTAATAATTATTTGTCCCAAACTCTTGGTCTTGTCAATTGTAGTCGAAGCCCAGTCAAAGGTAGTCATTTCTCTTGGTCAAAGTAGTCGTTTTTCTAACCGTTGGAATGGATTGGCCTCTCTATTTAAATTGCTTCTTGTATCTGATTCTTCATCTTGTCCTGACGATGAACCACACTTGATGGTTCGAAACGCGTCGACAAATGAATTTTGATGTGATTATAACCGAAAACTTGTCTAAAAAACTTGATATGGATCACAGAAGCTGTAATTCAATGATAGCAAGAGAGGTACCGGAAGCAAAAGTGTAGAGCAATAAACATTTACCAAAGTCTGGGTTCTATAATGTGGGCGCTTCTGCTATAGCCTATTTGATACGAGAAAATGTGTCCTTTTCCATTTTATCCCATTTGTAGGCTGCGTACTTCTTCACCATCTCCTGTATTGGTTTGAAAATCTAGGCATAGTCGGATATGAACTTGCAGAGGAAGTTGATCTCCCCCCAGAAAGGTTGCATGGCTTTCTTATTCACTAGGAAGGGAATTTGTGTGATTGTCCTATCCTTGTCCGGGTCTACCTTAATCCCACTCTTTGCGATGATGTGGCCCAAGAGGTTACCCTCTGACACTATGAAGATACTTTCCTTGGGATTCAAGGATATCCCATACTTGTGACATCGCTCAAAAATATTCTTCAAGTGGCATAGATGGTATGACCTCTGTTTGGAGAATATTTTTACATCATCAAGCTAGACCACTATGCTATGTCCAATAAGTCCGAGGAAGAAAATGTCCATAGCACGTTAGAATGTTGCACCAATGTTTATTAGCACAAACAGAATTTGTCGAAACACGAGTGTGCCCCACTTCATTCTGAATGTTGTCTTGAGTGAGTCAGGCTCAACAACCAGAACCTGGTTATATCTAGAATAGTCGTCTAATAGAGAAAACATTTTGAACCTCGATATTGTTTGCAGTATTTTCTCCATCAACGACAGGGGTAGTTTCCTTTGTCTGAGGTGCGGTTGAGATTCTGGAAATATATACACACATGGATCTCCCTGAACTTCTTCCTTACGGGGACCAAATTTGACACCCATGTCGAGTGTCACACTCTATATTTGATCCGAGCATCCAAAAATTTGTTGGATGGTGTTGTCATTGATGTCAACCCATGGAATTGATTGGGTTAGACATTGACCAAAAACACTGGTCATTGATGTCAAATGGTTAATGAACACTTCTTAGTAATTGTCGGATTACATCAAGATGGCAACTATATTGTTCGATGGTTAAAACCCCAAGTCCTAGGGTTTGTGTTCCCTAGACTTAGGATGTGCCCTGACTTTTTCGAGAGTTTTTGGTAGGTCAAATCATTGAGTTTGGGTCAAATATCTATATTATTAGATTCTACTCGAAAATATGTTTCTGTTGATATGTGGTGCACCCCGAGAGGCCTCTTGGTTTGAGAGATATTCGCAATTGAAGTTAGCGACCATAGTTTTTGGGCTAAAACCCCAGGGATAGTGATATGACACCTACTCCTATGATTGTCAACATATGAAATTGTTTATCACTATAATCACACCCCATATAAGTTACATAACTTCAAAACCAAAAACAATAAATGAATCATTGACTTAATACACTCATGTATCACCTACAAAACACACCAAACACACCAAAGAGGATTAGTGTACAATTACTTGGAGTTTAATAAAAAAATTATTAACAATTACTAAATTAAATTAAATTTATTAAACATCTAACTTAAAGAATAACATCAAACTCCCTTCACTCACAAGGAGTCTCCTTTCCTTGATTTACAAGGCTGATCTAATCATTTTAATGGAAGCATTAAATTACAAGGCTTACAAAATCATTTTTTTTAATAATTAAAGCCCTATAACGTCTACCTTAAAACCCCTTCCTAAGTTCTCCAACCGTCACTTAGAAGCCCCTCCTAAACTAAAAGTCAATCTATAAGAGGGAGACATATTCATTCTCAAGACATATCATATCTCAATGATTTATCTTGGTGTCTATCTCTGAAATAACTTGACCTACCTGTGGTTGGGACATCTAAGGAAGAAAAGGAATTCAGATTTCCTGAAGTACATGGATAGCTTTTAAGAGCCAAGTCAGTCCTCTTCTACTCGGTTTATTTAGGAAAGTTCTTTTGCTTGTTGATCTCCTATTTCATGTTTGGTTGGGAAACTTTCTTTGTGTATATAGACCATGCATTTAGGACATACTTTTAGGGATAGCGAAATATATGAGTTGGTTAGGATTCCTTTGTTTCCTTTTACTTTGGTTAATTGACTTCGTTTATTGGGTTTTAGTTGAGAAGAATAACTTCAGGACCTCGGTCCTCATACAACAGCAAGAAGGAATCCATTTCATAGCCTTGAATAAACTAATTTAGGATTCGGACCTATGTCGTACGACATCTTTCTAAAGAACATTACGCGGACCTATTGAAGGCCAACAAGGCATGGAATGATCATTAACTCCATGACCTTGGTTCTCTATTAAAACATCACTTATCAAATCATGTACGAAGTATTGTGATTTAGGAATTTCAGTCCTCACGAAGACCTAAAACTAGGGCACAATATAGTGTCATTTTGTCTCTAAGAATTCAGACATTGTTGTCATCAAATGTTTCGGCATCCTTGTATAGATCATCATTGAGGTACTTTATTAATGCAGCCATTTGAGGGTTCACGCAGAAGTCTTATTATTTTATCATACTAGCCACAATAGTATGTTCTTCACTGACATAAAGAGTAATCTACAACAGAATACTCTTTGTACCATAATTTAATACTTATTCAAGCAAACGGTGTGGAAGAAGGGTACTTGCAAAGGTTCTGGAAGAAGGGTACAAGAGACATTCTATAATGTATTAGCAGTAAGAAAGTAACTAGGGCAAAGGAACAAGTAAGAGGATCTAATTTTGACATGATAGCTTCTACAATGAGGAAAACTATATAGTTATCCTACAAGTGACTTAGTATATGAGAGTATAGTTATGGGCTAATTACATAAGATACTATAATTTTGAATGACATAGTAATCATCTATATGAAAAGAAGTTTGATATGTCACCTTGAACAAACGTAAGTACAACACTAGTGACACTTCTCTTGAGAGCTTGTTAGGATTTGCACTATCTATATCTAGTGATATAGTGTTAAGAAAGTGATGTGATTATATGTAATGGGACAACAAGTAACACATTGACATTGATACAATATATTGACTTTGACTTAACACAATTACATGACTTTGAAATCAAGTACCTTGATTATGATGTGAAGTATGTATTGACTTAGTGAGAATTCTATGATGAGACACTTGAATTGATGATCTATGCCATGAGACTGTATAATATATTATAGCAATGCTAACAAATATTTGGTGAATTAATACACATTTAATGACTTGATACATTGAATAGTGAAATGTAAATGATTGTGATAATGAAATTAACATCATATGAGTTAATTGACAAGACACACATTGACACATCGATATATTAACTTGACTTATAGATTTGATATGTATAGACACTTGGCATAATGAAGTTGACCTTTGACTTTGACTTGATATCAGTAGAACTATAATGAATGTAATTTGACATATTGACATACAAACTTCACATACTTGATATACATATGTATTATGTATCTTATAGTGATGACCTAGAGGGTGTACCATCATAATGACATGACTTTACATGGTAGAAGACCTTTAAGGAAAATCTCATTTTGTTATACAACCTATTGGAGAAGGATGAATAACAGGGCTTGACCAGTCAAATAATGGTCTTTACTTATATGCTAGTAGCTCTTTGGGGATAGAGTTTGAAAGCATTGATTGCAAGGCATTGAGATGACCTGAGGCACCTTGGCTTGTGCCATCATTTGATAGCACTGCCATATGGTTGCAACATTGTAAGTGGTTTGGAACAATGAAGCAACGTGAAGTATGATTGTCTACACATGAGCCTTGATGCGTATTCATTTGTGACATGTAGTGGTATCCAGTGTTTTAAGCTCTTGATGTTGAGCAGTGATTAGAGTGCAGTGATCTATGTGTGCAGCACTGCAGTGACAGTGATGTGCAGTTAAACAGAGGCAGTGATGTGCAGTTGAGTAGTGACTTTGATGTGTAGCGTTGTGTAGTGATCAGTTTGATTTTTCAGTGATTAGTGGCTACCAATATTTGACTGATATACAACATCTTCTTTACAGCTCTACTATATTGATTCAAATCACAAGGGGATCCAGTCTAAAAATTGTGAAATGTGGTATGTCGACTCTTCAAGGTGGCAAGGTTGTGCAAGGTAGGTGATTGGATTCACCTTCAGTTTGTGGCCTGAAAACACTTCAAGGTGGCAGGGTGGTGCTAGGGAAAGTTATGGCTTACATAGGGCATTGTGGTGTCCATTCAGTTGTGGCTGATAAAATAATAGGGCAACGAAGCATCCTTTCTAACAGCATCTGGTAAACAGAGTGTTGGGGCACTCATCAGGTTATGGCTTGATCTACAGGGCATTGGGGCACCCTTCTGGTTACAACAGAATATTAGGGTCTAGTAGCATCCTACAAGTTGTAGCCTGTGAATTAGGGGTTGACGCCTCCCTCAGTTGTAGATGAAACCTTGATGTAATCAATTTTATTTTAACATGGAGAAGACAATTACTAAAGAAACATTCAGTGGTTTTTGACCTGGAGGGGGTTTTCCACCTAAAAATATTTGTGTCCTCTATTTTATCTTTTTGCATTGTTGTACGGTGTTGTCTACTGTTTATTATTGTTTATGATCATCTGAAGAAGAACAATAATAATAACTAAAGATTAAATGATGCTCTGAAAAAGATTAAAAAGTGATAATTGCTAAGAAATATTGATTCACCCCCCTCTCAGTATTTCAAACAATTGGTATTAGAGCATGGTTCCTTCAATAACATCTTAACCTCTGGAAGGCAATTTTCAGAGCATATAGATGGGAAAGTCAAAAATGAAGGTTACAAGGATTTCAAAGGAAGGTACAAGTACATGAAAATCTAAATAAAGTGAGTATTGTGTACCAACCCATGATTTTGATGCAAATAATTACTGGATATGGGAATCCAAGATGGAAGTACATTTGCATGCACATGAAGAATGGGAATCAATTGTTTCTGGAAACACATCTACCGACGAAGCTAAAAGGTATAATTCAAAGGCCATCAATGTAATTTTGAATGTATTGCCAAATTCTGTGAAAACAAAAGTTGGTCAATGTTCAACAGTTAAAGCTCTTTGGGAAAGGATTCATAATCTCTATTCAACACAACAATCAGGTGAAGATGTTATTGAAAATTCGGATCCTTTTGATTATGATGAAGAAAATGGAGAAATGAGTATGACAGAGTTTCAAAATCAAGTGATCAAGGTGATAAACGAACTCAAAATTCAAAAGGAAAAGACAATACTTTTAAAAGAATAATTGAAGACAGCAAAAGAACTCATCAAAGAAAATGAAGAGTCTGAGAAGATGATAAACATTCTTAGAACTCAATTGGAAGAAGTCAATAATATACAAACACAAGACCTCAAGAGATAAGTCCAACAGAAGCAACAAGAACTCGACACAGCGTTTGCAAAGATTAGCGGGCTCAAACAACAGATGCAGGGAGCAGAAATTGAAAGGAAGGAATCTGACCAAAGATACATATCCACAGTTGACTAAAAGAAAAAGGAATTGGAAACCTCTTTAGCTAGATTAAGTAGACTCAAAATTGAAAATGAGGAGCAGAAGGAACAGATGCAAGCTCTCAACAGAGAAGTAGAGAAGACCGCTCTTCTCAAGCTACAGGTTGCAAAGGTAGAAAAAAGAAGGGAGATCTTGAAAATATGGTTTCAAGAAGATCTTGCTCAAAATCAAGAAGAACTTGATGTGGCACTTGATGAAATCAACAAACTCAAGGGTCGAAAAAAGAACACTTACAAGATAAGATAGATGAAGAAGAAAATATGAAGGCAATTAAAGTTGGTAAGGCTCCAATTGATGAAGGTACAAGCTCCACATCTTCGCACAGCGAAATTGAGAAGACGATTGGACCAAATAAGAACGTTGTAACTCCGAATAATGATGCCAAAGCAGTCAAGGATAAAGGACGACAAATGACTACAACACCTGCCTTCAAAGAAGAATGAAAAATCTTCCAAGTTTGTTCGTTTATTTAATGGTTATTGTTTTTCATGTGCAAACTTTGGACATATAGCTAGGGATTGTAAAGTTTTTGATAGGTACAATTATCAAGGACCATCGCCTCCGAATGAATTATCTAGGTATGCACATTCATTTGATAGTTATTGCTTTTTATGTGCTAACTATGGATATATGGCTAGGGATTGTGAATTTTTCGACAGGTACAATCATTATCTGCAAAACCCTATAAGAAAATTTGCAGGATCACAAGACAGGTTCCACAATGATTTTTTCATAAGAGAAGATGTGCTAGATGGGCCAAACATTGAATGTTTCAAATTCAATAATTGTGGCCATAGTGCTCACGATTGCAGATATTAGATGGAATCACCTATGGATGACATTGAATGCCTCAAGTGTCATAACTATGGGCACATGACTCGAGATTGCAAGAACAAGAAAGTCTGGAAAAGAAAATAGGTACAGGATGAGGAAGAAAAGCAGGAAGGTAAGAAGGTCTCATCAGTTATGCTTTCATGGTTTGTAACAAGTTGTAAGGAATCAACAGTTGCTTCAGTTAATGACTCGAGTGAATATGGTCTGTTAGATGACTCATTATTTTGAACAATTCAACTCATCGACTCCTTGAAATTTGAAGAGGACTCGTCTATGCAGGAGTATATGGAACAAGTCTACAATTGATATACAGATAGTTTTAACAAGATAGCACTTTCATTACAGGTTCATGGGAAGCAAAATAGTTGAAGGATTACAAGTTCACAAAGGAAGGTTTCTCTTCAAGGGAAGCACATACAAGACACATGTCCACAGGGATTTTCACTGATAGACTAGTACAAGAAGAATTCTCGCCAGGGGGAACAGAAGTAGATAACATGTCCACATGAAGCAAGAAAATTCTCAGGGGGAGTAACCCTTAGTCATTGATTTCAAAGGGGGAGAGAAAAACCTGAGAAGGAGATGAATCATGAAGGCAGGGAAATTTCATGTGTAGCCATCAACGACAAAGGGGGAGATTGTTGGATGGTATTGTCATTGATGCCAACCCATGGAGTTGACTAGGTTTGACATTGACCAAAAACACCATTCATTGATGTCAAATGGTTAATGAACGCTTCTTAGTAATTGTCGAATTACATCAAGATGGAAACTATATTGTTGGATGGTTAAAAACCCAAGTCCTAGGGTTTGTGTTCCTTAGACTAAGGATGTTCCCCGACTTTTTCGAGGATTTTTGGTAGGTCAAATCATTGAGTTTGGGTTGGAGATCTATGTCATTAGATTCTCCTCGAAAAGATTTTTATGTTGATATGTGGTACGTCCTAGCCTCCTGGTTTGAGAGATATTCACAAGTGAAGTTAGTGACCACAGTTACTGGGCTAAAACCCCAAGGGATAGTGACATGACACCTCCTCCTACGATTGTCAACATATGAAATTGTTTATCACTGTAATCTCACCCCATATAAGTTACATAACTTCAAAACCAAAGACAATAAATCATTCATTGACTTAATACACTCATGTGTCACCTAAAAACACACACCAAGCACACCAAAGAGGATTAATGTACAATTACTTGGAGTTTATTAAACAAGTTATTAACAATTAAATTTATTAAACATCCAACTTAAAGAATAACATCAAACTACCTTCACTCACAAGGAGTCTCCCTTCCTTGATTTACAAGTCTGATCTAATCATTTTAATGGCAGCATTAAATTACAAGGCTTACAAAATCATTTCTTTTAATAATTAAATCCTTGTAACGTCTACCATAAAACCCCTTCCTAAGTTCTCCAATGGTCACTTAGAAGCCCCTCCTAAACTAAAAACAAATATATAAAATGGAGACCTATTCACTCTCAAGACATATCATATCTCAACAATTTATCTTGGTGTCTATCTCTGAAATAACTTCAACCTACCTGTGGTTGGGATGTCTAAGGCAAAAAAGGAATTCTGACTTCTTGAAGTACATGGACAACTTTTAAGATAGCCAAGTCAATCCTCTTCTACTCGGTTTATTTAGGTAAGTTATTTTGCTTGTTGATCTCTTATTTCATGTTTGGTTGGGCAACTTTCTTTGTGTATATCGACCATGCAGTCAAGGCATACTTTTAGGAATAGTGAAATATCTGAGTTGGTTAGGATTCCTTTGTTTCCTTTTACTTTGGTGATCCATTGACTTCATTTATTGGGTTTTCTTTGTGTATATCGACCATGCAGTCAGGGCATACTTTTAGGAATAGTGAAATATCTGAGTTGGTTAGGATTCCTTTGTTTCCTTTTACTTTGGTGATTCATTGACTTCATTTATTGGGTTTTTATTGAGAAGAATAACTTCAAGGCCTCGGTCCTCATACAACAGCAAGAAGGAATCCATTTCATAACCTTGAATAAACAAATTTAGGATTCGGACTTATGTAGTAGGACATAATTCTAAAGCACAATACACAGACCTATTGAAGGACAAAAAGGCATGGAATGATCATTAACTCCATGACCTTGGTTCTCTGTTAAAACATCACTTATCAAATCATGTACGAAGTATTGTGATTTAGGAATTTCAGTCCTCAAGAAGACCTAAAACTAGGGCACAATATAGTGCCATTTTGTCTCTAAGAATTCAGACAGTGTTGTCATCAAATGTTTTTTCATCCTTGTATAGATCATCATTGAGTTACTTTATTAATGCAGCCTTTTGAGGGTTTAGGAAAAAGTCTTATTATTTTATCATATTAGCCACAATAGTATGTTCTTCACTGATATAAAGAGTAATCTACAGCAGAATATTCTTGGTACCATCTTTTAGTACTTATTGAACCAAACGGTGTGGAAGAAGGGTACTTATAAGGGTTCTGATCAATACTCACTGTAGTTGGATCAAGTGTAGTGACATAGCCTTAAACAATCATTGTAGCCTTCAATAGTCAATAGAGCTTATTGACATAGAGACATTCTATAATATATTAGCAGTGAGAAAGTAACTAGGGAAGAGGAACAAGTAAGAGGATCTAATTTTGGCATGATAGCTTCTACAGTGAGGATGACTATATAACAATCCTATAAGTGACTTAGTATATGAAAGTATAGTTATGGGTTAATTACATAACATACTATAATTTTGAATGACATACTAATCATCTATATGACAACAAGTTTGATATGTCACCTTGAACAAACGTAAGTACAACACTAGTGACACTTCTCTTAAGAGCTTTTTAGGATTTGAACTATCTATATCTAGTGATATAGTGTTAAGAAAGTGGTGTGATTATATGTAATGGGACAACAAGTAACCCATTGACATTGATACAATATATTGACTTTGACTTAACACAATTACATGACTTTGACATCAATTACCTTGATTATGATGTGAAGTATTGATTGACTTAGTGAGCATTCTATGATGAGACACTTGACTTGATGATCTATGCCATGAGATTGTATAATATATTATAGCAGTGCTAACAAATCTTTGGTGAATTGATACACATTTAGTGACTTGATACATTGAATAGTGAAATGAAAATGATTGTGACAATGACAATAACATCATATGAGCTTATTGACATGACACACATTGACACATCAATATATTAACTTGACTCATAGATTTGATATGTATAGACACTTGGCATAATGAAGTTGACCTTTGACTTTGACTTGATATCAATAGAACTATAATGAATGTAATTTGACATATTGACATACAACCTTGACATACTTGATATAGATTTGTATTATGTATCTTATAGTGATGACCTAGAGGGTGTACCATCATAATGACATGACTTTACATGGTAGCAGGTCTTTAAGGAAAATCTCATTTTGTTATACAACCTATTGGAGAAGGATGGATAACAGGGCTTGACCAGTCAAATAACGATGTTTACTTATATGCTAGTAGCTCTTTGGGGACAGAGTTTGAAAGCACTGATTGCAAGGCATTGAAATGACTTGAGGCACCTTGGCTTGTGTCATCATTTGATATGAGTTCCAGATGGTTGTAACATTGTAAGCGGTTTGGAATAGTGAAGCAGCATGAAGTATGATTGTCTGAACACGGGCCTTGATGCTTATTCATTTGTGACATGTAGTGGTAGCCAGCGTTTTGATCTCTTGATGTTGAGCAGTGATCATATGTGCAGCGATCTATGTGTGTAGCACTGCAGTGATAGTGACGTGCAGTTAAACAGAGGCAGTGATGTGCAGTTGAGCAATGACTTTGATGTGTAGCGTTGTGTAGTGATCATTTTGATTTTCAGTGATCAAAAGCTACTAGGATTTGATTGATATACAACATCTTCTTTACAGCTCTACTATATTGATTCAAATTACAAGGGCATCCAGTATGAAAATTGTGAAACGAAGTCCGTCAACTCTTCAGGGTGGCAGGCTGGTGCAAGGCAGGTGATTGGAGTCACCTTTAGGTTATGACCTGAAAATAGTTTAGGGTGGCAGCGTGGTGCTAGGGAAAGTTGTGGCTTGCACAGGGCATTGTGACGTCCATTCAATTATGGCTGATAAAATAACAGGGCATCGAATCATCCTTTCCTAAAATAGCTGGTAAACAGAGTGTTGGGGTACTCATCAGGTTATGGCCTGATCTACAGGGTGTTGGGTCGTCCTTCTGGTTGCAACATGATATTAGGGTCTAGTAGCATCCTACATGTTGTAGCCTTTGAATTACAGGGTTGATGCCTCCCTTAGTTGTAGCTGAAATCTTCATGTAATCAATTTTATTTTGATAGGGAGAAGACAATTACTAAAGAAGTGTTCGATGGTTTTTGACCTAGAGGGGGTTTTCCACCTAAAAATCTTTATGTCGTCTATTTTATCTTTTTCATTGTTGTATGGTGTTGTGTACTGTTGATTATTATTTATGATCATATGAAGAAGAACAATAATAATAACTAAATATTAACTAATGCTCTGAAAAAGATGAAAAAGTGCTAATGCTAAGAAATATTGTTTCACCCCCCTCTCAGTATTTCCAACACAATTTTCTCAACTCTTTTTGTATGAGAGGCTCAAGCATTGGATGTACTTTCCTCAGCTTCTGTTGGAATGGCTTGGCCCCTTCCTTAATTGGTACCACATGCTAGATGATTTGTGTGTCATATGTCTTGAGTTCATCATACGTCCACGCAAAGACATCACAGTATTGCTTGAATAAGATGACGAAGTCTTGCCGTTCTAATGGTGTGCAGAAATTACCGAGACTAACATATTTTAGATCCTTATCAATTCCTAAGTTGATCTACTCGTGCGTCAGAGTGGAACTGTGGGTCTTGGCATTGATGGGTCCCCGAAAGCAATTCTGCAGGTCATACATATTTTCCAATGATGCCACGCCCTTGGGGATGAGGTTTCCTTTACTGCCATTGGTTGCATCCTGCAATGCCTTTTCATGCTCGTCCTCATTGATCAATGTGTTTTTGAATACGTCAGCTTTCGCCATCAAACATAGTATTTGTTGGTCATCATAAAAAATGTGTAAATTAGTGATATTATCCAGGACATAAGGTTTATAAATAATTTCAATAGAAAAAATATCCCTCAATGGTGACATCCTAGCAGCAACGTTTTCTAATGCATCCATGGTTGCATTATGCATTCTTGGAACATAAATAATATTAAAAGCTTGGAAATGTGAGATAAGATGACATACCTCTTGTTGATAACTTTTAAGATGAGGTGACACACAATGTATGGTGTTACGTACCTATCACACCACAATTTCTGAGTCACCTATCACTTTCAGGCAGGGAAAATTTTAAGAACCCCCCTAAATTTATATGTATAATAAATGGGTGAATCCCCATGATACATGGAAAAATGAAAGGTGATTTATCAATAATATTATATGTGTATATAATTTTTTTTGCAAATCTCTCACCAGGTTATATTATCTTGTAAAATCATGGCGGATCTCTCACCAGATTATATAAATCTTGTAAAATCACGGTGAATCTTTCATTGAAATAAAAAATCTTGCAATATCTTGGGCTAACAAAGTTCATAATGAGTATTTCTTGTAATGGCTTCAAGACTTGTTAAGCAATCCACCAAGAACCAAAACAAGTATATTCCTTATATGGAATATAAAGATATTTCTCATGGAAAGTCAATTAGGTTTAGTGTAGGTGGTAGGGAGAAATCCTAAATGTGACAATGTTTTGAACTCATAATGAGTATTTATTGTAATGGCTATGATACTTGTTGTCTAATAAATCCCTCGAGGATTGAAATTTGTATATTCCTCATATGGAATATAAAGATATTTCTCATGTATTAAAAAAAAAGGAGGATATGAGATGAATGATATAATTACAAAGCCATGTGATGGTGTACTTAGCATTGACTAGTCACAATGGTTGAGAGGTTAGTCATGTACTTTAGTTAATATGTGTCAATTCATTTATTGTTTTAATTATTATATTATAATTATTGTGTGTTTATTACAACTTGGTACCAACACACATAATTTTGGTAAGGAAATGTGTGGTCTAGTTCCAAGTTAGAGTGTTTTTCATTTCGCCCATGGGCTAAGATTCACCCCTAAAATTTTCTATGGATACAAACTATCAATCCAATAAACACAACAGGTTCAAGTATTGGCAAGCTATCAACTACCCTGCATGGGGTCTGCCATATTACAGGGGCATGTGGCCTCTCAGATGTAGCCACAATTTGTGCCTAGCATTATTATTTCCTTGTTATAGCGTGCAAGCAATTAATACATAATTTACATTGACCTACCTAGTACCACTAGTCCTTTCTCGGATCTAAGGGTTTACCTTTCATATCTTCCTAAAGTCAAACTGCTTGGAAAGAACAATTTGTACCAAGAATTGTTGTTGCCTTGATGTAAAATGCAAGCAATTAATACATAATTTGCATTAACCTACCTCGTACCATTAGACCTTTCTCAGATCTTAGGGTTTACCATTTATATCTTCCTAAACTCACACTGCTTGGAAAGATTACTTCAATGCCTCCTCTCCCCCACAATTCAAGGGCCAGGGTTCAACAAATATACAACACAACAGGTTCAAATATCGGCATGCTATCAACTACCCCGCATGGGGTTTTCCATATTACAGGGGCATGTAGCCTCTCAGATGTAGCCATAATTTTTTCCAAGGATCATTGTTACCTTGCTATAGTGCGCAGGAAATTAATACATAATTTGCGTTGACCTACCTAGTACCACTAGTCCTAGCTCAGATCTCAGGGTTTACCTTTCATATCTTCCTGAACTTAGACTGCTTGGAAAAAAACAATTTTTACCAAGCATTGGTGTTGCCTTGTTGTATCTTGTAAGAAATTAATACATAATTTCCATTGACCTAGCTAATACCACTAGTCCTTGCTTAGATCTCGGGGTTTTCCCTCTGTATCTTCCTGAAGAAACCCTGCTTGGAAAGAATACTTCAATTCCCTCCTACCCCAAAATAAAAGGGCCGGGATTCAATAGATATATGACACAACATGTTCAAATACTGGCAAGCTATCAACTACCTTGGATGGGGTCTACCATATTATAGGGGAATGTGGTCTCTCAAATTAGCTTGAAGAATAAAATCAAGCTAAATGTTTTCACCGAGAATACACATTGACATAAATGTTAAATATGGGAATATGAAATTTGTACATTGATAATTGTTTGACAAATAGTTACACACAGATGTGACATCATGGACTACCATAATTAAAGGGTACAACATGCAGGGTAATGGCAAGGATTTATATATAGATATATCTCCAAAATGTTAACCCCAAGGGTTGGCTCGGTGGTCTAGAGTAGAGTCAGATGTGTCACGTGAAGTTCTTTACTATTGTTTCTAGTTGTTTCTAATTCGACTCTCTTCTATTCCCTTGGGGTGAGACCCCATGATCAGGGCCAATGGTTTTCCCGGTTTACCATCCACGAAATGTGGGGAAGTACTCTGGGGTTTCCATGCTTTCATTCCAAGTAAAAAAAAAAAAACAAAATATATATCTCCAAAACAATTGATTATTGTTCCCTTTCTTATATGTGTAATACCATTTCCCTTGTTCATATAGATGTGGATTCGTGGAAGTACTTTGTGGTCTTCCATTCTCTCATTCCAAGTAAAAAAAAGAAAAGATATATCTCCAAAGCAATTGATTGTTGCTCCTTCTCTTATATGTGTAATACCATTTCCCTTGGTCATATAGATGTGTATTCATGGCCTCTTTTTGTAGGTGATTTGTATTGTTTTCCTTCCTGATATGGTCGCAATCAAAAACGAAATTAAACCTATGTACACAAAAAGGTTATTGTAGAAGTTGCCATATTTTCTTATTTTTTTAGGGTTATTGCAAATTGATGGTTTGCCGAAAATAAAATCCAACTAGCTTGTTTTGATGGATTGAATATAAATTATCAAGTATTACTGCAAGAATTTTGAAATATAAGCTAACATTTTTAGTCAAAAATAAAAAAATTGTGGTGACCCCTTTTAATATTCAATGTACAATGTGATCAAACTGGATGATGGCGAAGCGAATGTAGGGAAGGCTGGCACGCACTCGACCTGACATAGGGTAGCCCTTCCGAATGTACACCTGGGGCCTAGGTGCAGGCGTTGTCCGTACTCCGTTGCAGTCTTGGCCGTAACTTGCCTTGGAACCCCGTTTACCCTCCCCTCCTGCTTACCCCTGGCGAACTTGTGAATGCGGTTTGTGTATTGCGGTTGTAGGGTTTCGGTTCAGCCTGTGTCGGTTACTCTGGTCCTCAATGGTAGCTGGTGTAAACCCTAGAGCAACATGCAAGGAGACCTAATAGACTACTCCGAGGACCCCCTCAAAGGCATCTCCATCTTCTGCAGACTTGCTAATAGAGACGTGCACTTTCTGTTCAGCAGTGAGCTCTCGGAGGTAATTTTCCCTCTTCCGTTGCTTTCGAGTCATCCAGGCTCTGTGATCGATCTTTCGGAGCTACCCGTGACTTGGCTATCTCTTTCTACATCTTCCCTGACGCAGTCCTCCCATCTCATGGACCCCAACGCCTCTGCATCTGTACGAGCAATCGAATCCTCTGGCCTAACCTCCCTCCATCCCCCGGAGGCTATCCACTACCCTCCTCGTTCCCTGCTCAGTGAAGCCCTCCCTTCGCACTCCTTCCCTCCCCTGGATCAAGCATAATCTTCTAGAAGCTAAATCGTCATTCCCCACCTCCAAAATTCCTACCCGCCTGAATCAGAACAGTTTCCTCCAAACCCTAACATTAACCCTAACCCTAACTCTATCTCTCATCCTCCAAACCCTCACCCTGAAGAGCACCCTGAGCAAGTGGAGACTGCGAATACCCGGGGAAAGAAGCATAGGTGTGTAAAGTCGAAGCCACAAGACATTTTCATTGGCTAGGAAGAGGATTTTCAGTGGCAGGACACTATGGACATGGCAGCGACGGTCCTGGTAGGTAGAGTCAGAGGAAGGACCTATTCTGCAGCCAGACTGAAGCAATGAGTAGCCGACATATGGGGCCATCATTTGGCAGATCTACCCATTGTACAAAATTTTTTTCAAGGTTGGTTTGCCCTCAGATTTGCACGAGCAGACCACACAAATTGGGTTCTATCATCCTACTAGTACATCGAACAAGCTCCAGTTATGCTAAGGAGATGGAGCTCGCTCTTTGACCTTGACAGAGAACAGATTGGGGTAAGGCCAATCTGGGTTAGACTACCCGATCTGCCCTTGCATTTTTGGACCAAGGAAATCTTCAGAAGAATTGGCAACACCCTAGGAACTTACCTGGATTATGATATATCCTACCTTTCCACTGGTGTCATGGCCTATGCGAGACTGTTGGTGCACCTTAATATTAGAGGAGGCTTGCAAGAAAAAGTTACCCTTCGCTGGAGGAACTATGATCGGACGCAAATCTTGGACTATGAAGGGGTTCCCTTCTGCTGTATAAGGTGTCATAAATTCAGACATCTCTACAAGGACTGCCCTCTCCTCGCAAAAATTAAATCTGGGTCCAGAGGGAAGCCCACAACTGATGAGGGAACACAGACGTGAAAGGAACAATCAGATGAAGTTGACATGATTAACACTGAGTCGGATGAATCCAAGCTGAATCCAGAGACGATGAAGAAGCAAGGGACTGCACCCCTTTGGCCACCTTCACCACCACTGACCAGGTCCAAGGCGGTCGCTGGCAGAGCGCTCTCTTCAAGTATGTCTTGTCCTCCCTTATTCTCTAATTCCATTAAATTTTCATCTTCTCTATCATCTAGTCCACTACAATCTGGGGCTATCTCTGTTTCCACCCCCTGCACAAACCATAGGAACAGTCCCCTCATCTCCCATTTGGACCCCAAACTTTTGTTGAGCCTCCATTCATTCCCCCCGCACAAGAGATCCCCACCCTTAGGACTACCCCTGAACCTCATCGATACCATCTCCATCCCACACCCGAGCAACTATGATGGATGCCATTAGCCTTTGCATCTCTCCATTCCCCTCTGTCCTGAAGCCCACTCGGGGTAGACCGTCCTCTCTTTCCAGATCAAAACAGAAGGTGGGATTAGAGGTTGTATATGGGAAACAACTTTCTCTAGATAGGGTCCTTAGAGCACAGAGCCCTCCTCCAGTGTTCCCCCCATGAAGGCCATCTCCTTCAATTGTAGAGGGATAGCTAGTCCCGAAAAAAAACTAGCACTGAGGAGACTCCTTCGAAAGGAGCCTATTGATTTAGTTCTTCTTCAGGAACCTTGGGCACAACAGCCATCATAACACCTCTTTTGGAGTCCATGCTCCCTGGTTGGCATTTCTATTCCTTGGATGTAAATGGTCGATCAAGAGGCATAACCCTTGGCTACAACCCTCGCTTTATTAAAATGATGGGAACCTGGGGAGGTATTGGGTTCATAGGGGCTGACTTCTACTCAGCAGAGCTAGGATTGGAGATTAGAGTGTTGAACATCTATGGACCTTGCCACCATAGAGAGATTTTTTGGAAAGGCTGCTGGGAACTAGCATTATACAGGTAGACAATCTTATCATAGGGGGAGATATAAATTTTTCCCTAGGTTTCTTGGAATCATGGGGTCTTCAGGCACAGGCCGATCCCCTAGCGGGTTTTTTTTAGCAGCTTCTCAACTCAGATCAGCTCATTGATATTCCAGTGGCAAAACTAACCCCAATATGGAACAATAAGCGAATTGGGGAGGCTAGTCTTGCAAGGAGACTTGACCGTTTCCTCATCAAGGAACATCTATTGGAGCAAGGGTACACTTATCGCCAATGGGTGGGATCCAAGGGGCTCTCAGACCACTTGCCTATTCATATGGAAATCTGTTAGGTCCTTATACTACTAGTGTAACCCCTTATTATATTGTTGTGCCCATGTAGTCCTCATATTGTTATTATTGTGCCCCATAGAATCCCACTATTGTTATTATTGTGACCTTAGATTATTATTGTTATGTCGGCTCTGATTATATTATGACCCCTTAGACTCCTATATATAGAAAGGAGGTCTTGTCATTTGTATCATCTAAGAATTTTTCATTTGTGTAATGTAAAGGAGGTTTCCCCCTCGAAGAGGCTTATTTCTAAGGCATTGATCTATCTTTTCTATCTTTTTGTGAGCTGGTTTCATAACATTTGGTATCAAAGCTTTGGATTCTAGGGTTTTCGCTGCCCCAAACAAGTCATCGTGGCATTTTCATTATAAATTTTGTTCTGTGACATTTCAGAAGCTAAAAAAAAACCCATTTGAGCTGTAATCGCACTGAAGCTCGCGTCCGAATTTCAAATCTTGTCTCACTATATTTTCGGAGATATGTTCTGAGGAAGTTATGATTTTTTGCAAGCTCCAGAATTCCATCTCAAACAGGTCATCGTGGAATTTTCGCTATAATTATTTTTCTACTACGTTTTAGACTCTGAAATTAAAACCCATTTGAGACAAAAAACTTGTTGAAGCTCGGGCCTGAATTTCAGATCTTGTTTCACTATATTTACGGAGATACGGTCCAAGAAATTTAGGGTTTCGGTAGGCTCCCGAATTACATCCCAAATAGGTGACCTGGGGAAAATCGTCATAATTGTCTCTCTGAGCATCAAATTGAAATTTCTTAAGAAGTTACGGAAAGAGGACGGGCTTTAGTTTCCTGTATATATTTTTCAAATCCAAAGGTCAAAACAATGACACGTGGCACTTCCTACAAGTTCGCTCTTCTGAAAAGGTATATAATCAGGTCATGTTGGGATATTGTGCATAACTCTTTCTTGGAGAATTCAATTTCGATCAGACTGGTGGCATTAGAAAGAGGATGCAGAGGGCTACTATAAATCGCAATTTTAGAACTGGAAGATCCGAAATTACAGAGTTATAGTCGTTTCAAGATCGAACTCCTAAAATCAATAAAAGGCGATATGAGGAAGTTTGATGGCAAGGATCCGGTAAATTGGATACTACAGATGGAGAAATATTTTGATCTACATGATGTACCACTGTTACAAAAGGTACGTATTGCATCTAATTATTTAGAACCCAATCAATTTTTATGGTATAAAGGGCTTTGTTCTCGTAAACCACTTGTCACGTGGTCAATTTTCACGGAGGAAATGATAGCACATTATGAGGATACCAAGAGCAACACCTTCTTTAACCAATTGATAAATCTCAAACAAAAGGGTTCAATGGAAGAGCACACTAAGGACTTTCAAAAATTGAATATAAGGTTAAATGATATTATAGAGAAGCAAAAGATAAATAGTATTATCTATGCCATGGAATCTGATATCAATGGTATGAAAGCATATTGGAAGAAAGGCATGGAAGATTTGAAGAAAGACATGGAAGGTTTGAAGGAAAGTGGGACAAAGCTGCTGCAAGAAAGGCCTCCTAATGACGAAAAGGATCAAGGAACGTCAAAAGAAGAGGATATACACCGGGAACCAACCCTAGAGAAAGAACAAATGAATCGACCATATCTTGTATTGCAATGGCAGGAATTACCACTTCTCAAACTCTCAAGATAGAAGGACATATCAAGAAGAAGAAGGCTACAACCATGAAATATCAGGAAGAAAAGTATCAAGAAACATCAAAAGAAAAGGATACTCACCAGAGCCAACCCCAAAGAAACAAGAAATGAATCTGACCATATCTTGTAATGCATTGGCAAGAATTACCAATCCTCAAACTCTCAAGATAGGAGGACACATCAAGAAGAAAAAGGTTCAAGAAGTGAAAGATAACATTGATAAAGAAGAAATGAATCTGACCATATCTTGTAATTCATTGGCTGGAATTACCACTCCTCAAACTATCAGGATAGAAAGACATATCAAGAAGAAAAATGTTCAAGAAGTGAAAGATTACATCGAACATCAAGAAATGAATCCGACCATATCTTGTAATGCATTGGAAGAGATTACCACTCCTGAAACTCTCAAGATAGAAGGACATATCAAGAAGAAAAATATTCAAGCAGTGAAAGATCACATCGAGCATCAACAACAAGTTCTCCAACTTTTAAAGGATAACTCCACTTTGGTGCAGAATCGAATGAAACAACAAATAGATCAACATCATAGTGAAAAAAATACACTAAAGGTCATAAGTGTGCTGAGAAGAAATTATTTTACATAGATTATGAAGAGGAGGAAGTAAAGGAAAATGCCACTTTGGTGTAGAATCGAATGAAACAATAAGCAGATCAACATCACAGTGAAAGAAGTTTTGATGTAGGCAATTGGGTATTTTTACAGCTACATCTCAAGCAAGCAATTTATGAGAAGGAAATGTTGGCAATATTACATGCACTTAAGAAATGGTGACCTTACCTAATGGGAAGACACTTCAAGGTAAAAATGGATCATGATAGTCTTAAATACTTTTTAGAACAAATATTATCTTTAGAAGAACCAAAAAAATGGGTCACAAATATGTTGGGTTATGACTTTGAAATCATCTACAAAAAAGGGAAGCAAAATGTTGTTGCAGATGCACTCTCAAGAAAGGATGAGGATGTGGAAGCATTGTTTTGTGCTATTTCTATTATCCAACCAGATTGGATACACGAAGCAAGGGATGAATGGAAAAAGGATGAAGAAGTGTGGCCACTCATTCAAAAGTTGTAGAAGATCCCAGTTCAAACAATATTACCAGAACTTTACAAGGAAGGAAAAATAATATTGGAACATGAAGCATTCACATAAACAAGAACCCGACAGATAAGAAATCGATCAATTTCAAAGTATCTCATCAAGTGGAAAAACTTACCCACTGAAGATTCCACATGGGAGGACAAAATTTTTGTACAGAAGCGTCAAGAACTACTCAAGCATTGAGGACAACACTTTTTGAAGGAGAGGGGCATGTTAGGTCCCTATACTACTAGTGTAACCCCTTGTTGTTATTATTACAACCCCCTTATTATATTGTTGTGCCCATGTAGTCCCCATATTGTTATTATTGTGCCCCATAGAAGCCCACTATTGTTACTATTGTGCCCTTAGATTATTATTGTTATGTCGGCTCTGATTATATGATGACCCCTTAGAACCCTATATATATAAAGGAGGTCTTGTCATTTGTATCATCTAAGAATTGTTCATTTGTGTAATGTAAAGGAGGTTTCCCCCCTCGAAGAGGCTTATTTCTAAGGCATTGATCTATCTTTTCTATCTTTTTGTGAGCTAGTTTCATAACAAAATCTGTGGCACTATCAACAAACCTAGAGCCCCTTTCAAATTCAACTCCTCATGGTTGAATGAAATCTCTTACACGAGTCTTGTGACTGAATTTTGGAAGACCCACCCTCCGGATAGGAATGGACACATCACTGAAGGATTTGTGGCAAATCTAAAGGAATTAAAGAAAATTTCCAAGATCTGGGCTCACAATAAGAGATGTGAAGAAGAACACCAAGTGATCGAAATTGAGAATGAGATAGCCATCATTGAGGAAAATAGCAAAGGAACCTTCCTTTCGCCTGAGCTCAGGGACAAGCTTGTGGAGCAAACATCTCTAAGAGGGAAAATTCTCAAGTACAAAGAGGAAACATGGCGACTGAGAAGTCTGGCTATTTGGCTGAGGGAAGGGGATGATAATACAAAGTTTTACCATAAATTCGCAAACGAAAGAAGGGCTTATAACACCATCTAGAACCTAACTAATGAACATGGAGTTGTGGTTGACACTTTCCCCCAGTTAGCTTCATTGGCCACCTCATACTTCAATCAAGTCTACCAAAACCCTCCTAATGCTACCCTGGCTAAGGTCATCAGAGTAGTGAAACTGTTCCCTCATTTTACTGATATGGAGGAATTCGAGCATCTCAATAGAGAAGTTACCATGGGGGAGCTTGAGGCCACTCTAAAATGGTTCAAAAGGGATAAAATTCTGGGCCCAGATGGGTGGACAATTGAATTCTACCTTGCTTTCTTTGAGGTTCTTGGGAATGACCTACTCAAGGTCATAGAGGATTGCAGGATATCCGAGAGCATGCATGGGGCCATTAAATCCACCTTTATAGCCCTCATTCCCAAGACTGACAACCCCTCATCTTATAATGACTTCCATCCTATTTCCCTTTGTAACTGCCTTTATAAAATCATTTCCAAAATCATAGCCAATTGAATCTGCCCCATACTATCCGCCCACATTTCCCCTGAGCAATTTGCTTTCCTAAAAGATAGACAGATTCATGAAGCTATCGGAGGTGATGCACTCAATGCAATCCAAAAAGATCAAAGGCATGATACTCAAAGCTGACCTCTCCAAAGCCTTCGATAGAGTAAGCTGGTTATATCTTAGAATGCTCCTTACCCATCTAGGCTTTCCTGTCCAATTTATCAAATGGATTATGTGTTGCATCACCAATGTATCCTTCAGTGTACTGGTCAATGGGGTAGCCTCTCCCTTCTTTGGCTCTAAATGAGGCCTTAGACAAGGATGCCCCCTATCACCTTTGCTCTTTCTTCTTGTTATGGAAGGCCTAAGCAGATTGATCAAGGACATTCATCACAGGGTTAGACTCTCTGGAATCAAGATAACTGAGGACTGTACTATAACCCACCTTCTCTTTGTAGATGATGTTCTTATGTTTCTAAACGGGGGAATAGGGGATATCACTACCATCCAAAACACTATCAACCTCTTCAAAATAGCTACAGGCTTGGCCATCAACAATTCTAAATCCACTATTACTATCTCTGAATGCTCCCCCCATGAAATAAATTTCGCATTACGAAAGTTCCCTTTTAACCTAAATCACTTAGACGAGGGCCTTAGATATTTGGGATACAGATTGAAACCACATGGATATAAGATCACTGACTGGATATGGTTAATTACCAAGCTAGAGAAAAGACTACATATCTAATATCACAAATATCTCTCGAGAGCCGGCCAGCTAGTGCTCATCAAAGAATTTCTTGAGGCCACCTCAGTCTACTGGATGTCCCTTACATGGATTCCTATAGGCATCCTTAATAGAATATAGAACCTTTGTAGCATATTCCTTTGGAAAGGTAATCAACCTGGGATAATTTTTGCTTGGGCAAGATGGGACCTCCTATCTATACCCAAGAAGTGGGGTGGATGGGGCATAAAAAAATTGGAGGACTTTTCCACTACACTGGCAGCCAAGCTTGGGTGGCATCTTCTTACCTCCACCAGCCTATGGACCAACATTGTTGTTGCAAAATATATCACCCCACTCAGGCCATTGGAGTGGCTGAGACAACCTAGCTAGAACAAAACAGGGATATCTAATATATGGAAAGCAGTTTTGAATGCACTTCCCCTTATACGGGATGGAATTACTTGGAGAATATCTGATGGGGCTTCTGTCCAAATTGGCCGAGACCCTTGGATAGGATGCGGTAATGCACATCAGCTTCCCCTGGACCTACTACAGATCCTCTCTGAGAAAGGAATCACGCATATTAATCATGCAGCGGACACAGAGAAATCATACTTTCTCCATCAAGCATGGAAGACAACCTGTAGCCTACTCCTGCCCCGACAATGGCATCAAGCATGGAATTCCTACACTTCTGATCTATAGGAATCCCACATCAGACTCAGAGAAGGGGAGGATGCAATTATATGGGCCATAGCAAAGAGTGGTCGGTATTCCCCTAAAGAGGGGTACCTTCTACTGGCTAGTAATCACAAGCCACATCTCATTGAATCATGGTGGAAAAACATGTGGAAACTGAAAGCACCTCCCCGCACAAGACTACTCTTGTGGTCAATCCTAAAAAACAAGGTGTCGACTGGGGAAAACTTGAATAAGAGAGGTCAATATGGGCCATTTTGGTGTTGCTTCTGCAAAAACAATTCTAAATATCTGGATAATCTTTTTCTGTCCTGTGCAGTCACTATTCACCTATGGACCTCCACTCTCACCCACCTTCATCTACCTATCATCTGGAGGGGTCTGACTACCAAGGAAGCTTGGGCAACTTGGTGGGCATCTTCTACATCGGCCAAAACCAGAAACCTCCCCCTTCTATTATGTTGGGAAATATGGATCGCCAGAAATCATTGCATCTTCTGTGACATCGCCCCTCATTGGACTTCCATCTCAGCCAGAATTATAGCTGATTTCAACTCTCTCCCTGAGGACTTGTCCACCACAACTCCAAGGAATATCATTCTTGAATCCATAGATCATTCAAAACCCTGGGAATATTTTGATGGCTTCGCCCAAGATATAGGATGTGGTGGTGGGGCTATACTACACATGACGGCTAGCCACTATTATCATATTCAAATGGCACTTGGGATTGGCACAAATAACTTTATTGAACTCTCCACGACACACCACCTAATCAAATTTTCTATAGAGAAAGACTGTCATAATTTGCAAATCTTTGATGACTCCAAAATTGTTTGTGACTGGATTAAAAAAAACACAACATGCCACACATACACTTTGGGACATTTATTGGCTGAAATTCGTAGATGCATCTCTCATTTTGACAACTTTGTTTGTCATCACATCTATAGGGAATGAAACACCATCGCTGACCAACTTTCCAAAACGGAAACGATCAGGCCACGCAATGTCTAGTTGATACAGGAGCAGCGGGAAGTGGATCACTTCCAGTACTACCACTGGCTGTATATGGACCATGTAGACCAGGCTCAGTAGGAGCCTGGACTTATGAAAAACAAGTCTCTTTTAATTTGTCTATTTTGAATTATGTATATACATAACAACTCATGTTTTTAGCAATACTCTCTGCGTAGAGTATGTTTAAATTTTGACTTAATTATGCAATACTATTTAAATTATGTCTCCATGCATGGAGATCATTTTTGGGATCTAAATATCTTTTGAATTGGCACACATTCACACCTTATGCATATGCACTCGCATCTACAAAATATAATTTTCTTATATTAATTAAAATTACGATTTTTCCAAGGGGAAAAAAATTCAATGTACAATTTGGTTTAAGGAAACTCAAATATTTATGGTCAATGATGAAATTGAGTCGTGTATCTAAATAGATTGACTTGTGAACAATTGATTCAATGGGAGGGAGGGGGGAATGGAAATTTTACAGAATCAAGGGAAGTATTACAAAATATACAAATTTGTTGAATATTGTTGAATTCTTTTTTCAATAGAGAAGGGAATACATTCCACACATGGGAAATCACTGGAACTTATGTACTTATTGCTCTTTCTCTTTCAATCTTTCTTCTCTTTGAGCATATGTTACCTTACAAGAACTCTGAGTTGAATCGTTTTCTTCATTAGCAAAACCTGCAATTGATGTTGATGTCGAAATCCAACATAACTGCTATGAGTCCTTTGCCATGTATTGTTTTGGAAGATATCTCATAGCTTTCTTGGGTGGGGAGGAAAGAACTATTGAGTTCATGAAGAGGTAGGGGCATTCAAATGCCACAACACCCCTACTGGAACATTTTTGTGAAAAGGGATTTATAAAGCAACCCTTCATTCTGAATTATTTCTTTAAGCCATGGAGGCTTGGGAAGTGGTTCTTCCAAGTTGTTAAATTTGGCATTGTTCAATATATGATAATAAAGCCTCTTTCTGAAATTATAGAAGTGATTATTGAATCATTTGGTGTTTATGGGGAAGGATAGTTCAAGTGGTATCATAGGTAGAGCTGAAGGTGGCACTGGGGACTTTGACAGATACCTCACAAATTCAAGGCTAATAAAACATATCAGAAATTTTCCTTTTTGCATTGGTAGTTTTGTATAGTTGGTACATTGACAGCAAGTTAGTATCTAACAAAACATATTATAAATATGTTATCTTTTATGGAACAGAAGACACATGAAAAGACAATAAGGCCATATTCATTATGGTAAAAACCATTCATAGAAATAATATTAACCAATTATGTCATCAACTAAGTAGAAGGCCATTTCCTTATTGGTAAAGAGAACTACTGCATCACCACCATTATGACACATGGGAGAAACTGAAGATCCTCTCCCAACATATGGTGGTCTAAAGAGAATGTCAAGCTATGAAAATCTTAAAATAACAAAAAGAAACATAGTTGAAACGGTTGTATTTCTTTAAAATTTCTACTGCAATATATATGGATATATGTTTTTAGTTTTGAATAGAGTACAACACTTAATATATATAGAGAATTCAATCAAATAATGCACACCGACTACTTCTTATGTCATTGGGTTGCCACTCACATTTGTTCAAATATGGAGATGGATATTCACTAAGAACCTTTGTCATAACCATCAGAATAGCCTAGTTAAAAACATTACAGTTAGCTGAATTGCTAACATTGCTTACTGGAATTCACTCTAGTTGCAACTCCCTTGCTAGGATAGTCTAAGGCATTCTTCATGTCTAAAGAAATTTACAAGATGATCATTAATGAGGCATGTAGTTTGCATGAAGGAGTACATGATTGTCGAGCCAATAAATCGGAAATTTCACTTCACCAGGCCCTTGCTAATAGTTTTTGCTTTAGATGAATTCACAAGAACGGTCCTTGCATACTTGTGTTTGTTAACAATGGGATTGAAATTCACGAAGTCCCACGTGTATCTTTAAAATGAGCCAAATACTTTTTCAATATGAACAGAGGCAAAAGAAAACATGTCAAATTGCAGAACTCAGAGAAATTCGAACCATAGGAAACAATTTAAGAAACAAAACAAAATAAATAAGAAGAAGAAAATAGTTTTTTTAATGTAAACTCTTTAAGGAGGGAGAGAAAAATGAAAGTTTATATGGAAAAAAAGACCAAAAAACATAAAGGGGATATCTAAATTCCAATTTTGAAAAGATATAAAAAACCATGGAAGGCTAATGCAGATGGAATTTTATAGGAAAATAAGTAAAACAATGCAAAGAGGATGTCTAATGCCAATCCCAAAAATATGTAAGAAACCATCAGAGCTTTCAGAGCTTTATAATATGGACATACATTGCTAATTGCAATACCTTAATAGCCCTACAATACCGACTTCTCTCTTTTCAAAAGTATGAAACAATCTTGAGCTAGAGGTAAGAGTTACCTCAAGAATGTGTTTGGCATTCTCAACTATCCCTTTGATTTTGGCTACATCCATGATATCATGTTGTGCACTGATTGATGCAATTTTCCTCTCATTGAAGGTTGCCACAATGGTGGGATCACCCAGCAAATGCATCTCTGACCAATTTTTTCGAACTGAGATCAACAAGAACAACCAAAAGGAAGGTAATTATCATCAATAAAGAAGTTTGGGATTGTGCTAAACCATTATAATTAACCAATGAATAAATATCTTTGTCAATTAATTATAAACATCGATTACTAAGCCCACAATCTAGTGAAAGAGAAATCGTTCTTTGAGACAGAGTCTGTGGACACTATGGGAAACCCAACGTTGCACTCAACAACCATCCAATGAATCCACAAGTCAAAGAAAAAGGTAACAAGTTGTGGGTAATTTAATTGTGAATGGATAAAGTACAATTGAAAGCCGCCATATGTAAATGACACCACACACAACAATTCTTACGCTCAGCAATCCAACTCACTGCAAAGTGGCTTCAAAACCCACACCAACACTCCACAAACAAAGATTCTATTGATAACTGCTATCGGCACCTTAAAGATTAGCGCTTTTCCAATATCGATGATTAGCTATAGTGGTTACATATATATCAGCGCTTTTATCCAAACTTCGCCGATATCCATATCGCAATCGCGCTTATCAGCAGTCGGCATTGCGGAGGTAGCGGCGCCCTTATCGGAGATTTCGCCGATATACATATCGGCGATAGTATAAATCGATGATATCTCTTATCGGTGGTCGGCACGGCGGAGGTATCAGCGCCCTTATCGAGGGTTACGCCGACATACCCATCGGCGATCGGCACGGCAATATGTGCAGCATATAATATATGCGATATATACATATAAGGGGGTGCGACAGTTATGATTTAGGCCGAGTCCATAGCCGGTGGCCCGCCCGCCTGATATACAACAGTTTTGTTATATATATATATATATATATATATATATATATATATATATACATACATACATATGCGAAGGTTGTGGAGGAGGGTTCGGCGGGGGTTATTGCCACCAATCTCAAAACCATATTATTGCTGCCATTTGCGATAAGGCCGACGGGGGTTATGGTCGTCGACCTTAACATATATATATGGATTTTTCTTTGGTAAAAAGGGGCGATTGCGATTTGTTTTTATACAGTTATTTTTAACTATATATTAAATAACATTTTGTTATATGGTTATTTATTTAACCATTTCCCATGATTTTGTCTCTTATGTAAGTTTTAGGAGACAAATGAGAAGATGTCAAGTGTCAATGGCTGATGGGCTGCCATGTGGGTCCCACCTGGTTACTGGGATGCCATGTGGCATGTTGTGGGCCCCACTTTTCCCTTGTCATGTCAAATTTTGAAGAGCTTTATCTTTCACATACGAGCTTAGTTTAACGAGCCGTTTGCACCACCACGATCAAGATGACGAGGTCTTCGATATGGTCCTCATTTGAGCACAATCCAAACACTTTGATTTTTTAGCCATCTTTGTCCTGTGTGTCTCTTTGGAGCCTCCTGGATCAATCCTCCCCACTGAGGAGCTTTTGGTCCTCCAAAAGCATGGAAAATAATCTACATCTTTCTTTGTACCTTGTCTGCATCACAAATGTCATGAAAAGGTCTTGCTTCCATCTCCTTCACCTTTGTTCTTCGGAGCCTTAAGAAACGAGCCAACACCTGCTACTTCTGCAACCTGTAGTACATTGTTTGCAAATCACATGCTTTAAATAACATGAACCAACTAAAGACCCAAACGTCCCATACTTGCCACGAGTTTATAACACATACTCGGTGGTCAAGTTTACAACAAGATGGATGTAATACCCTAGCTATGACAACAAGGCCAACTCATCATGGTTGCTTCAAAAAGTGATGGAAAACACATCATCACTGCAACACATGATTTACATACATAAGGCCAGACACTATTGTTTTGACAAGCGATAGAAACATAACATCACTTTCAGAGTGTAAAATACGACTCAAAACATGACCAGACATCATTTTTGTTGACCAAGTGATGGAAACACATCATCACTTTTACACTTTAAAAAATGCAACAAATGATTTACAAAGAATGACCTTACGACATCATGTCAAAAAAAACCACTTTTCACTGATCAATATGAATGGGTCACCTCCTAGAGGTGGTTTTGCTTGTCGAACAACTGCTCTTCCTGGTTCACGCACCGACACTTTGTTTTTAAGGCGCTACTCTGGATGGAGCTTCCAACAAGTGGCTCTTTGATGGCCATTTCTGTCGCAATGACTACAGTAGGCTTTCTTCCTCCATACCTGCTTAACCTGTTTCTTTTCATGTTGTTGAGAGGGTCTTTCACGCCTCATGAGTGCTGCCATTCTTTTCCAACACTTGGAAAAGGTATGGTTAGGTAAACCACAAAAGGTGCATGTTTTCCGATGCCTTAATCTTCGTTCATCATTAACAACATGATCATAATCAAAATGAACATTCAAAGATCGAAAGTGATTATACCTTCCTTTGTTATCTTTGATGTTAGCATGGCAATGACAGTTTGCCTCAGCTCTCTCCCTACGATGGAAATTGCCATG
Organism: Pinus tabuliformis; assembly: GCA_031772625.1. Classification (NCBI taxonomy): domain Eukaryota; kingdom Viridiplantae; phylum Streptophyta; class Pinopsida; order Pinales; family Pinaceae; genus Pinus; species Pinus tabuliformis. The sequence continues at coordinate 875,821,475 of CM062820.1, read as the reverse complement.
GGATGATGGGGATGTTTTCCCATCATTCTCTTTCCTTGACGATGTCTCGGACGACTCTGACACCTTTGAGCACTCTCCTTTAGTGAACCTAGAGCCTGCAAATCAAGGTTCATGCACAACTTCCAAAGGTTGAGTGATGCCTTGGTTATTAGCACCAAGTTCTTTCTCCTCGTGCCTTGTTTTTGTAAGGAGCCTCATGTTTGTCCTTGTAATTGGGATCTCCAAGTCTCCAACAGACATCATATTATGAGAAGATGAAACCAAAAGGAAATCAACATCTTTTACCTTCTCTTTCGATTTGGAAAGAACTGATGAGGGCTGAATATCATTTGTTGTTGGTTGATCACATTCCCCAACTTCTTTCTTGTCATATCCAAGTCCTACTCGATACGGTAATTACTCTACTTTGATGGGATTGACAATGCCTTGGCCATTAATGCCCAAGCCTTTTCCTTCATATCCCATTCTCTTCAGCAGTTTGGAGCCAATTCCTGTGGTATGATTTTCAAACACAACGAAATCATCATCAAGAAACATACATGAAGATGGAGAACTACTTTTTACCTCACATGGGTCTCGTTGTAGCTTTTCCAAGGCCTCGTCCTTTGCTTGCAACTGTAGTAGCAAACTCTGCTTCTCCTCTTTCTCTTCATGTAGACGCATCTTCAATTCATCATTCTCTGTTTGAAGATTATGTTTGTTTTGCTTCAGTTCTTTCATGGCCTCCTCTGTGGCTTTCAACTGAAGCTATAATCGTTCCTTTTCCTCTATCTCTTTCTGTAGAGTTTTATACATAACTTCCACTTTCTTGGAAATGTTAAGCATGGTCTCATACATTGCTCTTTCATCCTCTGTCATTGTTCACACTGCAATTCACATCAACGTAAAGACCACTCTGATACCATTTGATCCAGGTCCGGGTGTGAAGAAGGACCTTTCCAAGACCTTTTACTTTCGTGATGTGTTAAAATTGCTTTTTAAAAGAACATTAATGAATACATCTGCATGCAGAAAATAAGAGGAACATAACAATCATCAACACATGAAAACATAAGCATTGATAACGGAGTTCATCCAAGAGGGACTACGTCTCCGGCCCCGGTGTCAAGATGGTGTAGGCCGCTGCGTTAAGTGTTGTCAATAATGGTGATGTACACAAGAGGTGATGTCTCGATCATACAAGGAAGAATTCCCTCATGTAGGAGTGGCTCTAAGAGATGTTCCACAGCTAGAACTCTCAATCAAAAGACTCCTATCAGTATGATACAAAAACATGCATGGTGCACATCTCGCCAACATGGCACAAAAGGGATGTCAAAGCAAAACACATGCATGATGACAACAAGAGTATCCCAACAATATACAACAAGGGATATCAAAGCATAACATAAAGAGTTATGACATAAAGTACATCACATAAAATATTCTGCATAACATGAAGCGAGGAATCATGACAACATGTAATAAAGAAGATCCTTCATCAACATCAATCAAGGATCTTTACAACATAATGCAAAAAGAAGAAGTACATGAACACATCATATACCTCACAACCAAGGGCCATCTGAAGAAGTGGATGTCTCACTGTTGAAGATGCTTGAACCATTGCTCTCAAAGCATCGATCTCATGAAGATGGCTGCTCGCACACAAATGTGGACATCTGCACTGGCACTTGGAAAAGTGACAAGAAGAAGAAATGAGAGAATAAGAAATTTGAAGCCACCATCAGATTTGTGGCATCAAGTAGTGCTGAATTGACTGTCCAAAATCCGAATTCTGAAAAGTTGGGAATTCTGGGCTTAAAGAATCTTTTAGATTCCCTCGAGATTCCTCAAAGATTTTGTTCCATGGATGGACTGTAAATCTGCAACTCAAATGAAAAATCTGGTCTCCCCGTTGCGATCCCTGCAGAAAACCATGAAAAACAAGTATAAACTTGACTATATTCTGAAATGTCAAAATTTTACCTCCTTGGGAAAATTTCATGGCTCGTGGTTCTACTCCCTATTTTGCTGAAATCATGGTTCCACGTGCATTCTGGAACTGACTGGAAAATGCAGACCTCTAATGAAGAAACTAACCACACCATTGTGTTCGTGGCGATGAGAGGTGTAAAAACCATATAAAACTTGTCAAATTCTGACAAAGTGAGAATTTTTCCCCTCTGCAAAATTCATGGTCCCTGCATTAAAATATTAATTAATCTATTGCCTTGAAATTCGTGCCTGCATTCTGCCTCGAAATCAGTGCCTGTAGTCTCTCTCCTCCTCTGACTGCATGCAGAGAGAAAAATGATTGTTTAAGTATAAAAACCTTGGGCGGATTCACCAAGGTAAAGAGGTTGGTGTGTTAGCAAGTAAGGCAAATTGTTGAGGAGAGGTCAGGGGATCAAATCCCGCCTCTCTGCATATAACACTTTTACAACCACAATGTCTTTGAAATAGGGGTCGGGTCCACTTTGGGCGGCCCGCCCTACAAACCCCGCGCTTAACACCTTATCGCTTTAACCATTGTCGGCATAAATATATCGGCGCAACTGTTGTCGGCGCCTTAAAGATCGGCGCTTTTCCAATATCGGCGATCGGCTATAGCGGTTGCATATATATCGGCGCTTTTATCAGGACTTCGCCGATATCCATATCGGCAATCGCGCTTATTGGCGGTCGGCACTGCGGAGGTAGCGGCGCCCTTATCGGAGATTTCGTCGATATACATATCGGCGATCGCTCGTATTAGTGGTCAGCACAGTGGAGGTATTGGCGCCCTTATCAGGGGTTACGCCAACATACCCATTGGCGATCGGCACGGCGATATGTGCGGCATATAATATATGCGATATATACATATAAGGGGGTGCAACAGTTATGGTTTGGGCCGGGTTCACCACCGGTGGCCCGCCCACCCGATATACAACAGTTTTGTTATATATATATATATATATAATATATATATATATATATATATATATATATAGATACATGTATGCGGAGGTTGTGGAGGAGGGTTCAGCGGGGGTTATTACTGCCGATCCCGAAACCATATTATTTATGCCATTTGCGATAAGGCCGGCGGGGGTTATGGCCGATGGGGGTTATGGCCGTCGACCTAACATATATCTATATATATATATATATATATGGATTTTTCTTTGGTAAAAAGGGGCGATTGCGATTTGTTTTTATACAATTATTTTTAACTATATATTAAATAACATTTTGTTATATGGTTAATTATTTAACCATTTCCCATGATTTTGTCTCTTAAGCAAGTTTTAGGAGAAAAATGAGAAGATGTCAAGTGTCAATGTCTAATGGGCTGCCATGTGGGTCCCACCTGCTTACTAGGATGCCATGTGGCATGCTGTGGGCCCCACTTTTCCCCTGTCATTTCAAATTTTGAATAGCTCTATCTTTCGCATACGAGCTCAGTTTGACGATCCATTTGCACCACCACGATCAGGACGACGAGGTCTTCGATCTGGTCCTAGTTTGAGCACAATCCAAACACTTTGATTTTTGAGCCATCTTTGTCCTGTGTGTCTCTCTCGAGCCTCCTGGATCACCAGTCCAAGACCAAGACATTGTCTTATCTTATTCTCTTCCTCTTTCTTTTGATCCTTCTTTTCATCATGACTTCATCATAGCACCAAGATATTCTTATTGTAGTTTATCGAGACTATAATAGACCTGAACAAAATCATAGCACATATCTCATCAAACTATTGTCTTCATTATAGCGTTGAACTGTACCTTGCATTATCCAAAGTCTCTACAATGTCTTCGTTGTTCCTTCATGACAAATTTGAGTTCCTTCTAGCCTTTATCATCTGAGTTGTTTACATTTATAGCATTGTCCATCAAAGATGCATTTGAATTGTCTACTATAGATCCTCCTTGCTTGCATCTTTGTTATCCCTTCATCATGAAAGATATTCACTATTCCTTCATCACTATTTTGAGTTCCTTATGTATCTTGACATCCAAACTAGGCTCCTTTCCTATCGATGTGACTGTGACCCAAATTTAAGAGAAATCACACTTGTTCTTTTGTGGAGATTCGACCTTGATGACTGCTATTATTTATCCGAAACTTTAGAGATATCCACAAAATGTTGACTATAACTAGCACCGAAAATCTCAAAGTTGTTCGAGTTTTGAACTATGCTTATTTGAAGATCCTTGTCGGGTATATATAGTAGTTTGTCTCCATAATAATCCAAAATGATCCAATGAAGATATGTGTCCCTTTAACTGTGAGCCGACATGAAGGTCTTATATTTACTTGAAGCTGACATGAAGAGGAGGATTGTACTTGTCATTTGGAAGGATATTTAGACATATACATAGACTCATATACATTTTACATATGCTCAAGAAGATCTCTTCATACATGACATTAACACTTTGACTTAATGATAAATCCTAAAGCTCTCAATAGGAGCCACTAACAAATAAAATCTCTTTCTCATGAAATCCATGAAGAAAGGCATTACAAAAATAATTTTATTCTTTTATTTCATCATTTACAAAGATCATAATTACATGTCATTATGAAGACCGAACCTAGTTACATTTTACAACACTCCCTTTTTTCTAGGTAGGTATTCATAATGGTACTTGGTTATTCTCAATCTGAAGATTTTCTATAAGAAGAATTTGGATTTATAACTCATTTGTATAGCATCATACCAACCAACACTGTTATATAGCAAGGCCTTGACTAATAACTTTATCTCTTCAAAATATCAAAGCACAATGCTGGTGAGACCAATGGTTTATAGACACACTCATCATTGTCTCTCTCGGAACACACCCTACCTAGGTTCTCTTAGGGTATGCTCCATGAGGAATATTCTTATCTTGGACTCTCTAGTCCTCAAAGAATATTGGTCCTCCATGACTACTCTTACTATTGGATGCCCTATCTCATCCTTAAAGAGCATCGGATGCCAAATGATTACACAATCCTCCATTCTGTCTTCCGAGGTGAAGACCATAATGACATGTCTATCTCTCCTTTTTCAAACCAGGAGGATATATTCCATTTATGGAATGTACTCATTCCATCACAAAGGAATGTACCTAGGCTTCTTTCTTAGGAATTTCCAAGTTTCTTCCAAGTAATAAACTTCTTTATCATGCTCCCTCTTAACTAGGGACTTTCCACAGCTTCTCTTGTGGAGATTCTGGAACAACCAGCTGCTTGAAGAGCTCCTTCCTTCAATGTCATGAATTTCTTCTTTGTCAAGGAATCTTCTTGTTTGGGGACTTCTTCATAGGGCACAGTTCATCCATCACTTTTGTCCATGGTTACTCATGTTCTCAACTCATCATAAAGTGATCCATCAAATTTTCCATTTGGCTTTGCTTTATGTCATTCTGCTTTCATACCATATTTTTGGGAGGGACATTGCATCCTTCTATATGGTCCACCTACATAAGCTCATCCAGATATTAGTTCATAAATAATAAATGAATACTTCAAATCAAAATTACCTTTACCATGACATATTCCTTTAAGTATCAACATCATGCATGCAGATTGACACATCTCCATTGATATACATTGTCAAGGGTCTTTACCTTTTTCTGACTTCCATCAGAGTCTTTACATTCTTCTGGGAGATATTATAATAAAATCTTCTTGGACTTCGGATGTTGAATGTCGTCTACCTTCGTTTCACATTATCACGATCTCGTCCTATCTTTTCACATACTTCATTCGCGCGAGCTTCCAATCAGATTTCCCCAATCGTAGTCAACCATCTCATACTTCATATGAAGACATATTATGTTGATTTCATCTAGTGTGACTCATGCCTTTTCGACATTATTTCATAGGAGGAGATTCCTTTCTTTTGATCATGCTTCTTGAAATAGAAGTAGTGATCCTTGTTACGTGCAACCATACGACATGACTTTATAATATTAAATACAAGCATACATAACTTATTTACCTTTATGTCATCTAGGCTTCTTTCAACAACTTCCTTGATTGAAAAGATCTTCAACCTCTTAATCTGCTTCATCTCTTATGTCATCATAGCATCATCCCATGAAATCCACAAGTTGGAGTTCTTGATGAAACACTTGCTTCTTTTCTAGATCGGTGAATCCTTCAATGAGGATATGTTAATTTTGGCAACTAGAGCCAAACTTCACATTGGACAGCTCATATGAGGTAGTTCATATTTTTATTGGATTCCTCTCTTCGATAGGTGTAGGATTCATCTAAAGATCATCCCATTCTGACATGTACAAATGGAATTATGAATTTATTTCAATTATGGACAAACTGTCAAGGTCTGCCAATAAACTCATGTAGACTCAGAAGCCCAACAGTCACGTCCATTCATCATCAATGTTTGCATATAAATACAAGGTGCCTCCTCCTCATTTGGACACTTCACACACTGACATTCTTCTCTCTCCTTCATTGATTGGGTACGAATTTCAAAGGCAACTCTCCACATGTGTGAAGAAGGGAAGGGTTTTTTGTTCCAGCCGATGACCGAAATTGCAAGAGGCTAAATTGACTTGCGTTGACAAGAATTGATCTATTTTGAGTGTGGTTTTGGGTGCAGGATTTCTGTTTGGGTAGGCCACAATTCTGGGTACAAAATCCGAGGTAGTTCAACCTCTGTTTGACCAGCATTGATTGTGCTAGGGCTTGCTACTGCATTGACTTTCATTGACCAACTTTGACTGGACTTTTTTCGGCTGATTTGACTTTTTGTTGGAGGCTGAGTTGATTGAGTTTGACTAAGTTGTTTTGGAGGTCAAAATATGCCCTGTTGACCAGTGTTGACTTATTTATTAGGACTTTTTGTTTCTGCTATTTGACTGATGAGATTTCACCGTGATTAAGAAAGTGAATATTGTATATTATAGTCTTTCTCTCTGCTGAAATTTTGAAGAATTATAAGAAGAATCGATCAAGGGTTACCCCACATTGGGGTGTGTCCCTGGCTAGTGCCATATCTTGTGTCCTCTTGTCTTGGCTTGTCTTCTATTGTTATTGTTTATGTTCTATCTGCATTTTACTATCATGATGATGTGATTGCTAAACTGGATATTGATATTGGGCTAATAAAAAAATTGAAGTAAAATTGCTCTAAGCATAGAACATACCATTGTTATTAAAAAATTAACACGAGACCATCTCGCATATTCTTATTCAACGGATATTTCCCTTTTAAATCAATGTATGATGAGACTTGTCCTGGATGACTTCTTCCTTTGACTTTTCAATGAGGTCACCAAGAGTTATATCCTTTCACTATCAGACATCCTTCATGTCTCCTATGGTGATGTCACGAGCTCTTACTTCTAATGCTTCTCTTCCTTGGAATTTCTTCTTTCAGCCTCCTCCACTTCTTTGGTGAAATGGACTTCTTTTCTATCCTTCTTGTTATTGTCCTTCTTAAGCTAAGGACAATCTTTCTTGTAATGTTCATGGTCTTTACATCCATCGCATTGAATCTCAGCTATGCTTTTCTTTTCTTCTGAGAACTAAAATTTTTCAAACTTCCTTTCCTTCTAGCAAATGTTTGAGTCCTTAACCTTCAACAATTTTACCCTCGACTTGTCTTCTTCTATCTTGCGTAGAAATCACAAGTTGTTGAATGAGGTAACTTTATTATCCCATGGATATCTATTAACTTGATTATCAGTTAGTGCATTATAGATCAATGATTATTATCTACTTTCCTTGATCTTGTCGATGAGACCTTAAGAAGATATCCTTCATACTTTGATACCTTAACTTTTTTTTAGATCAAATCTAAGTCATGTGACCTTCCTTCTCACGTCTTTAGAGAGCATTCTTATGAGTATATCATATACATCTCTTTGATGTATCCAATATTTCCATATGAAGGGATCTTTCATAAGAATCCCTTTCCATGAATTCAGAGGAGACCTTTTAATATGTTCAATGAATTCACCTCCTTAGAGGACTATGTCTATCCTCCTTTTTCATGCAAGGAACTTTAATGACCCATCCAACTTATATATCTCCTTGCAACCACGAAGTCATTTTACCAAATTGATTAAAGAATGAAAAATACTTACTTGACAAGTGAAGATGAGATTTTCTTACTTGATCATTTTGATGATGATTGAAGAAGATGTACTCGTTGCTCCAATGGATGATATTCTTCAAGGGCAAGGAGAGGAACCTTACTTGAATGAGAGGAAACTTGCCTTATAGCTTTGAAGATGATGATAATTCCTTCTCGCCTTCAATATACTTCGACTTCTCTTGTAGTGTAGATCAATTTTTTTTCTAAGGTTTCAAATTTCTCCAAGTTGATGTGATCTTTATTAAAGTCCTTCGAGCTTATATTGCCTTGTAGACAACTTAATGAGGATCTTTGTGGCCTTTTGATGATGACTAGAGAAATAAATTATCTTCTTGTTGTAGATTGCTTCATTGATCTAGGGTTTGATTCTTCAATGTAGATCTTGATCCTTTTCTTTGATAACATTCAACTTGCTTTGATGCCCTTCTTAAAACTTGATCCTTGAATGTCTCTTTGATGCCCTTCCTTTGACTTCAGCACCTTAGCTCTGATTCCATGTTGAGAAATCTAGGGAATTTAAAGTTAATAATTTCTCTTCTTGATATTTGCTTGTGGGAGAACGAGGCATCCTACTTGGTCTAAACATCCTATTAGGATAGAGAGAGAGAGACATCCTACTAGGATAGAGAGGGTGGGGGGGGAACGAGGCATCCTACTTAGTCTAAAGAAAGGAGGGGTCGGGGGGGAGGAGGAATCCTAATTGGTTTAAACATCCTACTAGGATAGAGAGTGTTGGGTGTGTGTTATATTCTTTCCATGACTAGTCACACGCGCAGGGGGGTCACAGAGGGGGCGGGATCCACCCCAGTTCTTTGCACTGGGCGGAACCCCCTGTCAGGGGTATCAGGTTTCCCCATGAATTTTTTTTGGACCCTATATTAGGTGGGCAGACCTACTTATGGTTTTGTGCATGGGTTTTGCACATGGTTTTGGGCGTGATGGTTTTCTACCTGTGGTATTTTGTAGATCCGGTCAAGGGAACTATAGTTATGTTCTAACCCAGGGTTAATGGATTGGAGTTTATGAATGCTTCAACATGTATATATATATGTATTGTAACATTGAAATGAACATAATGAAAAATTAGTCTGGTAGTCCCGGTTTTGGGATCTAGGGGAAATCTCTATGTATTTGTTTTGTGTTTCTCGCCATTATATATTTTCTATTTTTTAAGAATTTGTTTACATGTAATTTTTGCACAGGGTTAAAATCTACATTTGGTATCAAAGTTGTTTCGACTTCAAGCGAACGCCTTTACTGTTGAGGGGTTTTCTCAGGCCTGTGGTAGACCTTGTTCAGTGGGAGATCTACAAGATCAATTCTTGCGTCAAAGAAGATGGCGAGCAGTGGAAAGATAGAGATCGAGAAATTTAATGGTCAGAGTTTTGAGTTGTGGAAACTCAATATGGAGATTTTATTGGTGGATAAAGATCAGTGGATCGTGATAGATCCGGGTACTAAGCCAACGACAATGTGAGTAGAAGACTGGGTGAAGTTGGATCAGAAGGAAAATGGCACAATGTGGTTGTGTATCTCAGATTCAGTATTGAATGTATCAGGGTAAGCTATGGTGAAGGATTTATGGGTCAAGTTAGGGACTTTGTACCAATCTAAGTCTCTGGTGAACAAATCGCTCCTATGGAAAAACCTGTATAACCTGAGGATGAAGGATAGAAACTCGGTGACAGAGCATCTAAATGCCTTTAATACCATGGTAAGCCAGTTGTTATCTATTGATATAAAAATTTCAGATGAAGATAATTTCATCAATTTGTTGTGTTCTCTATCGGATTTGTGGGATAGTCTGGTTGTTGCAATAGGTAGCAATACAACTACCTTGAAGTTTGATGAAATAGTCTCATCCTTGCTATCGGAGGAGATGATACGAAAAAATATGGAGAGCCATAATGGAGATGCCTTGTCTATACGAGGACAATCCTAGAACAAAAATAAAAACAAGTCCTTGAGTGGGAATCTAAATCTAGAGGGAGATCTAAATCTCCAAGAAAACTTGTAAAGGTATGTTGGAAATGCGGAAAGGAAGGGCACTACAAAAAGGACTGTAGATCTAAAGCTCCTGAGAAAGGAAAGGGATCTGATGATTCTCCTTCTGCAGAGACGAAAACCTCCTTAGATGAAGGTGGGCATGTGTACATGGCTTCTTCTTCAAGTACACGTGTAGATTATGAGGCATGGTTGATTAACTTAGGTGCATCCTTTCACTTCACTCCCCATAGCGAGTGGTTCTGCGAGTATGAGAAATATGATGGTGGTGATGTCTCCTTAGGGGATGATAGGAAGGCTAGAATCATCAGACACGAAAAAGTCAAGCTTAAATTGCAAGGTGGAAGGATTAGAACACTTTAGAGTGTTCTGCATATTCTTGCATTGGCCAAAAATATGATTTCTGTAAGCAAGATGGATGATGTAGGTGTAAAAATATTGTTCAAGAAAGATACATGGAAGATGGTTCGGGGAGCACTGATATTGATACGGGGAGTTCGGATTGGAACTTTGTACAAGCTTCTGGGTGGTATTATTATTAATGGGTGCAACAGTTCTATGGTTCCTGAAAATGGAGCAGAAAATCTAGCTGTCTCTGGAGAAAAAACCATGCTATAGCATCAAAGGCTTGGACATATTGGAGAGAAGGGCCTTCGAATACTTCATGGTAATGGTATGGTAGAAGGTGTGTCTAATTGCTCTCTGGATTTTGATTTCTGTGAACATTGTGTATATGGGAAGCAAAATTGGGTGAGTTTCCCTTCTCCTGCTAAGAGGGCGAAAGGGATATTAGAGGTTGTGCACAGTGATGTGTTTGGACTTGTGTCGGTTCCATCACTGGGTAAGTCTGTGTACTATGTATAATTTATAGATGAATTCTCAAGGAATACATGGATATATTTCCTCAGGAATAAATCTAAAGTCTTTAACAAGTTTAAATAATTTAAGGCTCTGGTGGAAAACTAAACAGAGAAGAAGATAAAGGTGTTGAGGACAAATAATGGTGGAGAGTTATGCAAGAAGTAATTTGAAGAGTTCTATAAGAAGCGTGGTATAGCACGACAGAAGACTACTCCATACACACCTAAGCAAAACAGAGTTGCAGAAAGAATCAACATGACGTTGATGTAAAAGCCAAGAAGCATGCTTAGTGGTGGCGGGTTAGGACAGGAATTCTGGGCAGAGGCAGTAGAGACTGCATGTTATCTAGTTAATAGATCACCTTCATCAACATTGGATGATAAGTCTCCACATGAGGTATGGACTGGTAAGAAACCCTTTCTTTCAAATGTGAGGGTATGTGGTTGTGATGCATATGTACATGTTCCAAAGGAGAAAAGAACCAAGCTGGATAGTAAATATGAAAGGTGCATATTTATTGGGTATAAGGATGGTTTAAAAGGTTATAAGCTTTGGAACCCAAAAACAAGGAAGGTTGTGTATAGCCAAGATGTGGTGTTTAGAGAGGTGAAAGACGTTATTGAACATGAAGTCCTACCAAAGGAACCTGAGAAGATAGATTTTGAGCTAAAGGATGAAGAATCATACTACAACATAATGGGAATTAGAAGATGAAGAGCCACAAACTCTAGCTGTGAGAAGATCAGTTCGAGGAAGAAGGCAGCCAAAAAGGTATAGTCCATATGCTTTCTATTCAAATTTTGATTTATCTATTACTGATGATGATCCCAGAACTGTCAGGGAGGCAGTAGATTTAGAGGATGGAAAACTCTGGAAAGAGGCCATGGTTGATGAAATGGCATCTTTGGACAAAAATGAGGCTTGGTATTTGGTGGAGTTTCCGGCTGTAAGGAAACCCATTGGAAGCAAATGGGTGTTTAAGAAGAAGATGAATGAAGAAGGAAAGTTGGAAAAATACAAAGCTCAGTTGGTAGCAAAAGGTTATTCCCAAGTGCCGAGAATTGATTTTGGTGATATTTTTTCTCTTATTTCCAAGGTAGCTTCTATTAAATTACTTTTATCTGTTGCTGCTGCTTTTGATTTTCAGGTAGAAAAAATGGATGTGAAAACAACATTTCTTCACGGGGATCTGGAAGAAGAGATCTAATGAAGCAACCTGAAGGCTTTGTGGTGAAGGGAAAGAAGGAATTGGTATGCAAGTTAAAAAGTCTTTGTATGGGTTAAAATAGTCACAAGGATGTGGTATTAGAAATTTGATACATTTTTAGAGGAACTTGGCTTCACCAGAAGCAAAGCAGATCACTATGTGTATTTTAAATTAATTGGTGACCATGTTATTTATCTAGTCTTGTATGTGGATGATATGTTGATGATTGGAAATGACAAAGAAATTATCCAAGATTTGAAGACCCAATTTTCTCTGAATTTAAATAGAAATGCAACACATTACAAATATAACCATACACACAGAGATGCAATAGAAATAAAACTTAATTTCGTTAATATCAAAGAACTAAAATATGCTTACATACAGAATGGAAATAAACTAGCTTGGGCAATGGTATCTTATCTCTGAGAAGAGATGTGGTGGCCACATGCCTTTGAACTATGTTACAATGAGGCTTGAAGGCCTATTTATTATTGAGAAACAATAGAAAACCCTAAATATCCAAAAACCTAACCCCAAGAGATGAAACGCCAAACTATGGGTCCCGTTGGGGTAAGTTGGTACATCAACTTCTCGTGGTCGTAAGTTTGGCATACGATCTCTGTTTGACGCACACAATACCTCGTTAGAAAGATCTATCTGAGGACTAAAAGTGCTGACATTGAATACACCTCTTTGTCATAAGTGGTATACTTCCAAACTATGTTTGAAAGTGTCTCATTGTGATATAACACTGGATGCCCCTATTGAGTAAGGATTGCCCCAATAGCATAGTCAAAGGCATCTGTCTCGATATCAAATGGTTGTTGCAAGTATGGTAATGTGAGCACTGGTGCAGAGCAGAGGTGATTTTTCAACTTTGTGAATGCCTTCTATTGAGATTCAGACCAAAAGAATTTTTCTTTCGCTCCTCCCTTGGTGACTTGATTCAAGGGCCAACCGATATGAGAGAACCCCAACACGAACTTGCGGTAGAAATTGGCAAGACCCAGAAAGTTGCGGAGCTCTGTCAGAGTGGTTAGGGCTGGCCAATCTCGAATGACTTGGATCTTGGATGGATCCACATGCACCCCCAATTCATCAATAATGTATCCTAGATACTAAACCTGGGTCATGCCAAAAGTACATTTCTCCAAATTGGCACACAACTTATGTTTCCATAGTTTTTGGAGAACCTGTCAGATGTGGTGGAGGTGCTCTTCCCAACTCCGGCTGAAGATAAGGATGTCATCCAAGTATACCACTACAAATGAGTTGGTGAATGGCTGCAAGATGTCATCCATCAACCTCATGAAGGTTGTAGGAGCATTTGTCAACCCGAAAGGCATAACCAGCCATTCAAAAAGGCCCTCCTTGACTTTGAAGGTAGTCTTCCACACATCAGAGGGTTAAATTTGTACCTAGTGATATCCAGACTTCAAGTCAATCTTTCTAAAATATTTTGCCCCCTTAAGTTGGTCCAGAAGATCATCACTCCATGGGATTGGGTACCTATTCCGGACAATGATATTGTTCAGCGCCCAATAGTCAATACAGAGTCTCCAAGTCCCATCCTTCTTCTCTACCAACATGATCGAGCTCCCACAGGGCGATGAACTCGGTCGAATGTGACCTTTCTACAACAAATCCTAAATCTCCCTCTTGATTTCATCGTTCTCCATAACAAAGCGTTGATAGATTGGTCCATTGGGCAACGACACACCTGGGGTTAGATCGATGGAGTGCTTGACCTAACAGTGCAGAGGCACCCTTGCAGGGGAGGTGAAGATGTCCTCATACTCCTCCATGACCTTGTTCTTCTGTTTTTGTCATGAGGAGGGGCCTTGTCTGGAGGTCATGGTCGTCGTCTTCTTCTTTCCCTGAGGACATATCATTAGGAAAAAAAATTCCTGGTTTTGAAAATGAGCTTACTACTTTGTTTTGCAGTTACCAAAGAGATGGCGATAGGTGGTGCTACCTCCGGTATCCTGTACAACTTATTTCCCAAGGTAACAATAACAGTGCGAGGCCCTGACTCATACACAACATGTCGCTTCCACAAGTATGGTTCGCATAATAATACATCACAAACATCAGGAGGAGCAATGTCACATAATATCTCATCTGTGAAGAGCTTGATGTTGTATGGAAGGTGGCACTGTTGGCTGACGCAAAGATCCTGTCCTTGGTGAAGCCACCCAATGATGTACGGTTGTGGGTGTGATGTGGTTGGTAAGCCAAAATGCTTCACGACCTTTGCTGAAATGAGGTTCTTTTGGCTCCCGCTGTCGACAATGAACTGTAATAGGGAACCCTTTACCCACATCTGGGAGTGGAAGAGGCACTCCTCCTGCCCCTCTGGATATTTAGGTTCCTCCTTCTGGATCTTCGTGGTGGAAACAGTGGTGTTGGGCTCCCCATCGATAACCTACTTCCCTTTGTCATTCCCCTTGTTGGGTTTGGACTCAGAGTTAGAACATGCATCTAATTTAGAAGCCTTCAGCTCAGCCACTAATGACTGCTTGGCTTGAAACTCACTTTTGTTGTGAGTGGAAATCTTATGGAACTCACACCGCTTTCTCGTGTCCTTCTTTGGCTTCACGGTGTTGTTCTTTGCTTGCAGCTTTGGCAGGTTGTCCTGGGCCACCCCGCCTTGGCTTTGTCCTTTGTTCTATGGTTTGGGGGCACCTTTCCCTTGCTTCAAATTCACAGATCCAAAGTCTCGCTTTATCTGTTTAAACTTATGCTCTATCTTAACAATGTATCGGTATGTCGTGCTAAGCGAGGGATGTCCAAGAACTCCATCTCATCTTGGATATACCTGTGTAGGTAGTTGTGGTATTTCAATACCAAATGTTTCTCAAAATCCTTGATACCCAACTTCGTGCGAAGCGTATGAAAAACATTGGTAAACTTCGTTACGTCTTGGTCCATTCCTTTCCACAACGTGGTCCACTTTATGTATTTATCCTCATAGCTCCCGACAAGGTAGTACTACTCCTTGATGGCATCCCGAAACGAATTCCAAGTGGGTGCGACTGAAAATAGTGAGGGTGTACTTTCATCCTTATGCTCATAGTAGGTTTCCCACTAATCATTCATGTGGGGGCGACTTTGAGAAGAGCAAAAGTAATCTTTTCCCGACTGGAAAAATCATGAACAAAAAAATATCCTTCTAGTAGATTTAACCATTTAGCTATGGTGTCTGCATTTATTTGGCCCTCAAATATGGGAATGTCAAAGTTTACTTTTACCTGAAAAGGAGTGGCGCCTCCAGAGTGGCTGCTAGATGTGGATGCACGGTCGGTGGGCAACCGTTGAAGGATTTGGGCAAAGTTATCCATCATCACGTTCCTTTGTTTCTCGAGGGCCTCCTCGAGCAATATTTTGATAGGACCTCTTGCTACCTTGTCTTTCTTTTCTTCCCCCATGGGCAACCGTTGGGGTTTGCGAGGCTGATCTTGCAAAGGTTCAACCATATCAAGCCCTAACTCCTTATACCCCAACCTCGTTGGGGACATGCAAAGAAGGATCGAGAAACATAAAACTGCTCTGATATAAATATTTGAATTTAAATAGGAATACAACAAATTACATATATAACCGTACACACAGAGATGCACTGGAAATAAATTTCATTTCATTAATATCAAAGAACTGAAATATGCTTACATACAGAATGGAAATAAACTAGCTTGGGTGATGGTAACCTATCTCTGAGAAGAGATGTCACGGCTACACGCCTCTAAATTATCTTACAATGAGGCTTGAAGGCCTATTTATTATTGAGAAACAATGGAAAACCCTAAACATCCAAAAACCTAACCCTGGGAGATGAAACACCAAACTATGGGCCCTGTTGGGGTAAGTTGGTACATTAACTTCCCAGGGTCGTAACTTTGGCATATGATCTTCATTTGACGCACACAATACGGTCGCTAGAAAGATCTATCCGAGGACTACAATTGCTGACAGAGAATATTGAGTTGAAAACTCATATTCACAAACTATGGTTTTCCCATAATAAAAAAAATCGTTTAGGGCCTCAAAACAGCTCCAAATGTTTAGGGCCTGAAAAACTGCCAAAAATAGTAAATTGTGCTACAATTAAGGAAACTGAAAAACTAAAAGAAACAATGGTGGGGGTCCAAGTGGAATAGGATGTTGGCCACCAATATCCACTTGGATCGCAATTTTCCTCCAAATTCGACATGAAGGAACTTGGTGTTGCAAACTATATTTTGGTCATGGAAATTAAATGAGATCAGCCAAAGAGGGAGCTTTGGTTAAACCAGAGGAAGTATGTCGAGACAATACTGTAGAGGTTTAATATGAAGGATAATAAAACGGTGAAGGTTCCTATTTCTATAGGTGTAAATTTATCTAATGAACAGTGTTCCAAGACACAAGAAGAGGAAGAGGACATGTTTCGTGTTCAATACACAAGTGCAGTCGGCAGCATGATGTATGCAATAGTCTGTACTAGACCAGACATTGCACATTCAATGGGAGTATTGAGCAGGTTTATGTCAAACTTAGGGAAGGAGCATTGGAAAACAGTGAAGCGAGTTTTTAGGTATTTGCATGGCACTAGTGATTATGGTTTGTGCTAACAAGGAAGACCATGATTGGATAGAGTTTTGTACATCCATGGCTTTGTTGATGCAGACTGGGCTGGAGATATGGATCATAGAAGATCTACAAGTAGGTATGTGTTTAACCTATCTGGAGGTGCAATTAGTTGGATTAGCAAGAGACAATCTATAGTGGAACTTTCAACTACAGAGGCAGAATACATGACAGCCACTCATTCAAGCAAGGAAGTAGTTTAGTTACAGAGATTGTGCTCAAGTATGGGGTTAGTATAGCGAGCTATAAGGATAGACTGTGACATCCAAAGTGAAATTTTCTTAGCAAATAACTTTGCTTATCATTCAAATTCAAAGCACATTGATGTTCAGTATCACTTTGTGAGGGATATGGTTGAGGACAAAACGTTGTTGCTAGTAAGGTGGAAAATTTGAAGAATGTTGCAGATGCATGGAAGAAGTTTGTGAGCACTGAGAAGTTTTCTTGGTGTAGAGAAACAATGGGCGTTGCAGGGTTGGACCAATGACTATGATGTCCTGTGACCCCCTGTGTGGAAAAGAAAACAACAAGTGGGAGAATGTTGGGTGTGTGTTATATTCTTTCCACGACTAGTCAAACGCGTGAGAGGCCCTCTTGTTCGTTGCGCTAGGTGCAACAGCGGGGTGTAGCCCCCTTGCACAGGGTCCGGGGCAACACCCTACGAATTTTTTTTTGGACCCTATATTAGGTGGGTGGACCTACCTATGGTTTTGTGCATGGGTTTTGCACATGGTTTTGGGCGTGATGGTTTTCTACCTATGGAATTTTGTAGATCCGGTCACGGGAACTACAGTTATGTTCTAATCCTGGGTTAATGGATTGGGGTTTATGAATCCTTCAGCATGTATATATATATGTATTGTAACATTGAAAGGAACATAATGAAAAATCGATCTGGTAGTCCCGGTTTTAGGATCCAAGGGAAATCTTTGTGTATTTGTTTTGTGTTTCTCGCCATTATATATTTTCTCTTTTTTAAGAATTTGTTTGCAGGTAATTTTTGTACAAGGTTAAAACACACACACACAGATCCTACGTGATCTAAATAAAGGGGAGATTGTTCCATTGATTAAGAAAATGAAGGATGCCACGGTAATGTTGCTCATCGCCCATGCTATAAAATCATGATAAAATACTAAGTGAATAAGGATTAATCTAAAATAAAGTCAATTTTTTTGTGTGTATGTGTACATATATACATCTCTCTCACTCTCTCTCTATGTGTGTGTGTGTGTGTGAGAGAGAGAGAGAGAGATAAGTGGGCATGGCTTAGAGTCTCACATCAAAGTATAAAATTGGTCATTTAGGTCTCTTGTCACTATTTTTTGTCATTGAGTACCTCCAAAAACTCCAATCAAGTGTAGATTAACATTACAAATAGGGTGTTTATGCTTTGATATGTGCACTACTTATAAAACTAGCCTAATCTAAATATAAAATGGTAAAACATACAAACATTATAAAATTTTGGGAATTATGCAGATGCTTGCTACTAATTATGGTGCTCTCGAGGTGGTCAAGATAATGTCATTGAGAGCATTGGAGGTATATTTGCCATAATTTGAGTAAGCATAGGCGAGCCTAAGTGAAGCTTCCATTTGTTAATATAATGTAGGTCTATTTCAAAACAATGAGCTTCCTAGTGACTAGATGCTAAAGGAAGGATACATCTAATTGAATGTTGGCCTCTTAGGCTTATAATTGTCTAAAATGGCATTGCATGTCCATAGTGTATTGCATATCCTCTTCTTATCCTATTGAACCTGGAGCATCTAATTTGGCCTTACACCCAATAATGATGAAAATAACATGAGAGGTAGATACCCACATTTCCCTCACATTTCTTCATTATGCATGGAGAGTCTAGAGTTCCTCACACACGTAGCATAGGAAACATTAACAAGAGGAATCCATGGGAAAAATCATAGTTCAGGTGGTTTTTGAAAAAGGTTTTGGAAGTTGTATAGAATTCATTAACACTTGGGAGTCAAGGAGATGTGCTTTTGGTCTCCTTTTCATCATGATGCATGAACATGAACTCGAGATTCTAGTTGGTAGGAGGAGAGTAGTGTCACCTGCACCCCTTAATAAATTGACAGATTAAGAGATGTGGAATAGCCCCAATTTAAACCTTCTAAATTTTTGGTTTTGCATAGTCTTTAGCATGTAATTGGGGTGCTTTGGGTGAACCCATCCTTAGTCAATGTGAGAATTTCTTCCCCAAGAGTGAATCCAAGGTTCATTTTTTCATTTACTTCATGATTGTTATACCAACAAACATGAAAGAGATGTTATTCCTAGAAGTTTTTTGGGAGGAGGATGACTCTTTAGATGATACATGAGAGGGATGGAATATATATGGCATTGAGTCTCTTCAAAACCTCGATGAGCAGTACCAAGTCTCCTAGAATTGAAGTCTTCACTTGAGTGAAGTAGATTAAAATGGCAATATTTCCATCCAACCAATATTATTCCTTTGTTTGAAGCTAGTCCAAGCCCTTGTCTGAAGTAGGTTATCCATTGCCCTTTAGAGTCTATGATGACCCTTTACACCTACCACCCTCGTGCATGGAGGTGATATTAACAATGAGTTGAGTTATGGATAAAATAACTCAAAGAGTGCATTTAACTCTTAAAATTAAACTTTCTACATCATACTTCCTTGCCAAATGCTAAACATTAATATCACATTTAATTATATATTCATTGATAGTCCTTTTAAAAAACTAATAACCATTCTAAAAGCTTACAACTAAAAGAGCATCACAATTGATTTCACATTGCCTTGCGCAAATGAGATAAAATGATCTTTGTGCATGTAGACAATATTGTCAATTGATGAAGTTCACATAAAATCACTCAAAATACAAAGTTTTAGAGAAAAACTTCATGCATCATATTTTGCTATTGTCATTCTAAAAACTAACACCAATATTTATTCATATATTCACTAGAATTATTCCTTGGACTTAGGATCCCTAGCTACCCTCACTTACTAAATCCTCTTATGAAAGGGTTTCAAACCATCTCCCTACGTTGAGCTATGGAGTATTGTTCCAATAATTATTGTAACAACCCCTCGTTGATTTCCTATGTAAAAAAAATAAAAATAAGACCAAGGTCACGGGACATGTATTCCACGCTGAATGTTGGGAAAAACATAGTGATGGGTATCACTTGTGATCAATAAATGGCTATGGAAATTAACAAAGGAATTTGCAAAGACAGAGTGACAATATTTGGCATTTATTTATGAAAATATAGGAAAATAGGAGAAAAAGGAGGTGAAGGGTCTGTTGTGGCCGGCAACAACCCCCCCTTGTTCATTTAAGTGTTGTCCAACATACTAAACGAATGGGGACCCTTAGTTAATTTTTAGGAAAAGCAAGAATTTCTTTTCTTCAAAATAAGGTTACCATCATAAGCTTAGGTGAGTCTTTTGAATATTTTAAACCTAAGTCTATGATAAGGAGAAAATCTTTAAAGTCGCGTTGCAAAAAGATAGGAAATACCTCCATTTCTCTTTAAAATCGATATGCGCAAGATCCTCGTGTTAACAATAACATCGCATCGCAACAAAGTAATACTCATAAAGAAAAACTTAAAGATTCACCGATCTGCGATAACACCGATTGCAAGATCGCATATCGCAGAAATGAGCCGGCAAGATCTGGCAAACATCAAACTTCTACGATCTGCGATGTTGCGATCGCTGCGATGCTACATCCTTGCGATTTGCGATGGTATGATTTGCGATGGTGCGATATGCGATCGCGCGATATGCGAGGTTACGTAAGCAAATCATAAATCACTTCATTACGAATCCTTCGGGCACGCCATTCAAAGAAAAGCCACTTACCATAATCTGACTCGAAATCATGCGCTTTTAATGATAGTAAATGAATTAGTTGTCAGTTATTAAATGGATTAAAGATGCGTGCCTTGGCAGAGATTTACTTCACGTAAGGTGGCATATTTGATACATCTGCTGCATTTAAAACTCTCCCATCACCTTTCTGGATCAGTGATTTCCATTTCACTCATAATCTGCAGGAACGAAGAGCTAAGATGATTCAAACACAAACGCAGGAAGAAATGGGAAAGAAAAATAAAGCTCAAAGCTCCGAAGCGAAGGAAAAGATGAAGGAAATGGCGCCTTTGTATACAGACACAGCCTGTAACAGAGATGCAGGGATATCAACATGGGAAAGCATGTACAGGTTGCTAGAAGAGGAAAATCCTAGAATAATGAAGGTTGCTGCTGTCGCGGGTGCACAACGCTCTTCTAAGGCGTCCTTAGAGGAGCTAGCGTGTTCATTTCTTCACAGGATAGCGGCAAGACCCAAAATTCTACCATATACGGATATGATCAAGTGGATACTTGATGATGCAGACATGAACAACAGACAATTCAAAGTTCAAGGACACGGGCTCATCGGATCGTTTGCTGCGCAAGATTTGAAGCTTATGTATCATCTTCCTGAACCGCAGGCGACTTATAATGCACAATTCGTCAAGAAATTCGCGGCGGAGAACCCAGACCTATCAGAGACCACAAGAGATTGGTCTAGAAAAGAGGAGCCGCTCAAAAAGGACAAAAACGGTATGTACAGCACTGGTTCCCTCACCTCTCCATATTGTTTTGCTGCGGCCATGCTTTGTAGGTTATTTGGGATGCCGGATATCAATAAGTTCTCGTCTGAGTGGCTACCATTAATAGATGCTGCCACAAGCGCCGATATTATAGATTGGGCCAAGATCCTTTCTGATAATCTATACACGGCTGTTATCAATTACCGGTCTAAAAGATCCTCGTCTCAAAGGGTCTATCCTCCTTTTTATCTGTCTGCATATATTATGGATTCTATTTGTCTTGTGTCTAAGTTCCCCATTATGGGTTGGAAATGGACTACCCAGGACCCATCGCCTATCCATGTTTATCATAAGGTGTTATGGGATTCTCAGTTCATCCCTCACTTCTACCAGATTTGCCACGGGCTTATTTTGCCCTTGTATAGAATAATGTATGATAAAGACCCCCTAAGGTGCTCTCCCGAGGCACAAATTGACATCATCCCCATCGCGAGATGGTTCGGGGAAGAATGGTTTACTTACATTAGAGTTTTTGGAAGCACTGTACCTCCACATGTCCTACCTCTATATATCCCTGATAAACTGTTGGCTCGGGAAATTGCCTACCAAACCTGTTCAGAAGGCGGCCTGACCAAAGACCTAAAGGACAAGAAGAAGGCCATATGGCCTCAATTTCCTGTAGCTTGTGGGGCCTTCTCTTTGTTTGATGTGGGACACGCTTTCACCGAAGTGGAGAATGTGACGTGTCTTCAATTATTTAAATTCCCAGCAAGGCCATTTGACCCAAATGATGTTGCCCAAGAGTTCACAACGAACGTCAAAATAAAAGTGTTCTCTGGGAAGAAAGATTTGTTTGATGATTTGTTTCAGAGTAGAAGCTCACTCCAAGAAATTTTGCGAGAAGCTCGGTCGAGGTTGTCTCCAGATGACCTCCAAAGATTCATGTTATACAGAGAAAGAAGGCTGGCCAGTATTCCTCTAGAGAAGCTGCGACTGCCTGCTAGAGAACCAACTCCAAGCATTAGCCTCAGCGAAAACTCTAGCACTTCCAGATCTAAGTCCAACGCTGCGCAAGGAGTACCTGAGCATCCTAAAGAGTCTGGATACGACCAAGGAAAAAACGAAGAAACAACTAAAGATACAGCTCAGTCAAGTGCAATGTCTCAACAGCAAGTTATCGCCTCCCCACCAAGAGATGTCCCCCCTCCTGTCATCGAAGCACCACTCGTCACAACAGAACTGGACAAAGAATGGGAAACCTTCAATGAATTGATCAATCTTGAAGGGCAAGCCCCGAAAACACCTGTGAACAATACACAGGTAGTGCAAGAAGTGGTTTCGACCATAGTCAGCAGTGTCACAGAAGCAAAACATGTTCCTATCGCTCCACCTTCTGAACTTCTACTTAATGTAGAAGAAATTCCCCCACTGGATGTATTCTATAGTCCCCAACACAAAGCAGTTGTAAGGAGACAGAGGAAGAAAAGAAAACTAGAAAATACACTGTCACAAGATGCTGAACATTTGGACGTCTTATGGAAAGACCCCAATAATAACCCGACTGAAAATCTCACAAAGCTGTCTCAGATCGCAGGAGCATATGCTTCTGCAACTATTGACAAGGCATCAGAAGTTCAGCAACTATTAAAAGAACAAGAAGATCAAATACAGCTGCTACAACAACAGTTGCAACAAGCCAATGCTAATATTGAAGCTTCCAAACAGCTCAAGAAGCTGCAGGAAGACTTTCAGCAGATGCAAATAGGCTATCAAAGAAGTCTAGACGAGAAAAGAAAACAATTGTAGACTTTACAGGAAATGCATAAAGACGAGCCTAAGCTGGCAGAATTTATTTTAGAATCTATTGGCTTGAATGAGCAACTACTGCAGCAACAGGAAGAGTTGGGACGTAAAATATCACAGTGGAGTCACCATTGCGAGCTGAGTGATAAAATCACCAATGAAGTGGTAGACTTGCGGAGTGACTATGATCAGAGTGACAAAAGGGTGACGGAATACTTAACTTGGCAGGATGATGATGAAGGGAAAAGAGCAGGTGCACCCAGGATAAACGAAAATCATAAAGAATTGCTCTTTAATAAATGGGACGATCAAATCAGGCAGGCGGAGCGAGCAGCAGAGACAGCGGCTACACAGGCAAGCATTCTTATCGACTGTGTAAATGAGAATTTACATAGGGCCAATTTAATTGCAGAGACCACCCCGGGGTACCTACCAAATAAGTTACAACTGGAAGTAGAATGGAAGCAGAAAGCGCAGGCAAAGGGGAGAGAAATCCAAGCATTAGCCAGGTTGAATTGGGAATGTTACTGGACGTACTTGGTCAAGCCGCACAGCCAATGGATGACGGTGAAATGCATCACAAACACGGCCGAAAAAGTAGTGCCAGCTCTCGTAGATGCTGTTTTCGCAGCCCAGCTCAGCGCAGAAATCAGTCAGCCGACTCTCCTCAAGCCCATGCTGAACACTTGCAACTTTAAGGACCAAGTTCAGAAGTAACCTTATTTAGAATGTTGTTTTTTCTTTTAACTAGATTAGAAAAAGGACGGTCATTGCAAAACCACATCCTAAATTTTGTAATAATACTATTATTAGAATTAGGAAGTAGTATTTTAACCCTTCTCATTGCATTTGGAGGAGGGTCCAGAAATTTGTCAAAAACTTGTCCTCGGAACATGCACTTCTGCACCCTCAGAGGAGGTTTAGATGAATGGATGGATCGAGATTTATTAACGTTTGCATTTTAATGTCTGCTACTGATGTTGCACTTTTGTACTCTTAGTAGATGTTAGAACAAGTAGAGATAAATCGTTATTGCTTGAAGTTTATGGGTAGGATTAGTCATAAATGGTACTTTTATCTCTTGACCAATTTCTGCTTAGATTCTTAAAGTGATATGCAATTTTCAGTTGTTTATATGTTAATGCATGAATGTGTGGGTTACCATTTGGCACTTCTGTACGGTGGAGTCATTTATTTGTGTTTGATATATGAATAACTTATTATGCGATATGATGTTCACAACTGTTTTGCTTAACCTTTTATGCAGAATGGTTTATCTTAATTGATTTCTATTCTTATGATAGTTGAATGATCTTTATTACCAGTTATTGTTTGAAATCTTTTTAGATCGCATAATAGAAGAAATACACCCCGGGTTAGCGTAGATTAGATGTGTTGTTTCTTATTAGATTACAGTAGCATAGAGTTAGTTTAGAAGTTTGAATTAAATTAGCTTTTAAATACTCCTAGATCAGCATCATCCAACTCTACACACACACACACCCCTTAGATTGGGAAACTGGTCCCATTATCCCCAGTCGGACCCGCTATACCAAACGGATAAGGAGCTGCCAACCAAGGTCCGGACCGGGTGGGTATCCCCCTTGTTTTCGACCCGATTTTCGGGGCTTCAACATATTTGGCGCTAGAAGGAGGGCCTGAACATAGTGTCTGTTGGAATGATTTTCAATTGTAAAATTTGAATCAGGATGGCTGCTCATAAAATTCCTATTTGGAGTTGCATCCATGTTCCTACCTCTTCCAACACTCCACCAGAAGTGGTAAGACTCTTGTCTCAGGTAAAATTCAACGGTAAGAATAATTCTTCTGCTTTTAATCATGCTCTTCAGTTTATTCAAAAAGTTTCAAGTTCTGATATTCAGAGAATTGATGAAGGCGTTTTGTGCAGGATTTTTACTCTTACATTCACGGCGGAAGCTAGAAAATGGTGCAGAACCCTCCCAGTTGCATCAATTCACAGCTGGGACCAATTCGTCAAGACTTTCATTTTTGAATTTGATTGTTATGACTATGACCAGGTATATGATGAAATTGATTATCTACGGAAACAAGATGAATCTGTTAGGGATTTTAATATGCGATTTCATCTTAATTGTCTAAAGTATGATCTTGAAAGTGAACTCACGGATGAAGAATCTTCAGATTATGCTGAGTATTCCCTACCTCCTATGTCTGATCAAGCAGAAATTAGTTCAACCTTTGTTTCATTTTCTTCTAATGTGAATGAGGATTCCAAGTTGAATACACAAATCAGCCATGATGAAGAAAGTCCACAAAGCCTAGGAGTCATGCATGCTCTAATGCAAGAAGACAAAAGCGAGAATGCTGGAGGAAAGCCTACCTTGGAACCAGGAGATGACTTTGATACAAGGTCAGATAATATCATTGCAAATCAACAAATGCAGATGCCAAGGTTAGAACAGCAAACTATTTCTCTTTCAAAAAGTATCAGTACACAAAGGTATGATCTAAAGCCCGATGTCTATGATGAATCTGATGAACAAAGTTTTTTCCATGATGTTTTCAAATGCATTGTTCCAGATTCGCATTTTTCTCTTTATCCTGATGTTTTTAGTGATGATAATTTCTCCCCTCTCAATATTAAAGATATCTCAAAAAACACAGAGGGTTATTCAAACGACTCATCATTAGGTTTTCAAGATAAAGAGACAGCTATAGAACATCCTTTGACCAATTTCAAACAAGAACCACTTGACCTTCCTTGTCTGAAAATATATGATGAAAAAGAGAAATCTAGGGAAACCTGTAAAATCATTTATGATAGTTACTTTGACAACGATGATGTTGTTGAGTTATCCCAAGTAACTCAACTAAGCTCAGATAATAAGAGTTATCCTAATTCAGAAATCATATCAGTCAATCCTCATTTCAAAGTAAGAGATCATTTGCATGATTTTACTATCCAAGACAATACCCCGATCTATGATTCATATCATGAGGAAACTTCCATGCCTGTTCACAATCATAACTTGTCTTCTGATTCACAAGACGGAATTCGAAATTGCTCGGATCCCATAACTCTGGCCAGTTCTTGTGAGAAGCAAGATGTTACAAGTAAATCCCAGTTGTGTTGTAACACTATTTGTACAAATAATCATTCCTTTCTTTCTCACTTGCACTCATTTTGTACAAAATCGGATTTCGTTTTAAATTTTCAGACTTTTGATAGATTACTGTGGCATGTTGAGCATCTTATCAAAGAACATTCGAAAGATGTGCCACCATTTTGGAAAGCTAAGCTGTGTCAAGCAAGTATAGAGCTTTCTCAATTCCAAGATCAATCGATATCAAACTTTCTTAAGAAACTTCTTTGGCATCCAAAACACCATCAACCAAGGAAAGTACCTTTCGAAACTTGTTGGCAATTCGTGCCAATTGATAAAGATCTTTCCGGGAATTTCCATCTATTCTGCATCGATTTATTTAGTGATTTATATATGGAAACTTTCCTTTTAAACGAAATCGCTAAAAACTCAGCTTTAACGAACAGTAGGTTACAAGCCATTGAAACTAAAAAATCATATTCACAACCTGGCTTGTCATCCTTCCTATTACGAGATCATCAATCCATAACAGAAATTCATCCTAATTTTTATGATCCAATAGGTACCCAGTTGGAAAGAAGTTTTTATGAGAAAGAAATATCAGACAGAATTCCAACTGAGGTTACATATTCTTATTCCACATCCAACATTAACAGTTCAGGAAAAGTTTTGTTCTTAACAATAATGTTTGGAAGTTACATACGTCTAGAAATAAAAATGAAGAGATGGTTCCACTGGAAATATCATTTCACCTAGCTAATCTTCTGTATATAGTTAGAATAGGAGTAGGAGTAATTTAGCTAGGTTATTAGTTTTACTTTTAATAGTTGGTAGGCAAAATAAGAAAAGAGATTATACCTATTCTGTACATAACCCTAGAGAATGTCTACCTCTCATTGCGTTAAATATTTTTCTCCATAATAAAATTTGCTATGGTTAACAGCATTTGACATTTACTAAAGACACCTTTTCTCTATCAAAGATTTTGAACTTCTGCTTCTATGAACAGCAAATCTTTTGGAAACTTGATCTTTATTATCAATAGAACTTTGACCCAGATATGATGCTAGTTTCAACTCCAAGAAATTTGAAGAAAGCTATCTTGGTGAAGAAATTGTTTTAGGTCAGTACAATGAAAGGTATCAATAATGAAATAAAGATTCTCTGTAGAAACAGCCATAACCAAACAACTCTATCATTGTCGTCCAGAACTTTCTTAAGGAAAGAAAATTTGACTTCCTCCCTGCTAAAGGAAATCGCAGTATTCAGAGGAGCAATCCAAAAAAGACACTATATCTCAAAGAATAAGAGGTCTCATTACGAGCCGGCTTATCATGATCACAGATATTATAACTTGCTGACTTTGCCAATAATGTCCACCAAAACAGGGCAACGACTCAAGATTGTTGAAATCAAAAGACAAGGGGTCTCATCACGAGCCAGCTTGTTCAGCAAAAGTGTAAATCAAGTGAATCTCCAATTGTTGTGGCCAGCAACAACCCCCCCTTGTTCATTTAAGTGTTGTCCAAAATACTAAATGAATGGGGACCCTTAGTTAATTTTTAGGAAAAGCAAGAATTTCTTTTCTTCAAAATAAGGTTACCATCATAAGCTTAGGTAAAGTCTTTTGAATATTTTAAACCTAAGTCTATGATAAGGAGAAAATCTTTAAAGTCGCGTTGCAAAAAGATAGGAAATACCTCCATTTCTCTTTAAAATCGGTATGCGCAAGATCCTCGTGTTAACAATAACATCGCATCGCAACAAAGTAATACCCATAAAGAAAAACTTAAAGATTCACCGATCTGCGATAACGCCGATCGCAAGATCGCATATCGCAGAAATGAGCCGGCAAGATTTGGCAAACATCAAACTTCTGCGATCTGCGATGTTGCGATCGCTGCGATGCTACATCCTTGCGATTTGCGATGGTATGATTTGCGATGGTGCGATTTGCGATCGCGCGATATGCGAGGTTACGTAAGCAAATCATAAATCACTTCATTACGAATCCTTCGGGCACGCCATTCAAAGAAAAGCCACTTACCATAATCTGACTCAAAATCATGCGCTTTTAATGATAGTAAATGAATTAGTTGTCAGTTATTAAATGGATTAAAGACGCGTGCCTTGGTAGAGATTTACTTCACGTAAGGTGGCATATTTGATACATCTGCTGCATTTAAAACTCTCCCATCACCTTTCTGAATCAGTCATTTCCATTTCACTCGTAATCTGCAGGAACGAAGAGCTAAGACAATTCAAACACAAACGCAGGAAGAAATGGGAAAGAAAAATAAAGCTCAAAGCTCCGAAGCGAAGGAAATGGCGCCTTTGTATACAGACACAGCCTGTAACAGAGATGCAAGGATATCAACATGGGAAAGCATGTACAGGCTGCTAGAAGAGGAAAATCCTAGAATAATGAAGGTTGCTGTTGTCGCGGGTGCACAACACTCTTTTGAGGCGTCCTTAGAGGAGCTAGCGTGTTCATTTCTTCACAGGATAGCGGCAAGACCCAAAATTCTACCATATACAGATATGATCAAGTGGATACTTGATGATGCAGACATGAACAACAGACAATTCAAAGTTCAAGGACACAGGCTCATCGGATCGTTTGCTGCGCAAGATTTGAAGCTTATGTATCATCTTCCTGAACCGCAGGCGACTTATAATGCACAATTCGTCAAGAAATTCGCGGCGGAGAACCCAGACCTATCAGAGACCACAAGAGATTGGTCTAGAAAAGAGGAGCCGCTCAAAAAGGACAAAAACGGTATGTACAGCACTGGTTCCCTCACCTCTCCATATTGTTTTGCTGCGGCCATGCTTTGTAGGTTATTTGGGATGCCGGATATCAATAAGTTCTCGTCTGAGTGGCTACCATTAATAGATGCTGCCACAAGCACCGATATTATAGATTGGGCCAAGATCCTTTTTGATAATCTATACACGGCTGTTATCAATTACCGGTCTAAAAGATCCTCGTCTCAAAGGGTCTATCCTCCTTTTTATCTATCTGCATATATTATGGATTCTATTTGTCTTGTGTCTAAGTTCCCCATTATGGGCTGGAAATGGACTACCCAGGACCCATCGCCTATCCATGTTTATCGTAAGGTGTTATGGGATTCTTAGTTCATCCCTCACTTCTACCAGATTTGCCACGGGCTTATTTTGCCCTTGTATAGAATAATGTATGATAAAGACCCCCCGAGGTGCTCTCCCGAGGCACAAATTGACATCATCCCCATCGCGAGATGGTTCGGGGAAGAATGGTTTACTTACATTAGAGTTTTTGGAAGCACTGTACCTCCACATGTCCTACCTCTATATATCCCTGATAAACTGTTGGCTCGGGAAATTGCCTACCAAACCTGTTCAGAAGGCGGCCTGACCAAAGACCTAAAGGACAAGAAGAAGGCCATATGGCCTCAATTTCCTGTAGCTTGTGGGGCCTTCTCTTTGTTCGATGTGGGACACGCTTTCACCGAAGTGGAGAATGTGACGTGTCTTCAATTATTTAAATTCCCAGCAAGTCCATTTGACCCAAATGATGTTGCCCAAGAGTTCACAACGAACATCAAAATAAAAGTGTTCTCTGGGAAGAAAGATTTGTTTGATTATTTGTTTCAGAGTAGAAGCTCACTCCAAGAAATTTTGCGAGAAGCTCGGTCGAGGTTGTCTCCAGATGACCTCCAAAGATTCATGTTATACAGAGAAAGAAGGCTGGCCAGTATTCCTCTAGAGAAGCTGCGACTGCCTGCTAGAGAACCAACTCCAAGCATTAGCCTTAGCGAAAACTCTAGGACTTCCAGATCTAAGTCCAACGCTGCGCAAGAAGTACCTGAGCATCCTAAAGAGTCTGGATACGACCAAGGAAAAAACGAAGAAACAACTAAAGATACAGCTCAGTCAAGTGCAATGTCTCAACAGCAAGTTATCGCCTCCCCACCAAGAGATGTCCCCCCTCCTGTCATCGAAGCACCACTCTTCACAACAGAACTGGACAAAGAATGGGAAACCTTCAATGAATTGATCGATCTTGAAGGGCAAGCCCCGAAAACACCTGTGAACAATACACAGGTAGTGCAAGAAGTGGTTTCGACCATAGTCAGTAGTGTCACAGAAGCAGAACACGTTCTTATCGCTCCACCTTCTGAACTTCTACTTAATGTAGAAGAAATTCCCCCACTGGATGTATTCTATAGTCCCCAACACAAAGCAGTTGTAAGGAGACAGAGGAAGAAAAGAAAACTAGAAAATACACTGTCACAAGATGCTGAACATTTGGACATCTTATGGAAAGACCCCAATAATAACCCGACTGAAAATCTCACGAAGCTGTCTCAGATCGCAGGAGCATATGCTTCTGCAACTATTGACAAGGCATCAGAAGTTCAGCAACTATTAAAAGAACAAGAAGATCAGATACAGCTACTACAACAACAGTTGCAACAAGCCAATGCTAATATTGAAGCTTCCAAACAGCTCGAGAAGCTGCAGGAAGACTTTCAGCAGATGCAGATAGGCTATCAAAGAAGTCTAGACAAGAAAGGAAAACAATTGCGGACTTTACAGGAAATGCATAAAGACGAGCCTAAGCTGGCAGAATTTATTTCAGAATCTATTGGCTTGAATGAGCAACTACTGCAGCAACAGGAAGAGTTGGGACGTAAAATAGCACAGTGTAGTCACTATTGCGAGCTGAGCGATAAAATCACCAATCAAGTGGTAGACTTGCGGAGTGACTGTGATCAGAGTGACAAAAGGGTGACGGAATACTTAACTTGGCAAGATGATGATGAAGGGAAAAGAGCAAGTGCACCCAAGATAAACGAAAATCATAAAGAATTGCTCTTTAATAAATGGGACGATCAAATCAGGCAGGCGGAGCGAGCAGCAGAGACAGCGGCTACACAGGCAAGCATTCTTATCGACTACACATGGCCAATTTAATTGTAGAGACCACCCCGGGGTACCTACCAAATAAGTTACAACTGGAAGCAGAATGGAAGCAGAAAGCGCAGGCAAAGGGGAGAGCAATCCAAGCATTAGCCAGGTTGAATTGGGAATGTTACTGGACGTACTTGGTCAAGCCGCACAGCCAATGGATGACGGTGAAATGCATCACAAACACGGTCGAAAAAGTAGTGCCAGCTCTCATAGATGTTGTTTTCGCAGCCCAGCTCAGCGCAGAAATCAATCAGCCGACTCTCCTCAAGCCCATGCTGAACACTTGCAACTTTAAGGACCAAGTTCAGAAGTAACCTTATTTAGAATGTTGTTTTTTCTTTTAACTAGATTATAAAAAGGACGGTCATTTGCAAAACCGCATCCTAAATTTTTTAATAATACTATTATTAGAATTAGGAAGTAGTATTTTAACCCTTCTCATTGCATTTGGAGGAGGGTCCAGAAATTTGTCAAAAACTTGTCCTCGGAACATGCACTTCTGCACCTTCAGAGGAGGTTTTGATGAATGGATGGATCGAGATTTATTAACGTTTGCATTTTAATGTCTGCTACTGATGTTGCACTTTTGTACTCTTAGTAGATGTTAGAACAAGTAGAGATAAATCGTTATTTCTTGAAGTTTATGGGTAGGATTAGTCATAAATGGTACTTTTATCTCTTGACCAATTTCTGCTTAGATTCTTAAAGTGATATGCAGTTTTCAGTTGTTTATATGTTAATGCATGAATGTGTGGGTTACCATTTGGCACTTATGTACGGTGGATTCATTTATTTGTGTTTGATATATGAATAACTTATTATGCGATATGATGTTCACAACTGTTTTGCTTAACTTTTTATGCAGAATGGTTTATCTTAATTGATTTCTATTCTTATGATAGCTGAATGATCTTTATTACCAGTTATTGTTCGAAATCTTTTTAGATCGCATAATAGAAGAAATACACCCCGGGTTAGCGTAGATTAGATGTGTTGTTTCTTATTAGATTACAGTAGCATAGAGTTAGTTTAGAAGTTTGAATTAAATTAGCTTTTAAATACTCCTAGATCAGCATCATCCAACTCTACACACACACACACCCCTTAGATTGGGAAACTGGTCCCATTATCCCCAGTAGGACCCGCTATACCAAACGGATAAGGAGCTGCCAACCAAGGTCCGGACCGGGTGGGTATCCCCCTTGTTGTCGACCCGATTTTCGAGGCTTCAACAGGGTCACAAATCTGCATGAGGACGAAATTGAAGGGAAAATGAAGAAAATAGAGGCCTCAATGATAAAAAAGTCTTTTGAGGATCAGTTCATAGCTTTTTGTCAATTTTGGTTTAGCTTTTGCCAATTTTAGCTTGGAGCTCTATTCTATTCTCTCGTACTCTTGCACACATAGAGTTTTCTTGGAACATGATTGGAGCACTCTAGTTTCACTTGGATTGGAGAAAGAAGGCAAAGGAAAGCAAGAAATATCAAGGGGACAACAAGATCAACAACTATAGTCGGATTTCTTTGCAGGTAATAGGTTGCATGTATAATCTCCTTGTTGATTTATGGATGCATGGTATATGAGTGCGATTATTTGGTTATGTTCTATCATTAGCATGGAGGATTTCCTGGATTGAAAATTGTTTTAATCTTACATTGCCATTTCCAGGATAGCCATGGTGTTGTGGGTTTTCCACTTGATTTTTTGGTTGATGCTCATAATTCCTTATGGTGGTGGGTTGGAACAAATGCTCTAGAAGCCCTGGAACAACTTGGATTGAGTTACTATTCCAAGATCCTAGGTTGGAAAATTCTCTGAAGCCCTTGGTGGGTTGAGTTACTAGTCCTGGAGCGAGGTTGGACAAACAATTTGGAGCCTTGGAAGGTTATGGGTTGAGTTACTAGTTCTAGGAGCCCTGGACAGTTTGGGCAGAGATCGTTCTGGTTGGTATTTGTGATGTCCGACAGTGAGGTGGAATCACTATTTGATGGTTGAGGTGGTTTGGCCTCTGGAAGCCCTATTTTGGTTTTGTTTGGTTTATTCCATGAGATCCCACATTCATGCTTGGAATATGGCGTGGGTGTGATTGGCTGAAAGAGAGATTTGGTTAAGCCCAATCTATGGTCGGGTGGTAAGTGGAAATCCCTGAATTGGTTGGCATTTTCATACGTTAATAAGAGTTATTTCCTTTACTTGTATTCATGTATATTTGTAGCAATTATATAGGCGATATTATGGTTGAGTTGCCATGGTTTATATGCTGGTTATATGTTGTTCAAATGATGTGTATCTTCTATGGCTCATGTCATTAATGATTTAAATATTGACTAGTTTATGAGTCTATGGACTAATAAGTGTTGTTGCAGCTATGTGGAAATGGCATAAGGCCTTCTTGGTCATTCTCAAATGAATCTCAGACTTTTATGATCAGATATGCATTCATGACATGTATCTTACAAGTTTTCCATGTGTTTGACAAAATGTTTATTATGTTATAGGCAGTCTAGGTCAATTTTTGCCTTCAAGTTTGTCTGTTTATCATTGTTTTCAGGTCATTATTAATTATGAGAAGTTTCAAGAAGTTTTGGGCAGTGGTCTTGAGGCTGACTTGGAATCTAGGCTCAAATCTTGGGACCACACCCTTTGAATTGGACAATTTGGGTCACAACCGCACCCAGGAAGGCTTGTGCATGTAATTGGAGACCTATAACCGCATGGAGGCCTTGTCATGCATGCATTTGGGGGTTAAAGTGTTTGAAATGCAACCCCAACTTAGGGTTTGGTCACCTAGGGTGGTTCTTTGGCACCTGAGTGTCCTATATCCTTGAGGGATGAGGTGAGTTGTCAGTTGTCGTCAATGGTCGACCCCACTTGCATAATTGAAGAATGGAGGTCGAGTCATGTCATAACAACTCTTTGTCTCATGTTTACCCTTGTAGGCCGATGAAACTGGGTAAATGTGGGAGGGTGGTTACAAATTGGTGTCATAGCAGGTTTCTGTTCTCTTTTGATGATATCTGATACCACATATTGGTACAAGATCTCCCAGGTTCAATGTAATATTCCTATTTAGCCATCGCTAATTGGAATATTCGATTTTGCTCAATTTTTGCCTTCTATAGTTATTTATGAATAAAAAGGTGAGGAAGGAGGACATAACTCACTTTTTGAATAGAAAGTCACTTCCTAGTAGCACAACGTTGTGAGTTAAAGGGGAGCCAAGGGGGCCAAAGGGGGGCGCAGAGATGGAGCCCACACAGACACTTGGAGGGACTGCATAGGAGGAAAGAAACATGTGGCAAGAGGGGAATTACGTTGGAGGAGGTGAGCCTTGGGATTGAGAGAGGCAAAGGATATAAAATAGAGAAGCCCCCTCATTTTGATCATTCAGTTATGAGCATTTGTGATAGTCATTTCAATTTAGAGCACGCTGGCTGTTTAGCTATTCTGCAACATTGTTTAGTGCATTGAGTGTCTCCGTTTGGAGATCTCACCCTTAGCCCTAGGGGACTTCAAGTGTCTGCTCGGGCAAGGTATTTCCATTGGCATTTCAGCAGTAGTTTCATCAGCATTTCAGCAGCAGTTTCATCAGCGTTTTGGAGGACTGCGCAGCACTGAGAGCGATGACGCAATTCTTTCTGGCAGGAGTCTGAGTTGAGGGTTTGCAGTAGGATTTGTGTTGAGAGATAGAGCAGGGGATCAGCCCTTGCATATTGGAGAGTTCTGGCAGAGGTTTCAGGCAGATTTCTGGAGGGTATCATTCAGTGGCAGCGCAGAGCATTGAGGGACTGTGCAGAACCCCAAGGGGGTGATTTTCAGGGGTCGACCATTCCAAGAGAGCTTTCTGGGTTTTTCTGGATTTCTTGAGTAAAGTCTGATTCCAGAGTTTCAGCCTTTTCTGAGGAGGGGAGCAGCCCCAAATCCTCATTTGATTTCTAGCAGCAGCAACAACACGACAGTTCTCCAGCAGCTTGGACGCAGTTCAGAGAGGGGCCATTCCTTTGCTATTCTGAGTGTATTTCTTCACTTGCCTTGTGCAAGTCGAGGTGCCATCTTTCTAATCACCTCCTGTACTCATTCTATTACTCAGTATAATAAAATGGCTTAGCATTTCTCTCTGCATTTCTTGGGTATCTACTTATGGTTATATTGTTATATGTGGCACCATTGTTATTTGTATCTCTTTGAGCATTCTCGGCTATTATACCACTTGTTTGTTTCTCCTATACTCTTAGATAGAGTCTGGAAAGGGCCAGGTAGCCTCCGGATCTCATCCTCTTTTCAGAGGCGACATATCTGGTAAATGCCCTCCCAGTCCATATCTGGTTGGAGTTTGCTTGTGCTTGAGAAATATTCCTGATAAGGGATATTACAGTGGCATCAGAGCATATATTTGGCTCAGCATATGGAGCTAGCAATCTATGACACCAAAGGAAAAACCCTACATCTGTTACAGAGGTCGGAGATACAGAGACACTGGGCGTAGGTTGGAGAACACTTACGGAGAGGGAGACTATGTTCCAGTGGTGGACGCAGAACAGGAGGAGCCAGTGGTAGACGTAGAACAGAAGGAGCTTGTGGTGGATGTAGAGCAGGAGGATCCGATGGTAGATGATGATGGGAAGAGATTTGTGGATATTCTCCTCAAATCAGTGCAGGATCTATCAAGACAGATTGAGGTGATGGGGCAGAGATTCACGACAGTAGAGGCCAAATAGCGTGAGAGCCCACAGGTTTTCCAGGTTGGTGAGGGATTGGGCGCATCCCACCATTTTCCAGAGCAATGTGATATTGCGCAGTAGGTGGCCTCACATGCCCCTACAAGCTCTACCATGCCCACCTTCTCAGGAGCAGACACAGGGGCCGTAGCCCAACAGGAGGCAGAGCCAGGACATATGGGCGATTATTTTGTAGAGTACCAGGCCTATGGGCAGGAGTTCATGGAAGCCCTTTCATTCAGAGATTTTGTTCAACTCCAGCGGGATAGTAGACCCCGTGACCATCACAGAGGGTACCAGCATTACCATGATGGTGACACCCACCGTGCAGCGAGTAGATTCCACTTGCCTACGTTTGATGGTTCATCAAATAGTTTGGCAAAGTCTTGGGTGGAGAAGCTGGATATATATTTCCAGCTTAACCAGATGTCGGAGACAGAGGCTATCAAGGTGGCAACATTGCATTTGGATGGTAAGGCCCAGTATTGGTGGTTTCATGGGATGGTTACACTCAGGCACTCCACAGTGACGACATATGCTGAGTTTACCAGGAGATTGATGGAGCGATTTGATCGGAGGGATCCAAAGCAGAATTTTGTTGAGCTGACGAGGCTCGAACAGACAGGGAACCCAGAGACCTACATTGCAGATTTCTTGAGGGTCTCCGTGATGGTGCTAGACCTATCCACGGCGTGGAGGGTCTATATGTATGTTGAGGGGTTAATAGAGCCACTTCGGGGTTTAGTCCGATCCACTAGACCAGCCACACTCCAAGACGCTATCAGCAGGACCCAAGACTTACAGGATGTCTTATCCAGGACCCGGACACCTTACCCTCAGAGACAGACTTTTCAGTCTAAGGGGAAGGATGTGAGGATTCCACCTCCAAAGGAGAATCCAGGACGAGTACAGCTTGATGACGATGCCAGGAGGGAGCTGAAGAATAAGCGGTTGTGCTTCACCTGTCTGGAGCCATGGGCACCAGGACATAGATGTGCTACTGGCAAAGCCCACTTTATTGAGGTCTTCTCCGAGAGCAGTGGAGAAGAGGATGATGAGGATGATGTGGAGGCAGTAGATAGCCATGTCATACAGGGACCTTTTCCACCTCCACCGCCAGCAGCAGGGGGTGCATCTTTTGCACCCACCGGAGGGGCCCTTGCAACGTTGCGACGAGTTCCCAAGTATCTGATGCTACGCGTATGGGGGACAGTACGTGGCCAGCGAGTATCAATGTTGGTTGACAGTGGGGCAACCCACAACTTCATCAATGCACAGATGGTTGAGCGGAGAGGTATACAGACAGAGAGCTTCGATGGGTTTTCAGTCTTGGTCCCAAGAGATCAGACCATGACATGTGCTCGTTATGTTCCTGAGCTTTCAGTGACGATGGTCACCTACACACTGACTGACCACTTTTTTGTGGTCGATATTCCGGACACCAACATGATACTGGGTGTTCAGTGGCTTATCACTCTAGGGAAGGTCACGACGGATTGGAAGACCCTAGAGATGGAGTGGGATGATGAGAAGAAAGGGAAGCATTAGAAGATATGGGGACAGCACACATATCCGCCTTAGACTATTTCGGCTCATCGGATGGAGGCAGTCTTCCAGAAGGGAGACATAGAGTGGGCAGTAGAGATATGTGCATCAGAGGCAGGGACTACAGGGCAGACAGTACGTCCAGAGATACAGTCCATCCTTGATCGTTATGCCATAGTGTTTAGGGAGATTCCACCAGGACAGCCACCAGATCGGGGATTTGAGCACACCATCGAGCTTGAGCAAGGCATACAGGCAGTGATTACCACCCCCTATAGGCACCCTAAGGCCTATCGGGATGAGATAGAGTGGGCTATCCAAGAGTTGCTAGCTCTTGGGCACATTCGATCAAGCACGAGTCCTTTTGCTTCTTCTGTGGTGTTCATGAAGAAGAAGGACAGTACATTGAGGATGTGCATTGACTATAGGGCCTTGAAAAAGAAGACCCTGAAGAACAGGTACCCCATACCCAGGATCGATGAGTTGATGGACAAGTTGAGAGGAACACGGTTCTTCTCAAAGATTGATTTGAGATCTGGGTACCATCAGATTCACGTGAGGGAGCAGGACATTCCCAAGACCGCCTTCGGGTGTCACTATGGGCACTTTGAGTTTTTGGTGATGCCCTTTGGGCTAACCAACGCCCCCACTACATTTCAGTCCTGCATGAATCACATCTTCCGTAGTCACTTGAGGAAGCTTGTGTTGGTATTCTTTGATGATATTCTCATTTATAACAGGACTTGGGAGGAGCACCTCCAGCATGTTGAGACAGTATTGCGTATCTTACAGGAGCAGCAGTTCTATGCCAAACTCTCCAAGTGTGAGTTTGGGTTGACAAAGATGTTGTATCTGGGACACATCATAGGAGTGGACGGAGTGAGATTCCATGAGGAGAAGATCAGGGCCATCAGAGAATGGTCAGAGCCGAGAAACATGACAGAACTCCGGGGATTCATTGGCATTTGTACTTACTACCGGAAGTTTGTCAAGAGTTTCTCCCAGCTTACTCCACCCCTGACAGATTTGACGAGGAAGGGGGCTTTCAGTTGGTCAGATACAACGCAGCGAGCCTTTGACAGGCTCAAGGAGCTTATGAGCAGCTGCCCAGTGCTTGCATTGCCAGATTTCACGCAGCCATTTGTTTTGGAGTGTGACGCATCGGGAGAGGGGATCGGTGCAGCATTGATGCAGGGAGGTCACCCTATAGCCTATGAGAGCCGAAAGCTCCTTTTGCATGAGAGGTTCTATCCCATATACGACAAGGAGATGTTGGCCATCATGCATGCATTGGCCAAGTTCTGGCAGTATTTGGTAGGTAACAGGTTTAGAGTGAGGACTGATCACGATGGCCTCAGATTCTTTTTGGAGCAGAAGCAGCTACAGGAGAGGCAGCAGAAGTGGATCAGTAAGATTCAAGAATATGACTTTGACATTGAGCATGTCAAGGGTAAGAACAGCGTGGTAGCAGATGCCCTTTCACATAGACCAACCACGTTGTCTCTTATGAGCTTGGATATAGACTGGAGGGCTCGACTCTTAGTAGAGTACTCCAAGGACAGGTTTGCATGTGAGGTTCTGGATGGGCAGGTGGTAGATGACAGGTACAGGGTGATCGATGAGATCATCTATTACAGGGATCTGATCTTCTTGACAGAGGGGTCTTAGCTCAAGAAGAAGATACTCCAGGCATCACATGATTCACCATTGGCAGGCCATCAGGGGTTTACCAAAACCTACAGGGCCATTAGAGAGAGGTTCTCATGGAAGGGCCTCAAGGAGGACGTACTCCAGCATATCAGGAAGTGCGATGTTTGCCAGAGGAACAAGGGAGAGATGAACCATCCCGCGGGATTATTGCAGCCTCTTGCCATTCTGGAGGGGAAGTGGGAGAGTATTTCAATGGACTTCATCACAGGGTTGCCCATGGTATAGGGCAAGGATTGTATCTTTGTCGTCGTTGATTGACTGACAAAGTACGCACATTTTTTTTGCCATATCCACACACTATACAACAGCGTAGGTGGCTGAGCTATTCTTCAGAGAGATCTTTAGGCTACATGATCTTCCTAAGACCATCGTCAGTGATAGGGACTGTTATCACCCCAAGAAACTCACCTAGGTTGTATATCAGTGATGCTCGGGAACATTACAAACTCAATAAAATGTTGAAAAAATAGGTGGATGAATGAAAGAAATGCTGCATATTCAAGCCAGATAACCACTTCTACTATGATTGACCCCAGACATGGGTGAACACCCCCAGACTACAAGACTTTTAACCACCAACTACTCACAGTTTGAGGATAAGGTGATAATGGAGAAGACTAACCACACCAGCAGATGCACAGGACCCTGTGCTGGCCGGCTGCAACCAGTTAGAAGGTCTGTAAATCTATTTTCTAATACATAGACAAGATGACAAGTCTCTGGCATTAAAACAACAGAAACCTGCATACAAATTCAATGATGCATGCTAAATCCTAACACAGAGGTGGGATGACAGCCCCTCTAATGCTAAACATTAACAGCACATGAACAACTGCAAAACAAGTACAGCCTGGAACAAGAAGGAGAAGTGGAAGGTGAGCAATTAACAGCAAAAGAAGCTTGTATTAGCAGGAAATGTAGACCAGAAGCTACAGGTTACAAAGT
The DNA here is from genome assembly GCA_031772625.1 of Pinus tabuliformis. Taxonomy (NCBI): domain Eukaryota; kingdom Viridiplantae; phylum Streptophyta; class Pinopsida; order Pinales; family Pinaceae; genus Pinus; species Pinus tabuliformis. The sequence continues at coordinate 875,781,331 of CM062820.1, read as the reverse complement.
AGTTACAGTCTCCAGAAGTTGAAGCTTACAACAGAATAACATTCATCAACCTTATTACATTCTCTTTTTTGGTATATATAGAGTTTGTTTTACAAAAAATCTCTGCTAGGTTATGCGTGGAGGGGTCATAACTGGCCACCAACCGCATTTACAAACTATTATGGGCCTCTGATACATTCTAACTGTTTTAATTAACAATTTTGACATTCTCTGGTACTTTGGTGTACTCTTCGAACAGGTGTAATGTTTCATGAATAAATGTCCATAACTGCTGAAAGAATTCAACTGCTCGAGGTAGTACTTTCTCATCCTTGACCGTGTTGTTATTTAACTGCGGTTGGTGAAGCCTTAACGCGCAGAGAGCAAGTATATCATCCCCTTCATCCTTCGAATGAATAACATAGATTACGAGCAAGAACAGAATGGCGGAAGCATGAGCAGAAGGCGAAAACAAATACTAGTCGTCGGATCATAAAACTCATTAGCCGAGATCGCACAGGAGTAGCTATCAGGAGCAGGAAGGGATGACAGTCTTTATATCTACTCGCAGCAGATCCAACGATTATCGCACGGTAGAGAAATGCACATGTTAATGGGCGAGAGAATGGAAGTATAGCGGACGAGCAGTTTCCCCGCACCGTCTTTGGGCTGCGGGTGGTTTCCGTAACAAGCAGTGCGATGCAGTAATATGGCACCGCGTGTCTGACGGGACGGTGGGGAAACCACTTTTCCCGCTACCTAACGGACGAGCAGTTAACGAGGCGAGGGCTTGCGAATGGTGTTGGATTAACAGGCAGAGGATCAAGCAGTCAGAATTTAACGCACATATCTCGGGGTGAAGTGACATGTACGGGGCAGGCCCGACTACGATTTTTATTATATGCGTGTGTTATAAGGGTTAAGACTATAGTGTCAAGGTAGAACGAATGATAAATTTATATATGGGTTTTAATGAAATTAAAACAAAAGCGCCCAGGAGTCGTGAAACATAGGTTGATGCAGGGCTTTTGAAGTATTTAAAGCAAAATGCGCGGGCACTGGGAAAAGGGTATAAAGGGGTTTTGTGAAGAGATTAAGCAGGAAACAAAGGAAAAGGAAGCCATAAGGGTGCAATTGAAGTTTGAGTAAATATGGGTTTACACAAGGTTTAAGAAGAAAACAGGGATTAAGGGGTAATGAGGGAAAATAAGGAGAATGAAGGGGAAGAACAAATCCACTGCTATGAACCTCTTGAAAGCACAAGCAGCACTGCCAAACCTGCTTTTTGCCCATCAAATGCTGCAAACTGTAGCAGAGCTAACACTGGCTCCTTCTGGGGATGAGATCCTCCCTGTGAGGTCTCAAGAACTTGCAGAGCACTGCCTTTCCAACTGAAAACAAACTAGCCAAAAATCCTAGTGTTCCATTAGGCATGGAGTCTACTTTGCCTGCACAAAACTGATAATCACAAAATATTTACAGCCTTTAAGGCCAAAAGATCTTAAACAACATAAATTTTCAAAAACTGCCCATTAACTAGGCCATCAAAAACTGTGTCTCCTCCCATACTTTTCAGTATGAAGGTGTTGTTCCCTTGAACCTATGAAATGATGAAAGGCCCTGTCCAGAAAGCATCAAATTTCCCATGATTGCCTTTCTTTTCCTTTAATGCATCCCATCTCAAAACCAAATCACCAACCTGAAAATTATTTGCTTTTGCCTTCTTGTCAAAGGCTTCCTTGATCTTTCTCTGATGTGCTACAGCTTTTTCAACCATCGTTTCTCTAATCTAATGCACCTCTGCTAAATCAATGATCCTCTTTGCCATTTCTTCTTCCTCATTTTGCTCTTCTTGAAGGAATTTTGCCACAAGGAGAGTAAGCTGAATTGGGAATATAGCCTCAGTGCCATACACCAGCTTGAATGGAGAACTCCCTGTGGATTTTTTAATGGTCACTATGTCAGCCCACAGTGCATACTTGAGCTTTGAATCCTAATTCTTTTTATTGTCCTCTAATAGTTTTTTAATTATCCCGATTAAACTTTTATTATAGGATTATGTCAGACCATTTCCTTGTGGATAATATGAGGTGGAATGAACAAGTTTGATACCCATTAAGTCACACATTTCCACCAGCTCTTTGGCCCTGAAGGCTGTTGCATTATCTGTGACTAATTTCTATGGACAACCAAATCTGGCGAAGATATTTTCTGTCAAAAACTTTATAGCCACATTATGATCAGCCTTCCTTGTAGGGACTGCTTCAATCCACTTAGTGAAATAATCAGTGGCTAATAATATCCACCTGTGCTAGCCACTGGAATGCGGATTGATTTCACCAATGAAATCCAAACCCCACTGCTGAAAAGGTCCTTCTGCAATTATTGGTTTTAGGGGAAGGGATTTTAACTGTTGTTTTCCTTCAAATCTTTGGCACTTGTCACAAGATTTAACAAAAACAAATACATCAGAAAATAAAGTGGGCCAATAGTACCCAGCTCTGAGAATTTTATGGGCTGTGGTTTTCCAATAATGGTGCCCTCCACACATGCTGTTATGAAATTGCTGCATAACTTCCTCTAACTGTTCTTTGTCTAGACACCTTAAAAATATTCCAGATGGATCCCTCCAGTAGAGCAGATTTTGATTGATACAATATTTTGCTACCCTCAGCCTTAAAGTTCTAGCTTGACTTTGAGTAAATCCTGAAGGGATTTCTAGCTTCAGCAAGAAATTAATTATTTCAGCATACCAGTTACATGAAGCTAGATTCTCGGCCACTGACTGTTTTCTCTCTGTTTCAGCTGCGTTTTCCTCTTCATTTGTCTGACTATTTGCTGCAATTGTGCACAAGAAATCAATGTCTAAAGACCTGCAATTTTCCTCAGCTAATAATTTGGCAAGACCCTGACCTCTGACCAGCTTGGTGGGCTTCAGCTCTATGTTAAATTCTATCATTTTTGCAATCCACTTTGCCCTTCTTCCATCAGCATCAGTTTATGTTAGGACATCTTTTATTGCAGCAGAGGGCACATATGCAATTATTTTTGAATGCAAAATATAAACTCTGAAAGCCTTTAAAGATTTAACAAGAGCATATGCCTGTTTTTCTATAATATCATACCTTAGTTCAGCATCCTTCAAATTCTTGCTGAAAAATGCCATTGGACGCACTGAACCTTCTCCATCTTGCTGCAATAAAACAGCTGCAATTGTGTCTTCAAAGGCAAAAGAAAATATGTGGAACTCCTTGCTGTAATCAGGACTAATCAAAGTAGGAGCCTCCATAATAGACTCAAATGATTTTCTTGTTGTATCAGTCCATCTTACCTTTGCTCCTTTCTTCAACATGGAGGTCACCTGCTTAACCAATTCTGAAAAAATTGGAATAAACCTCCTGACAAAATTAATTTTACCCAAAAAGGACTGGTTATCCTTCTTTGATCTAGGGACAGTCAAATTTTGAATTGCTTTGACTCTTTCTGGGTCAATCTCAACACCTGCAGCAAACACAATATGTCCTAACATCTTGCCTTCGTGTAGAGCAAATTGTAATTTTTTGGGATTAACTGATATTCCAAACCTTCTACACTTCAAGAACACTTTTTTCAAATGCTGCAAATGATTTTGATGGCTGCTGGAGTAAACTGTTATATCATCAAGGTAGATAAGCACAAATCTGTCCTTCTCTCCCACAAATGCTATATCCATTGCTCTCTAAAAGGTCGCTCCAGCATTCATCAATCCAAATGGCATTTTGGCATACATAAACGTGCCCCAAGGAGTGGTAAATGATGTCTTTTCTTGATCATCTGGGTGCACAACAATCTGATTGAAACCTGAAAATCCATCCAAGAATGACATCACCTTAGCTCCTAAGACTTTTTGCAGCAAATGCTCCATCTTTGGTAAGGGATAATTATCTTTCTTTAAGAATTTGTTTAAATTTCTGAAATCAACACAGTCTGATTTCACCACTCTTCTTCCTCACCACCACCAAATTGGCTACCCATTTTGAATACCTGAGAGGAACAATGATTTTGGCAGCCAGCAACTTTTTAATTTCTTTTTCAATCAAAGGAAGAAGCATGGGATTTATTGGTCTCAGCTTCTGTTTGAAAGGAACAGTGTCTTTCTCCAAAGGGATTTTATGCTGAATTATGTTCTTGTCATATGTTTTCAGATCACTATATTCCGAGGCAAACACATCAGCAAATTGTCTCATTAAATTGCAGTATTCAACACTTGGATCAGCAGACAAATGAGTGGACAAATTCACATACCTAGGCTGACCTGGACTTCCTATATCATGCTTACAGACTGCAAATTGATCTTCTTTTTGGGCAACTTTGTAAGGCACATCATTCTGGTCAAACAGTCTTTCAAGAGGAATTAGGCCCTTGGGAATATGATTACTATGAAGCTGGACTATGTTGTCTTTACCAATTTTATTTCTAAGCTGGGACTGGGGTTTTTCTTCCAAGGCATCATTGTCTTGGTCAATTTGCATCTCAGAAAATTCATCAATGACTTGCAAGAATCTATTAATCTCATCATCTTCATTAAAAACTTTCCAATGGTGGACATTGTCAGGCAAAGATGTTCTATATTTCATTTGGACTTCATACACTAGTCTAGGAGGCATGGGAGGTATGAATAGACTAGCAGAAACAGCAAGGGAATCAACAAGCTGATTTTGGGCTCTAGGAATGTATGAAATACAGAAAAAATCAAAGGAGTCCCTGATTCTCCATACCTCATCTCTGTATGCTTTCAGCCTTGGGTGCTTTGCTTGAAAAGTTTTATTTACTTGCTGGATGATCAAATCAGCATCTCCAAATACCTTTAGATTCTTGATTCCTCTGTCTTTGGCTGCATTAAGCCCCAACAGCAAAGCCTCATACTCTGCTATATTGTTTATCACTTGAAAAACCAGCTTAAAAGACAGCTGAATGCTTTCTTTTTGTGGAGATAATAGCACCACCCTTGCTCCTGCAGTCTCCCTGGAACATGCTCCATCAAAGAACATCTCTCAGATCTAACTTCCTTGTTCCTCGGCCTGAACTTTTGGTTTCCTGATCTGCATTTCGGCCTTCTGAGATTCTTCTATTTGGAGAATGCATGCTCCAAAATCAGTGTCCACTACATAAATGGGATGATTTGTAGGATTCTTCTCATCACTGATGATATATGCCAACTATGCTTCTCTATATAACCTCCTGCTTTCTCCTCCAAAAACTGGGACAGTGGCATAAGAAAGATCATTCTGCAAGGTCCCACCTTGTCTCTTAATCCACCCTCTGGACAGCAGCATGCCAAACTTAGGAGGGACATCTGCTACCACAATATCCATCATCATACTCTTCATGGGCAGCTGAGTTAAGGTAATGGCCAGATCCTTAATCAATCCAAGGCATTTCACCTTCTTTGAATCAAAAGAAAATAAATCATGATAGGGTCTAGTGATATCAAGGCCTAACTCTTCCATGACAGCTTTAGGCATTAAATTGTGGCTGGCCCTTGTGTCTAGCAGGCAATTATGGAGGATTTTGTCACGAATGGTCAATGAGACATAAAAATATGGAGAATTATTATCAGCAGGTTCAATCATAGGGCTGAGCACAATGGCAGGCTTGTCATCTTGTAAATTAACAGAGTCTGTGAAGGCTTGTTTGGCTTCTAGCTCAAGGGCTTCAAGGATAGGCTTCCTAAATACTTCACTCTTCACCGAATCAACTAGAGGTACAGATATTTTCAATTTCTGAACTTCTGACTCAAAGCTGAAAGAAGAAGATGATTTATCAGAACTTTTTACCTCTTGAACTGGAGCTTTAAGGATGACTGGATCAGCTGCTGGTCTTCTTTGCTTTATACTCTGTGGTTCTGTTTGGACAACAACTCTTTGGGCAGAATTTTCTATGACATTCTTTGCATTGGACCTCAGGTTATATCTCTACTGGTCACCAGTTTGTAGAACAGCTCCTCTGTCCCACTCCTGACTATTTTGTTCTTGCAGCAATGATTGTTCATACTCGGCCAATGTCAAAAATGCAACACTGCCTTTATCTTCCATGCAGTGAATTTCATCATCATCTTCTTCAAATTGTTCCTCCTCCATGACTACATTCTGGAAAGTAGCTTTAACTTTCTGATCTTCTTTTGATTCTTCACCCCTCTGCATTATTTGTAACTACTCATTTGCTCTTCTGAAAGGATTTGGATTTCTTGGAGCAAATGTGTTTTGCTACCTCATTTTCCCTTAATTCTGTTCAATTTTCAGCTTAGAAATTTCAGCAGCCAATGACTCTATCATCTTAGTCATTTTGTCTAATTTTGGCTCTGAAGATGAACTAGAGGAGGTAGAAGCCCGACCTCTCTGCCTCCTTCTATCAGCTTGGCTCTTTAGTTTCTCTACAGCCATGATATTAGATTCTACTTCTAAGGCTGCATCCTGCATGTCTGCCAGTGTAGCACATCTCCTTTCTCTCAATAACAGGCAGAAATCAGAGTCAAAAGCATTAGCATAAGTGAGTTTGGCAGAGGTGGGGGTAGGTTTTACCTCAGCTGGTATCTTGCTATACATTCGATTGAATCTTTTGTTAAAATCAAGTATTGATTCCCCATTTTCCCTCTTCAGATTACCAAACTCTGTGTGATAATACAGCAAGTCCTTTTTATCTCCCCATTGTTTCAAAAATGCATCATCTAATGCTTCAATATCTGTTATAGATCTATAGGGCAATTCTATAAACCACTTCCTAGCCTCTCCATCAAGGCTCTGAACAAAAACTCTCATTCACATATCATTCTCACTTATATCTAAATTATCAGCATCACTGTAAAAAGTTTCTAGGTGTTCTTCTGCTGTTACTCCATCTGTTCCAGTGAATTTAGGCATATATTTTTTATATTCTCCCACAGGCATAGGATTCAAAGGGATAGGCAAGACTAATGGTCCATATCTGGCAGCTACAATTCTTTCTATCCTCGTAGGTTCTTGCTATCCTACCATGATTGGAATATGTGGAAGAATGTTAGCAGTTTGAATGGTAGGGAGTAATGTGATGGATGGCAGAGATAGAGGGATGTTGTGGACTGAATGGGATGCTTTCTTTGGACTGAGATTCAAAGGGGAACTAACTGTACAAGGGGCTGAACTAATCTCTGAAGGAATTTCTTTACTGACAGTGTTGATTTCTAAATCCTCAATCTGTGTATCTTGAGTAATAACTTTATCTTTCAGAGATGAATGAGACTTTTTAGGCTTACCTGATCCTGATGCCCCTTTCTATGAAGATTTCTTCGATTTGACAGTCCTCTTAGGTTCAGGCACTGATTCAGCTGGAGATTTCTAAGGATTTCTTCTAGTGTTTCTCACAAACTGAGCCAGAACTACAATGTGGAGCCACCAAAAGATGGTCTTCCTCCAATGGAGTTGCCAGACAGATGATTACAACCAGAAACAGTGTTCAAACCTTATCTGTCATCAAAGCTTGAAGCTGTGTCATTCTCCTAGGGAAGCTGAGCTTCAATTCTTCGATCCTCGGCAACGGCGCCAATTAATGTGATCACCCTAAGAAACTCACCTAGGTTGTATATCAGTGATGCTCGGGAACATTACAAACTCAATAAAATGTTGAAAAAATAGGTGGATGAATGAAAGAAATGTTGCATATTCAAGCTAGATAACCACTTCTACTATGATTGATCCCAGACATGGGTGAACACCCCTAGACTACAAGGCTTTTAACCACCAACTACTCACAGTTTGAGGATAAGGTGATAATGGAGAAGACTAACCACACCAGCAGATGCACAGGACCCTGTGATGGCCGGCTGCAACCAGTTAGAAGGTCTGTAAATCTATTTTCTAATACACAGACAGGATGACAGCTCTCTGGCATTAAAACAACAAAAACCTGCATACAAATTCAATGATGCATGCTAAATCCTAACATATAGGTGGGATGACAGCCCCTCTAATGCTAAACATTAACAGCACATGAACAACTGCAAAATAGGTACAGCCTGGAACAAGAAGGAGAAGTGGAAGGTGAGCAATTAACAGCAAAAGAAGCTTGTATTAGCAGGAAATGCAGACCAGAAGCTGAAGGTTACAAAGTAGTTACAGTCTCCAAAAGTTGAAGCTTACAACATAATAACATTCATCAACCTGATTACATTTTCTTTTTTGGTATATATAGAGTTTGTTTTACAAAAAATCTCTGCTAGGTTATGCGTGGAGGGGTCATAACTGGCCACCAACCGCATTTACAAACTATTATGGGCCTCTGATACATTCTGATTGTTTTAATTAACAAGTTTGACATTCTCTGGTACTTTGGTGTACTCTTCGAACAGGTGGAATGTTTCATGAATAAATGTCCATAACTGCTGAATGAATTCAACTGCTCAAGGCAGTACTTTCTCATCCTTGATCGTGTTGTTCTTTAACTGCGGTTGGTGGAGCCTTAACGCGCAGAGAGCAAGTAGATCATCCCCTTCATCCTTCGGATGAATAACACAGATTACGGGAAAGAACAGAATGGCGGAAGCATGAGCAGAAGGGGAAAACAAATACTGGCCGTCGGATCATAAAACTCATCGGCCGAGATCGCACAGGAGTAGCTATCGGGAGCAAGAAAGGATGACAGTCATTACATATGCTCGCAGCAGATCCAACGGTTATCGCACGGCAGAGAAACGCACATGTTAATGGGCGGGAGAATGGCGGTATAGCGGACGGGCAGTTTTCCCGCACTGCCTTTGGGCTACAGATGGTTTCCGTAACGGGCAGTGCGATGCAGTAATATGGCGCCGCGTGTCTGAAGGGACGGTGGGGAAACCACTTTTCCCGCTGCCTAACGTAAGAGCGTTAACGGGGCGAGGGCTTGCGAATGGCGTTGGATTAACGGGCAGAGGATCGGGCGGTCAGAATTTAACGCACATATCTCGAGGTGATGTGACATGTACAAGGCGGGCTTGGCCACGATTTTTATTATATGCGTGTGTTATAAGGGTTAAGACTATAGTGTCAAGGTAGAACGAATGATAAATTTATATATGGGTGTAGTGGTTCCAGCTAGGGTACTAGTCTAGACTCTATATTTAATATCGAGCGAGGTGCGTAAGCTTAGAGGCGTGGTCTAAAATATATAGACATAAAGGATCTCTGGCCAAGTGATTGTGATGTAGGTTACAAGGCTTCTTTACGGAAGACTGGAATATGTAGCCTATCATTCAAACACTCAGATTACCCTACTGATATACTTGATTACAATGCCTGTCATGAGATGCATCTATCAAATTAAACACTAAATCTAAGTACTGTGTATGACTGTAACAATGATTTTAATCTCCTTACAGAGATATTGCCCAGAAAACCCTTGTTCAATAAACACACAGCATTCAATAATATTTACACTATATCAAACTATATAGAAATCATAAATGAATTATGAAATAGAAACAGAGTTTATGATGGTGTTTCTACAAGCCACACAGGGATCGAATCCCTTACAAGACTCACTTCCAGATCTCAGTGATGACTGTTCAACATAAACATAAACGCAAACCATTCATAAGCGCACACCATATACATGCAATGGAAATCAAAAGCTATGGGAATCGAAAGCTATGTAACTGTTATGCAAACCATATGCTATGGAAATCGAAATCCAATATAAACACTGTGCAAACATATGATAACCGAAACGTAAATGAAACAAATGGACAGTATACCGATTGAACGCAGGGCCCGTCCGCGTCCTAAGGGTACACTGGCTATAATCGATCAGCTACCAAATCAATGCAAGAGGTATACACGTTGTGGCTGTTAATAAGTCTTTGTATTAAACTTAGAACTCTGTTCTGAAAACGATTCAACGATAGAAACTATTCAAACATTAACCTGACTATATTTACATATGCGTATGCACAGCCATGTCATTGCTACAATGAATGTACATTCGGTTGTTGTCGCTTTTATTACATAAGCCTTTTCAAAATGTTTCCAAAAAGAACAAAAACTAAAATGAAAATGGAACGAGCTGTTGTTGCTGCTTTTGTCTGCCAGAGTGCCCTGCTTTGACTTGAGTTGACCGTGTACATAGGAGGTTCGATTCGGCTGGGAGATAGGTGTTTGTCCATGCTTGGACATTCTGCTTTTCGCCCATGCCTTTCGTTCTAGCTCATCTGCTGCGCCACATGTCAAACGATAAGCTCATTACAGGATGTGGGTACTTCCTGTAATCATTTCATCAAAAACTTCTAATTCTTCAACATAAAACCCCTAAATCAATTTCTATGCAATTTAATAACTATAGAACTATTAATAATCAATTTTCAAGGATTTTGAGGGATATATGATGAAAATGAATGGATAAATGATATGTTTTTGGGAAGGAAAAAGGGGTCTTGGGATGATACCAACATCTCTCCCCGACTTAAGGACTTAGCATGTCCTCATGCTATCCCTGAGGTGCTTCCCTTGAACTCTGTCCCTGCATGGATCTCTGCTGCCTTGAGCAAGGTGTCTACATTCTTCTTCACCTTGTTATCTTTTTGTCCCTTGAGCTCCTGCTTTAACTTTTTATACTTTTCTTTAAGAGCCTTCTTCTGATTGTACCATTTAGTGGCCCAGTTAGAAATCTCAGTTTGCTCAGTCTCCAATTCACTGATTCTTTCCTTTAACTTTTCATTTGTCTTCTGTGTTTCTTTGCTTTGCGCCCTGAGCAGTTCATTTTCTCTTTTAATAACTTTTTCCAACATGTTAGCTTCCATGAGCTCTTCCTTCAATTCTTCAATTTGTTTTTCTAATTTCTTCTGTCTTTTGGTGGGAGGTGGTGAACATTTTTCCTGTTTGTTATTGCTTTCTACCTCCATGTCAACTTCTGGTGCTGGTAGTGAATTGTCACCACTCTCAACATCCATTTGTGCAGGTGCATGAGATTCAAACTGTTCTTCTTGCAACTGGGCTTTTGGTGTCCTCCTTGTTCTTCGTGAGTAAGTGGTAAAAATTTTGTCTTTCTCGGCCCTCTTAGCATCTTCTTTTTGCATGTTCCTGGTCCTTATGCTGCCCACAGGTAGAGGTGCTTTGCTGGCTTTAGACACTGGAATTTCTTCATCAATGTCCTTCATAAACCCTGAATCCTCTTGCACTTCTTCTTTTTCTTCCTCATCTCTGATTTGATTGACAGCTAGGAATTCTTTCCATGGTTTCCCTCGCTTCTGCAACTCATGTTCAATGAGGATTTTAATTAGGCCAAAATGGTACAAGCTTTTGTCTTCATTCCCCTTTTGCTTTTGGATAGTCTTGGCCATCTTGGTTAAACTTTGTAGCAGAAAGTATGGCACACTGATTACACATTGTTTCTTCAAATGGAGGAGTAGTTTGATGTGGTATAGATAAACAATAATGTACCTACCTTCACAGGTTATGAACTTTTGAAGAATGTAAACCATTTCATCCCAAGGATGAACTAACCAGCTTCTTGGAACACCCTTCTTCCAGTTTACTGAGGAAACTCTAGATCTGGACATGAACTGTGTCCATGATTTCTCCTTAAATTGCTTGGTTTTAAAGTACTTCTCTCCTTCAGGACTAATCCCAATTGCCTGAGCTATAGTATCCTCTGAGATTCTAAAGGAGAAGTTACCTATTAGGGCCTTTTCTCCATTAAAGGTGAAGGCAAATTGCTTGGTGACTTCCTCATTACTTCCATGGAATTTTTCTAGAAATGGTAACCACTGTATTTCTCTGAGAATCTCAATGCAATCCTCATGGTATTGTGAGCTGTCGAATACACTGGGTTCGACCCTATTAGTCATGGTGATGGCAGAGGGTCGTGCCTCTAACCCTTCTCTGTCTATACTCTTAAAATTTAACACAGAAATGTCGAATTGGTTACCTGGTATATATCGCTTCCTTCAGTCTTCAATATGGTGCTCGGCCGGTCGATATGACTGTGATGGGAGTCAAAAAAATAGAATGGTGATGCTTTCCCCTTTCGGCGCTTACTGGTTTCAATCTTTACTGTGTAAACCGACCCAAACGGTGATACTCTCCTCAGCGCTCCTTGCTTTTGATTTTCACTTTGTAAATCTACCCAAATGATAATACTCTCTTCGGCGCTCCTTGCTTCTGATTCTCACTTTGGAAGTTATGGGAATCGAAGGTGGAAATGATGGTGAGATGACCCTGTACTCTCTTCACAACATAACCATTCATTTAAAAAAACAGAGTGTTGTACGCTTGCATGCATGTTACCACAAGAACGCTGAGAGCGTATCTATAGTGCTGGGCTATAATGCTGGGTATGATTTCGGGGTCCCTTTGGATCATTGGGTACGTTGGGTGGCGAAGTTATGATTTGGCTGTGTGTGGAGTGAAATATATATAGGCCGCTTTTACATCTGTCTCTTCCTTTGTATTTAAAACACAGCTCACCACGTGTCCTTTTCAGTTGGTATTCGGTCGTATAGAGAATGTTGGTATGACTGTAGGGTATATGACAAGGTGGATGCGTTGATAATGGGTTTTTAGGGATATGAATAGGTTGATGTATGGGAATGATGAAAATCGGTGGGATAAGGGTGATAGGAGATGGATGTAGGTGTCCTTGAAATCAATTATAACAGCTCACAGTCATCAAAGTTACATTAAAAACCAATCTAGGAAATTAAATGTTTAAGAACAGAAATACATTACTCTTTTGTTGATCATTATCATATTGACATGCTGAGTTGCTAATCCTTTTTTACTGTTCTTTTGCTTGTTGTGACAAGTCTTCTGAGGAAGATTGAATGCACAGGTCCTTTGAGAAATTTTTTGAAGATGTAACAGGTCCCTTTAAGAAGATTTGAATGTACAGGTCCCTTGAGAAAACTGAATGTAACAGGTCCCTTGAGGAAACTGAATATGTAATAGGTCCCTTTGAAAATTTGAAAATGTTCATGCAACTCCTTGTATTGTTACAGGTTCACTGAGCTTGCCATTTGCTGGAGTGTTGGTGCCCAAATCCTTGTAGAAGCTTGATGGAATTCTGTTGAAGTAGCCCTTGGTGTCAATTTCTTTAACAGGTCCCAACTGAATGTTTTAAACAGGTCCCATGACTGCTGGTGTTGGTAGCATAGATGTCTGAACAGAACAGGTCCCCCTGCAAAATATTTATAAACAGGTCCCTCTGAAAGCATAAATGACAAAACAGCTTACTTATTGAAGTCTGGAATGCTGGTAACAAGCTGCTGTTGGAAATTTACAGTGAAGATATAGAATAAGAAATCTGAAGAATTTACAAGGGAGAGATAAAAGTAACAGAACAAAATGGTGAAGTCTCTCTCCCCGACTTAAAGTTTGACTTGTCCTCAAGTCATGATTCAGCTGAGAAATGAAACAATGAACAAAAGAAAGAGAATTCATACCTGCCAACGAATTGGTTTTCAGGTAGGAATTCGGGGTTAGATTGTGCCAGATACTGGTTTTCACAGCTAACCCATTATTATTTTTTTAGTTTTTTTTTTTTTTTTTATGTTTGTTATTTTTTTTATTTTTTTTTTTTTTCTTTTTGACTTTGAAATTGAAAGGAAATGAAACTAAGGCAGTGATACTGCAGCTGAGGGCTGCAGTATCTCAACCTCTTCTTGCTGAGATAGTGTATGGAGAAAATCTTGCTTGCTGATGGGCTTGTTGTACAGCTTCAGGCGATGACCATTGACTGTGAAGGAATGACCCTCTCCATCAATAGTTTGGAGCTTAACTGAACCATTGTCATAAGCCTGAATAATTTCATAGGGGCCCATCCAGTGGGTGGTGAACTTGGCTTTATGATCCTTGAATTTTGAATCGAAAAGCAAAGCCCAGTCACCTTCCTTGAAGTGCTTCTTCTTAATGTGTGAATCATGCCATTGCTTCTTGTGTTTTTGCATGAGGATGGTGGTTTGTTCTGCTTGCTGTCTCATCTCATCCAGCTGGTTCAACTGCTGGATTCTCTCTTTTTGTGCTTGGTCCAAATCAATTTGTAAATCTGCAGCCAGTTTAAAAGTGTGAATTTGGAATTCAATAGGAAGCATGACATCCTTACCGTACACCAATTGGTATGGTGTAAATCCAGTGGTATCTTTCCAAGTAATCCGGTAAGCCCAGAGTGCCTCTTTGAGCTTTTCTTCCCAGTTTTTCCGGTTCATTGCAACAGTTTTGGTAATGATCCCCTCCAAAGTCTTGTTTGTTGATTCCACCTGCCCATTGGCCTGTGGATGGTAGGGGGTACTTTTCCTATGCTTTATTTGGTACTTGTCTGTGATGTCCTTCATGAGCTTTGAGGTGAATTGAGTACCTTGATCAGTTACAATTTCCCTTGGTACTCCATACCTCACAAAGATCTCCTCAAAAAGGAAATTGACTACTGTGTGTTCGGTTGCTCTCACCAGTGCTTTTGCTTCTGCCCACTTTGTGACGTAATCAGTACATACTAAGATGTACTTCTTACCATTGGAGGCTGGGTTGATAGGTCCTATAAAGTCCAGAGCCCACTTATCAAATGGTTCTAAGTGAACTTGGGGCTGAAGGGGCATCTGATCGGTAGCTGTTGGTCTGCCCATTCTTTGGCAGCTGTCACAACTCTTTACATACTTCTTGGCATCCTTGAAAATGGATGGCCAGTAGTATCCAAGAGTAAGAACTTTGAAGGCTGTCCGCTTCGCTGCAAAATGCCCACCACACGGTTCATCATGGCAAGATTTTAAAATGTCAATTACCTCATCATTTCTTACACATCTCCTAATGATCATATCAAAACCAGTGTAAAAGAGATCGCCATTAAGCCATGAATATCTAGCACTTTGTTTGATCAGTCTTTTCCTTTCCTTTGCAGTGAAATGTGGAGGTGTCCTTCCTGTAGACAAGTAATTAGCTAAATCAGCATACCAAGGAGTTACTATGGAAATTGCAAATAAGTGCTCATCCGGAAAAGAATCTTCAACTGGAACAACCTCACCTGGATTTTGCAGTCTAGAGAGAAAATCTGCCACCTGGTTCTCTTTGCCTGGTCTATCTAACACTGTGATGTTAAATTCCTGTAACAATAGTAACCATCTGGTAACTCTGCCACTAGTTATTGGTTTATTCATGAGATGTCTAATGGCAGAATGATCAGTATGTACAAAGACTTCATAACCAGTTATGTAATGTCGGAATTTATTCACAGCATAAATGATGGCAAGTGTTTCCTTTTCTGTAACTGTATAGTTTAGCTCGGCAGGTGTTAGATTTTTACTAATGAAATAAATTGCATAAGTACAAGATTCTTCTTTTTGGCCTAAGGATGCACCTATTGCAGTGTCAGATGCATCGGTAAAAATATGAAATGGTAAACTCCAATTAGACCCTCTCAAGACTGGTGCGGTAGATAGTTTCTTTTTGAGTTGTTCGAATGCATGTTGGCAGTTCTCAGTCCAATTGAAAATTACATCTTTGGTTAGAAGTTTAAACAAAGGTAAGGCTATCTTGCTAAAATGTTCAATGAATCTGCAGTAATAGCTAGCATACCCAAGAAAACTTCTTACCTCTCTCTGATTCTGTGGAATAGGCAAATCGGCAATAATCTGGATCTTGGCTGGGTCAACCTGGATGCCTTGAAAAGAGAAATAATGGCCCAACACTATCCCTTCATTTAACATCATGAAGCACTTTTCGTTGCTGAGGGACAAGTTAGCTTCAATACACCTTTTCAACACTCTCTCAAGATTTTCTAATGCATGTTCAAAAGAATTGCCATATACTGAAAAATCATCCATATACACTTCAACACAATCATGAATCAAATCAGCGAAAATAGCTAACATAGCTCGCTGAAATGTAGCTGGAGTGTTACTAAGTCCAAATGGCAAAACATTGTAGGCATAGGTGCCCCAAGGACAGGTGAATGTGGTTTTGTCCTGGTCTTCAGAGGCAATCCGGATCTGGTTGTAGCCACTGAAACCGTCAAGAAAGGAAAATGATGATTTGCCAGCTAGGGTGTCTAACACTTGGTCAATAAATGGCAGTGGGAAGTAGTCTTTGAGCGTTGCTTTATTCAGCTGTCTGTAATCAACACAGATGCGCCACTTGCCATTTTTCTTGGGCACGATAACCAATGGGGATACCCACTGACTGTCAGAAATAGGATATATAAAGTTGACTCTCAAAAGTTTTTGCAACTCCTCTCTGACAATGTCTTGGAGCATGGGGTTCATTCTTCTTTGTGGTTGCCTCACCGGTTTAATGGTGCTATCTGTGTATATGTGGTGAGTGCATGTGTCGGGGTGAATCCCATGCATGTCAGTGTAATCCCAAGCAAAGGCTTTTTGGTACTTCTTCAAGAGTCTAATCAATTTGTCTTGTTGAGATGGGTCTAGGTGGTTGCCTATGTTCAAAGTTTTCCCTGGACTGATCTCTATGACTTGACTCTGTGTATTGGTGATGGATTGAACTGGAAAGATGTCATGAAATGTAGATTGCAAGGAGTGGATGGTGCATGTTTCTTGAAAGCTTTGAGCCAAAAGTACATCTGCAGCATTATATTGTTCATTTCTCAGATTTTCAGACATATCAGGTTGAGAAAGAAATAATTCTACCAAATCATTATTGTCTTCGTGGAAATCATAGATCTGGTCAATGCTAAAAACAGATTGTACTTCCTCTTTATCATTAAATTTATCATCAAGCCACAAGTTATGTGTTACTGCAGGTGATTGTGCCGATGGATAGAGGGTGAGTTGTTTTCTTTCGGTCCCTCTAGAGATAATCATGTTACCTTATCGGCATCCAATAAATGCATCAGCAGTCGCTAACCATGGTCTACCTAGAATGATAGGGTGTCCTCCTAGATTGGATTTGGGTTGAAGGACTAGGAAATCCACTGGATACTCCCAAGAGTCCAGTGAGACAATGATATCTTCCAAAATCCCTTCAGGAATGACTTTGGACCTATCAGCTAGTTCAAGAACAATCGTGGTATGTTGCAAATTCATGAGCTCGAGTGTTCTCATGGTTTCAAGGGTCATGACATTGATTGCGGCTCCAAGATCTATCAAAGTGTTTGGAATCCGTATGTTGTTAATGATGGTGGTCACTGTTGGAATGCCAGGATCAACATACTTCTCCATGGAGATGGTATTGGTCATAAGGCCTGCTAAATTTCCTAAAACATGAATGGTCTGAGGATCAATCCTTTTCCTAGCAGGCTTCTTGAGACACATGTCTTTGATGGCTTTGGTGTAGATAGGAATGTCCTTTATAGCTTGCAGCAGAGGGATTTTTATGTAGACATTTTTAAGTTCATCCAAGACATCAAATTGTGGTGGAGGCAGTGGTGGTTTTACTTGGACCAATCGGTCTGGAAAAGGTGGGTGCAGTGATTGCATCTGTTTATCTTTGGTATCACTGCTTGGTTTTGTTTGAGCTGTCATTTCATTTTCTTTTTCTAAGTTTTCTTCTTGCTGATCTGTTATTGGAGAATCCTTTTGGAGCACCCTACCAGACCTCAGATTAATGTTTTGCAAAGGCAGTGTGGAGTATGAGGTTCCTTCCTCTACATTATAGGCTGACCTCTCTGCTCTATTGTTCGGATTTGGGACAGTTTGAGCAGGTATTTGTGTGGGTCTAGGAGGTTGTGGGTTAGTTGGAAATTGCAGTTGTGGTACATTTATTTGTGGAGGAGCAGGCAGTGTTTGTTGAGAAGGTTGGGGCTGATAAACAACTTGCTGAGGGTGCTGCTGATATGTTTGAGAATGTGATGGATATGGCTGTTGGTACTGCTAATATGGCTGTGAGTAAGGTGGGTATGATTGCGGATATGGATGGTAGGATTGGGAATACTGTTGAGACGGTCTCCATTGATTTTGTAATTGGTTTCCATGCTGCCATGGCATAGGTATATTCCATGAGTTTTGTGCATACATCTGATCATTCATAGGAAATTGCATATTTTGATTAGGAAACATACCTTGGGGTGCTTGCCTTGGCTGCCATGGTCGCTTTGCGCCCATGTAATACATGTTTTCCATCTCTGTGCTAGCTGCCATGTTACAGTTCTGCAAAATTTTAACTTTAGGACAGTTAAACATATCATGATGCTCAGTACAGAAAGCACATACTTGGATATTCTCTAGAGGGCAGTCTTTTAATGCATGTTTCTTGCGGCACTTGGGGCAGAAAATAGCCATGATATTATCTTCTTCCTCCTGTTTCTTTTTGGCCTTTAAGGTATCAATTTGGTTCCCTAGAGTGCTCAACAAATCTGTTTTGAACTCTTCTAAAAGATTACCAATTTCAGCCCGGGTGACACTAGCAGAGGCAGTTTTTGTGACCCTGGTTGACAAGGTTCTCTTTCCCATTTTGGCTTTACTTCTTGAATATTTTTCACACAGTTCAACTATTTCTTCAAAGGGTAAGGCAGAGATGTCACCTTTGCCCATTAAGTTGAGATCATCCATGTATTCTTCCCGGATACCTTTCAAGAATATTGTGCGGACTAGATCAGGAGGCATTGTTCGGTGTTTAGATTTTTGCAAGTTATAGACAAACCGTTCTAGATATTCTTCTAAGGTTTCATCCTCCTGCTGACTCATTCTAAAGATGTCATCTTTAGAGTCTTTGGATCTGCAATAAGGCTGATATTTCCTTAGAAATATTCTCCTCGTGCCATCCCAATCAACTATGGCATGCTCACCTAGCCCCATAAACCATTTCAAGGCTGCTGCCTTTAATGTGGCCGGAAACAATCTCAATCTATGAGCATCATCTGTATAGCCATAAGTTCGACATACAATGTCAAACTCGAATAAGAATGAGTCTGGATCCTCTGAAGCCATACCATAGAAATTGGGTAGCACGGATGGGGGTATATTTTTCATTTTGATCTCCTCATCCTCCTGTGGTTCTTGTATGGGGAACTTAAAAGTTGATTCCTCCTCCTC
Organism: Pinus tabuliformis; assembly: GCA_031772625.1. Classification (NCBI taxonomy): domain Eukaryota; kingdom Viridiplantae; phylum Streptophyta; class Pinopsida; order Pinales; family Pinaceae; genus Pinus; species Pinus tabuliformis. The sequence goes on along the minus strand of CM062820.1, from coordinate 875,762,397 downwards.
TTGATGGGGAACTCATCCAGATCCCTCCTCAGCCATTCTAATTGGTCTCTTAGTGTCACTTGGTGGAAAAGAGAGAAAGGAAGATTGCTTGGTAATTGTACTACTTTTCCCTTGTGTAGAAGATCTAGGAAAGGGTTTCTGCTGTGATTTATGTGCAAATAGAGTTTCCCTCTCAGCAAGAGTAATTTGCTGTCCTGAATAAAATCTTTCTTCCAATGTTTGGATATCCTCCTCAGCTGGTGTTGTATTCCCTAGAGAGTCTGCTCCTGATGATGATGGGTTAGTTTTGAGATGGTGGGGGGTTCTTACAAATCTCCCTTGATTGTCTCTAAGTCTAGGCATAAATGAACATGATTTCTAACTGTGTTTTTGTTTGTTTTTGTGTATTGAAATTTTTTTCTTTTTGTTTGAATCCTTTAAGTACGCCTCCCCGGCAACGGCGCCAAAATGTAGTGGTTCCAGCTAGGGTACTAGTCTAGACTCTATATTTAATATCGAGCGAGGTGCGTAAGCTTAGAGGCGTGGTCTAAAATATATAGACATAAAGGATCTCTGGCCAAGTGATTGTGATGTAGGTTACAAGGCTTCTTTACGGAAGACTGGAATATGTAGCCTATCATTCAAACACTCAGATTACCCTACTGATATACTTGATTACAATGCCTGTCATGAGATGCATCTATCAAATTAAACACTAAATCTAAGTACTGTGTATGACTGTAACAATGATTTTAATCTCCTTACAGAGATATTGCCCAGAAAACCCTTGTTCAATAAACACACAGCATTCAATGATATTTACACTATATCAAACTATATAGAAATCATAAATGAATTATGAAATAGAAACAGAGTTTATGATGGTGTTTCTACAAGCCACACAGGGATCGAATCCCTTACAAGACTCACTTCCAGATCTCAGTGATGACTGTTCAACATAACCATAAACGCAAACCATTCATAAGCGCACACCATATACATGCAATGGAAATCAAAAGCTATGGGAATCGAAAGCTATGTAACTGTTATGCAAACCATATGCTATGGAAATCGAAATCCAATATAAACACTGTGCAAACATATGATAACCGAAACGTAAATGAAACAAACGAACAGTATACCGATTGAACGCAGGGCCCGTCCGCGTCCTAAGGGTACACTGGCTATAATCGATCAGCTACCAAATCAATGCAAGAGGTATACACGTCGTGGCTGTGAATAGGTCTTTGTATTAAACTTAGAACTCTGTTCTGAAAACGATTCAACGATAGAAACTATTCAAACATTAACCTGACTGTATTTACATATGCGTATGCACAGCCATGTCATTGCTACAATGAATGTACATTCGGCTGTTGCCACTTTTATTACATAAGCCTTTTCAAAATGTTTCCATGCTAAATGTTTCCAAAAAGAACAAAAACTAAAATGAAAATGGAACGAGCTGCTGTTGCTGCTTTTGTCTGCCAGAGTGCCCTGCTTTGACTTGAGTTGACCGTGTACATAGGAGGTTCGATTCGGCTGGGAGATAGGTGTTTTTCCATGCTTGGATATTCTGCTTTTCGCCCATGCCTTTCGTTCTAGCTCATCTGCTGCGCCACATGTCAAACGATAAGCTCATTACAGGATGTGGGTACTTCCTGTAATCATTTCATCAAAAACTTCTAATTCTTCAACATAAAACCCCTAAATCAATTTCTATGCAATTTAATAACTATAGAACTATTAATAATCAATTTTCAAGGATTTTGAGGGATATATGATGAAAATGAATGGATAAATGATATGTTTTTGGGAAGGAAAAAGGGGTCTTGGGATGATACCAACAATGGGGTTTAATGAAATTAAAACAAAAGCGCCCAGGAGTCGTGAAACATAGGTTGATGCGGGACTTTTTTGAAGTATTTAAAGCAAAATGCACAGGCACTGGGAAAAGGGTATAAAGGGGTTTTGTGTAGAGATTAAGCGGGAAACAAAGGAAAAGGAAGCCATAAGGGTGCATTCGAAGTTTGATTAAATATGGGTTTACATAGGGTTTAATAAGAAAACAGGGATTAAGAGGTGATGAGGGAAAATAACGAGAATGAAGGGGAAGAACAAATCCACTGCTACGAACCTCTTGAAAGCACAAGCAGCACTGCCAAACCTGCTTTTTACCCATCAAATGCTGCAAACTATAACAGAGCTAACAGGGACAACCGTTTCATGGGCGGGTTTTGGCAGGAGCTTTTCCGGTTGGTGGGGACGGAGTTGACACCGAGTACCAGTTATCACCCACAGACAGACGGGCAGACAAAGATAGTTAACAAGTGGCTGGAGGGCTACTTGTGTAACTATGTCAGTGGGCAGCAGCAAGCATGGCTGAAGTGGTTGCATCTGGGGAGTACTACTACAACACTTCACATCACATGTCCATTGGTATGTCACCATTCTATGCCTTATATGGATATCATCCTTTATCTTTTGCTGACATGATGTTGGTGATAGCAAGGCTCCTAGAGCCAAGATTTGGATCCAAGAGAGTCAGGATGTCCTTCGAGCTCTCAAGGATAATATGGCTATAGTGCAAAACCAGCAGAAGCTGTATGCCAACAGGGATCGAGTGGAGAGACAATTTGAGGTAGGGGACATGGTCTACCTACGATTACAGCCATACCGACAATTGTTACTGAAGCAAAAGGGGGCTGAGAAGCTCAAGCCCCGCTTTTATGGGCCATACAGGGTGATACGCAGGATTAGACAGGTTGCATATGAGTTGGAGCTGCCCCAAGGCAGCAAGATCCATAACGTTTTTCATGTATCATGCCTGAAGAAGGCATTGGGGCAGCAGGTGAGAGTGACATATGAGCTACCACCCATGGATGATGAGGGGCATTTGGTATTGCAGCCGGAGGCTATCATTGATACCAGGGAGAGGCAGCTGTGAAGCAGAACGGTTTGGGAATTCTTGGTGAGGTGGAAGAATTTTCCGGATGAGGATGCCACTTGGGAGAGTGAGAAAATCTTGCAACATCCATCACTTTAGTTGCTTGAGGACAAGCAACATTTTGCCGGGGAGACTGTAATATTCCTAATTAGCCATGGTTAATTGGAATATTCGATTTTACTTAATTTTTGCCTTCTATAGTTATTTAAGAATAAAAAATTGAGGAAGGAGGACATAACTCACTTTGCGAATAGAAATTCACTTCCTAGTAGCACAACGTTGTGACTTAAAGGGGAGCCAAGGGGGCCAAGGGGGACACAGAGATGGAGCCCACGTAGACACTTGGAGGGACTGCGCAGGAGGAAAGAAATACGTGGCAAGAGGGGAATTACGTTGGAGGAGGTGAGCCTTGGGATTGAGAGAGGCAAAGGCTATAAAAGAGAGAGAAGCCCCCTCATTTTGATCATTCAGTTATGAGCATTTGTGATAGTCATTTAGACTTAGAGCACACTGGCTGTTTAGCTAGTCTGCAACACTGTTTAGTGCATTAAGTGTCTCCGTTCGGAGATCTCACCCTTAGCCCTGGCGGACTTCGACTGCCTGCTCGGGCAAGGTATTTCCATTGGCATTTTAGCAGTAGTTTCATCGGCATTTTGGAGGACTACGCAACACTAAGGGGGATGACGCAGTTCTTTCTGGCAAGAGTCTGAGTTGAGGGTTTGCAGTAGGATTTGTGCTGAGAGATAGAGCAGGGGATCAACCCTTGCATATTGGAGAGTTCTGGCAGAGGTTTCAGGCAGATTTTTGGAGGGTATCATTCAGTGGCAGTGCAGAGCATTGAGGGATAGCGCAAAACCCCAAGGGGCTGATTTTCGGGGATCGGCCATTCCAGGAGAGCTTTCTGTGTTTTTTTGGGTTTCTTGAGTAAAGTCCGATTCCAGAGTTTCAGCCCTTTTTTAGGAGGGGAGCAGCCCCAAATCCTCATTTGATTGCTGGCAGCAGCAGTAGCACGGCAGTTCTCCAGCAGCTTGGACGCGGTTCAGAGAGGGGCCATTCCTTTGCTATTCTAAGTGTATTTCTTCACTTGCCTTGTGCAAGTCGAGGTGCCATCTTTCTGATCACCTCCTGTACTCATTCTATTACTCAGTATAATAAAATGGCTTAGCATTTCTCTCTGCATTTCTTGGGTATCTGCTTATGGTTATATTGTTATATGTTGCACCATTGTTATTTGTATCTCTTTGAGCATTCTCGGCTATTATACCACTTGTGTGTTTCTCCTATACTCTTAGACAGAGTCTGGAAAGGGCCAGGTAGCCTCCGGATCTCGTCCTCTTTTCAGAGGCGACATATCTGGTAAATGCCCTCCCAGTCCATCTCTGGTTGGAGTTTGCTTGTGCTTGAAGAATATTCCTAATAAGGGATATTACATTCAATAATTGGACTGGACGAGTGGAATGTCTTTGTCATGCATGCATGTCAGTGTCTATGTGGTATTTATGCATGCATTTTCATGGTTATGGTTGTCGTGCATGAGGTCATTGTATGTAGTTGGTGTTATCATCCATGGAGTTGGTATATTGATATGCTTATGTATATACATGTATCATGCTAATCTGGATTGATTTTGTAGACGACATAGCCTCCCTTGAAATTCCCTGAAGTATGTTGATTATGTCTATATTTGGTTATAAGACATGGTATGCTTACAAGAAGTAGAAGATCAAGATGACTAGCGAAATAATGGACTATAGTTCACAGGATTCTCCCTATATATCAAATGAACAACATGGTGATGACTACTCGCATGACATAACAGATACATTGAGAATTTTAAAAGTAGAGATCAAAAGTTGTAAGGAAGATAATGATAGGATCATTCAGTCATAGGAAAGACTTGCTAGAGCACATTAAAATCAAGCAGTGGTTAATGCAGTCATCTTTCAGAGTCTATTAAATTTGCATAGGTAAGGACCACTTAGGATTAATCATGGACAGGAGGAAAGGACCAATAGGGCATATGGCAACATGTCTCAATCAAGATACATGTTTGGCAAGGATGACACAGTCAGAGATGGGAGGTTCTTGGATACACCTGATAGGAGGGGTAATGACCATGGGTTCTATTCTAGTTCTGGTTCAAAGAGACAACATCGTCATCGTCGTCACCATCCGTATAGGAAGAGTGAAAAGTAGTACTTGTTAGAGGAGTTCAAGAAAGAAAATAAGTCAGAAGATGCAGAAGCTTGGTTGCTTGGGATGAATAATTTTTTTAGATTGCATGATTATTCAAAGAATATGACAACCATGATAGCTAATTTCAATATTAAAGGAAAAATAAACATTTGGTGGGAATATGTGAGGAATGTCAGAGGCATTAGGGAAGAGGAGATGACTTGGAGTGAGTTTGAGAGACTTTTAAGGAAGAAGTACTTATCTGAAAGATACTATTATGACAGGGCAAGGGATTTCTATGAGTTGAAGATGGGATCTATGACCGATGAGGAGTACACTAGCAGATTCTTGGAGTTTTTGAGATACGTGCCTTGTATTAAAGAGGAGAAAGTGAAGATTCAGAGATTCATCAGTGGGTTGCCAGTATCATTCAAAGACAAGATTGAGTTTGATGAGTCTAGATCGCTAGAGGAAACCATCATAAAATTGAAGCATTGTTATGCGCAATCGAAGTGCAATACTAATTCTAAGAAGGATTGGAAAGGTAATGATAATAATAAAGGAAAGTGGGCTAAGAAGAGAAGAAAACCTTAGGATACAGATGATAAGGAGAGTGCAACACCATACAAGGAATTCAATGTAGTTGAAAGAGGATAAGGATTTTGGTATGAGGGCCAGAACAAGGGTGATGGCAAGAAGCCTTTATAGTGTTGTACTTGTGGAAAGGATCATCACAGGAGAGATTGTCCACAACATCAGGGTGGCAAATCGCAGATCTACAGTGCTCAGGAGGCACAAACAGTTGGGGATGTTGGAAAAAGTATTCCTCAGATTTATGCAACATTGGATAATAGGTAGGTTGATCATCAAACATCTATTATCGAGATGGAAGGTAAGCTTTGTGATCAATTTGTTTCTATTTTGATTGACCTTGGATCTAACTATAATTATATCAGTCCTGACCTGGTGGATAAGTGTTGCTTGAATAAAGAAGTGCATGTAGAGTCTTGGTTGGTGTGGTTGGCTACAGGTACCAAAAAAAAAGGTTCATCATTGGGTAAGATATTGAGCATCTAATTCAAACTGTATGTCTACATCAGCACATCTAAATGTGCTTTCGTTGGGATCATACAATATGTTGTTGGGTATGGATTGGTTGTACATTCACAAGACTAAGGTAGATTGCTACGATAAGGCTATTGAGTGCTTGGATGATGATGGGAGAGGAGAATCTTTCAGGGTAAGAAGAAGCCTACATCAGTGAGGATGGTTACAACTATGCAGGCAAATTGTAGTAGTGGGAAAGGGTGTGTATTCTTTTCAGTTTATATTTCCAATGATAAAAGGAAAATATTTTGAGTATGTTGAAGTCTTGAAGAGGTACCCGATTTTACAGCAGTTTTAGGATGTGTTTCCAGTAAAGATCTCAGAGTTACCACCTCATAGGGAAGTGGACTTTTCTATTGAGTTGATGTCGGGAGCAACACCAACATCGAAGGCACCTTACATGATTCACGCTCCAAAGTTTGTGGAACTGAAGTTGCAGTTGAAGGAAATTCTTGACAAAGGATATGTTAGGCCAAGTGTGCTGCCTTGGAGTGCACCAATGTTGTTTGTGAAGAAGAAGGATGGTACTCTCAATTTGTGTATTGACTATGGGCAGTTGAACAAGGTGACGATTAAGAACAGGTACCTTTTGTAGTGGATTGAGGATTTTTGATCAGTTGAAGGGAGCAACAATGTTCTTGAAGATTGATCTGAGATCAATATATCATTAGGTACACATCAAATAAGAGGACATCTACAAGACTACTTTCTAGACCAGGTATGGGAAGTATGAGTTTGTTGTGGTTCCTTTTGGTTTGACTAATGCTCCAACTAATTTCATGTGTTTGATGAATAGTGTGTTGTGTCTTTATCTGGACAAGTTTGTGATAGTATTCATTGATGACATATTGATATATTCTAAGAATGAGGAAGACCATGTAGGACATCTAGCAGTAGTGTTGAGATTGCTAAGAGAGCATCAGTGGTATGCCAACCTTAGTAAATGCAGTTTCTTTCATAACAAAGTTCATTACTTGGGGTATGTTGTTTACAAGGATGGTATAGCAGTGGACTCGGAAAATATCATAGCTATCATGGAGTGTGAAACTCCTAGGAATGTAGATGAGGTCAGATCATTTGTGGGATTAGCAGGTTATTACAAGAGGTTCATCAAGAAATTCTCAAGGATTGCCTATCTTAGTACATCTTTGTAGAGAAAAGGAAAGAAATCTGAATGGACAAAGGAATGAACAACTAGTTTTGAGTAGTTGAAGTAGTTGCTTACAAATGCTCTGGTCTTGAATATTGCAGATCTAGACAAAGTGTTTGGGGTATGTACAAATGCTTGCAAAAGAGGACTTGGTGGAGTCCTGATGCAGGAAGGACAAGTAGTCACCGTGTAGTATGTTATGAGTCAAGGAAATTGAATGAGCATGAGCATAACTATGTGACGCGTGATCTTGAGTTGGCAACAATTATTCATGCATTGAAGATGTGGAGACACTATCTTCATGGTAGGAGGTTCCTTTTGATGAGTGATCATAGTGGGTTGAGGTACTTGTTTGACCAACCTAATCTAAATGCCAGAAAAGTTAGGTGGTTGGCTACAATCAATGAGTTCGACTTTGAGATCAAGTACATTAAGGGTAAAGAGAACATGGTTGCAGATGCTCTTATCGAAATAGTACATGTAAATCACATTCCATCTATGAGTTCATATGAGACATATATATAGGATCAGATCTTACAGGCAAGACAACAGGATGGCAAGTACCAACAGCTTAAGCATAGGTTACAACAACAGGATACAAGCGAACAAGATGGGGATTATCATCTTACGACAAATGGCTTGGATAGATTTAAGGATAAGATCTATGTGTTGGACAACAAGGAGCTCAAGAAGATTATCTTGAGGGAATTTCATGTTAAGTCGTGTTCAGATCACCCGGGATATCAAAAGACATTAACAGTGGTTAAGAAGTTCTACCATTGTCCGAACTTGAAGAAAGAGGTGGTTGAGTTTGTCGCAAGGTGTTTGGATTGTCAACAGGTAAAATTAGGGTGTAAGCAACCAAGTCATTTATTGCAACTGATTCTGAGTCCATAGTGGAAATGAGAGGTCATTTCCATGGATTTCATTACAGATTTGTTGAGGACATCTAGACAACATGATTATATTATGGTTGTGGTTGACATGTTGACTACGATAGCTCACTTCATTCTAATGAAGTATACGAATTCAGCCAGTGAGGTAGCTCAGGTCTTCATCAGGGAGATAGTAAGATTGCATGGTATTCTTAGGAAGATTGTGTTAGACAGAGATGCCAAGTTCACTTCCAGGTTTTGGAAGGAGTTGTTTGCAGGTTTTGCGATAGAGTTGGCTTTTAATACAACTTATCATATGCAAATAGATGGATAAACAAAGAGGGCTAACAAGATTTTTGAGGACATGTTGAGGATGTACGTCATGAATCAACATCGGAAGTGCGAAGAGTATCTTCCACCGGTGGAGTTTGCGTATAATAATGAATATCAGGAGTCCCTGAAGATGAGTCCATTTGAGGCACTTTATGGGCAAAGTTGTAATACTCCTATAAGCTGGAGTGATCCAGCGAATAGGGTATTGATTGGACCAGATATGTTGGTAGAGATGGAATAGGAATTTAAGGTTATCAAGAAGAATATAAATGCAACACAAGATAGGCAGGAGAAATATGCAGATCAACACGGGTATTTAAGGAGTTTCAAGTTGGGGAACATGTGTACTTGCGCATCAAGCCCAAGAAGAGCTCCTTGAGGATTGGATCATGTGTAAAGTTGGCACCTCGGTATTGCAGGCCTTTCGCGATCCTTGAGACGATTGGACCGGTGGCCTACCGACTTACACCGCCTCTGATAGTGAAAGTCCATGGTGTTTTCCATGTGTTGTTCCTTAAGAAGTATGTGAAAGTTGGTGTTCATGTGATTGACTAGTTTGTATTGCAGGTAGAACCAAAAGGAGAATTCCAGCTGGAACCTCAGTGCATTTTTCAATGAAATATGCTCATGCTCCGGAATCGAGCAAGTTAAAGTGTAGTGGGGGCACTTTGGGCCCGATGAAGCTACATGGGAGATGGTTGATCAGATGTGGACTATGTATCCTTCTCTATTCGTCAGTTGAGCAAATGTATTATGATATATGTTTTGATGTTTTGTTTTGGTTATTTCTATATATGCATATGTATGTAAATACCACATTGAGTTGTGTTATAAAGCTCCAATAAACGGTATGGTGTTCATGATATGTTGGTTATGTATCCAATAATATGATATGATGTAAATGTTGTATCAAGTTGTGTTATAAAGCTCCAAGGGCAGTATGTGTTTTGTTGGTTTATAAGTGTCATTGAACACCGATGACAATGTTCCCCCAAGGAGGAGCGGTTTGTAACAACCCCTGGTTGATTTCTTATGTAAATAAGAAAAATAAGACCAACGTCATAGGACACATATTCCAAGCTGAATGTTGGGCAAAACATAGCGATGGGTATCACTTGTGACTAATAAATGGCTATGGAAATTAGCAAAGGCATTGGCAAAAGCATTGACAAAAGCAAAGTGGAAATAATTGACATTTATTTATGAAAATCAAGGAAAATAAGAGAAAAGGGAGGTGAAGGGTGGTATATTTGCATGAGGAGGAAATTGAAAGAAAAGTGAAGGAAATTGAATTAAATAGAGGCCTCAATGATAAAAAGGCTTTTGAGGATTAGTTCACAATTTTTCTTTTAAGTTTTGGCTTAGCTTTTGTCAGTTTTAGCTTGGAGCTCTCTTTTATTCTCTCATTCTCTCATACTCTTGCACACTTAGAGTTTTCTTGGAGGACTCTAGTTTCACTTGGATTGGAGAAAGAAGGAAAAGGAAATCAAGAAAGCTCAAGGGGACAACGGGAACAACAACTACAGTCGGATTGATTTGCAAGTAACAAGTTGCATGTATGATTTCCTTGTTGATTCATGGATGCATGATATATGAATGCAATTATCTGGTTATGTTTTATCATTGGCATCTAGGATTGCCTGGATTGACAGTGGTTTTTGCCTTTCCTTTCCATTTCCTTGATAACCATGGTGTTGTGGTTTTTCCATTTGATTATTTTATGGTTGGTGCTCATAATTCCTTATGGCAGTGGGTTGGAAAAAATGTTCTGGAATCCCTAAAACAACTTGGGTTGAGTTACTAGTCCTAGAGCGTAGGTTGGACAAATAATCTAGAGCCCTTGGTGGGTTGAGTTACTAGTCCTGAAGTGAGGTTGAACAAACACTTTGGATCCTTGGAAGGTTGTGGGTTGAGATACTAGTTCCTGGAGTCGTAGACAACTTGAGTAGAGACCGATTTGGTTGGTGTTAGTGATGTTTGTCGGTGAGGTGGAATCACTAGTTGAGGGTTGAGGTGGTTTGGCCTCTTGAAGCCCTGATTTGGTTTTGTTTGTTTTATTCCATGAGATCTCACATTCATGCTTGAAAAGGGTGATTGGATGAAAGAGAGATTTGGTTAAGCCTAATCTATGGTCGGTGGTACGTGGAAATCCCTAACTTGATTGAAATCCTCAAATGTTAATAAGAGTTTCTTCCTGTACTTGGATTCATGTATATTTGTAAAAATTATGTCAACAATATTATGACTGAGTTGCCATGGTTTATATGTTGGTTATTTTTTGGTTATATGTTGTTCATATGATGTGTATCTTCTATGGCTCATGTTATGAATGGTTTAACTATTGATCAATTGATGAATGTATGGACTAATAAGTGTTGTTGCAACTATGTGGAGAGGGCATAGGGCCTTCTCAGTGATTCTCAAATGAATCTCAGACTTTTATGATCATAAATGCATTCATGACTTGTAGCTTACATGTTTGCCACGTGTTTGACGAAACGTCGGGCAGTCTAGGTCAAATTCTGCCTTCAAGTTTGTACGTTTAGCATTGTTGTCATGTCATTATTAATTCTTAGATTTTTCAGGAAGTTTTGGGCAGTGGTCTGGAGGCTGACCCAAAATATAGGCTCAGATCTCAGGACAACACCCTCTGAACTGGACAATTTTGGTCACAACCACACTAAGACAAGCTTGTGCATATAGTTGGAGACCTATAACCGCATGGAGGCCTTGTCATGCATGTAGTTGGGGGTTAGTGCGTGTGAAATGTAGCCCTGACTCAAGGTTTGGTTACCTGGGTTGTTTTTTGGCCCTTGAGTGTCCTATAGCCTTGAGGGATGAGGTGAGTTGTCCGTTGTTGGCCCCTCATTCATAAATGAATCTTGGAGGTTGGGTCATGTCATAGTAACTCTTCATCTCATGTTTACCCTGGCCGACTGGTGAAACTGGGTAAATGTGGGAGGGGTGGTTACAATTATGATGACCTTTGAGGTTCTCACTAGGTATATCTTCCTAACATGTTAATGTGACTCTCATCTTGGGACCTATAACATCTACTCCTTCCCTAAAGTCATGTACTTAAAATATTTGTAATGTATCACATTATAGCTCCTAACAATCATTAATTGTCATATCAACTTGATCTTGGTAATAACATTGTCTTGTTGAAACTTTGGGTTCAACCCCTAAATATTTATTTTTATTTTCTAAATAGACAAGGGGTTCTAAAACCCCTACAGACCCTTATTAACTTCTTCATTTCATTGTAGAGAGCTTTTTCACATATTCAACAATTCTTCCCTTGAGCTAAATATCGACTTTGGGATTATATATATGTGTGTGTGTGTGTGTGTCATTTTATTGCCTCTAAAAACTCCAACTTGGTATAGATTAACATTACAAACAAGAGGTTTATGCTTTGATAAGTATACTACCCATAAAATAGTGCCAATAAGCATATGGGAGTTCAAGTAAAGCTAGAATTTTTCAATATTTCGTATAGCCATTTTAAAAGCAATGAGGCACCCAATAACTAGTTGCTATAAGTAGGAGATATATAATAAAGTGTTGATTGCCAGGGTTTGTAGTTTTCTTAAATGGCATCGTGTGTCCCAATGCTCTACTAAGCATCTTCTTATCTCATGAACCCTAAAGTGTCTAATTTATTTGTACACCCAATGATGATTAAATTGGCACGATAGGCAACTACCTTGGCATCCTCACAATTGCCCTCACATTTTTCAAAATGCATGGAGGGTCTAAATCTCCCCCATAACTGGTAGAGGAAACACTAGTGGAATGAAGCAATGAACAACTTCACAACTAAGATGCATTTGGAACAAGGTTTATACACTATAGAGGAAGCATTGACACTTGGGGAATCAAGGAGGAGTGTTTTTGGCCTCCTTTCCGTCACGATGCATGAATGTGAATGAGGGAAGTTGGTAGGTAGGAAAAGGATCAATGCCATCTCTCCTCCTCATTAAATTGACATGGCCATTAAGGGGTGAGGATTAGTTCCACTTTGGAACCTTTTGAATTTTTGGTTTTGCATAGTCATGGGTGTGGGGTTGGGGTACTTTAGGTGAACCCATCCTTAGCCAACATGAGATTTCCTTCCCCAATAATGGATCCATAATTTTTTTTTTCATTTGCTTTATACCAAAGAACATGTAAGGGACATGTTTTCTAAAAATTCATTAGGAAGAGGTTGATGTTTAGAGGATATAGGAGATGGATGAAATGGAGGTGGCATTGAGTCTTTTAAAAGCCTTGATGACTAGTACTGAGTCTCCTTGAACTAAAGTCTTTATTGAGTGAAGGAATTAAGAAGGGTAAGACCTTGCCATACAATTAATGCTTCAACTTGTTTTTTGAAGCTAGTCTAAGCCCCCATTTGAAGTAGGTTATCCATGGTCATTTAAGGCTTATGAAGACCCTCCACACTTGCAACCCCTACGCATGGAGGCAATATTCACAATGAGTCGAGCTATGGATAAAATAACTCAAAATAGTACATTTAACTTTAAAACTAAACTTTTAATATCATATTTCCTTATCATATGCTAAATATTAATATCACATTTAATTTTATGTTTCTCCATAACAATTATTAAAAACTAATAATCATTTAAAAAACTTATAATTGAAAGAACATCATAACTAATTCCAAATCACCTTATACAAAAACACAATATAATATTTATGTATAAAAATGATATTAACAATGAATAAAGTTTTTTAGTATGTAGGTTTTCACAATCATAATTATGTTGACGTTGAGAGTTTCTTTTGGAATACTGTGCATTATCAATGAGGTGCCTGACATTTTGAGTGAACACTTCACCCATCTTCAAGAACAAAAAACTATGTCACTGGGTGAAATATTTACCGAAAACATCGAACACCTCACTGATACTACATAATATTCCAGAAAAAATGCTCAACATCAACACAATAAATAAAGTTCTCATAAATTTATTTAAGATGCAAACTTTTAAAATTGTTTTTTCTCTGTCGCAAATAATAAATCTAAAAATTAATATATCAAATATTTAGTCATACATTTATTACATAGTTATATTTAGTACTAAAACATTTTTCACAATGCATCATAACTTTTATCACCATATTAAACAACTTTAAGCATCACCTATACCCTTGACACATAATTATTATGTCTGCCACTATGCTGGTATATTGCAATGGGTAAATGTCTGACTATCTATTAATTTAGTAAAACATTTCATATATTTTCCAATTTTCTAAAGTTTAACTTCAAAAAAAATCATTTTTATATTCTATAATAATTATTTTATTCAAATTTAGATTGGCTATCTATTTTTACATGTTATTGGCCATTACATGGGGAATTGGGTCATGTTGCAATTAATGATAGCAAGAGTACATACGTCACATCACCGGTGAGAGATTGTTGGGCTTGTTATTGGCCATTGTTGGGGAGTTGTATACAAGATGGTTAGAGAGGGTTGTGGGGCAAATATTTATGACAAATTTGCCAAAAGGTTCTATCCATATCTTATTCTTAATCTCAACCCGATCTCAACGCACATGAACATGATTCATTTGCAGCGGTACATTGAAAGTCTCTAATTCTTCCATTGATACGTTACAGATTCATACAATGGCACGTTTGTCTAGCCATTTGATCATCCAAAGCTTGTAATTTAATTCTTATTTTGAAGAAGCAAATGACAACCATAAATAAACCTCGACAATATTGTTGCATACAAATTCAAGTGGAGAAGGAATGTGTCTATAAATTTATTAGCTTTTAACATGTAAAGATCATTTTTAAAATTACTTTTACTTGATTATTATTTTTATATAAAATATTATACTTAAAAAATACAATATATTTTTTTGTAAGTTTGGTGGGTGTTAGGATATTCCGACACATAGGAAATAGTTAAGTACAACTTGGTCTAGTATAGAGTTAGGTAAAGTGGTAAAGTGTTTCTTTACTATGTACATTTTGTAACTTACAATCTGACGGTCACGATATGTAGTGATCCGACGGTTCATTCTCTCCTCGGTATTACCGACACTTGATCCGTGGCTTAACACCCGATTGGTCCATGATCTCTATTTAAAGAGCATGGAGGGTCATTTGTAGGGTAATCCGTCTATGAGAGAAGCATATGTAAATTTTCATTCTTTTATTAATAAATTGCCTGAAGTGGCCGCGTTGGCTTAGGCCGTGGACTGTTTCCCTCTTTTAGGGTTTTAACCACGTCAAAATACTGGTGTATTGATCTGTGATCTGTTTGTGAGCGGTGTCCTTTGGTGTTCTATCTGATGAACTTACCCTATAAATTCCTACATGGTATCAGAGCTATTTGAGGGCTGCGTCCGTTGGTGATCCAAATCTGAAGCCAGTAGAACTGCATCCGACTACCGTTTCCTAGATCTACTGTTTCTGACTACTTTCGGGCCGAGAGGACTGCTCTATTGTGTTGGGAGCATCTGTTCCAGTGAGGAACCCCTTTCGTTTCACGTGAAAAGGTTTCCGGTAGCCCTAGCTGCGTCATTTTTAAGATCTGGAGGTATACATTATTTGCAGTTTACAATTATTTTCTCTCTGTTTATTTCGGTTTTCATTTTATTTAGCTTTTTTTTTATTACCGGATCTATACCTTTCATTTCTGCGTATGCTCTTTGCCCTGAGACTCTGTGCGATCTGGGCAAATCAGAAACAGAAATGAAGGATTTTTCTCATGCGTATGCTCTTTTCCACTGCGCCTTAGTGTGATCTCGGAAAATCAGAAACATTGAAGAAAATATTTAGTTTCCGGCTAAAGCTAACTTTGAGCCGCAAGGTTCGTTTTTTTTTTGCATGTCCGTGTTGGGTTTTGTGTTTTTTGTTTTGTAGGTAAAAAGAGCTTTCTCAAAGCAAGCACGTAACCCAAAGCATCAACCCCCCCCCCCCCCCCCCTCTCTCTCTCAAAATTTTTGTATAGCTCACTTGGTGCAAAGCTAATTTATGAGAGTAGAGGTCTTGGGTTCAAGTCTTCATTTTTTGGGGGCGGAATTTTCATTTCCGCACATTCTCGCACTTCGTCGGCGACTTCATCAAATTTTCTTCAAAAAGCCATAACTTCTTCATCCAGAAGCCGTTTTCAGAACCGTTTTTTTTTTAAACAGACTAATTTTTCGATATCTTTCCATTGAAACACTTAGTTTCAACATCTATAGCTTCAGTTTTTTTTAAATGGAAATTCCATGCCAAGTTATTCTTGACAGCACCAACTACTTCCAATGGTGGTCCTACATTGTGGATTTACTTAGAAGTAAAGGTCTTTACAGAATAGCCACAGGCCAAGAGACCAAACCGAAAGATGAAGACAAGGCATCTAAATGGGAAAATAGGCAAGACCAAGCATGTGGGTTGATAGGGATGTCTATTTCTCCAGATCTTAGATTCCATATTGCAGAACTTGATACTCCCGAGGAAGCAATGAAACAGATTACTAAAGTCTTTGGAATTAAAAATGAACTTAAAGCCCATCAACATGAAAATGAATTGCTTACATTGGACCCCAATAATTTTTCTTGCATTGAAGATTTTTTGTCCAAGTTAGACTTCTCTTGGAAGGTGTTAAGGTTAAGAAAGAAGATAGTAACCTTATCTACTCCATTCTTACTAAGTTGGGACCAGCCTATTCTGTGTTTGTTTCCACCTTCCATTCTACAAGAGAAGCCTTCATTTCTCAAGGACAAACCTACAAGTCCCCTTCCTTTGATTCCTTTTGTGATTCTTTAATAAGAGAACAAGAAAAACTCTTACACCTTGGTCTTCTTCACCTTGGAAACTCTTCTAAGAAAGCGTTAGCCGCCCAGCAACAACCAACTCCAAAGAATCCTAAGAAGTTGTATCCTAAAAAGAATGGTCCTAAACCAAACAAGGGTCCTAAGCAATTTCAGCCTCAAAATGATAAGACAAATAAAAACAAAGGGAAGAAGACTGATAGACATTGCAACTTTTGTAATCGAGATGGTCACTTAGAATCCAAATGCTTTAAGAAGATGGAAGCCTTGGAAGCAGCAATGAAGAAGCATAACATCCATTTGGAGCAATCTTCAACTTCAACTTCATCTTCAGGAATGGCACTTTCTGCATGTGGTTGTCAAGCATCTCGGTCTGGCTATGCACTAAATGTATCTTCTTCTTCTCATTCTCATGAGTGGCTCATTGATTCTGGAGCTTCTTATCACATGGCAAAAAACAAAGCCATGTTTTCTTCTTTAAATGATTGTAACACCAAAAATATATATGTTGGTGATGATAGATCTCTTAGTGTTGTAGGGACTGGAACTGTTCATCTAGACAATGGTCAGTTTAATGATTTATTATGTGTTCCAACCTTATCCTGCAACCTTCTATCTGTATATCAGATAACCCATTCAGGTGAAGGTAAAATCGTTGAATTTTCACCTCACGATGTTGTAATTAAGGACCTAAGAGATCCTAGACAGATTTTAGCTACTGGCATTGCTGATGATTCTACAAGGTTGTATAAGTTTCACAACTTTGGGTCATCAAATCTTCCCTCAGTATTTGTTGCTCATAATGATGAAGTGAGCAAACTTTGGCATGAGCGATTTGGTCACTTAAACTATCGTTCTCTTCAGAATCTATGTAAAGAAAATATGGTGACAGGTCTTCCAATGGTATCTTGCAGAGATGGTGTTTGTTCCGGATGTGTACTCGGAAAACATCATCGGGACAGTTTTGAAAAACGTGCCTCTTGGCACACCTCAGCCCCTTTACAGCTTGTGCATAGTGATTTATGCGGTCCACTTCTAG
The DNA here is from genome assembly GCA_031772625.1 of Pinus tabuliformis. Classification (NCBI taxonomy): domain Eukaryota; kingdom Viridiplantae; phylum Streptophyta; class Pinopsida; order Pinales; family Pinaceae; genus Pinus; species Pinus tabuliformis. The sequence continues at coordinate 875,745,004 of CM062820.1, read as the reverse complement.
TTGCTTCATTCTCTGGCTACAAGTATTTCTTAACTTTCATTGATGATTTCTCTAGACGCACTTGGGTATACTTCTTAAAACTCAAGAGTGAAGTATTTTACATGTTCTTGGCCTTTAAGGCATTTGTTGAAAAACAATTTGGACATCAAATTCTTAAGCTAAGATCTGATAATGGCGGAGAATATGTTAAAAACACATTCATCAACTTTTGCACTGAGAATGGAATTCAAATGCAACATACTGTTCCATATACTCCACAACAAAATGGTGTAGCTGAAAGGAAGAATCGCACCTTAAAGGAAATGGCTAATTGTATGCTTCAATCTAAAGGACTTAGTCTTAATTATTGGGCAGAAGCAATTAACTGTGCAAATTACATAATAAATCGCACTCCTACTAAGGTTTTAAAGAATATCACTCCAGAAGAAGCATGGAGCTCAATCAAACCAGATGTAAGTCACTTTCGTGTTTTTGGAAGTGAAGCATGGGCCCATATTCCAGATGAGAAACATAAAGCTTTAGAACCTAAGAGTGAAAAATGTATTTTTGTTGGATATTCTAAAGATGTCAAAGGATATAGACTTATTCCACTTAAGTCCAAAAATGTTATCATTAGAAGAAATGTAAAGTTTGCTGAAAATATATCGGCCTGCGAGCCTAGTTCGGCGGATGTGCCACCTCTCCCTATCTCTTCTACTTTTGAAAATATTTCTTCTTCAGATGATGAAAGCGAGGATGAAAATCCTCCCCCACCTTCTCAGGATCCTCCTTCAGCTCCTCAGCTTCCAAAATGGGTCCATGCTACTTGGGATGCAGCAGGTGATCTTGCTGGTGATCCTACAGATCAGCGACGTACACGTTCTTAGTTCGAGAGAGCCTCTTCTTTACTGGCTCAAGCTTCAGTGAATTATGATCCTGACACCTTTGCAGAAGCTTCAGGCCATCCAGATTGGGAAGCAGCTATGAATGAAGAATATCATTCATTATTGACAAATGATACATGGGATCTTGTTCCTCTACCAAAGGGACGAAAACTTGTTAGATGCAAATGGGTTTACAGAACCAAGTATGGACCAGATGGGGAAGTTGATAAACATAAAGCTCGTCTTGTTGCTAAGGGTTTTTCACAAGTTGAAGGCATTAACTACACTGAAACCTTCTCCCCTGTTGCCAAAATGAACTCTATCCGCCTTGTTCTTTCCTTGCTGCTTCTTTCAAATGGGAAGTCCATCAGATGGATGTTAAATCCGCCTTCTTGCATGGGGACTTGCATGAAGAAATCTATATGGAACAACCTATTGGCTTTATACAAACAGACTCCAGCCTTGTATGTCGGCTTAAGAAATCCCTTTATGGTCTCAAGCAAGCTCCTCGAGCTTGGTATGCCAAAATGGATAACTTTCTTTTAGAATCTGGCTTCTCTGAGTGTCATTCTGACAATACTGTCTACACCAAGAAAGTGGGCAAGTCTCTTATCATTCTTGTTCTTTATGTTGATGATCTTATCCTGATTGGTAGTGATCCCAACCTTATAAACCATGTGAAGTCTAGCCTTAAAAGGAAGTTTGAAATGACAGACTTAGGACACTTACATTATTTTCTCGGTCTTCAAGTCTTGCAATCCAAGGAAGGTATTTCCCTTTCCCAGTCCAAGTATGCCTGTGATATTCTACGTCATTTTCACATGGAAGACTGTAAGCCAGCCCCTTCTCCCTTTCAGTCTGGAGTCAAACTTTCAGTCACTTGTACTTCTCCTGAAGTTGATGCTACCTTATACCGTCAACTTGTAGGAAAACTTTTGTATCTAACACATACTCGTCCTGACCTTTCCTTTGCCGTTGGCCTTGTTGCTCGGTTTATGCAAAACCCACATGAAAATCATTGGAAAGTAGCTAAAAGAATACTTCGTTATGTTCGAGGTACAGTTCAGTTTGGGATTCATTACAGTGCCGAAGCAGCTCCTCTATTGGTTGGTTTCACTGATTCCGATTGGGCTGGTGACCCTGATGATCGGAAGTCTACTGCAAGTTATGTGTTCACTCTTGGTTCAGGACCTATTACATGGGCTTGCAAGAAACAAGGTGCCATTTCTCTTTCTTCAGCAGAAGCTGAGTATCATGGTGCTGTAGAAGCTAGTAAGGAAGCCTTGTGGCTTCGTCAGATCTTGTTAGAGTTTGGCTTTCAGCAGCAGCATCCGACTACACTTTGGTGTGATAATCAAAGTGCCATTTAGCTATGCAAAGATCCAGTCCAACATCAGCGCAACAAACACATTGAACTGCACATGCACTTCATCAGAAAGCTCATTCACGACCATGTTCTTGAAGTGCAATATTGTTCAACAGATGATCAAGTTGCAAACATCTTTACAAAGGCTCTCACAGAGGTGAAGTTCACTAAACTTCGATTTATGGTTGGAGTTCAGGAAGTTGTCACTAGGGGGGATAGGCTCTAGTGCCTCCTTCCTTCTCATATTTTGTCATATTTGTAAATCCTTTAATCCTATCCCAAGTTGTCCTTAAGGGGGGATGTTAGGATATTTCGACACATAGGAAATAGTTAAGTACAACTTGGTCTAGTATAGAGTTAGGTAAAGTGTGTTTCTTTACTATGTACATTTTGTAACTTACAATCCGACGGTCACGATATGTAGTGATCCGACGGTTCATTCTCTCCTCGGTATTACCGACACTTGATCAGTGCCTTAACACTCGATTGGTCCATGATCTCTATTTAAAGAGCATGGAGGGTCATTTGTAGGGCAATCCGTCTATGAGAGAAGCATATGTAAATTTTCATTCTTTTATTAATAAATTGCCTGAAGTGGCCGCGTTGGCTCAAGCCGTGGACTGTTTCCCTCTTTGAGGGTTTTAACCACGTCAAAATACTGGTGTATTGATCTGTGATCTGTTTGTGAGCGGTATCCTTTGGTGTTCTGTCTGAGGAACTTACCTTGTAAATTCCTACAGTGGGATTATATTTTCATCATGTCCAATATATCACCCAAATCGAGGTGGGGAATTGAATTGATGATTTTACATCAAGTAGTGCCTTAACAAAGCATCCAATCATTGTTTATCCAAAACCTTATGAACACTTCAAAAATAATATATTAAAAATAAAAAGAAAAATTTAAAACTAGAAAAATTTAAAATAAGAAAATTTTAAAAATAATTTGAATATTTTTTTTTATAACTTAATAAAAAAAGCTTTAATTCCTTTTATGTAATAACTTAAAAAATATCAAAATAAATAAATAATATCAATTTCAAATTAAACACTAAATTTATTTTAATAAAAAATATAATATTTTTTTTAATAAAACATTGCCTAACTAATTTGACTTTAAAATTAAGATTTTTTATTATAATAAATTAAAAAATATATAAAAATAAATAAATAATATCAATTTCAAATTAAAAACCAAATTTATTTTAATAAAAAATAAAATTATTCTTTATTTTTTTAATAAAACATCACTTTAATTTTTTTTTTTTATTTTTTTAATAAAACATCACTTTAAATTTTTTATCAAGAGAGTTGTTTTTATTTTTAACATAAAATGAATATATAATGTAAGATAGTTGTTTTTATTTTTAATAAATAAGAGTGTTGTTTTTATTTATTTATTTAATATAAAATGAATATATCATGTAGGAGAGTTGTTTTTATTTTTTTATTTTTGTGTAAATCAACATTTTTATATTATTTCATAAAATACATAAAGTACAAAATGGTCTGCACGCATAGACTATAAAGAAACTTCCTTGCCCATTTACAACGATTATAATCCGCTAAAACTTTATCTGACGACCCCAAGGTCAACCACGCAGGGTAGCACAAAGAAACGCTAGAGACTACAAAACATTGTGCCCTCTTCAGCTGTACATGGATAGAAAGAAAGAAAGAGAGCCAGAGGGTCATCCTATAACCTAAGCAACCAGTCACCTTGAGACCAGAGACAAAACATTTCAAAACAAGAAGTGCAAACTAAAACTGAAAAGCCATTACAACTTAAGGATAACATAAACTTTGGTTGGAGCATCCGATTTGGCCGGAACAATTGAATTTCCAGGCTTGGGAGGGCACTGAGTGGTCCATTTCCCTTGACTGGTACCTATAGCTTCCTCTGAGAGCTCCCCCGCAGCTGAGGGATCCTGACGAATGGAGTGCCTAAGGAGACTGATTAGGACACTCATTTTCTTTGAGAGAGTGCCAACTTCCTGAACCAGGGCGCTGAGTTTGAAATCTAATGCGTCCAGTTTCGCCGTGTGCTCTGTAGAAATTAGGGCGATAGCTTGATGAGCTTGATTGATGTATTCCCCTTGCATGCTTATCGCCTTGGCTAACATAGTTTTCATCCTCCAGGCCTCTGCCTGAGTACGCACAAATTGAGTGGCCCGAGTGGTCGCAGTTCCCGGATCTTGAATCCATTCCACTTCCTTCTCCAAATCTTGCTCCTCCAGATGCTCTTCCTCCTCTGCGACAATCGCTTCTAGCTCTTCTATCTTGCGCTTTTCTTTGAGGGAGGTCCAGGTTTCATAGGAGTCTCGTGCTTTCTGAAGGTCTCTGTTAGCTGAGACATTTCAGCTTCCCTCACGAGCCATACTGCTATTGCGGAGCACAGAAACCTTGAGACTACTAAAATCACAACTGTTGCTATGTTGCATGCCGTGGGAAAGTAGAGTGTCACATTCCTGGTGGGAGGCCTTAGTTATAGTAGATGGGGACCTTGTTTGGCCTGAGGCTTTCCACTTCATCATCGGATAAGCGCATATCCTGCCATAATAACTGCTGCTCCAATTCCCACATTCCTGTTCATGATATGAATCCTTATTATTAACTTTGCCACGCTTAAGCCAATTTGTGGATTGCCAAGTGTCTTCCTTTGTGATTTGTTGTCGGCGTTACTCATATTTTTTGTTGGATGTGATTCTTGGTTCTAGCACTTTGTCCTTGTGTATTAATTCCCACTTCTTCTTTTGTACTTCCTGGGTCTACCGCCCATTACTCCTTCTGTCTCTCCGATTGATTGTCTTCATTTACCTTTTAAGGGGAAGTCCTTCGTACCCCTGCACCACTTCTTTCGTTAACTTATGTCTTGCCTCGATAGAGGTGTGCACCTATTCCGAAGTTTGATGCATGTGACCTCATGCCAACATGTGTCCGGGTAGGATGAGGGATTATCGATTCCGTAGTTGGCCAAATGATCTACCACTACATTCACCTTTCTTCTCACTGCATGAATGATTATCCCGTCCAGGCATGATAGGTGATCTGCGATGAGTTCTGTAACCTTGGCAAACCTCTAATGCTTCGTGACCTTGCTCGATTTGGCTCCTATATACATTTTTCTTGTTGTCGTGATCACCAGTTGAGAATCCCCTTCCACCATGGTGGCTCCAGCTTTCAGTGGCCAAAGAATTCTCAATCCTTGCTCTAGCACTGCAAATTCCATTTCGTTATTAGTCCCTTCACCCAACGATTGACTATATATATGTTGAATTTCTCCTTTGTTGTCTCTAAGAACACCGCCAATGCCTACAAGCCCCGGATTTCCTCTAGAGGCCCCGTCAAAGTTGAGTTTGAGGAAGCCTGTAAGTGGAGGAATCCAAGTATTCACGTTGGTACTTTGTTGCTGTCACTGATTTGATGAAAACGTGATGGTTCCCATATCAATATCAAATGCTTTCAGAATCTGTAAGTCCGAGATTGAGATGTTCTTGTCCTGTTCTGCTTTCCCTTTGGAGAGAACTGTTTGTTTAATGTTTTCCAAAATTGTATCTTTTGTAAAGTTTGTGCTTCAGGTTTCATTTTGGAAGACTCGCCTGTTTCTTTCTTTCCAAATCGTCCATGCTATAACCCTGGGATAAGTTTCCAAAATGAATTCACTGTTTGGGTATTAGAGAAATTACCTCTCCAATTCTCTATGGTTTCCTGAATTGAATTCCTTACCCTATCCGTTCTCTTAAGAATGGTTTCCATCCAATTCCAGAGGCTGTCTGTCCATTCGCAAGTATTGAGGAGGTGATTCATGGTTCCCTCCTCAATTCCATGCATGGGGCATTGAGATTGGCCTATGAACCCTTTTTTCCTAAGGTTCTCCCATGTAAGCGTTTTGCGATGCATCAGGAGCCAGAGGAAAATATTGATCTTCGGCCATAGTTGAGCGTCCCACACTTTGCTGTGCCAATTGACTTTTTCTTCATGCTCAGTTCCTTCTATATAGATTCTTGCTTCTTTGAGTGTGAAGTTGCCCCCCTCAAGCTTACCCCAACATAATTGGTCAGTCTCCTCTGCTCTCCTTATCCTTCTTTTGGCCAACTCTGTTCTCAGCTCCCTTAAACTGTTGTTTTCTTCTTCCAAAGGTTCTGTCTCACTGAATATCCACATTCTCCATGCTTGGTCATTTTCATTAAGTTTCCAGTAATGGTTCACTGTTGTTCTCCCTAGCTCCTGGTTTCTTCTTTGGATATCTAAGAATTCAGGGCTTTCCAGCTTAGGGAGTTGTTGCCATGCATCTTCCCAGAAAAGGGCAGTCTTTCCGTCTCGAATTTCCCAAAAACTCTGCTCCTGAATTATATGCCGGTTAGTTCTCGCCAGGTTCCAAATTGGAGAGCCCTCTGTAGTTTCTTGCATTCGGATTAAATTCTGCAGTGTGTGATTGTGAGCATACTTCTCCTTCCAATGTTTGGCCCATGGTAAGTTGGGTTCCTTCAGCCACCTCCACCATAATTTTGCTCCACAAGCACGGTTAACTGTGAATGGGTCCTGCAGATTCAACCCTCCCAGATGTTTGGGTTTGCAAAGCTTATCCCATGCCATTAGAGACCATTTTTGTTTCCCTGAATTACCCGACCAGAGAAAAGCCCTTTGGATGACCCTCATCTTCTGAAGAACCCCTTTAGGTGTCGGGAGAATGGAAAGCATGTAATGTGGAATGGCTTGGAGGACAGCTTTGGTGAGGACAAGGCGACCTGCCAAGTTAAGGGTTCTGTGTGTCCAATGATGACATCTTTTTTCTAGGTTGGCTAAAAAATTTTCCCAGTGCAATTTCTGCTAGGGCTTGTCAGTCAGCGGTATGCCGAGGTATCTTGAGGGGAGGCTGCATCTTTTGAAACCTAGGATGGTTGAGAGATTTTTCTGTACAGCTAGGTGCGTATTGAAAAAGAAAATAGAGGATTTTGTTAGATTGAGCTCCATACCTGAGGCTTTGCTGAAGTGATTGAGAATACTTCTGTATCCCATAGCTTCTTTGACCGAGGGCGTGCCATGCAACATTGTGTCATCTACAAACTGTTGATGTGTTGTTGCAGGGCTAGTGGGCAAGGGTTGGAGTCCTTCAATGATTCCTTCCTCTTTTGCTCTTCTGATTAGTTTGCTTAAACCTTCCATTAAAATCACAAAAAGGAAGGGGGATAAGGGATCCCCTTGCCTCAAACCTCGCAAAGGAGTGAACTGGGCTGTTGGGGCTCCATTAACCTTGTGGACTTGACCAATGCTAGGATCCAGATTATCCATTGTTTAGCAAAATCGAAGGCTTCTAAAATAGCTTTTAAATAGTGCCAGTTTACCTTATCATAGGCCTTTGATAGGTCTAGTTGCATCATCATACTTGCTTTCTTCTGCGTTTGAAGAGTGTGAATCATCTCTTGTGCTAGTAATATATTATCCAAAATCGGTCTCCCCTCTACATATCCTGGTTGCTCTTCCTAAATAATACCTGTAATAATTGGTTTCATTCGATTGGCAATGACTTTAGAAATAATCTTGTACAAGACATTGCATAACGCAATTGGACTGTAATATTCCTAACCCAAAATATTCCTCAAACCCCAGCAAAAACTCCAACCAAATATGTGCAAGTGATATAATAACCCAGAGGTGATAAAATAACAGTGGAACAACATATAATAATGTAAACCGGAAATATAAGCAGATACATAAGAAATGCAGCGAGAAATGCTAAGCCATTTTATTATACTGAGCAATAAAATGAATACAAGAGGTGATTAGACAGATGGCACCTCGACTTGCACAAGGCAAGTGAAGAAATAGTCTCAGAATGACAAGGATGGCCTCTCTGCGTGGATGTTGTTGTTGTGTTGTTGCTGCTGCTAGAAAACAAATGATGATTTGGGGCTGCTCCCCTCCTCGGAAAAAGTCGAAACTCTGGATTCAGGCTCTACTCAAGAAACCCAGAAAAACCCAGAAAGCTTTCATGGAATGACCGACCTCCGAAAAACACCCTCTTAAGGTTCTGTGCAGTTCCTTAATGCCCTGAGTTGCCATTGAAGAAAACCCCTCTAAAATCTGCCTGAAACACTGCCTGAACCCTGCCAAAAATCCTCCAATGAGGCAAGAGTTGGACCCTTGCTTAATCTCCTAGCATAACTCCACCTGCAAAACCCCAATCCAACACTACAACCAAAAAGAACTGTGTCCCTCTCCAAGTGTTGCGCAGTCCTCCAAAATGCTGATGAAACTGCTACTGAAATGTTGATAAAGCTACTGCTGAAATGCCTTGCCCGAGCAGGCACTCAAAGTTCCTCGGGGCTAAGGGTGAGATCTCCGAACAGAGACACTCAATGCACTAAACAATGTTGTAAACCAGCTAAACAGCCAACGTGCTCAAAAGTCGAAACGACTAGCTCAAATTGCACCTAACTGAATGATCCAAAATGAGGGGGCTCCTTTCTATTTTATAGCCTCTGCCTCTCACAATCCCTAGGCTCACCTCCTCCCGCGTGATTCCCTTCTTGCCATGTGTTCTTCCCTCCTGCGCAGTCCCTCCATATGTCTGTGTGGGCCCCATTTCTGCGTCCCCCTTTGGCCCCCCTTGACTCCTTCTTAAGTCACAACGTTGTGCTACTAGGAAATGACTTTTTATTCTTAAAGTGAGTTATGTCCCCATCCTCACTTTTTTTATTTATTTATAAATAACTATAGAAGGAAAAAAATGGGCAAAATCGAATATTCCAATTAGCAATGGCTAATTAGGAATATTACATGGACGAAACTTCGATGGAGTGTTAGTTTCCTCCTCCTTTGGAATAAGGGCAAGGAATGTAGAGTTGAGGGATTTGAGGATTGAAGAGGAGCGCCAAGAGTCCTTCACTACTTCCCATACCTCTAACTTGACTATCTCCCAACAAGCTTTGTAAAAGTCGATGGTAAATCCATTTGGCCCAGGTGCTTTACCATTTGGCATATCTTTTATGGCCTCTTCCACCTCTTCCAAGGTGATTTCTTGATTTAAAGCTATGTTTTGCTCCTCCATGATGAGCTTGGGGATGGAAGTTAGAAGTTCCTCAATGGCCTCCTCTCTGTCGATCTCTGGTTCCCAAGCAATCTGGCTGAAGTGGGTTATAAGAAGGCTTGAGATTTCCTGATGAGTCTGTACAGAGGTTCCCTGATCATCTTTAAGGCTTAGAATTTTGTTAGCCCCTCTGTGGTCAATGGCAGATCTATGAAAAAATTTAGTGTTCTGTTCGCCTTCCTTAAGCCATTGAATTCGGGACTTTTGCTTCCAAAGCGTTTCCTCCTGTTGGCATCGTAACTGCCAGTCCTGCATTAGCTTTTGTTCTCTGTTCATAGTCTCTTGGTCTATGTTACCTTGGATCCATCCCTCGTGAATTTGTTCCATTTGCTCCTCCAGTTTCTTTTTTTCCTTAAATATATTGCCAAAAACTTCATGATTCCAGACTTTGATTCTGGCTTTGATGTGTTTAAGCTTAGCCTGTAGAAGATACATTTTGGTTCCTCTTATGCCTAACGGTTCTTTCCACCATTGCTCAATTTTCTGAATGAACTCGGGATGTGTGAGCCAAAACTTTTCAAATCTGAAAGGTTTATTTCTGGGTGTGCCTTGGATTGCCGCAGTCATTGTTATGGACCAGTGGTCTGACCTTCCACTGGGAAGAATGTCCGATTCTAAAGTGATTCCTTCCAGGAGAATAGATTCTGTTACTAAAAATCTATCGAGACGAGAGGCTATTTGCCTTTCACCCCCCCCTTTTGTTGTTCTACGTGAAAGCGCCGCTCTTGGGGAAGACATCTACCAGTTTGGCCAATCTAATGAAGTCTATGAAAGCTTCAGAGTCCTTGTTGAGAATTCTAATACCTCCTCTCTTTTCTGTGAGCAAAGTGATCATATTGAAATCACCTCCAAAGATCTCTTTTGCTTGAGGATATCTTAGCTTTAAGTTGGATAGAGTTCTTAGTAATAGTAGTTTGGCCTCTAGTTTCTGAGGGCCATAAACATTGGTGCATAGATATGTTTCCAAATTCCCTACTATTTGAACTTCTATTGATATGTAAGATTTGGCAGCTTCAGAGGAAATGAGCTGGATGACCTATGGATTCCACATAATGGCCATGCCTCCCTCCCATCCATTGCTTGCAGTTTCTAAATATTCGATTCTTTTACCCAATTTTTTGCTGATTTTGACCATCGTGTTGCTTGAACATTTAGTTTATTGCACAAACACTATGTTTGGTTGTTTATTCTAGACCTTCTTCTTTAACAAACACTATTTTTTTTGGCTATTTAGCCCTCTAACATTCCATGAAAGAACTTTCATTTTAAACAAAGTCTAGGAGGTTAGTGAGAATGCCTCAAGGGCTTTCATCTTACCTAAATTTAAGAGCATCTGTCCCAATTTTTGTAATGCTTCATTGTTAGTCCTTCTTCCTCTTTTTTTTTTTTTTTCCGGTGCTTGGAGTTGTTGGAGGTTTAATGCAGTCCCTGCATTCGTACCCCTAGCCCTTTTGTTGTTCCCAAGAGCTTTCTCTGCAACTCTAGCTCTGCCTGTTGCCTTGCTATGAATATGTCATTGATTCTGTTTACCTCCTCTTCCGATATGTGTTCCATTCCTTTCCTTTTCCAGTCTTCTACCATATTTGGTAGATCCATACCTTCTTGCTCTAGCATGTCACTTATTTCCATATCTTCGAGCCGAATTTCGTTGGTAACCATCTCCAAATCTTCTTCTGCCTCTACCGTTGTTCCTTGAACTTGAGGAGTAATATTTGAAGGTTTAGCCACCGGTTCTTTCATTTCTGGTGTTGTCGCTGGTTTGCTTATTTTCATTGCTTCTTGCTCTTTATTGTTGTCCTCTGACTCCATTTCTGTTTCTAACACCTCAAATGCATTGCTTGTATTTCCTTGTAAAGTGCTTGCTTTAGTCTGTCGTTTTTTATTTGCTCTCTGTTTGGCATTCAGTCTTGTAAAGGCTTCTTTGTTCTTATCTCCTTTGTCTTCCTTATTTTCCCTTGCCATTTTGTTCATTTGGCATTCTCTGATCAAATTTCCATGCTCATGACATTTTTTGCAACAGAACGGGATTTGCTCATAGTCTATGGCTTGGAAATATGCTTTGTCTCTGTATTCCAACCATAGGTCCTCATGTAATGCTCCCGAAACGTCCATCTCTACACAGATTCTAGCGCAAGAGGTATATCTTTTTTGTAACGTCGCTTCTGAGGCCTTGATGAAGGTTCCTAACTTGTTGCCTATTTGTTCCAGTGTTGCATGTCCCCAATAGTCAATCGGAAGAGAGAAAAGGTGAATCCATACTGGTACCTGTTTGAAGGTTTCCTTTTCCGGTACGAAGTTGGGTTTCCATGGCCTCATGTAAAGACCTGCTGAGGCAAAGAAATACGACCCTCCATCAAATATTCGATCCTTGTCTTCCAGGTTGGAGAAAACTACTGTAAAGAAACCCTTGGCTCCTAAGTGTAGCCTTATATCTCCTTTGGGTTTCCATTGTTGCTTTATCCACATGCACAGTGCTCGCTCTGTTGGCCAGAACCCCATGAACCTGCAGATCACTGCATGTTCAACCATGTGGTCACGGTACGCTTGAAGTTCTGGGTCAGAAATTATTACCCTTAGGGTTTCTGTGGCTTTGGGCTTGCACGGACCCTAGATTTTTTTCCCAGTGGTTGTTGACGTTGTTCCTCCCTGTTCCTCCTTGTCTTGTTTTAGATCCTCCTCCTCTCCCGTTGCTTGTTCCTTCTCCGGCTTGTTTCCTTGTGAAATCTGTGCTTGGGAAGGATTCGTGCTGTCTCTGTCCGCTGTGCTTTTGCTTTCAACATTTTCTTTCTGTTTCTTGGTATTTTTACCCTCATTATTTCTCTTCCCCTTGCTGGTTAGATTCTCCTGACCTGACTTCTCATACCCTAATATCTGCACCCCATCCTATGTTGTCTTCTCCTTGTTCATCATTATCTGTTTGTATGATGGGGTCCCAATGGACCCCGCATTTTCCATCTGTTGGGTTAGAGTTTGCCCCCTTCTGTGAAGCTCTACCGCTTTGGCTCTGTTCTACTCTAGAGTAAGTACTTAGGTTGCAGTTGAAATCGTTACCTTCAAACCCTAGTTCAGAGAGCTTCGATCGCCTCGCTCCACCATACCTAGAGGATCATAGATGACAATGTACCGAGTTGTTTTTATTTTTAATAAGTAAGAGAGTTGTTTTTTATTTTTAACATAAAATGAATATCTCATGTAAAAGAGTTGGTGTTTTTGTTTTGTTTTGTTTTTTGTTGTTTTTTTAACTAGAATGAGTAGATTTTTTATATAAATAAAACACACTCGTTCGCGAACAAAACCGAGATTTTACAAGGTGTTTTCAAGCCTACAGAGTGCTACTGATACATCATTTGTTCCACATTCCTTTTATAAGAGTATTCACTGTGATTTTCACAAAAAATCCTCATTCCAGAGCTCCTATAACTATATATTCGACAAAATTGGAACAATAAATATTTACATTTGTATTGTGCCATTCAAAAACAATGAGTAAAACTAGAGAGACTAGACATTCATTGGCGTTGGATTGTTCAGGTCCATGCCTGTGTAGACTTATTCATTGCTCCTATTCAGATCCGGCTTGGTGGAGTCTTCGTCGTTACTCTTGCTGCTTTCCTCCACCTTGAGCTTCAACTGCTCAATTTGTTGTCGCAAAGCGTCCACCTCATCCTCCAATCGGCGAATACGTTCCTTCTTTTCCAACTGTCTCTCCTGTATAGTCAAGTTCTCTTGCTGTTGTTGGTGGATGTTATGCTGTATAACAGTTACTTCCCGTAACTCCAAGCGGTCCTGCACACAATTGATACAAGTTTTCCAATTTCTACTTCCAACCAGAGAATTTCCCACTTGTGGCCCCCTATCCTCGGCCTGCAATGACCCCATGAGCCCAACAGGGAGCTATCCTTAGCACTTTGCACACTCGTATCCAGCTTCATACTTCCCTCAACCGACTTCTCAAGAATGTTACATACCCCTCTATCACGCCTTTCCGACTCCAGGATACCCTTGACTCTCCACTCCAGGACCCCACCATCCTCCAAATCGTTCTCCACACTAGCCTCCAACAAAGCCCTGAGGCTTTGTTCCAGAACCCCCTCCCAGTCCAGCAGATTATCAACACTCCCACCAACAAATTTCTCAATTGTGGCCGCTCTCAGACATACATCCCTTTGTGGATCAACACTCGAATTATCCCCGAGGTTCTATTCCAGAACCCCTCCCAATCATGCAAACTAACAACACAAACTAACAACACGCATCCCAACAACCCTCACCCAAGAAACTACACTGAGACTGACAACCCCCTGAAGATTACCACTCGAATACTCAAGCACACCAGATGCCTTAAGATTATGCCCTTCAACCTAGACCCAACCATTGACTTGCAGAAACCTCAACTTCAGCCGCCAGGCCATCGCAAAGGTCACCTGCGCAGAAAAGAACCTTAAACCATAAAACTGAATATACCATTATTCCTTAAATAATAGATGCAAGGCTGTGTGATGATGCAATATCGTGGGGAGGAACTGTTGGAGTTGTGATCCCGATGCACCTCCATAAATTCCTAGCAATTCTCCATTATTTCCCAACTTTTGTTCCTGGTCCGTCATTCCCATCCTAAGCTTCCTCCCACGAGCGATCAAGGCGTTTCTGAGCACATGAATTAATTGCTACTCCAAATTCCCCATTATCTTGCAATCACCTGAGATGGTGCGTCGACCTTTGCACCATGATCCAAGGTGTGGGAGCTGGATACACATGCATTGAACTCTTCCATGCACAAGTGTTGTACCAGGGTGACGAACACAAACACATCGTGGTTGCAAGTAGAGGAAGCCCATGCCACGAGGCTCTAGGATAGGTCAGGACTCGCATGGAATGATGCGATAGGGCCCAAGGTGCAGGGGATGAAGTGGACTAAAGAGGGGAACATGACGGAAAGGAGGGGAGGCAGAACGAAACAGAAGAGGGGAACAACAAGGAGGGAGATAGGAGAATGGTGAAGGATAGGGACCGGGGGGGGGGGGGGGTGGTTAAAAAGGAAAGAAGGGAAAAGGGGGGAGGGGAAGGGGGTTCAAAAAGAGAGGGAGGGCGAAGGGCGGCGGGGGAAGAGAAACCAATAAGCAAACTTTAGAAACCAAATTGCAAAGTCCCCATTTCTGATGTTTGCTAACTTCCTCGCTAGACCAAGAGTAACATCCTCAACCCAAAACTTGAACCTCATCAAGACAATTAGGGGATTCTTGTTGTGCCATCAACCTCATTCAAAATACTCCTTTCTTCTCTCAATTGGTAGGCTTGGTTTGCCTGTTTGTCGACTTCTTGGTTATTTCCTCTCAGAATATGGAAAAAGGACACCAAATCGAAGGAGGGGATCAACCCTTAGGATCTCTTGATAATTTGGTTTAAGATAATGTTTTTAGTTGATGAAGTATAGATCATATGCCTAATGATTATCACGAAGTCCCCTAAGATCTGTATTTTTTTAATGCCCTTCTTTTGAGCCAATGTGAGGCCAAGGAACAAGCCATACACTTTTACTTGGTTGTTTGTCTTCCTCCCAAGCCCCAAGCATATCTATTTTCAATAATTTCTTCGAAATTGATAAAAATCCCTGCCCCTCGTGCTATCAAAAATTATTTTTATTTTTAATATAAAATAAATATAGATTAATTTTATCTTTATAAAATATTTTAATTTGAAAATAAATATTCCCTATTGAAAATTATTATCTTAACTATTAATTTATTTTCCATACAATACATTTACCAAATAGAAAGCCAAATCAATATAAAATTTTATGAGACTTCATAATTAAATGACAAGACTAGCTGCTATATACCACTGGTTATATAATTTCAAATTTTGGTAATTGATTTTATTAGATAGCTTTGAAATAGTTCACTAACTAGCCAAGTCCATTGCAAATTAACATGCTCCGAATCTGTATTTTTCCACTTTCATTCTTTTAAGCATCCAACTGTATTTCTCATTTTCATCCTTTTCCACACATTGATACTTCAGGTTCTTCTGACTTCACATCATGGTGGCGTCCTCCTTATAATGCGCAAAGGGAACATCTGTTTTCCTCTACCCCAACACGACCCAGAGATATTTACCGAGACGCCCTAGATCACGTAGGTTAGTGCCCAGTTCTCGTACCATGCGTTAAGCGCCAAGAAGTTCATAAAATTAGGGGTTTGGCGTTAGGGTTTATGATCCCAATACAGATAGAAAGAACCTTGAAGAGCTCATCCTGATAAATTTACTCATATTTGTTCCATTATTGTTTTGCAATGGGAACAGGAAATGATAATGATGGCGATGGCGGAGGTGGAGATTCATTGCAAAATAAGATCGAGCGTCAGTGGCAGAGAAGTGCAGAACATGCGGAAACCCACCCATATGTTTGGGCTTCCTATGGTGTTGTCTGGGTTGGACTCGCCATATATACCACCTACAAGTGGAGAAAACTCCGCAGAATGGAGGATCGGGTCAGGGCACTCCAGCAGAAGCTGAAACACCTCGTTGACGCCGAGGAGGCAGCAAAAATTCAAGAAGCCGAAGCTGCTGCCTTCAAGAAGAAGATAGATATCGAAGCAACTGGCAAATGATTTCTGCTGGATTGACCGACTGACTGGACCACTGGTTCTTTGAGTGCTTCATTGCGGTCATAATAAGGCATTTATGGTCATAGTCTCCGCGTCCATATTAACATGAAGCATTGGCAAAGCAAGTCTCAATTCCCATGTTAAAATTGGCAAGTTTTGATTTCATCATAATGTTCTCATGGTATCGATCTTTATGTTTGCACTTTTGAAAGGCAAAACTAGGCCTGCTGACAGTTTATTTATGCATCTTGATTCCCTAAGAAGTTGATATGGATGCTGAAGTGAAACGAATATCATGCGTCTTTTGTCGAGGTCTTTTTATGTAATTTTTTTCAACTCTTAAATGTTGTTACCTTATGTTGCCTTGATTTTCTGAATCAGTTCCTTTATTCATTTGCTACATTGTTATGGAATTCATTATGTTCTATTTGTTCCTTTCATGCCAATAGTGCCAATTATGCCCGGCTTTGATATGCTTCCATGAAAGAAATTCTTGCAACCATGAAATCATGCTGGTCGCCCGTACCCACATGCTGGCGAGCCCACCCCCAAATCTTCGTGCACCCTAGATGAATCCGAGGGATTTCCCGCTGCAAACCAGGCAGTCATAATCGATTGATGAAATTTTCAAATAATTGAAATATTTTATGGTATCAAATATTTCACCATTTAATTTTATTCTCCACGGGTTCTTTTAAGCTACATGCATGCATTGGGGAATCCAACTTCTCAAAATGGCACACTTGCACACTTATATACACTTTCGGAAGCCATTGCAAGACAAAAACAATTTTTTTGAGAATTTAATTATGTCCTGATCATACTTTAAAATCCACAGCTAAGCAAAGCGCATTTGATATCATTCCCAAACTGTTATTTTTTATGCTGTATGTGTGAACAACATCTTTTTAAATATTCCAGTGCATCAATGCCCACTATTGCTGTTCATAGAAGGCATGACATATAGACCTTTAGACCATCAAGAGATTTTACGTCATCTAGCCTTGCACCACACCTCTTGTAATATTTGGCTATCCTATTTAACTTGGAATGAGCTTCGTTATCCTTTTTCATTCATGGAGAGCAAGGGAAACCCAAGTCCTAAAGTTAATACTTGAGTTACTATCAGTGTTCTAAAATTTGGCCAAACTGAATCAGATTCGGCCGAGCCGACCGAGCTGGACCCCTAGCCGGGTCGGCTTGGTAAAAACCAATTCGGTGGCCGGTTTGTTACCGAATCGGCCAAGTCGACCGAGCCGAACGAATCGAGCCAATCGAGCCTACCGAGTCAGACCCTTGGCCAGTTTGTTAAGGTGTTGCAGTTGGTGATTAGGGAAAGATTGGCTATGGGCTTCATTTATGAGGCTATGGATCAAGCAAAGGAGCAAATAAAGGCAACATACAAGGATGGGGTGGCTAAGTATGGGCCCATTTGGGAAATCATTGATCAAAGATGGAACAATCAACTCCATCGCCCTTTACATGCAGCTGGGTTTTTTCTGAACCCAAGGTATCACTATAAAGCTTTGGAGGCAGAACTTAGAAGCTTCACTGGGGAGGTTAGTAGTAGCTAGTAGTACTGGTGCCTAGTGATGTTTTATAGTTTACTTTTGTTGTAGAGGCCATTTAGAGCCTCCTTGGTTATGTGTTTTTGTTTTGATCTCTATATCATGTATGTATTGGATAGTGCACTGGGTGCCATTTTGATATAATGGATATATTCATGAACCTACTTTGATCAGATGTTGTCTTCTCTTTATATTCTAATGCATTGTTTTTGGAAAGATGAATGAAAATCTTTAAAATTATGTTTTTTCAAAAAAATAAATAAATATTTAATGTATTTTTTTACAACGGCCGAGTCGATATCGAGTCGGAGTCGGAGTCAGGGTCGACCCTCGGCCGGTTCCGAACTCGAGTCGGAGTTTTAAAACATTGGTTACTATTAAAATGAGGTGCACACATAGAAGGTAGAAACCCAAGTCCTATAATTAATACTTGAGTTACTATTAAAATGAGGTGCACACATGGAATGTAGTGGGCACTTCCTTTTTGATACAATTGGCAACCAAGGCATCAACCACAAGTATGTTGAGTAATGCTTTGTCTACACAACATCATGTATCTTTATAAACATTGACTCTGTATGAATTTGTAATATAGTCAATTTTTGTTAGCTCTCCTTGCATCCCAACCTATCAGCTTTAGATGACTCAGGTCTATTGGCTAGGTATGTTCCCTACATGCATGGTTCCTGATATCTGGCTTAGATTTAATTTTTAAAGCATATGACTATCCCACATGCTTCTTTCTGAATGTAACGGTCATTTTGTATTTTCATGGGCTTCCCTCTCGTATTAGCACAATAGGTGATCTTTAGGGTTCAATGGCAATTATAGGTTGCAAGGAGGGACTTGGAGGTTGTACCCATTATTCTATCTTGCTTGAACATTGTTCATCATGTAGAGAGTGTGGAGTATGGTTCGCTTGTTGGAGGATGTTTTAGAGGCACATTTCACTAGGGGATTCTAATGGGGCACACTTAACACAATTGAGGCAGGTTATATGGTTTGCATTACATTTGTTGCTATAGGAATTTACAGGGTAAGTTTCTTAGATAGAACACCAAAGGACACCGCTCACAAACTGATCACAGATTAGTACATCAATATTCTTGACATGGTTAAAACCCTCAAAGAGGGAAACAGTCCACGGCCTGAGCCAATGCAGCCACTTCAGGCAATTTATTGGTGTAAAAGAAAGAAAATTTACATAAGCTTCTCTCATGAACGGTCATCTAATGAATGACCCTCCATGCTCTTTAAATAGAGATCATGGACCAATCGGGTGTTAAGCCATAGATCAAGTGTCGGTAATATCGAGGAGAGAATGAACCGTTAGATCACTTCATGTCTAGAACATATTGTGATTGTCGGATTGTAAGTTACAAAAAGTACATACTAAAGAAACACACTTTACCTAACTATACACTAGATCAAGTTGTACTTAATTATTTCCTATGCGTCGGAATATCCTAACACCCCCCCTTAAAAACAACTTGGGATAGGATTGAAGGATGTACAAAGATGACACAATAGGAGAAGGAAGGAGGCGTTAGAGCCTATCCCCTCTTAGTGACAACTTCTTGAACTCCAACCATAAATCGAAGTTTAGTAAACTTCGCCTCTGTGAGAGCCTTTGTAAAGATGTTTGCAACTTGATCATTGGTTGAACAATATTGCACTTCAAGAACATGGTCATGAATGAGCTTTCTGATGAAGTGCATGTATAGTTCAATGTGTTTGCTGCATTGATGTTGGATTGGATCTTTGCATAGTTGAATGGCACTTTGATTATCACACCAAACTGTAGTCGGATGTCGCTGTTAAAAACCAAACTCTGATAGGATCTGACGAAGCCACATGGCTTCCTTACTAGCTTCAATGACGCCACGAGACTCTGCTTCTGCTGAAGAAAGAGAAATGACACTTTGTTTCTTGTAAGCCCATGTAATAGGTCCAGAACCAAGAGTGAAGACATAATGTGCAGTAGACTTCCGATCATCAGGGTCACCGGCCCAATCAAAATCAATGAAACCAACTAGAGGAGATGCTTCTGCACTGTAATGAATCCCAAACTGGACTGTACTTTGAACATAACGAAGTATTCTTTTCGCTGTTTCCAATGACTTTCATGTGGGTTTTGCATAAACTGAGCAATAAGGCCAACAACAAAGGAAAGGTCAGGACGAGTATGGGTATGGGTCAGATACAAAAGTTTTCCAACAAGCTGACGATATAAGGTAGAATCAACTTCAGGGGAAGTACACGTGACTGAAAGTTTGGCTCCAGATTGAAAGGGAGAAGGGGTTGGCTTACAGTCTTCCATGTGAAAGTGGCGTAGAAGATCACATGCATACTTGGACTGGGAAAAGGAAATACCTTCTTTGGATTGCAAGACTTGAAGACCAAGAAAATAATGCAAGTGTCCTAAGTCTGTCATTTCAAAGTGCTGTTTAAGGCGAGACTTCACATGGTTTATAAGGTTGGGATCACTACTAGTAAGGATAAGATCATCAACATAAAGAACAAGAATGATAAGAGACTTACCCACTTTCTTGGTGTAGACAATATTGTCAGAATGACATCTAGAAAAGCTAGTATCTAAAAGAAAGCTATCCATTTTGGCATACCAAGCTCGAGGGGCTTGCTTGAGACCATAAAGGGATTTCTTAAGCCGACATACAACGCTGGAGTCTGTTTGTATAAAGCCAGGAGGTTGTTCCATATAGATTTCTTCATGCAAGTCCCAATGCAAGAAGGCGGATTTAACATCCATCTGATGGACTTCCCATTTGAAAGAGGCAATAAGGGAAAGAATAAGGCAGATAGAGTTCATTTTGGCAACAAGGGAGAAGGTTTCAATATAGTCAATGCCTTCAACTTGTGAAAAACCCTTAGCAACAAGACGAGCTTTATGTTGATCAACTTTTCCATCTGGTCCAAACTTGGTTCTGTAAACCCATTTGCATCTAACAAGTTTTCGTCCCTTTGGAAGAGGAACAAGGTCCCATGTATCATTTGCCAATAACGAATGATATTCTTCATTCATAGTTGCGTCCCAATCTGGATGGCCTGAAGCTTCTGCAAAGGTGTCAGGATCATAATTCGCTGAAGCTTGAGCCAATAAAGAAGAGGTTCTATCGAACTGAGAATGTGTACGATGCTGATTTGCAGGATCACCAGCAAGAGCACCTGTTGCATCCCGTGTAGCGCGGACCCATTTTGGAAGCTGAGGAGCTGAAGGAGGATCCCAAGGAGGTGGGGGAGGATTGTCATCCTCGCTATCATCATATGAAGAAGGAATATTTTCAGAAGTAGATGGGATAGAGAGAGGTGACACATCCGTTGAACTAGGCTCGTAGGTCGATATATTTTCAACAAACTTTACATCTCTTCTAATGATAACATTTTTGGATTTAGGTTGAAGAAGTCTATATCCTTTGACATCTTCAGAATATCCAACAAAAATACATTTTTCACTCGTAGGTTCTAAGGCTTTATGTTTCTCATCCGGAATATGGGCCCATGCTTCACTTCCAAAAACATGAAAGTGATTGACATCTAGTTTAATTGACCTCCATGCTTCTTCTAGAGTGATATTTTTTAAAACCTCAGTAGGAGTGTGATTTACTATGTAATTTGCACAGTTAATTGCTTCTGCCAAAAAATTAAGACTAAGTCCTTTAGATTAAAGCATACAATTAGCCATTTCCTTTAAGGTGCGATTCTTCCTTTCAGCTACACCATTTTGTTGTGGAGTATATGGAACAATATGTTGCAATTGAATTCCATGCTCAGTGCAAAAGTTGATGAATTTGTTGTTAACATATTCTCCACCATTATCAGATCTTAGCTTAAGAATTTGATGTCCAGATTGTTTCTCAACAAAGGCCTTAAAGGCCAAGAACATGTTAAAGACTTCACTCTTGAGTTTTAAGAAGTATACCCAAGTGTGTCTGGAGAAATCATCAATGAAAGTTAAGAAATACTTGTAGCCAGAGAATGAAACAACTGGAAGTGGACCACATAAATCACTATGCGCAAGATGTAAAGGGGCTGAGGCATGCAAAGAGGCATGTTTGTCAAGACTATCCCCATGATGTTTTTCGAGTACACATCCGGAGCAAACACCATCTCTGCAAGATACCATAGGAAGACCTGTCACCATATTTTCTTTACATAGATTTTGAAGTGAGCGATAGTTTAGTGATCAAATCGCTCATGCCAAAGTTTGCTCACTTCATCATTATGAGCAACAAATACTGAGAGAAGAGTTGATGACCCAAAGTTGTTAAACTTATACAACCTTGTAGAATCATCAACAATGCTAGTAGCTAAAATCTGTCTAGGATCTCTTAGGTCTTTAATTACAACATCATGAGGTGAAAATTCAACGGTTTTACCTTCACCTGAATGAGTTATCTGATATACAGATAGAAGGTTGCAAGACAAGGTAGGAACACATAATACATCATTAAATTGACCATTGTCTAGATGAATAGTTTGAGTCCCTACAACACTAAGAGATCTATCATCACCAATGTAAATATTTTTGGTGTTACAATCATTTAAAGAAGAAAACATGGCTTTGTTTTTGGCCATGTGATAAGAAGCTCCAGAATCAATGAGCTACTCATGAGAATGAGAAGAAGAAGATACATTTAGTGCATAACCAGACTGAGATGCTTGACAACCACATGCAGAAAGTGCTATTCCTGAAGATGAAGTTGAAGTTGAAGAGTGCTCCAAATGGATGTTATGCTTCTTCATGGCTGCTTCCAAGGTTTCCATCTTCTTAAAGCATTTGGATTCTAAGTGGTCATCACGATTACAAAAGTTGCAATGTCTATCAGTCTTCTTCCCTTTGTTTTTATTTGCCTTATCATTTTGTTGAATTGATTTTCATTTTGAAGTTGAAATTTCTTAGGACCCTTTTTTGGTTTAGGACCATTCTTTTTAGGATGCTGCTTCTTAGGATTTTTTGAATTTGGTTGCTACTGGGTTGCTAAGGCTTTCTTAGAAGAATTTACAGTATTAAGAAGACCAAGATGTAAGAGTTTTTCTTGTTCTCTTAATAAAGAATCACAAAAGATATCAAAAGAGGGGGACTTGTAATCTTATCCTTGAGAAATAAAGGCTTCTCTAGTAGAATGGAAGGTGGAAACAAACACAAAGTAGGCTGGTCCTAACTTAGTTAGAATGGAATCGATAAGGCTACCATCTTCTTTCTTAACCTTAACACCCTCTAAGAGAAGTCTAAGGGTCTTGAACTTGGACAAAAAATCTTCAATGGAAAAAAAATTATTGGGGTCCAACGTAAACAACTCATTTTCAAGTTGATGGGCTCTAATTTCATTTTTAATTCCAAAAACTTTATTGAGCTGTTTCATTGCTTCATCGGGGGTATTGATTTCTGCGATATGGAATCTAAGGTCTGCAGAAATAGACATCCCTATCAACCCATGTGCTTGTTCTTGCTTATTTTCCCATTTGGCTTGCTTATCTTCATCTTTAGGTTTAGACTCTTGGCCTGAAGCTATTCTATAAAGACCTTTACTTCTAAGTAAATCCACAATGTAGGATAGCCATTGGAAGTAGTTGGTGCTGTCAAGAATAACTAGGCATGGACTTTCCATTTTAAAAGAAACTGAAGTTGTAGATGCTGAAACTAAGTGTTTCAATGGAAAGATCTCGAAAAATTAGGCCGATTAAAAAAAAATGGCTTTGAAAACGGCTTCCGAATGAAGAAGTTATGGCTTTTTGAAGAAAAGTTGTTGAAGATGCCGACAAACTACGTGAATGTTGGGAAGTGAATTATAATGTTATATTTAAAAAAATTCCCCCCTTTTCCAAACTTAATCTAATTAGCTCACTTTAAAAGAAATATTACTTTATGTGACCCACTTTTATAAATAAGTTGAAGTCACTTTTACAATGGTATTATATGAATTATCCACTAGATTGTAACTTAAATAAAAGATAAAGAGACTTTAGAATTATAAGTGACTCACTTTTTATAACGGGTGAGAATACTTTTACATAAAGTAACTTTAAAACATAAGTTACATGTGTTTTTTGGAAAAGTAACTCAACAAAAAGAAAGACTTGAACCCTAGATTTCTATTCTCATAAAGTAACTTTGGACCAAGTGAGCTAGTTTAAAAGGTTAGTAATTTTTGGAAAGGAGTAAGTTTTTTTGTTTGTTTGTTATCTCACTGAAGCTTTGGAGTGCGTGTTTACTTGAAAAACCCATTTTTTTTCCTACAAAACAAAAAAAAACCACACAACCCAAAACGAACAAACAAAAATAATCCAAGCCTTACGACTTAAAGTTAGATTTGACTGAAAACTAAATGTTTTTCTCAATGTTTCTGATTTTCCGAGATCACAGTAAGGCACGGCGGAAAAGAGGATACGCATGAGATTTTTTATTTTTTTGGTTTTTGTTTGCCCAGATTGCACAAAGTCGTGGGGCAAAGAGCATATGCAGAAATGAAAGGTATAGGTCCGATAAATAAAATAAAAACTAATTATAGAGGACTATAAACCGAAATAAATAGAGAGATAAATAACTGTAACTGCAAATAAAGGCTGTATACCTCTAGATCTTAAAAATGACGTAGCTAGGGCTATCCGAAACCTTTTTCGCGTGAAACGAAAGGGGTTCCTCACTGGAACAGATGCTCCTAACACAATAGAACAGTTCTCTCGGCCCGAAAGCGGTCAGAAACAATAGATCTAGGAAATGATAGTAGGATGCAATTGTACCGGCTTCAGATTTGGATCAACAATAGATGCGACCCTCAAATAGCTCTGATACCATGTAGGAATTTATAGGGTAAGTTCCTTAGATAGAACACCAAAGGACATCGCTCACAAATAGATCACAAATCAGTACACCAATATTCTTGACGTGGTTAAAACCCTCAAAGAGGGAAACAATCCACGACCTGAGCCAACGCGGCCACTTCAGGCAATTTATTAATGTAAAATAAAGAAAATTTACATAAGCTTCTCTCATGAATAGTCACCTAACAAATGACCCTCCATGCTCTTTAAATAGAGATCATGGACCAATTGGGTGTTAAGCCATGGATCAAGTGTCGGTAATACCGAGGAGAGAATGAACTGTCGGATCACTTCATGTCTAGAACATATCGTGACCGTCGGATTGTAAGTTACAAAAAGTACATACTAAAGAAACACATTTTACCTAACTATACACTAGACCAAGTTGTACTTAATTATTTCCTATGTGTCAGAATATCCTAACAGTTGCATCATTGATGGAGAGTCAACCCGGGACTGAAGATGGAGGATGCGTGTTAATTTTAGGTATGTTCTATGCTTAGAGCAATTTATTTCAATTTTCACAGTTAGCTCCATATCTTTTCTAGATTAGCAATCACATTAGCATTAAAGTAAACTGCAGATAGAACATAAACATAAATCACATAAGACAAGCCAAGACAAGAGGACACAAGATGTGGTGCTAGCCAGGGACAAACCCCAATGTGGGGAAACCGTTGATCAATTCTTCTTATATGTTCTCCAATAGTTCATCAGAGAGAGAGAAAGAGAGAGTATGTTTACAACAGAAGTCAACACTTTGACTTATCTAGATAAGAGCATAGATCATCTCTAAAAAGATGATACATGAGATTAGTTGAAGACATGTTGCTTCAACTGATTCTCCAAGGTGACTCCTTCACCTATCGTTGTGCTGCATTTTGTCATCATGCTGCACTTCACCACGCTGCACCATTTTATTAAATAAGTGGAAGTCACTTTTACAATGGTACTATATGAATTATCCATTAGATTGTAACTTAAATAAAAGATAAAGAGATTTTAGAATTATAAGTGACTAACTTTTTATAATGAGTGAGAACACTTTTACATAAAGTAACTTTAAAACTTAAGTTACATGTGTTTTTTGAAAAAGTAACTCAACAAAAAGAAAGACTTGTACCCAAGACCTCTATTCTCATAAAGTAACTTTGGACCAAGTGAGCTAGTTTAAAAGGTCAGTAATTTTTGGAAAGGAGTAAGGTTTTTTTTCTTGTTACCTCACTGAAGCTTTGGAGTGCGTGCTTACTTGAAAAATCCATTTTTTTTCCTACAAAACAAAAAAAAAAAACCACCCAACCCAAAACGAACAAACAAAAATAATCCAAGCCTTACGACTTAAAGTTAGATTTGACTGAAAACTAAATATTTTTCTCAATGTTTCTGATTTTCCGAGATCACAGTAAGGTGCGGCGGAAAAGAGCATGCGCATGAGGATTTTTTTTTTCTTTTTTGGTTTTTGTTTTGCCCAGATCGCACAGAGTCATGGGGCAAAGAGCATACGCAGAAATGAAAGGTATAGGTCCGGTAAATAAAATAAAAAAAAAATTATAGAGGACTATAAACCGAAATAAACAGAGAGATAAATAACTATAACTGCAAATAAATACTATATACTTCCAGATCTTAAAAATGACGTAGCTAGGGCTATCAGAAACCTTTTCATGTGAAAAAAAAGGGGTTCCTCACTGGAACAGATGCTTCTAACACAATAGAGTAGTCCTCTCGGCCTGAAAGCGGTCAGAAACAGTAGATCTAGGAAACGACAGTAGGATGCAGTTGTACCAGCGTCAGATTTTGATCAACAACGGATGCGGCCCTCAAATAGCTCTGATACCATGTAGGAATTTATAGGGTAAATTCCTTAGATAGAACACCAAAGGACATTGCTCACAAATAGATCACAGATCAGTACACCAATATTCTTGACGTGGTTAAAACCCTCAGAGGGAAACAATCCACGACCTGAGCCAACGCGGCCTATTCAGGCAATTTATTAATGTAAAATAAAGAAAATTTACATAAGCTTCTCTCATGAACAGTCACCTAACAAATGACCCTCCATCCTCTGTAAATAGAGATCATGGACCAATTGGGTGTTAAGCCACGGATCAAGTGTCGGTAATACCGAGGAGAGAATGAACTGTCGGATCACTAAATGTCTAGAACATATCGTGACCGTCAGATTGTAAGTTACAAAAAGTACATACTAAAGAAACACACTTTACCTAACTATACACTAGACCAAGTTGTACTTAATTATTTCCTATGTGTTGGAATATCCTAACAGTTGCATCATTGATGGAGAGTCAACCCGGGACTGAAGATGGAGGATGCATGTTAATTTTAGGTATGTTCTATGCTTAGAGCAATTTATTTCAATTTTCACAGTTAGCTCCATATCTTTTACAGATTAGCGATCACATCAGCATTAAAGTAAACTGCAGATAGAACATAAACATAAATCGCATAAGACAAGCCAAGACAAGAGGACACAAGATGTGGGGCTAACTAGGGACAAACCCCAATGTGGGGAAACCCTTGATCAATTCTTCTTATATGTTCTTCAATAGTTCAGTAGAGAGAGAGAGAGAGATAGTACATTTACAACAGAAGTCAACACTTTGACTTATCTAGATAAGAGCATAGATCATCTCTAAGAAGATGATACATGAGATTAGTTGAAGACATGTTGCTTCAACTGATTCTCCAAGGTGACTCCTTTACCTATCGTTGTGTTGCATTTCGTCATCATGCTGCACCTCATTGCGCTGCACCATGCTGCACCCATCATCACTATGCTGCATTTCATCACGCTTAATTAATCATGACTGTACCCATCACTATACTGCATTATGTGCCATTGCTGCACCATGTTGCCATCCTGACCTATGTGTTGGCTGCACCTTACTTGCTTGTTGTCTCCTTAGCATGCTTGTTGTCCTTAGCATGCTTGTTGTTGCATGCTAGTTGTCCCTTGCATGCTAGCTGTAACATTGCATGCTTGGTGTATTTGCTGCTAAGTACCATACAACTGTCCCAATGTTAGTTAGCTGTCCCTTGCATGCTGCTCTCCTTCGGAGACAGATGCTTCGGTTGTTTCGGCGGTTCCCGATAGTTCTGGCAGTTCCGGCTGTTCCTGGCAGTTCCAGCGGTTCCCGACAGTTCCGGCTTTTCTGGCAGTTTCGGCAGTTCCGACATTTCCAGCTTTTCCGACTTTTTTGGCAGTTTCGACTTTTCTGGCATTTTCGACTTTTCTGGCTTTTACGGCATTTTCGACATTTCCGGCAGTTCCATCTTTTCCGGCAGTTCCGGCTTTTTCCGACAGTTTCGACTTTTTCGGCTTTTTTGGTAGTTCTGGCTTTTCTGGCAGTTTTGGCTTTTCCGGTAATTTCGGCTTTTCCGGCAGTTCCGACTTTTCCGGCTTTTCCGGTAATTCCGTCTTTTCCGACAGTTCCGGCCTTTCCGGCTTTTCTGGCAATTTCGGCTTTTCTAGCAGTTCCGGCGTTTCCGACAGTTCCGGCTTTTCCGGCAGTTCCAGCTTTTCCAGCTTTTTCGGCTTTTCCAGCAATTCCGGCTTTTCCAGTAGTTCCGGCTTTTCCGGCTTTCTGCCCTCTGGCTAAGGGCAACGTTATTCCTTAAGTTCTCTCCTCCTACTAAAACCCAAAGACAAGTAGAGAGAGGAAGATATCCCAAGTGTGTTGAAATGACTTGAAGGCCACCTCTATTTATACTAAAACGTTGAGCACATGTGGGGTTTATTTGGTTGCTGGCCGACCTTGACGAATTGTCTTATAACGCCATTAAATTCATAACTCCATTAATACTTATTGGAATCGGATGATCTTTAGATCAATCCTACACCTCTCGTTGAAAGGGATCCAAGAAAAATATCAGCTGCCATTAATAAGATGACCCACATGGAGTTTGGCCCTAGTTGCCAATTTTAACAATGCGAGTAGGAAGGAAGCTTTAGAACACAAATGCTTTACCATATTAGAGGTTTAGAGCATGATGTATGGCAAGGTGGCAGTCAAACAAAGCCCCAGAAGGTGAACACTCTATTTCATTGGATGATCCCTAAACAAGGGATTTATAGCTCACTCACTTTAGTACCATGGATCCTTTTTGGAATTATATTTTGTTATCTGTAATTCCTACTTAGAAATTTTTTATATGGCTTGTTCTAGGGTGTAATTCACACTTAAGCAACTACTATTAGGCTTCATCTACTGTGCATGAGTTGAAGACTCTCCCAAATGTCCAATGCTTTGGCAAGACCACCCAACCAATGATGTCAGCTTGATAAATTCTTTTACAGAAAAACACCAATTGTTAATAGTGCTTTTGCTGAATGTTAACTCCAACAATCCGGTTTTTATCAATAGTCCCACAACAAAGTAATCAATTACCTTAGCATTAAAACCAAACCAATAGCAAGTCTAGTGTATTGCTCAAGCAGTGAGTAAGAATAGGCTTCAACTTAGACTTTTATTACAATGTAATGCGCATGTTTATATACATTTCCTTCTCAAGTAAAAGGAGTGCCATGAATGAAGTGTCACTTGATGAAGGGAAATTGAATCGTAAGGGCCTTACAATGGATTGGTATGTCTCATTCAATGCCCATCCTTTCACAGTTCCTGTGCTTATAATTATACTCCAATTTAACTTGTATGCCATGCACCGAACATATATGAGACAACAAATAATTAGACCATATCTAAGATGTCTTCTTAAGATGAATGGAATGTCATAAACATCGTTTCTATACACAATACGTCCACATTCATAAAATATGTATATATAAGTGAGGAACTTTCATATAATACAGACACACACATACATATGGGAAAGAACTATGTCTTTCATTGAATATTATTAACCATGACACATTCTCATAAAAGGAACCAAATATACCAAACGCCTTGCTCAAAGGCATGCCCATGTAGATTTGAAACATAAGAGGACAAAATTGATAGGAAGAAGAGCCATTACAAAAATAGTTTGTCGTTTCATTTAGACTAGTCTTTAGATGGCAAAGACACTAGCCATTTCATCGCCTAATGAACAACCCACTCTCACACGTATAGCCTTCAAACTTGTGCGACCCCTGGAGAGATGGGGACACAGTGCTAGGCAATGGACAACCTCTAGGCATTGAAAACAAATATGGGTAGCTACCAAAGGACATATAGGTCAACTCACAACATCCTAGAAGATACCTGGATAACATACAATCATGAGAAAGAACCTCAAGTTCTGTATGGCAGTGGAGAAGACAACCATTCCCGTGTATATTTAATATGACTAAATTTTCTCAATCTTCATATATAGAATTAGAAACTAAGTTAATTGATTGTAGTAGCTAGTTTCTAATGGCCATAGATCTCAAAATTCAACAAGAATAAATAAATGTGATTACAAAGTTTTTGTTTGTCATAAAGTGTTCATGGAAAACAAATTTTTGAGTGAAGATAATGCTTTACATTTCATCATCAAAAGCATGATCCAATCAATGGCAACATGTTAAACACAGAGAAACACCAATAAATCAAGCACAACAATTAACATGACCATATAAAATTTCCATCACAAGAAGGCACCAAATTCACCTAGAGAAACCTGAAGGAAATAATCCTAGCCTTGAATGGTTGCCCAATTTTCAGTTTTGCAATTTCTAGTTACAATGTAGCTCATGGCCCTCTATGCATTCTCCCTCTAGGCTAGCCAAAGCAAAAAATTCCTTCAAAGAGTTCAAGTTACAAGAAGAAATAAGAGCACTAGGGGGCAATGGGAAGGCCAAGAGATTGACCTTTCATTTCCCTTTCCTATCTCCCCTTTTCTTTCCTATCTTCTTTTTCCTGTTTTATTTAATTATTTGTTTTTCCTTTCTTTTGTCTCATTTGATGTTTAACAAAATGCATTGCCCTTTATGTTTTATCTAACCCTCATTCTTTGTCTAATTATGCTTACTTGTTTACTCTTACAACCATTCGTTTATTCAGATCATTGGAGCTTTGAGGTATGAAATTTGGCGAGACAAAACCTAAAGTAGCAAAACACTCTAGCTTGGAGGAGCCTTAGAGCATGATAGGTGGCTAGGGAAGGAACTAAAGTAGGAACACCTTGCTTGGAGTGGTGTCATGTTGTTAAAATTGGCAACTAGGGCCAAACTCCACCTTGGACAACTCATATGATGCAACTGATATTTTTATTCGATTCCTCTCTCCGTGAGGTGTTGGAGTGATCTAAAGATCATCTCATTCGGACATGTGCAAATGGAATTATGAATTTATTTTGGTTATGGACAAATTGTCAAGGTCGGTCAGCGAACTAATGTAGGTTCAGAAGCCCAACAATCATGTCTATTCATCCTCAACGTTTGCTTATAAATAGAAGGTGCCTTTGCCTCATTTGGACATCACTCATCTTCTTATACATCTCTCTCTCCTCATCTGGTTGGGCACTGATTTCTGGGCTCCTCTCTCTCTCCACACGTGCAAAGAAGAAGACAAATTTTTCTGTTTTAGCGTTGACCGAATTTCAGGGAAGTTTGACCAACATTTGACCAACAATGTTGACCTTGTTTGACTGTGATTTTGGTGGGATAATTTGTTAATATTAGGATAACATTGGTATGTTCTATGCTTAGAGCAATTTTACTTTAATTTCTTTATTACCCCAATATCAATATCCAGTTCAGCGATCACATCATCATGATAGTAAAATGTAGATAGAACATAAACAATAATAGTAGAAGACAAACCAACACAAGAGGACACGAGATATGGCACGAGCCAGGGACAAACCCCAATGTGGGGAAACCCTTGATCAATTCTTCTTATAATTCTTCAAAAGTTCAACAAAGAGAGAGAGTACAATTTACAATATTCACTTGCCCAATTTGATCAGTCAAAACAATAGAAGAAGAAAGCCCTAACTAGAAAGTCAACGCTGGTCAACAAGGCTGAAATAGACCTCCAACACAGCTTGGTCAACCTTGGTCAACTCGACCTCCAACAACAAGATAATGCAGCCCAAAATAGTCCGAAAATAACTAGTCAAACCTGGGCAACAGAAGTCAAAGAACAACTAGAACTAGGGCAGTCAACGCTGGGGTCAAACGGTCTCGGTTTTTTGTGCCCAGAATTGCAACCTGCCCAAACAGAAGTCTCCCTCACAAAACCACAGTCAAGTAGGGTCAATGCTAGTCAAAGTCATCCTCCTGAAATTTCGGTCAAATAGCTTGGTCAACCTTGGTCAACTCGACCTCCAACAACAAGATAATGCAGCCCAAAATAGTCCGAAAATAACTAGTCAAACCTGGGCAACAGAAGTCAAAGAACAACTAGAACTAGGGCAGTCAACGCTGGGGTCAAACGGTCTCGGTTTTTTGTGCCCAGAATTGCAACCTGCCCAAACAGAAGTCTCCCTCACAAAACCACAGTCAAGTAGGGTCAATGCTAGTCAAAGTCATCCTCCTGAAATTTCGGTCAAATATGGTCAACCCAACAGCTAGAAAAACCAGTCTTCCCTTCGCACGTCTGGAGAGAAGAGGTGCCCAAAAATCCGTACCCAATCAAGAGAGAGAAAGATGAATGAGAGTGGTGCCAAAATGAGGAGGAGGCTCCTTGTATTGATATGCAACGTTGAAGGTTGGAGGAGGCTAATTTGATGGCTGGTTGAGCTTGACAATTTGTCCATAATCAAAATAAATTCATAACTTCATTTGTACATGTCAGAATGGGATGATCTTTCGATCAATCCTACAACTCTCGGAGAGAGGAATCCAAGAAAAATAGGAGTTGCCTCATATGAGCTGTCAAATGTGAATTTATTTCACCTGCCAAACTGTCTGACAATCTGTACCATCACTGTGTCTGCTCTGCTCTGCTGAACTATGAAGAAAGAAGAAATGATCAAGAATGTATCATACCATTCTCCACTGACCCGAAGTCAGTCTCCAATAATAGAGTGTCATACCACTCTTGACCAACCTGAAGTTAGTTTCCATTGATCCCAGATCAATATCAACATCCTAGCATAGGGAGTACGGTAGTACACGATGCGTCCATCGGTAGTACTATGGTCCCTATCCTCATTTCCCTACTCATTAGCCAAATGAAAGGTACTTCCCATGAGTCCCAGATTGCATGGGTAGGATGTGCTGACAGGAGAAGGTGAACCACTCATGCTGCTCATATGCTATAGGAGAAGGTGAACCACTCATGCTGCTCATATGCTATAGGAGAAGGTGAACCACTCATCCTATGCATATGCCACCATGGGGTATCACAGGGGAAGGTGAACCACTCACCCTGTACATCGCGCACCAATAGGGGAAGGTGAACCACTCACCCTATGGTCTCTCATCGCTCCAAGAAGTACCCTAAGCCCCCCGGAGCTCCCAGAGCTCAACATCCATCTCATATGGGATCCTCATAAGAGGGTCCGCAACTCCAAGTCGTTCACAGAAGGTTAAGAATTTGACCTTCCCTAGGGGCTTCGTAAGAATATCGACACCCTGATCATTAGTCCCAATGTGTTGGAGCCTTATTGATCCTCGTTGTACCATATCCCGGATAAAGTTGTACCTGATATCAATGTGCTTGGAGTGGTCATGAAGCATGGGATTCTCCGAAAGACGAATCCCACTCTGGTTGTCGCAGAAGATCATGGTGGTATCCAACACATGTCCAAACAACTCACTAAAGAGCTTCCTCAACCAAACAGCTTCACAGGAGGCCAAACTAGCAGCAATGTATTCAGCCTCAACGATGCTCAAGGCAACTGACTTCTGCTTCCTACTCATCCATGATATCGAAGCAGAACCTAGAGAGAAGCAACATCCAGATGTGCTTTTACGATCCACCACACTGCCAGCCCAGTCTGCATCAGAGTAACCATGGAGCCTCACATTCCCGACAATGTATCTTAGTCCATAAGTGATTGTGCCTCGAAGATATCTCAAGAGATTCTTGGCAGCAATTCAATGAATGTGATGAGGCTCGACCTTAAACTGGTTCAATGTATTCACTGCAAAACATATGTTTGGATGGGATTTCACTAAAAACATCAGGCCCCTCACTAGTTGACGATACTCAGAAGGATTTCCCAAATTGGGCCCAGTAGCACGTCTGCATAACTT
The DNA here is from genome assembly GCA_031772625.1 of Pinus tabuliformis. Classification (NCBI taxonomy): domain Eukaryota; kingdom Viridiplantae; phylum Streptophyta; class Pinopsida; order Pinales; family Pinaceae; genus Pinus; species Pinus tabuliformis. The sequence continues at coordinate 875,711,515 of CM062820.1, read as the reverse complement.
CTTGAAGTTAAGTTCCATTGGAGTAGTCACGGACTTGCACTCCACCATCCCAAATCTTTCAAGTATCTTCACAATATACTTTCCTTGAGAAAGGAAAATCTCGCCTGGCTTTTGCCAGACCTCCAACACTAGGAAGTAATGCATCAATCCTAGGTCCTTCATCTCGAATTTGGAAGCCAACTCCCTCTTACACTGATGAATAAGGGGGTTTGCACCTGTCAGAAAGAGATCGTCCACATAGAGTACCAAGATGAGAGGTCTATCATTCTCAACCTTAAAGTAAAGGTTTAGATCAGCTTCACTTCTTGTAAAACCCAATTCCATTAGATAGCTATCGATCCTCTCATACCAAGCCCGAGGTGCTTGTTTCAACCCATAGAGGGATTTCTTTAGCCTGCTTACATGTTTTTGACGATCTTGAACTTCATACCCCTTAGCTTGTTCTACATAGACTTCCTCATTGAGTGAACCATGCAAGAAGGCAGTCTTGGCATCCATCTGGTGAAGATTCCATCCTTGCGAGGTAGCAAGGGCTATAATTGAACGGATGGTGGTGTAGCGGGCAACCGGTGCAAAAATCTCATTATAATCTACACATTCCTTTTAAGTGAAGCCTCGAGCAACGAATCTGGCCTTGAACTTTTCAGCACTTCCATCAGCTCCATGCTTGATCTTGAAGAGCCATTTTGAGGTGACAACGGATTTGTCCTTGGGTCTAGGGACCACATCCCAGACATGATTCTTCATAATCGAATCATACTCTTCGTTCATTGCATCCTTCCAAAGTTGGTGTTTGGCAACTTCTTCGAATGTGCAAGGCTCAGATTGAATAATGGTGCTCATTGCAGTTAAGTACCCTTAGTACCTATTCAACTTCTTGCTTTCACGAAATGTCCCCCTAGGTGCAACATGTCTCTCGGCATCTTCGAGAGTCTCCCTAAGTCATGAGGGTCTCCTTTTCGAGGAGGAGGGCTCATGAGGGGGTGGATCAATGGGATCCATTAGTCCTTCAGCATCGGGCATCTCCTCTTCGTGCGGTTCTCCCTGTTTTCTTGAATCTTCTTCTTTGTCCTTCCTTGGAAGAGGAAGGTAACTAATCTTCCCAAGGGCAACATCCTCATCGAAGGTGACATCATGACTTATCTCCACTTCTCTTTGACTAGGCACATAGATTCTATATGCCTTCGAAGTTTCACTGTAGCCCGCAAATGTTCCTTTCTTCCTAGAAGCATCCAATTTGCTTCTGTTTTCTTTTGGCACATGAAAATATATAGGACTACCATAATTTTTAAAGTGAGAAACATCAGGTTTCTTACTGGTGAAAACTTCTTCTGGAGTTTTGGAGTCCAACGCTTGATGAGGGCATCTATTTTATACATACACGATAGTGTTTGCAGCTTCAGCCCATAAGAACTTCAGAAGGCTTTGATCATGAAGCATTGCATGAGTGGCTTCTAAAATAAAACGGTTCTTCCTTTCAGTAACACCATTTTGCTCTGGAGTATATGCAGTAGTAGTCCCCCTCTTAATGCCAACTTCTATACAATAGTTATTGAACTCATTTGATTCATATTCGGTTCCATTATTGGTCCTCAATATTTTGATCTTCTTTCCCTATTTTATTTTTGACCAAAGCTTTGAAAGAATGGAACCATGAGAATACTATGTCCTTCTTGTTCAAGAAATAAATCCAAGTCTTACAAGAGAAATCATCCATAAAGATAGCATAATATAAATATGCTCCCAAAGAGTTCACGGGCACCATGCCAGATAAATCAAAATGAACCAATTGCAATATGTCGGGAGTCTTGCTATCACTGGAGGGGAATGGTTCCCTTGTATGCTTTCCTTCGGCACACCCCTGACAAACACCTTCATGTTCAACTTAAAATTCGGGCATACCTGTCACCATCTTTCTTGCATCGGGTAGAGCTTTATAATGTAGATGAGCAAACCTTCGGTGCCATAATTTGGATTGAAGTGATGTGTCGCAAGACATAGCTCCCGAACTTGATATAGGTTATCAACCCTGAAGCCAAGTGTAAATGCATCTTTGAAATTTTTGTTCCACACATGTACCTTTCCATCGATGAAAGCCACCTTGAATCCTTTGTCTTCCATCGCCGAGATAGATACCAGGTTCTTCTTTAGATCGAGTACATATAGTACCTCTTGTAGATGAATGGTGTTACCCTGATTCAATTAAAAAGTAACATTCCCAACTCCCTTCACGGGATAGGTGGCGTTGTCTCCAAGGATAATTTCTAGATTTGTATCCCTTTCAATCAAATTTGAAAGAGCTTCCTTATACCAGGTGAAGTGCCGTGAGGCACCACTATCAATCAACCAATTTCCCAAAGTGTCCGGAGGAGATGCAGTAGAAAGGGCAGATATAAGATAGAATTCTTTTGCTTGTTATCAACAACATTAGATTCATCATACTTGGTGTTTCTTGATCTCTTGGGAGGGTGACCATTTCCTTGATGAGATAGAATTCTTTTTGCTTGTTAACAACAACATTAGATTCATCATACTTGGTGTTTCTTGATCTCTTGGGAGGGTGACCATTTCCTTGATGACAAGCAGGAGCATTCCTTTTTCCTTGGTTGTTGAATCTGCCATTCCTTTGATTGTTGTTGCCCCTAAAATTGTTGTTGTTGTGGTTGTCATCATCGTGAGGTGTATCCCTTCTATTAGGACACTCCCTAACATAATGACCAAACTTGTTGATATCATGGCAAACCCCCAGCCCAATCTGCATCTGTATATCCATGTAGTCTAACGTTTCCATCAGCATATCTCAGTCCAAGGTTAATAGTCCCATGTAGATATCTCAATACATTTTTGGTAGCGACCCAATGCACATGGTGAGCCTCGGTCATAGGCTGTCTCAAGGTGTTAATTGCAAAACATATGTCGGGGCGAGTATTCACGAGAAACATTAGAGCACCAACCAATTGTCTATACTTAGAAGGGTTTGCTAGGTCCGGTCCAACAACTTCTCCACACAACTTCTTGAAATTCATCTCCATAGGTGTAGGCAAGGACTTGCACTCAACCATGCCAAATCTCTCTAGAAGTTTCACAACATATTTTCCTTGTGAAAGGAAAAATCTTGCCCGACTTTTGCCATACTTCTAGTCCCAGGAAATAGTGCATCAAACCAAGGTCTTTCATCTCGAATTCGGAAGCCAATTTCCTCTTACATTCTAGAATGAGAGGATCTACACCTGTCATGAATAAGTCATTGACATATAATACTAAAATGAGAGGCATACCTTGGATTGTTTTGAAGTACAAGTTTGGATCAACATTGCTCCTTGTGAATCCCAACTTTAGCAAGTAGCTATTGATACGAGCATACCAAGCATGGGGGGCTTACTTTAACCCATAGAGAGCTTTTTTCAATTGACATACATGGGTCTTCCTGTCATGAACTTCAAATCCTAGAGGTTGTTCAATGTACACTTCTTCTTGAAGCAAACCATGTAAGAAAGCGGTCTTCACATCCATTTGATGGAGAGTCCATCCCTGACTTGCAACAAGGGCTATGATCGAATGGATGGTTGTATATTGAGCCATAGGAGCAAATATATCATCGTAATCTTCTCCCTCTTTTTGAGAGAAACCACAGGTTATGCACCTTGCCTTGTATTTTTCAATGCTTCCATCAACCCCATGCTTGATCTTATAGAGCCATTTGGAGGTTTCCACGGATCTCCCCTTTGGTCTCGGCACAATATCCCATACATCATTTTTCATAATAGACTCATATTTTTCAGTGACTGCATCCTTCCAGACTTGTTGCTTCACAACTTCTTCAAAGGTACTAGGTTCGGCTTGGATCATATTGCTCATAGCTACAATATATGCTTGGTACCTGCATGGCTTCTTGCTTTCTCGGAAAGTTCCACGAGCAGTAACATGTTTCTCGACATCTTGTAGTGTGTCTTTAAGCCAAAGTGGTCTTTTCCTGGTAGGAGTATCACTTGGGGGAGGATCCAAGGGTCCATAGGTTCCATGGGATCATCAACGATGTCCTTCTCGGATTCATCATCACTCTTGTCTTTAGGAGGAGGAGGTAGAGGGAGGTCCCTTGCTTTTCTAAGTGCAACATCTTCATCAAATGTTACATCCCTGCTAACTTCAACCTTCCTTTGACCAAAAATATATATTCTAAATGCTTTGGAATCTTCACTATATCCAACAAACATATCTTTCCTTCTTGTAGCTTCTAGCTTGTTTCTTTTATCCTTCCGTACATGGAAATACACGAGGCAACAAAAAATTCGGAGATGACCAATAGCGGGATTCTAAATGCTTTGTAATCTTCACTATATCCAACAAACATATAATTCCTTCTTGTAGCTTCTAGCTTGTTTCTCTGTTCTTTGGCACATGGAAATACACGAGGCAACAAAAAATTCGGAGATGACCAATAGCGGGCTTGACACCTGTGAATACTTCCTTGGGAGTCTTGTTGTCCAAAGCTTGATGAGGCAACCTGTTTTGAACATATACCACTGTGTTTGTTGCTTTAGCCCAAAGGAACTATGGCAACTTTTGATCATGGAGCATGGCTTGGGTAGCTTCTACAATGGACCTGCTCTTTCTCTCAGCTACTCCGTTTTGCTCAGGAGTGTAGGGCACAATGGTCTCCTTAATTCCTTCCTTCTTGCAGAAGTCTCTAAATTCATTTGAGATGTATTCCCCGCTGCTGTGGGACTTGAAGATCTTTATTTTCTTCCTTGTATAGTTTTCAACCAAATCCATGAACTCCTTGAATATTTCAAATGCCTCATCATTGTGCTTCAAATAATATATCCATGTCTTCCTTTAGAAATCGTTGATCAAGGTGATGTAATAAAGATGACCCTCAAGTGAATGCACGAGCATTGGACCACATATAGCAGAATGAATAACATGAAGGATGCTTCATCTTGTTTTCGCTGGAGGGGAATGGTCCCCTTGTCTTCTTTCCACTAGCACACCCAGGGCATACTCCATCATGTTGAGCTTGAACATTAGGGATCCTGGAGACCAACTTCTTCAATTTTGGAAGAGCATCATAATGTAGATGGGCCAACCTTCGGTGCCACAACTCGCTTTGAAGATTTGTATTATGGACCATAGCTAGAAGAGGTCTTCCTGTGACTCTATAGAGTCCTTCAAACCTAGATCCCAATGTGAAGGCATTTCTCATATAGGATTCAACAGGCCAAGAAAGTACTTTTCCTTTAATGAATGCAACCCTCATTCCTTTATCCTCCAAAGCAGATATCGAGATTCGAAACCAAATTCTTCTTTAATCCTGACAAATATAATACATCATGAAGCAAGACAGATTCCCCAGAGTTCAAATGAAATTTGACAGACCCAAAGCCATTTACGGGATGAGTGGTATTGTCACCAAGAATAATGTTCAAATTGGTCTCCCTCTCTACCAAATTAGAGAGAACCTCCTTATATCCAAAGAAGTGATGAGAGGCCACACTATCAACCAACCAACTATCCCAAGAAATTGGAAGAGATAAACTAGATAATATGGAAATAAGAATATATTCAGATTGATTAGGAGCATTGCCTTTATACCCGGAGTTCCTTGACCTTTTTGGAGGACGATAGCTATCTTCACGATCATCGGGGAAGTCTCTTCTTCTTTCATTCCTTCTTCTATCGTCTCTTCCTTCATATGACCTGTTGTTGTTGAAGCCATGGTTATTGTTGTAGGACCTTGAAGAGTTTCTTCTTGGAGCATCTCTCTTTTTGGGACAATCTCGAGTATAATGACCCTTCCGATGACAATTGTAGCACACTCAGCATCTCTGTCTCGCCTTCTTGAATCCCTGGAATCTCGATTAGATTGAGGAGGTTTTCTTGATTTAGATGGCTTTCCCTTTCCTTTCTTTGCATTCTTTTTCTTTCCTTGAGCAACGCAGGCAACGGGCTTTCCTTCCTTTGACCCTTGAATTGTTCCTCTAGATATCATCCTTGATTCTTCTTGAGTGAGCTTTCCAACAAGCTCATCAAATGATGGGAAGCTATTGTCGTTGCTTATAGTAGTAATGAAGGTTTCCCAAATGGGAGGGAAGCCTCTAAGAGTTACAATCACCAATTCCCTGTCAAGTGTGGTTTCACCAATTCCTTGCAATTGATCTCTAAGACGAGATATCCTCATAATGTATGATTGTACAGATTCTCCTTTGTTCATCCTTGTGTCTTTGAGTTGATCTTTCAAAGAAATGATTTCATTCAAATTGTTGACTTCATACATGCCAGCTATCTTATCATACATATCCTTGGACTTTCTCAAATTTCCAACATATGCAAGGTGATTATCTTGTAAACCATCAACTATAATTTGCTTTGCTTTTAACTCACTTTTCTTATGCTTGTTTTTGACAGCAGTGGAACCATTTTCTGGAGGCTCAGGTACTCTTCCTTGAATGAAGTCCAAAACATCATTGTTGTCAGCTATGATCTCCAACTTGACTTTCCATGCAACAAAGTTAGATGAGTCACCCAACTTCTCATGCTCCTTGAAGAAAGAGGAAGACATTTTTACCAAAATATTTTCCCTTTCTCGATCAGCTGCTAGAAAAATGGATGCTCTTGCTTTATGTCTCTTGGGCTTGTCTTCACCTCAACTTTGATACCATGTTAAATTTTCATCAATTTGTTCTATGCCACAACTATCACTTCAGCAAAATCCAATAGCATCCAATTTAACAATTTACTTGTTCAATTATTCAATGACACTAGAGCAATAGTAGATAGAACACTTAGACAAATGCACAATGAAAGACAGCCAAGAGACGAGATACAAATTTGGTCAATGACCAGGGAAAAACCCCACTAGGGGGAAAACCCTTGCAAATCTTCTTCTATTAGATTGTCTTCAAATATTCCGCAGAGAGACTACGTCATCCAAGAGTCAAAGGCAAACTTTGACTAGACAATATCCAATGTCAATATCCAATATCCAAACAATCAAATCAACATACCAATGTCAAAGATGATGAGGGAGAGTCAAATCTGCAAAAATTCAACATCAATTGACTGCCCTATCCAGTCAAGTCAACAACAGTCAAATCAAGGTCAAATCTGCTCCAATTTAATTCGGTCAATGCCCAGTCAATGTGGCCTCTTTTGCTGGTCAAGGATCAGTCAAAACAGCTCCCAAAACTTTGGTCAAACTTGGTCAATGGAGAGAGAAAGTCTGCTGTCAGTCTGCAATTTTCTGCAGTCAAACCAGAAAGTCAACATCAGTCAAACTGCTCAGAATTCCTCGATTTGTGTGTCCTTGAATGTGGCCTGCAAAAATTGAATTTTTCCACCCAAAACCGAAGTCAAATGATGTCAATTTCACCCTGGTCAACGCCTTGCAACAGACCTGCAATTTTCCTGCAACTCGGCCCAATCAGAAACAACCACCTGTCCTTCACATGAGAGAGAAATCCTTCCAATCTGAGTTGTACGAACCAATAGGAATAGGAGAGAGAAGATGTGATGTGAGGTGATGAAGTGCCAAATGAGGATGAAGGTCTCTTGTATTTATATGAATCGATGAGGGTGAAAAGACATGTCGTTTGGGCTTCATGAGCCTACATGATGTTGAAGCCGACCTTGATAATTTACATATGAGTGGGTTTTAATTCAAAAACACACTTCTCCTTGTCCGATTTGAGTGATCTTTAGGTCGATTTTGGTCCTCTCAAAAAGAGGAATTTAATGAAATAATTATCTCCATCAAATGAGCTGTCCAAAGTGGAATTTGACCCTAGTTGCATAGTTTAACACAAGGAGCTTACAAAACTAGCTTTGCAATCATATAGGGGAGTAGGTCTACTCATTCTCCTTACAGAAAATGGAGAACATGTGCAGAAATACATAAGTTGAGAAATATAGCTCAAGCAGGAGCTTCTTGCGCAGGTTAAGTGAGAACGTGCGAGTAGTTCAAGACAGCTTCTCCATTTGTTCTAATCTTAGCCATACAACTCATTGTTGAGATAAGGTGGTTGCTTGGATTAAGGGGATTACTTGCTAAGATATGGGAAATTAGTTGCAAGGAATGAGGAGATTAGTTATTTCTCTCAAAGCATAAATAAGACAATATGTGAGAAGTTGAAACACAGATGAGAACTTGAGAGAGACAGACACCAAGAGAGGGAGGGGAGTACATTTGAGAGAAAAAAGTGCAGATCCTTTGTAGCAAATAGCAAGAGGGAATTCGTACATCAACAACATTGTACTGTTATAACCCCTGGATGTTATAACCCCAAGCGCACCTTGTTAATTTATTATTGTTTTATATCAGTTTCCAATATAAAGTTTTTTCAAGTGAACCAAACTGCAAAGGTGAGGAAGGATTTCATCACGAAGCATGCTGCCTGCTTACATCAAGGACCTCTAGCTTCTTACAATTTCCAAACTTGGTTGGTATTCCCCCGAGCAGGTTGTTTCCAGAAAAATTGTGACCTTCATGGCAGTCAACTTTCCAATACCAGATGGTATGTAGCCTGAGAGGTCCTTGTGACTAAGATTAAGAGACCACACTCTGGGAGAGCTACTAGCTGTGCAATCTACACCTTCCCAATCACAAGGGCTGGAATACGAGATAATCCATCCTTTCAGATTATTCAGTGGTTTCTGAACACTTCTCATTAATCTTAATGAGATGCTGCCCTTCTTGATTCAGCCCATTGAGCTGAATTGAAGGTTGGAAAAACAGCAATTCTCAATGCAAAGCGGTGAGCTTCTACAAAGCTCTCCATGTTATTTGAAAAGGCCACTGTTCTGGGCACTGTGAAATCTCCCATGTTTAGAACTGTCCAGCCGGTTTTGTCTCATTATTCATCATAAGTGAAAAACAAAATACTTCACAAGTCTCTGCTAATCATTCAAAATGGAAAACTTGACATTCTGCTGAAGGGATCCTTCAAAATCAATTCCATGATTTCACATCACTTCTCTAAAGGTGGGATCCGGGGATTTGAGATCCCTGCTACGAGCACAAGCAGGGAGAATACTCACTGAAGTGACTGATTTGAGTTTCATGCCAGTCTGTTGAATTTAGTCAAAAAGATTCAATACCTCAAGGCAGTGGCCATTTGATCATAGCCAGCAATCATAGAATTCCACAAGACCACATCTCTATGCAACATCCTGTTGAACAATTTCAAGGCCTTCTCACACTGCTCATTTTGCCGAGATGCTCCAGTCATGGTGCTCTAAGACTCAATATCTCATTGATGCATTTCTTTTCGAACACATCACATACATTATCTATATTTCCACATTTGGCATACAGGTCTGCAAGCATACTACTGCCAAAACAGAATGCTTTGCATACTTTGTATTTGGCAATGGTATGTATTTTTTTTAAGAGCAATTATTGAAAAGATCCTTCACTACTTCTGGCACCAATAACTGAGGCCTATATTATTAAATTCTGGCAGGGCAGCATTTGTCAATGTCATTCCTTGATCTTTCATCATCTAGTCCATCCATCACCTTTTGTATTGAAGCTTCAGCTTGCTAAACCTGATTCAAGCTTCTGTTCTACTGAAACTTTGACAGACTTAAGGGGATCCACAGAAACCTCTTTTTCATGATGGATGGCCTTATCTCAGCTCAATGATCAAAAGAAATGATTAAGTGGTAAAGCAATCAGTCAACTACTCCTTTGGACAATGAACATAATAAGAGTCATTAAAATTTGTTGTGATCAGTATAACAGCTATAACTGTGATAACACATGCATTTCCAGTAGGGCTGTTTGAGTTAGAACGAACAATATTAAATATAAAACCATAGATTCATTTCCATGTTTTTTACCAGTCACAGGAATCTTTTCTTTCCGAAAATCTGGATTGCTTCTACCTCTGACTCGATTCACTAACACTATGACTCTTCCTCCCTTTCAAGTTGCTTCTTGATTATAACTCTTAAGCTTGATACCTCCTAAAGAGAGCAGAAATGATTTACATGGCAGCCTAATGTAGAAGCCGCTGCTTCAGTAATCTCTACTATATCTGTCTTCCCATGAAGAAGATTAGTGCAAACATTGACAATATTTTGAACGGCTGTATCAAACTCTGAATGTTTCCACTGCAAGACACACATGGTATAGTCAGACATATCTGAAGAATTCCCATACTGATGAAGTCCCCATATGACATGTGCCTTGCTATTTGAATGAATTTGATCTCCGGGATTTGACTTGATAAAGCCTTCATTAAGGGTTAATATTTTGTGAATAGAAGCAGACACTTTTAATCCAAGGTGGGTAGTCCTTGTTCACTTTAAGAGATGATAATCCTACCATACCTTCTTCAGGTTAACTCTCTTGTGAACGTGATTTTGAAAGAAATTATCTGAGATTATTTCCTGAAAAGAGCCATTATTTAATTCTTCCGTGCTGTTTTTATTTTCTTTTGTTGTGGCAACTTGCTCAACAGTTGAACATGGAGCCTTTACAATAGCAGCCTTGATCCTCACCATGCATTCATCCATGTTTTGAGAATTCACATGGACTTCAAAAACTATGCCTAAAACGTCTTGAAGACTGACATTATCTGCTAAATTGGTATACTCTGTGACTGAATGGCAACTGTGTAATAGTATCTGTTTCACAGGTTCTAGGGGTTTCTTCTAAAGGAGCATTACTCATAGCCAAAGAAAAATCACCACTGCTTTCTTCTGCCTGGATTACCCTAGTTCCACTAAATTTGTCTTCTTTACCAAAATGTTGAGTAGAATCATCAGCCTTTTCAGTAGACAATGCTGCCAGAGATTCCAGCTACCAGGCATTCCATTTCAACAAAATCATTCATCAAGTTAAACTATGAGGAATCAAATTCCTTATTTGTAGCTATATCTATGCATTACCTTTAGGGTTACAATGAAAGTGTTCACACCATTTTTGGGGGTGCTTCATGTAATTTGGGGCACATGATGTATGCTCAGTCGTTAGATGGTTCAATATGGATCTGCATGTGGGATTTGGTCTTGTGATAGACTTGCATATTGGAGATTAGCTCACACAATGGTTGCTTGAGTTGAATTGGGTACTTGCTTGGAATTATTCCCTGGTGCGTTGGAGTTCTCTTGATAGCTTGGGTTACATCCTTCATTGCTTGGAAAATGCCCTACTTAGGAGGAATGTTGTACGTCGTGGAGGAGGGCATCAAGTTAGACAACATAGGGTTACATGGATTCTTGTATGGTGGCTTGGGGAAACCTAGGTTGTGACAATGTTCATGTAGGGGGGAGTGGACCCAGTGGAGTACATGGCTTAGAAGGAGCAATGGAGTTCATATGGTCCTGTGATGGTGAAATGTGGTGTAAGATTCCCACCTACGAATACCCCAAAAAATCACTGTGTTTTCTGAGTTTGGATGGTGTAGCTCACACTGAGGATTTTTCACAAACAGTTTGCAAGCAATATGCTGTAGGGTGTCGTGTTTACAATTTTGATCTCAAATACATGAACAATGCTAGATATACAAGCAGAAGCACTTGAAAATAACTGAAATTCACTTCAGATTACATTGAAAGCATACACATCTTTGACATACAGAGATTTCATCAAATGAAGAAGGCAGGGATTTGGAGTACCAGTGGTATAATAGAATGCATGAGCTGAAGATGACGATATCAAACCAGAATACCACCAGCCATGTATTAATCTTCAGCAGAGGCTTTAGTATGTAATCTGCCTTAAAAACACAGAGATTCTAGCTAGGAATATAGCCAATCACTAACAGATTTGTGTCTAGCAAGAAACTGATATATAAATACACTGTTTATGATGGCTTTAGCTCACAGTTCACTTCAGCCAATGGATGTACCAGTTTGGAACAAGTTACAGGCAGATATTTTGGCCACACATTCAGCGCATATCAGTCCTTCAGTCACAGCTCCAGCAAGCAAGAATCATGTCCCTTTGGCTCTGTTAAACTCAGCCCACAAGAAATGATTCAGGCAGCAACTTTGAAGTAGTAGACTCGTCCCTTTTCCTTCCAGAATTGTCTCCCAAGCAGTTCAGAAAACCCTTCAAGCTCAATCCCTCGTGGAGTGCATTCAACCAGCAGAGTATAGGTGGAAATATGGCCTCTTTTACAGCAACAAATCAATCCCTTTATAGCTTGAACTCGGCCAGGGAATGAGATAGAAACTCATCCTTCTAAATGGAGTGGAACTTGTCCCTGTAATAGCAGAACTTTGACCTCTGGTAACCACAGGGCATGCGTTCCTTATGGCTGTAGGAAACCGACCTCACTTCCATGAATTTCAACCCTTTGAAGTGTGGCTGAGATTGCTCATTTTCTTTGGCTTGGTCTTCCCTTGATTTGGCTTGAGAACCCACCTGTGAAAATATATTTAGAAATTACAAACTCAAAAATAAAATCCACTGATAATACCTCTTCAAGCCCAATCTTTCTCACAGGTTTTTTTTTTTTGTTTATTGTTTTGTCCATGAAAGCACAATGGTGAAATCTGTGTGATTCCACTCCTTGAACCAGTTAGAGTGTATAATTTCAACACACCAGAATGGCGGCTAGGGTTTCTTAATCTCTAAGTTTCTTCTCCCAAAACTCTCCAAGAACTTCTTTTCTCAAAATGCAAGTGAAAGAATAATGAAAGTCTATTAACTTTTTTCTCTTTTATAAACTTATGGCCACTTTTGCTGCCATTTTACCCTTTTAACTTTTATAAAGTTACTCTATAACATTTTCAGTTTATAAATTTCAAGTGACCTTTCACTTGCCTAAGAAATGTCCTCTTTTCACCTTTTAGACTTCTATAATGTTTCCTTAGGCGAATTAAGTCCCCTTATTAAATTTTTCCCTGCTTTAGCCTACGGGAACCATGTTAGACTAGCGGACTCCATCATAAGCTTCATAAGCGGTCGGGGACATTACAGTCCTCCCTGCTCAAGATTGCTTGCCCTCAAGCAATTTCAACTCAAGATGTTTGAGCACTTGCTCACCTTCCCAGGTGGCGTCTTCCACAAGTAAATCCTTCCATTTTACCAAATACACCTTCATTGCCCCACTCCACAACTTCTATCCCTTATTTCTAGGATCTTCTCTGTGACCAAGATCAACTATCTTTATGAATCTTACATCCTTCAGGAAGCTCAAGTTCATAGGCCACTTCTCGTACTCGTCTCAAGATTCTAAATGGCCCATAGAACTTGGGTTTGAAATTTCTGCCCCTTTTGTTTTGAGTGATGATTGTTTATGGGGTTGAAGACAAAGGTACGTCATATCTTCCACTTCAAAGCTGTGCTCCACTCTGTGCCTATCTGCATATAATTTCTGTTGATTCCGAGCCATGTGTAAGTTGTCCTTGAGGACCTTTAAAATATCTTGGCTTTTCTGAATCCAATCCTTGGCCAGAGGTGCCCGACTATCCCCAAATATCCTGTCTACAAATGTTGGGGCGTCATACCCATATAACGCTTTGAAGGGAGTCATGTCGATGGACATGTGGAAATTGGTGGTGTAGCAATGCTCTCCCAGGTGCAATCACTTTATCTATCCCTTTTGCTGACCGATTACATAATTCCGAAGATAGCCCTCCAACCATTTGCTGACTATCTTTGTCTACCCATCAGTCTGTGGGTTGTAGCTAGTGCTCGGTGTTATCTCATTCCCCACAACTCTGGATAGCTCTTGCCACAAGCTGCCCATGAACCTACTATCCCTATCATTGACAATGGTCTTCAACAATCCATGTAGTATGAAGACTTTGGAAAATAGCCCGACCACCTGTGATGTTGAATATTTTGATGATATTTCAAAGAAATGAGCAAATTTCGTGAGCCGATATACCACCAAATATATACAATCTTTGCCCTGCACTGGAGGTAACCCAATGATAAAGTCCATGGAAATGCTCTCCCATTTTTTCTTCGGGATAGGGGGTGGATGCAGTAAACCAGTTGGATGAATGTGTTCAACTTTGTTCTACTGGTAAGCCCTGCATTCCTTCACGAACCTCAACATGTCCATTTTGAGGCCCTTCCAAGTGAACCTCTCCCTAATGTGCTTGTAGGTATTTATGTATTCTAGGTGTTCTGCTAAGTGTGGGTTGTGAACTTCCTGCATAATTTTCTCTTTAAGCTTTGATTCTGACACTAGATAGATCCGATCCTTATAGTAGATGATATCATTGAAACTCGATACCTTTCATCCTGAATCAACCCCTCATGGATCTCATAGGCAAATTTATTTTTTGAGTACTCCACAAGCAACAATGACTTCCAATATTTTGTCATATCCATGAGTGAGAAAGTGGGTGGCATCCTCAAAAGAGCATTGACCACTATATTTCTTTTTTCCTTTGACGTACTCTATCTCGAAGTCATAGGCCTGCAATTTACTGATTCACTTTTGTTGCCTCTCACTTATTTCCTTCTGCTTCATGAGGAACCTCAAGCTGTTATGATTTGTCTTTACTTTGAACTTGTTCCCCATTAGATATTGTCTGAATTTGGCCAATGCATGCATAATGGTTAGTGTTTTTTAAATTCTTTGTCATAGATCGAATAATGTCGCTCATAATCTCTAAGTTTGTGGCTCTCAAACGCTACGGGGTAATGATTTTGCATAAGGATTGCTCCTATTACCATCCCCGAAGCATCACATTCCAGCGTAAATGGCTGTTTGAAATTTGGTAGTGCAAGCACAGGGCACCTACTCATCACCTCCTTCATCTTCTTAAATGTTTCCTGTGCTTTCTCTGACTAGCTAAAGGCTCCCTTCTTGGGGAGGTTTGTAACAGGAGCTGTTAAATGTGAGAACCCCTTAACAAACTTCTTGTAGTAAGCACAAAGACCAAGGAACCTTTTCAGCTCTGTCGCATTCTTTGGGGTGGGGCCACTCAATGATTGCCTAGATTTTCTCATGGTGTACTTGAACCCCATCATGCCCAATCACATGCCCTAGGTAGAGCATCTTTGTCATGCCAAACTCACACTTGGACTCCTTTGCATATAACTCCTTTTCTTCTAGAATCCCTAAAACCTCGTCCAAGTGCATCAGATGGTCCTCCAATGCCTTGCTTGATGAAGAATGTAACTAGTGTCGATCTTCATAATTGTATTTGAGTCATAATGTAATGTATTTGTCAAAAGAAAGAAAAATAAATTTTGTTGTAAAAGAAATTGACTTATTAAAGCATGGTTTCATGTTGGGTAAATGGTTAATAGGTCAAAGCCTCCATTGTAGGCTTCTAGGGTTTATGTCGAGTCCTTGTCACTGTCATCATGTAATAGACCCTTCTTGGGCTTTGTTTATCATGAAAGAATTTATTATTATTATATAGTTTAGTTCATATAGGCCTCCTCGACCAAGTCAGCCTCAAAGAAGGACAAGTCGGCCTAATTGGGAGCAAGAATCCACTATATAAAGGCAATAACTCGACCTCATTTGGAGAATAAGACAAGCAAGTTTGATTTGTAGTTGCTGGAGAAGAAAAGGAGAGAGAAATATCTAAGGAGAAGGAGAAAACCCTAGTGAAGGAGGAGACACTTGTCAAGCAAAAGAAAGTCGAATTTCTCTCCCTTCTGCTATACGTGTGAGTTTCTGGGTTGTTGTTGGAGGGACAAAATTTTAGATTTGTACTAGGGTCGAAATTAAGGAACCTGGGGGCCGAAATTCTGTGTTGTAGCTCGGTTGAAGTTGATAGACAAGAAGAAACCAATGAAGTTTGCATAATCATATTGGAAGGTCGACTTGGTGGACTGAGAAAGGTCTTTTGCTCTATTCAAAGATCTTGGTTTGTCACAATTTGATTTGAATTTACTAGTGGAAGAGTTTGACTGGGTTTTCCCTTTCATAGGGGTTTTAGCCCTGACTGAGTGCCTACTTCTGGTGTCATTGATTTTCATGTGTTTGATTTGATGATTGCTTAATATGAAGAAGATTAAGAAGAACATAAAGAAAGTTAATAAGAATAATAGAATATCACATGTAATTGTCAATATAAGAAAATCTTTTTTCCTTTTTGATTTTCCAACATGGTATAAGAGCTAAGGTGAAGAAGGAAAGGAAAAGGCAATTTGAAGGTCTATTAAGAGAAGGAAGTCTCAAATAAAAGTTTCAAGACAAATATCATAAGTAGAAGGCTCATTAAAGGAAGAATCCATGTCTAGAAAATCTATGACAACTTCAATAAAGACAGAAAATAAGCTAGAAGGGGCCACCAACTGTAGAGCATGCAAGAAGAGGATGGGTCCCATCCTTGCAAAACACAAAATATTGGATTTTTGTTCAAGGAAAGGTGAAGGAGCCCACAAATGATGCAAGACAAAAAAAAAAATACAAGGAAACAAATATCTTGGCTATGAATCTAATTGTAGATGGAGTGAAGGGAAACTAATTCCCTATATATCCCATATAGAAATTGCAAAAGGGATCTATGAAGCTCTCTCTAAATTATTCACTATCAAGAACATTGGAAAAGTTGCTAGTCTCAAGAATGAATTAAGAACAATAAAGATGACAAAAGATGACACTGTATCTTCATATTTTGTGAGAATCCGAATAAGAGATGAGCTCTAAGCTATTGATGAAATCATACCAGATAAAGAACTTGTGATTGCTGCTCTAAAAGGTCTACCAAAATCATGGAGCTCCTTTGCACAATCATTAGTAGTTGGAAAGAGACACCATCATTTGAAGAAATGTGGAATGCATGCATTCAAGAAAAACTTGCATCTCATTAGCAAATAATAAGAAGGAAGAAGATGAGGGCAACACTTCAAATCCATATTCTGCTCACTATAAGAAAAAGGGAGGATATAATAAGTTTAAAGGGCCAAAGAAGAACACTGATTTATCTTAAAGTAGGATGTTATCATTGTCATAAGATGGGACATTATAAGAATCAATGTCTTGAAAATCCTAGTAACAAGAACAAAAAAAGAAAAAGGGAACATGCGATAGTTGAAGCTCCACGCAAGAAGAACAAGGCTAAAGAACCCAAAGTCAAAGACTTATTTTCTTAAGTCTTTTAGGGATACTACCCCTTGCATATCCTTCTACTTAGTCTACTGTTTTGTAAAGTTTTTCTTTTATGTTTTGATTTCTAGAGCTCGTAGATCTAATATCTCTTGTTAAAAATTCTTGAATTATTTTGATGAGTTGAACACACTTCTAAAGAAAAATTGAAGTGATGTAAATTAAGAGGAAGTCTCTACCATTTTATCAAAGATAAGTATCATGTACTTTGTTTCCTCTTTCATGTTTTGATTTCCTCCATAAATTTAGATTTGTTTGTATTAACTACTCGATCCTTTTTTTTGTATTTTCCTTTGGTAGGAAAGCTTGCATAAATATATAAGGATTATGGCTAGATTAAAAGAAAGACTTCAAAAGAAAGATTTGAATCTTGAAAGAAGATATGTTGCAGAGAAAGACCCATAAATAAGAACAACTCAAGGTCTACCTTAGAGTACGAGATTTGTTTCAAGATTTTCTTCATACAAAAGGTATGATCATTCTCATTTGAACTTTGCTTTATATTAATCTCTTATGTATAGGGTTTTGAATCATAAAGATTCTTGTTAGGGTGATTAATCGCTAGATTTCATCTACCCTTATCATACTATCTCTTATCATTTTCTTTTGATAAAACCCTAACCTTAGGGTTTACTGTAAAACCCTAACCTTAGGGTTTACTGTAAAACCCTAACCTTTTGGTGCTTAGGGTACTCTAACAATAATGATGAAACCTTAGTCCTCTTAGGGTTTGAACTTATGATGAAATCCTACTCTCTTAATAGGGTTTGTTGAAACCCTAACCTTTTAAGGGTTTGTTGATGATGTCTAGGCTATATGATAAAACCCTAGATTTTTAGGGTTTGGTGAGTTAGGGTTTATGACAAAACCCTTGTGATAGTCAATCCTAGGAATGAAAACCTAGGCGTATGTGCTTTCGCATGACTGAAACCCTAGTCTAATCAAATTGTTGTATACCTAATTTTTGAAGTTTGATGTTTGTATCTAGGGTTTACATAAGAAAATATAAATGAAACCTTAGATATGAAATGCTAATATGTTATCTTGATTATTGATATTCATGATTTAGTCTTGTTAATGAAATCTAGGGTTTGTGACAAAACCCTAGTAGAGTTTGACATAAATTCTAGGGCATAACACTGAATCCCTAGATGTAATGATTCCTGACTTGGTTTCGTTGTTGATATCTAAAACTTAGAAAGTCTCATTTATGGAATCTAGGGTTTGTAACAAAACCCTAACAAATTGTTGAAATCTAGTATGTGAAAGTTGTAACCCTTGTTGATTATGAATGTAACCAGGTTTAGGTATTTGATGTCTAAAGATTTTGATTGTTTTGACACTTTCTTTATAATGACATGATCTTGATATAATTAACTTCATGATTTTGAATACTTGTGCTCGGTTGTACTTGCTGTTGAAGATTTGCAAGTACATAATCTTCAAGATTGAAGATGATTTGATGATGACAATGATAGGTAAAGGAAGCTGCAAGAATGTTGTATATATGATCTTGTTAAGGAATGATGAAGTCTCCGATGAATTGTTGATGCAAAAGGAAGAGCTTATGTCACTGGAAGAATAAGATAGTTGATGGACTTGTCTCCTAGTGACTTGGATAAAGGAAAATATGTATCTCTCTAGTTGAGAGGGAGCTTGAAGATAAGTGAATGGCTTGATGAAAAGGCCATGAGGATGTTTGAGATTAGAGAATAACTGAAGCACTACTGATGGTTATTCTTGATTGATAAAGTTAGGAACAAGACTTGGATATTTTTAGAAGTAGTGTTGAGCCTGAGTTGAATGTTGCTGAAAAAGTTGAAGAAGAAAGCTTCCAACAAAATGTGTTTGGATAATATGATGATGATCTAATGGAACATCAATATATTTGAAGATACAAGATGTTTGTGTTAACTTGTATATATATTTGAAAGATTGTTGTTAATTGGGATTGTGATTGTACATGTTAATCTCTCCATAAAAGGGTTGAACATTTTGAAGCAGGCTGGAACTGATGGACATATCTGATTTAGATTATAAGGAGAGATGAAGTTTCTTGGGGCAACAAGACGCTTGGGAGGAAATTTAGCTGACCTGTCATGATGTCTAGATCCCAAAGTAGGGAGGGTGGCATTGGTCTTGGAGCTTCGACCTTGGATACACACCTAGATCCCTGGGTTGGTGTTAGAGATAAAGCTTGATGGTACCTAGAGTGGTTAAAGCTTGGAACACACCTTAGTCCTTGCGTGTGTTGTGACTCTTCATAGAGCACAAAATTTTGAGATTTTCCATGTACCTATGTATATATGTAATTATGAATGCCTCCCTAGTTAAGAGGTAGTGTTGAAGAATGTAACTAGTGTCCGTCTCCATAATTGTATTTGAGTTATAATGTAATGCAGAAAAATAAATTTTATTGTAAAAGAAATTGACTTATTAAAGCATGGGTTTTATGCTTGGGTCAATGGTTAATATTTCAAAACCTCCATTGTAGGCTTCTAGGGTTTATGTTGAGAGTCCTTGTCATTGTCATCATGTAATATACCCTTCTTGGGCTTTGTTTATCATGAAAGAAAAAATATTTTTATATAATTTAGGTCATATAGGCCTCCACCAAGCCAACCCCAAAGAAGGACAAATCAACCTAATTGGGAGCCAGAATGCACTATGTAAAGGCAACAACTTGACCTCATTTGGAGAATAAGACAAGCAAGTTCGATCTGCAGTTGCTGGAGAAGAAAAGGAGAGCGAGATATCTAAGAAGGAGAAAACCCTAGCGAAGAAGGAGACACTTGTCAAGCAAAAGAACGCTGAATTTCTCTCTCTTCTACCACATGTGCGAGTTTTCAGGTTGTTGCTGGAGGGCTGAAATTTCAGATTTGGAGTAGGGCAGAATTTCTGGAAGCTAGGGGCCGAAATTCTGTGTCGTAGCTAGGTTGAAGTTGATAAACAGGAAGAGACTACTGAAGTTTGCATAATCAACTTGGAAGGCTGACTTGGTGGAGTGAGGAAGGCCTTTTGCTCTAATCAAAGGTCTTGGTTTGTCTCAATTTGATTTGGATCTACTAATGGAAGAGTTTGACTGTGTTTTTCCCTTCATAGGGGTTTTAGCCCTGGTTGAGTGCCTACTTCTGGTGTCATTGTTCTTCCTGTTTTTGATTTGATGATTGCTTGATGAGAAGAAAATTAAGAAGAACATAAAGAAAGCTAATAAGAATAATAGAATATCACAAGTAATTGTCAATATAAGAAAATATTCTGCCTTTTTGATTTTCTAACATTGTTGTAGACCAATGTCATCAAAGAAAACCAACAAGTACTTCCACAATTGTGTATTGAACACATGTCTCATGTGTGACTGGAAAGTTGTGGGGCCATTGGTTAGCCCAAATGACATAACCAAGAGCTTGTAGTGCCCATAGTGGCACCTGAAAACTGTCTTTGGGATATCATGCTTCTGAACCTAAATCTGATGATAACCAGAACGAAGATCAATCTTCGAAAAATATTTGGCCCCTTTCAGTTCATCCATCAATTCATCTATCCTGGGGATATGATACTGGTTCTTGATTGTCCTCTTATTGAGGGCTTGATAGTTTATGCACATCCTTCTTCTTATTCATCACTGCCCCTGATATATTCAATATCTCTTTAAATCACAACAATTATGCCCTTCAGCCAGATTCATATTAGGGTTCACAATGATTGTTTTATCCAAGCCTTTTGTAGCGACAAAAAGATGCTACCAGAGTGATTTGAAATGATTTGCTTTCTCTTTGCAAAGATGGCAAGTATATGCCTCAAAAAGCACCTAGATTGTTCTTCAAAGTTCTGCACAAGGTGATATTAGATTAGCTTCAATTCTAGGGTAGAATAATCCTGTGCATTTGTGATATAGATAAGCCCTAAGCAATTTTGTGGTACTTCCTCCCAACTATCAAAATAATCCTTAGTTTAGGGCATGGATCAACCTTCAAACATACTGAAAATCACAAAGGAAAGGTAAACAAAAGTACCTTGATGTGCCAACAAGTTCAACCTTAGAGGATGCCACAAAGCCAACAATGAACCTCAAATATGCTTCTCAGATATCATGCCATAAGAAGATTCCCAAAACTAGCTTCATAACTTCAAATTGTTTTAGGAAAGGTCGAGTTATCTCACAGTAGAAGTCTGTAGATGCAATCCTCAGATAAGCCCTGCATCAACCCAAATTTTTTCTAGGAAATTCAGCCTTATCAACAAATTGTCTCATTTGGATGGATATCTTTGTTTTCCAAGGAAGGATGCCAAATACAAGCCTTAGATGATTGCACATATAACTTCAAATAAGAGGTAATATATCCATGAAGAGCCTCATAAATTATGGGACATCAGACCAAAATTTTGTTGATAACCCTGCCTTAGGAAATTGCGAATAATGTTCAAAAGGGTGTCAAATTGGGCCTCAGGAGGGTCGTAGGTGAAACCCTGGGATAAGTCACAAATCTACCTTCAAGAAGAGTTGAAATAGGTCAGTTTGGTTTGTCTCAGATCATGCCACGAACTAATCAATATGGCCACAAAGAGTCCCACAAAAACTAGATCAAAAGATATATTTGTAAGCTTAGAGCTCTTTATGAAGGGGGTAGAATCCAAGCCTTGGATATCTGCACATGTAGCTTCAGAACAGGGCTAACATACCCACGCACAACCTTAGATAATGTGCCCTGATCAACCTCAAAAGAATAAGGTCGAATGGGCTTAGCATGTGCTCAATACCTCAGTGAAAATCATAACCCAAAGGATATAAACATTAAGCCAAAAACCCTTCGGAACTTCGACCTTCTGCTTAGATATGCTAGACTACTCAAGGTCGTAGAGACAACTTAGAGAAATTTACACAAGATGAGTGTTAAAAATGCCTTCCTTTGTGGGGAGAACGAGCCTCTTTTTATAATGAACGCGGAGGCTTATAAGAAGGGCTAGGGGACTTGATCATTTGGAGGAAAAATTTAGATTTCAAATTTTTTTGGAGCCAAAAAACCCCATAAGATATTAAGGTCAACTTTATTTGATAATTGATCATTAATGAAACTCCTTTTTGACTTTAACTAGGATAGTCCCTTTTAATTTTAATTTTCTTGGATATTATAAAATTGCGTATAGCACCACCTTTGGGTTTTCTTGACCACTGAATGGGGTTCCAGTCTTTAAAGAGGCATAACTCCTCAACTGTGAGGAATTATGAGGTGTACAAACTATCGTTCGAATCAACATGACGAGGGGAATCTGATGAAGATAATCTTCATCCCAAGAACCATGATTTGTCATATCATTTTTGTCATCGAAGGTGAGGCTTCTTCTGGCTGTTGCTTGGGTTGAAATCAATGAAAACCGTTGTTCAACACGATCTCCTTGGAGGTGGATTCTCCTCCATTATCAGATCTTAGGATCTTGATCTTCTTTCTCTTCAAGTTTTATACTTCAGCCTTAAATTCCTAAAACTTGTTGAAGACTTCATCCTTCATCTTCATAAAGTAAATCCACGTCTTGCGAGAGAAATCATCAATAAATGTTACATAGTACAAATAGCCCCCAAGAGATTTTACTGGCATCAGACCGCATACATCAGAATCGACTAGATCTAGCATTTCCTTGGATCTACTTTCACTGTTTGGAAAAGACTTCTTGACATTCTTCCCAAGCGCACATCCTTTACATACTTCTTCATGTTCTACTTGCAAATCTGGAATACATGGAACCATTTTTTTTAAAGTAGGCAAAGATCTATAGTGAAGGTGAGCATATATTCAATGCCAAATCTCACATGGATTAATATCATTATATACATGTGCTTGAGTAGTCCGTTTCAAAAGTCTATACGACCTTCTTTC
The DNA here is from genome assembly GCA_031772625.1 of Pinus tabuliformis. NCBI lineage: Eukaryota > Viridiplantae > Streptophyta > Pinopsida > Pinales > Pinaceae > Pinus > Pinus tabuliformis. The sequence continues at coordinate 875,688,606 of CM062820.1, read as the reverse complement.
ACCAACTCCAGTTATTCTAGTAGAATCTATGCTATAGCCCTTGAGCCATACAAGAACTTTGGCATCAACAAATGCTACTATATATCCCTTATGTTCCAAGTATGAAATGGAAACCAAATTCTTTTGTAAACCTGGTACATATAATATGTTGCTTAGATGAATGTTTCAACTTGATTCTAGCTCTCTAGAAGTCTTCCCAGTGCCTTTGAATGCATAACTGTTGTTGTCCCCAAGTTCTACATCTCGAGATAAACTCCTTTCCATTAAGCTTGTGAGGTTGTCACGATCTCCCGTCCTGTGCCTTGAGGCACCACTATCTACTAGTCACAAATCATTGCGATCTGCAATAGAATTTGTAGTAGCATAAAAAAAATCTTTATCACTTGAATCTTTATTCTTGGGAGTTTCGAGAATATCACGAGACTTATTAGACACAACTTGAGAAGCAAAAACTTCACTACCTATTGGAGGTTGTGATGAAGTGCTTGGATTAACAGTTGATGTTACTCTGTCATCTTTGCAAGCTCAAAGATTGAAATATTGGCACGAGCTCTTTTCATATCCTTAATAATATTATAATCAATACCTTCATTCTTAACATGCTGTGATGAAGTATCTGGTGGTGTAGCTTTGTTAGAAGTGTTAGGAGTGATGGACTTATTCTTATTGTTGGTGGAAGTGTTCTTAGAAGGGGGAGCACTCCCAGGCTTATTTTGCAAATTATGAGCAGGATTGGGAGGTGGTAGAATCCTTCTCAACAATTGCTTTTTAAGCTCTTGCTCAAAAATAGGTGCTTTACTCGTCAGATTATATTGGTCTTTTGAATACTGAGGAGCTTCACTCGTTGGTGATTCATCAACACTTTGCTTATCAATGTTATATATGGCATTGAATGCATTAATTGCATGTCCAACACCCCCGATCTTTCCTCAACCACAGTAGGTCTTAGCTCTCCTTAGTTTTCCCAAGGTTGAGAAAGGAAGCCAAGGAGGTAACCTTAGATCAACTTTCGACTTGGTAGCTAGCCCTACCAAATCAGAGAGGGCTTTCTCTAAAACAATCTCACAACGAATGGAAATGATTGGAGAATATATGGATTTTAGGCTAGGTATCAGCTCAGTAGGGTTTTATTAGGGTTTGCTGGATAAAGAGCACGAGGTCTCAAAACTAGGTCAAGAAATTCTAAAGGTCAGTTGCAGACATAAGATGGGGCAAGGTAGGTGCAATCAGTGACTCGAAACGATTTTTCATTGTAGTGTAGTGAGGATAATGTAGTAGGAGTTAAGTGAGCAAAAGCATGAATTCACTTATCTAGAAGGAAAACATTGAATGCTAATCCCAAACAAAATAGAGCATTAAAATGATGATTTCTATTTAAAAATCACGAGATAAAGCATAAGAAGAAAGTAGATGGCTGCTAATAATCAAATATATAAGAAAACAAAAGAAAAAACAGAGTCACTATCACAACACAAGAATCCCATAAAAATAGCTGCAACTGCATATATTTCTGCCAATATCAAGTACACTAGTTCAAGAGCATGAGTTTCCAATATCCAACGCTCTCTATGAGTTCATTCTGACTACATATAGATGCAAAACAACATTCCCCCTTTGAGGGGTCAAATCCTGCTTCCTAGGAACTAATTACATCATTTTCTCTAACCATTGCCAAAAACTAGGGAGGTTAGAAACCTATTCCCTTTTTACACTAATTGATTTGATTTGACTTTGAAGGATTTAATTACAAGGAAATCAACTCTAACCATCACTAGAATGCTTAATTACATCATGTAAAATCAATGAGAGACAAATTACATCTACCAAGGTCAACTCTTGACCATCAAAACACAGAAACAAGCCTCCTCCACAGAAGCACAGCAAATGATTGCAGAAGCGTAGCGAACTTTGGCAAGATGTTTTGATGACTTTGAGGGATCTTTAAACTTTGTTGAAGGCTGGTACATGTAACTTAGGATGTCTACTACACCTCTGAAGCTTCAAGTCACCAAAAATACATCTCTAAGACACCTCAAAACTGATTAGAATACAACTACTCCAGAAGCGCAGCGAGTGACCCAAAACAGTGGCAGAAGGGTGAAAAATAGGTGGTTTTTAGCCTTTTTCTGAAAATTCATGAGTTGACAAGTGACCCCAAGTAGATTTCTGGAATGTACTAATCAAATCCACCTCCACATGCTTTCCAATCTTCATTTGGAGCCTCTGGGAAAAAGCGCAACGAGCACACGCTGCGTTTCTGTAGAGTACCCTTTAACTGTGTGCAAAAATTCTTCAAAATTTCAAAAATTTGTTGCTTTTTCTTGTTTTCTGAGCTGCATTTAGGCCACTAAGGATGCATCAGCTAGAAGGTCAAGGTTGTCCCTCTTCTTGAGCTTCTTAAGGGCTTTCTTGAGTTTTCCCTTCATGTTCTTGACCTTAACCCTAGAAACCATGTTCCTTGCATAATAATGTCTAGCCATATTCCTCTGCATGGTGACATCTCTGATTGCCTTCTTCAAAAGCTTCTCTAAATGATCATTCACCTTTTCAAGCCAATACTCATTGTTCACTTCAAAACCAGCATCTATGGGGTTATTGGGGTCTTTGTGTGCTTGAGGAGGAGATGGCTCTTGGTCATGTTGTTATTTCCTTTCCATTGCTCTTGTTGTAGGTCTCCTTCACTGTATCTGAAGGTTTGTATCTTCCATTTGCTCTACATCAATGACTCCTTTTCCCGTGTCCTTGGCTGCCAAAAGATTTGCTCTGCTAGATGAGGGAGAATCTTCATGTGATTTACCTTAGTGCATTAGGCTTAGCTTTAGTTGTATATTCCCTTGTTTCAAGAAAGCCACCATGAAATTGGCTTTAGAAAGGTTAACTTGTAACTCTTTGATCTGTGCCTCCTGTGCTTTAATGATGTCTTCTGTTGCCTTATCTCCATGATCAGTCATATCTACCTCAAGAGGTACCTCTTCATGATGCTGCAATGGTGAATCACCTCTATCCCTAGGTGATTGCTCTCTCATGGATTCAACTTGAACTTCTTCAATAATAACCTCCTTATGCACTCTTTTTGCTTGAGCCCTAGTCATAATTTTAGGAATAGGCATGTCTCTTTCTATCTCAAGGGAAAAAACTAGCCTCTTACCCTTCTTGTATGTTTGTGAAACCTCTGCCCTAGGCTGTCTTTTTGTCACTGATGGTATGCTAGATGGCTCAAGTCTTTGTGGCCCAGATGATGTAGGAGTATTGAGGCTTTTGGACCGATGAGAGATAGGCAAGAGCACAATTGCCTCCAAGAATGCTTCCCATGACGTATTGACCTCTGTGAGCCGGTGGAGAACTATGACTTTGATCAAAGCATGATGGAATAAGATTGCTTGATGATCTTTCCCTTTAGTCTGCACCTTTTCAGTCATCTTAACCATGCTTCTAAACAATTAATTGGGTAGGTTTAGTGGTTTGATGGATATGAAATGCATCAACAACCTGATGTGATACTGATATAACTTGTTGAACCTGCCTTCACAAGTGAAATATTTCATAATCATCTTCATCAAAGGAGTATATTTATCTAATAATTGCCTGCTAGGAAAGATATGAGATGGGGTTTCCTTATACTGTGGTTTCAGGAACACTTTGTAGTTTTCAATGTCCAAATCCATCCCCTTAAACCAAATTTCTCCTTGATTGGGGATACTAGTGGCTGAAGCTATAACCTCTGCTGAGACTAGGAAGTCCATCCCTGCTATGGTGGTCTTGTTCCTCTTGAAATTGGTGGCAAATAGATTAGTCAACTCATAATGGTAGCCCGCCTCTTATACTTTCTCACAAAACCCTAGGCAACCTACCTGTTCAAATGACCTCTTGATGAACTCTAAAGCTTTGATCTCTTGCATATGAGTTGGCTCATATCTTGAGATTTGTCCCCCCTTGTTGTATTTCTTCTTTTCACTGGCCATGTTGTTGGCTTTGCTTGACTGGAAGTCCTAGTTTGAGAGGAGAAAGGGTAGGGATCTAGGGTTGCAAAACAGGGGAAACATAGCAACTAGTTTAGGGAGGGAAATGGAGGGGATAGGAGTTAGGGAAAATTTTAGGGGTAGGGGTAGATGTTAGGGATACTTTGGCAGTGAAATTTCTTAGAATGTGTGAGGGAAGAAGGGGAAAAAATGAAAAACACAGTGAAAACCCAGAAATGCAGCAAAAGTGCAACAAGGGCTTGGGTTTTTGGGGAAAAATGATGGGATGAGGGAAATAGGTATGGAAAATGGTTGAGGAGGGTTTAATAAGTGTATACAAGTGTATTTAGGCAGAAAACTAGGGAACTTCTCCTTGGAATGAAGCAAAGACCATTAAAACTTAAAAACACAGCAAAAACCCTAGGAGAGGGGATTTAATCACTTTTAGAGGGAAAACACTGCATCAGAGGGTTGATGAAAGGTTTACTTACTTGTTCAAGAGTGTTTGAAGCTTGCTGAATGAGAAATGAGCCCTTGTTTGCTTTCTTTGACCTCCAAACCTAAAAACGCATTGAATCTTTAGAAGCGCAACAAAAATGCAGGAAGCTGATGGAATTTTGAAGGTCTGATGGTTGTGATGAGGCACGATGGTAGAGAGGAGCTCTTAGAGGATGAAATGAAGTTTTTGAATGCTTTGGTTCCCTTTATTAGCTTGAAACTCGATTTTTTGCCTTGGTGGTTGAATGACATCATATGTACCTTTATAAAATGACTAGTGATGTGATTTGACTACAACATCATTTTTTCCATAGGAAACATTATATTTACAAGTGATATACATGTACCTTTGATTCCCTTTGAGAAACTTTATTTCCTAACTTGCTAACTCTCATGACACCTTGCTAATTTTGGATGATGAATGATATGACCCTAAATGGAGATATGATGATCACACACCAACAAGACAAGACCAACAAGACATTCATGACACTTTCATGATCAACCTTATGACACCATGACTCTTTCTTTTAGTTTCTTTAATGATGACCCTCTAATAAAGGAAAAAGTGACCTTGGTGACTCAAAGACTCATGAAATTGATTTATTGACCTTGATGACCATGGCATGAGAGTATCATTACACCTAGACAATGACTTAGGACCTTTTTGACAACCAAAAGATGTCAAATTTTATTTGAAAACATAATAATTTGACCAAAGACTCTATTAACAATATGAAAAGAGTAAATTTGATCACTGAGACTAAAGGACACTAACAATAGGTTCATTTGCTTCTTTACTCTGCTCAGACTGGTCATTTTCTAATAAAGTATCTACGAAGTTAGTCATCATAGCATTCATGTTATGGTTCCATTGGTTAATGTCTTCTCTGAATGTTTCTCTTGATGGAAAGCGCAATAGTTATCCATACCCCAACTTTCAACATTGAAAACGAAGTTTGAGCTCTAGGCGGACTTAGTCGGTTGGTTATTGTTGTTCTTCTTAAAGAAAGGTGGATTTAAAGACTTAGTGCTAGTAGATGCCTCACTTGACCTTCTCTTTAATTCAGATACTTCGTTAGTGAGTGACCTCAAAGACTTGGCCAAGCTTTCCATATCAAATGAATCATTTTCTTTGGATTTAGTAGAAGAGGCTTGAATTTTCTTACTATTGGCTTTGGAGTCTTTATAATCTTCATGATCTTCAATGGCTCCAATAGACTGCAAGTCATTTTCAACAACGATCTTTTCTACAAAGTTCAAAGCCAGTGTATCCTTTGCAGCGCTTTTAACGAACACGATATTTATAGGCAAGGCCACTGTATAATAATCTTTGGTTATTGAATCGTGAAGTTGAACATCTAGGGGGAACTTGTTTAATAAACAGGTAAAGCTTTGATTGAAATCATTAACTCTTTCCTTGTCCCCCATCGTAAGATTCCCAAGCTCTTTTACCGACATGTCGGGAGTCTTATCATCAACAAACTTACCCAAATTAGTTTCTTAAACTCCTTCCGGTTGTGGATTGAATTTGGCAGAACACTGTGATACCAGGCCGACGCTCTACCGTCTAGAGTGTCCAGGAAAAGTCTACAAGCAACGTCGTCAAAGTGTAACTCAAGCGTTTGTAAATGCATGTAGAAGTTATCAATATGGTCCTTAGCTTTGGTCTTCTTATCAGGATCGAACTTTGAAAGCAGTTTTTTCCGGGTTTTTGGGCATACGATGAAGATTTCTCAGAAGAGAAAGTGGCCCTTGGGCCATCCAATCCAACTTTTCATCAACCATGTCTTCTTCCTCCTCCTCTTCTCCTTTTGAATCTGAAGAGTCTTCTCCCTCACTATTCAAATCTTTGTTATAATCTAGTCGTTCTCGTTGTCATGGATGTTCTACGTTAGAAAATTGAAAATCCTCCCCTTCATTGTCTAAATCTTCCTCAATAGGTGGAAGTTCCCCTGTTGATTTGTTCTTTTAGAAGAATCAACTAACTCTTCAAGGGTTGCAATAACCAAATCTTACACCGAAGAAACCAATACACCATTGCGAGTTGTTTATTTCTTTATTAGCTTATGAGGTAAAATAGTAGCGACGGGGAGTAAACCAATAACTCTTGCAAATTGACGAGTAATAGGCTGGATTGTGTGGAGTTGATCGTAAGTAACTTCAAAAGCTTGTTCTAGACTTTGATGAGAGGAATCCACTATCTGAAGAACATGAGTTGGAGTGGAATTCAAAATGTTACTACCTTGCATGGATGGTTGGTTGTTTGAATAAGGTGATCTATCGGCCATATAAAGGCTGCCCTCCTACCTCTAGAATGTTGACGATGCTAGATCCCACCAACATACAGGGGGTCTCCCCGAGATGAAGTCTCAATTAGACCTCACATCGTTTGGTGTAGGATCCCCATTTAGAAATGTTACCTGACTGCCATTTACTTAAAGGTTTGTCTTGGCTGCGACTGTTAATAAGGGAGCAATGCACATGTACTTTTGAATGAGCAAGTATGTCTTGTGAAATGTGCAATTGTAATTTTCATAAAGGTTCTTTTACTGGAAGGAAACAAAAGTGAGCCTTTAGAAGAGAAGTATTTGTACTAATCTAATATACACACACATACATATGAAAGAAATAGTTCACATAGATGCAACGATCATGAAAACAAGTACAAAACATATTCAATGAGATGAGCACCAAAGCCACCGAAATAGTTCAATTTCTTTAGTACATATGAATGCTAACATATACTGCAAACATCCCAAGAATAGTCCTAAAACATTCACGATATATGCATGAAAATGTGTTGGCTCAATAAGCTTCAAATATTAGGCAAAAGTTCCAAGATACATTAATACAATGAACACCACAAGCTCCAATAGTGGAGCGTTGAGCCACTACTTGTTCTCCAAAATAACTATCTTCTCCTCTAATGCCTGGATGGAGAAGCCTCTCTTTAAGTAATGAGGCCTCTTTTATAACAAAAGAAATGACCTTTCATATCCCCATGACTCTTGAACTTCCACATGACTCTTAGACTTCTAATGTGACCTTTGGAATTCTATGTGACTTTTGGACTTCTCCATGTGGATCCTTTGTCCATATATGACTCTTGGACTTCCACATATTTACATTTATAATATTTTCCAAAATTACATCATAATTTCCACACCATCTTGTGATGACAACATGACAAGTCAACAACATTGATGACTTGGACTCATGATGACTTGTACATAAATTTATTTGATAAGTGATGACACTACCGTTGTCTTTAATAATCGTAATAGATCTTGCATTGTTGTTGCCATATACCCTCCAGAGGGTCTTGAGAGATTGATGTAGGTGCATAGACGAAGCACAAAATTTTATGCAGACTGGACAAAATCTTGCTAATGTTTTGTAGAGAAGACAAAACAATTCATCTCTTGTGACCCTTGGTTGTTTCGTGTTAGTTTTTTCTTTTTAAAGAGAACGAGTGCTTGGAAGAAAAAGAGAGGAGGAGGAGAAGAGATGGCTCATTGTTCCTTGTGAAATTGTAGTCTTGTAGGTTGCAAATCATTGTACTTTCCTTTTGTGTGAACATGGAAGTGTTTTTTGTGTGAATGGTGTAGTTGAATGGCCAATGGGACTATAAGTTGGTGTGGTTTTGAATTGAATCAAAATCTAGTGTTTGAATCAAATCGTTGTCTTCTTATGAACTGTTTCTAATCATACTTTTATACCTATGGGTTGTTTATTTATGAAAGTTTGTTATTGTTCAATTGAATCACACTAACAATTTGAGCATTGAAGCCTTAATTGTTGTGGTTTGTTCATATATTTTGTGCATTCTTGTTGAAATGGTCTCACAACTCGTAGAGGAATGTGCCATAGTGTTCAGGAGTGGGAACGTGAGGTAGTTATTGTGAACTGAGTGGTGAAACAGAGTACCCCTGTTTCGAATGTTGTCACATCCTTTAGATTGGATTTATGGTCATTAGCTTTGAGCTAGCATGCAATCCTTGGCAAAGAAAGGCGAGTGGGATCATTCCCTGTGTCGGGGAGTAAGTCAAGGCCATAGAAAGTCAATTTTGTAGAGAGTCGAGTCATTTCACATTCCCGAAATTTGCACTACATAGTTTTTAACGGGCATTATGAAATAATTTTGTAGGGACAAAATAGTAAATTGGAAAATAGGCGCTACGAAATAATTTCATAGTGATTGCACACAATTTTTTTCCAGATTGTGTCTCGGTTTCTAGGTCTCCTTTTGGCTTTCCCATTGCAACAATTTATGGTATTAGAGTGAGAAGATGGCTATGCGAGCAAGAAGAGCACGAGGTTGAGGAGGCAAACCTATGGGTAATCCAAAACTCAGAGAAGAGATAAGGAAGTTGTAAGCTCGTTTAGAGGCCATGGAGGTAGGGAGACAACGAGAACATGAGGATGGAGATATTAGTGAGCCTGAAGAAGAAGTTGAGGAAGAAGGAGCAACACCTACTGAGGAACCTCCAGAAGTCAAGTTATTGAGATCATTATTAGGCTCAAGTTCAATACCAAAACTTGAATTGTCTACCTATGATGTCAGCCTACCAGCTGGAAATTTGTTTGATTGGATCAGTGGGTTGGACAAGTATTTTGAATATGAAGAGATGGACGATGACAAAAGGGTGAAGTTTGCAGTAACAAGGTTGAAGGGTCACACTGCGCTATGGTGGGACAAAATGCAGGCTGAAAGGAGGAAGACGAATAAGGAATTGATCAAAAGTTGGGATAGAATGGTGGCAAAGATGAAGGATAAATTCTTACCAAAAGTTTACCAGTTAACTCTTTACATGTAGATGCAAAACCTCAATCAAAGGTGACTGATAGTAAAAGAATATACCAAAGGATTTTACAGAGTTAACTTCAGAGCAGGTTGTGTGGAAGACACCCTAGAAAAGACAACAAGGTATATTAATGGTTTAAGAATGGATATTCAGGATGAAATCAACATGCTTTCTCCAAGGACCATGGAAGAAGCATACCATTATGCCTTGAAGGCAGAAAAAAAGATAACAAGAAAATAGAACTCAGGTAGAGGGTGTGGTTTTGATAGAGGAAAAGGACAATCAACTGGAAGAGGAAAGATTCAAACTCAAAATAATGATGCAAGCAACTCAAAACAACAAGGGCAACCAGAGAAAGAAGGTGGCACCAAAGGAGGAAGACCTTACCAAAGAGGTAGAGGAAGAGGTAGAGAGACTGCTTACTAGTGCTACAGATGTGGCAAAATGGGTCAAAGACCTTTTGAGTGTCTAGAGAATGAGAATGCGGGACAACATGGTGCACATATAGTTCAACTAGAAGCAACAAAAGTGCAAGCACCTGAGGCAGTAAATATGTTGAAAACTAGAGAGGCGTTAATGATGAATAAAGTCTTGTTGAAGCTAGCCAAAGAAACTATTGAACCAACCCAAAGAAAATCCTTGTTTAAGATTGCGTAAAGCAAAGGGGAGTGTTGCAAGGTAGTGATTGACAACAAAAGCACTGATAATCTTGTTTCCTTAGAAATGGTGGAAAAACTAGGATTGGAGAGGATTAAACACCCAACACCATACAAAGTATCATGGTTGCAAAAGGGACATCAATTGTTAGTGAATGAACATAGTAAAGTTGATTTCCAGATAGGCAGATATAAGGACAAGGTAATCTGTGATATATTACCAATGGATGTCTGCCACATCCTTTGAGGTTGACCATGGCAGTTCGACATGAAAGTGATACATGATGGAGTGAGCAATTGCTACAAGTTTGAAAAGGATTGTATCAAACATACCCTTGTATTGTTGAAGGAAGAAAGTGCAGCTAAGAGAAGCAACCCTAAAGCATTGTTGTTAATTGGTAAAGAATTTCTGCAGCAAATGGAGAAAGAGGAGGTCAACTATGCGGTAATCTGTGAACCAAAGGCAATACTTTTGCACACTGAAATTGCAGATTTACCTGTTGAAATTCATGAAATGTTGCATGAATTTAATGATATTGTAGTAGATGATTTTCCAAGCGAGTAGCCACCCAAAAGAAGCATCATCCACCATATAGATTTGATACCAGGAGCAAGCCTTCCAAATAAGGTTGCATATCGAATGACACCCAAGGAAAATGAAGAAATAAGGAAACAAGTTTAGGAGTTTTTGGACAAAGGGTTGATAAGGGAGAGCTTGAGTCCATGCGCTGTGCCTATTGTACTATGTCTAAACAAGGATGGAGAGTGGAGGATGTGTATTGATTCCAAAGCAATCAAGAAGATCACGATTAGGTACAAATTTCCATTGCCACAAATGGATGATATGATGGATTGTTTGAGTGGAGTAGGTTACTTTTCAAATATTTATTTGAATATCAATTACCATCAAATATGGATAAGAGAAGGGGACGAGTGGAAGACAACATTCAAGACCAATGACGGGTTGTACGAATCGCTGGTTACGCCATTTAGATTGAAAAATACACCCAATACATTCATCTGGTTGATGAACAAAGTATTGAAGGAGTTCATTAGTAAGTTTGTCATTGTTTACTTAGATGATATTTTGATTTTCAGTCAAAATAAAGAAGAGCACCGCAAACATGTGAGATATGTTCTGGAAATGCACTTTCATGAAACCTGGGTTAGTATACTTAGGTTTTGTCATTTCCAAAGATGGACTGAAAATGGATCCAGAGAAAATAGAGGCAATTGTGAATTGGCCTTCACCCAAGAGCATTTTCGAAGTTAGAATCTTTCATGGCTTAGCCAACTTCTATTGGAAGTTTATCAAGAACTTCAATGGTATTTGCACACATATCATAGATACAATCAAGGAGGACAAATAGCCATTTTGTTGGACAACAACGACAGAGAAAAGTTTTCAGCTATTGAAGAAGAAGATCACTAAGAAACCAATGTTGAAGTTACATGACTTTAATAGCTTTTCTAAGTAAGATGTGATGCCTGTGGGACAACTATTGGAGCTGTACTGAGCCAAGAAGATAAACTTGTTCCATATTTCAACGAGAAGTTAAGTGACTCAAAACATAAATACTCTTCTTCTGACAAGGAGTTCTATGTTGTGATTCAACCTTTGAAGCATTGGAGGCACTGTTTAATGCACAAGGAGTTTGTTCTGTTCTCTAATAATTTTGCATTACAGTATATAATGCAACGACACAAGTTGAACCATAAGCACGCCAAGTGGGTTGAATTTCTGCAGAGTTTCACCTTTGTTTTGAAGCATATAAGTGGACAAGAAAACAAGGTAGTCGATGCTTTAAGTAGTAAAGTTTGATCATGCAAGAGAGTCAAGTGCAGGTTTTAGGATTTGACTATTTGAAGGATTTGTATGAAATTGATGTTGATTTTCAAGAAGCTTTTGATGCATGCAAGAATCCTATGAATAGAGATAGCAACCCACGAAAAGAGTTCATGTTGTGGGATGGTTTGTTATTTAAGAACAACCGTCTATGTATTCCCAATTGTTCTATGAAAGATAATTTGATACAAGAGAAGCACAATGGAGGGTTGGACGAACATTTTGGTCTTGATAAGACACTTGGGTAGCTGGACCATTTCTATTTCTAGCCAAAGACGAGAGCGAATGTGCAAAAATATATGAGTAGGTGTAGGATGTGTTGGCATGCGAAAGGAAGGAGCCAAAACTCTGGACTATATACTCCTTTTTCCATTCCCAGTATACCATGGGGCACAATGAGTATGGATTTTGTTTTGGGTTTTCCAAAGACTCAACAAGGTAATGACTCAATACTTGTAGTTGTGGATAAATTTACAAAGATGGCTTATTTTATTCCATGTTACAAAACTAGTGACAGTACACATGTGGCTAACTTGTTTTTCAATGAGATTGTTCGATTACATGGTTGCCAAAGAGTATAATTTCTGATAGGGACACGAGGTTTACAGGGCATTTTTGGAGAACCTTGTAGAAGAAACTTGGAACGAAGCTAAAATTTAGCTCAACCCATCATCCACAACCTGATGGACATACCGAAGTGGTGAACAAAAGTCTATGGGACCTATTGCGAAGCTTTGCGAGTGATCATCCCAAGTAGTGAGATCGTGTATTAGCTCAAGCAAAGATTGCATATAATGGTTCGCCAAATAGGAGCACAGGGAAAAGTCTGTTTTAGATTTTGTATGGAATGCATCTTAGGGGAGTTTGTGAGCTGCGAGATTTGGGGAAAATGGAACAAAGAAGTGCTAAAGGAGAAGATTTTGCAGTAGCAATAAGTGAGTCACATGAGCAAGTTAAGCAAAGGTTACAAGACAACAACTCCAAATATAAGAACAAAAGTCTATTGAACCTATTACGAAGCTTTGCGGGTGATCATCCCAAGCAATGAGATCGTGTATTAGCTCAAGCAAAATTTGCATATAATGGTTTGCCAAATATGAGCACAGGGAAAAGTCCATTTCAGATTTTGTATGGAATCCATCCTAGGGGAGTTTTTGAGCTGCGAGAATTGGGCAAAATGGAATGAATAAGTGTTGAAGGAGAAGATTTTGCAGTACCAATAAGTTAGTTACATGAGAAAGTTAAGCAGAGGTTACAAGACAACAACTCCAAATATAAGAAAAATACAAATTTAAAAAGAAAAGAAGTGAAATTTGAGGTAGGATACATGACCTTAACTCACTTGAGAAAGGAAGGTTTCCAAGAGGGGAGTAAAATAAACTTAAGATGAAGAAGATAGGTCCCTGCAAGATACTTCACAAGTTTTATGCGAATGATTATGAACTGGAGTTACCTACAGGCATAGGGATTTCATCAATTTTCAATGTGAGTGACTTGTATCCTTATCTAGCTGGTGACAAAAACTCATCTACAAACACAGACCGTGGTGAAGTTAGTGAGCAACAGTGGGTAAAACAAATGCCTATGGAAAAAACGTTGGAAGTTGAAATGATTTTGGAGACAAAGGTTGCAAAGAAGACTAGAGGGCGGGAATATTTGGAATATTTGGTGAAGTGGAAAGGTCGCCCAATTGAAGATTCTACTTGGATGAGTGTTGTTGCTCTACAGAAAACATGTTATTATGTCGAAGACCTTATGAGTAGGAGCTCATAAAATTTTCTTTCCTGGGAAGCCTTATGTAGGCGCATAGGCGAAGCACCAAATTTGATGAAGACTGGACAAAAGCTTGTCAATGAGATGGGACGGTCACATGGAAATGTTGGGGGGGAAATATTTGCTTAGAAATTTTGAATGTTTTAATTTATGAGGAGTTTTGATTTTTTTTTTATAAGTGAAGGAGATATTTTTTGTTGTAAGTATGGTTTTTTCTAGTTTCCTTTGTTTTGTAGAGAACATGAAATGATACATCTCTTATGACTCTTGGTTGTCCCGTGTTAGTTTTTTCTTTTTAAAGAGAACGAGTCCGTCAAAGAAAATGAGAGGAAGAGGAGAAGAGAGGGCTCATTGTTCTTTGTGAAATTGCAGTCCTATAGGTTGCAAATCGTTGTACTTTCCTTTTGTGTGAAAAATGAAGTGTTTTCTATGTGAATGGCGTAGTTGAATGGCCAATGGGGCTGTAAGTTGGTGTGGTTTTGAATTGAATCAAAATCTAGTGTTTGAAGCAAATCGTTGTCTGCTTATGAACTGTTGCTAATTGTAACTTTATTCCTATGCATTGTTTATTTATGAATGTCTATTCTTGTTCAACCAAATTACACTAAGAATTCAAGCGGTGAAGCCTTAATTGTTGTGGTTTGTTCATATATGTTGTGCATTCTTGTTGAAATTGTCTCACAACCCGCAAAGGAATGTGCCACGGTGTTCAAGAGTGGGAATGTGAGGTAGTTATCGTGAACTAAGCAGTGAAACAAAGTACCCTTATTTCGAATGTTGTCACTCCCTTTAGATTGGATTTTTGGCCATTAGCTTTGAGCTAGCATGCAATCCTTGATGAAGAAAGGTGAGTGGGATCATTCCCTGCGTCAGGGAGCAAGTCAAGGCTGTAGAAAGTCGATTTTGCAGAGAGTTGAGTCGTTTCACATTCCCGAAATTTGCATCGCATAATTTTTAAAAGGCTACATGAAATGATTTTGTAGTGACAAAACAATAAAATGGAAAATAGGCGTTACGTAATAATTTCATAGCGACTGCACAAATTTTTTTCTAGACTGCATCTCGGTTTATAAGTCTCATTTTGTCTTGCCCGTTGCACTAAAGATCTTGGAGTCTTCATGAGTCACTTTGGGCATCGAGATCCATTGTTCTTTCATCTGTCGCAACATAGTGCCTTTGTTTTTAGGATGCTTCCTCAAGCAACATTTCTTGTTAGATCTCCTCACATATATTTGCCATGCTTCATTGGACACTTGCAGATGTAAATCACTCATGGCAAGCAAACATTAGCCCAAAAATCTCCTATTGTATCATGCTTCATGCATTTTTTTCTTCTATTATTGCAATAGAACACCAAGGGGAGATAGATGCTTTTTGGGTGCAGGGTACACTTGTAAGAGGTAAGGAGGGGCTTAAATGATCACTGATAATTTGTTGTGCGCTCAACTGGGGAGAAGGAGGCCTGATGGGTGTAGGGTGTAGCAACAAGGGACAATCAACATTATTGTTCAATGAATATATGTTGTGCGCTTGGAAGGGAGATCTAGGGCCACAAGGAGGGTGTAGGGCGCAGAAAGAAGGCATAAGGGGTGGCCTTGCTGTCCAGTGAGAGTGCATTGTGTGCTCAACTGGGAGACAAGGGCTAGGCTTGGTGTAGGGCACAAAAACAAGTAACAAGGAGAAGGGTTTGTGGACTAGGAGTGTGTTGTGCATTGGAGAGAAGCCTCTTGGGTACAAGGCGCAACAAAAACTAATAATAAGGTCTCCACTAAGCCTTGGGAGTGTGTTGTGTGCTCCTCATGGCCTAGAAGGCAGGCTTGCAAAGTCGGAAATTTGTGTAAGTCTGGAAGGGTGAAACCTTGAAAATTAAGAAGTATACATAAAAATGCCAGTTCACAAACACTTACTAATTATCACAGACCAAGTATGTGTAGCTGCGACCAAAAAGTGTCGTTTTGTGACTAGAAAGTGTACTATGAATCTAAAGTGCAGCGTTGTTACGCTTGATGATCCAACGACACTTGGAAAGGAACATGGACACTTAGAATGTGTAGAAACATGAAACAATAACAACATACAAATCTAGTGGCTTGGAGGAAATTCTTCATCATCCTTATTAGTGGCTTTAAAATCCTCGCTTGGAGGAAATTCATCATCTTCATCAATGCTTTCGAAATCCTCATTTGGAGGAAATCTTTCATCCTCATCAATTCCTTTAAAATCGTCGCTTGGAGGAAAGTATTCATCATCTTCACCAATGCCTTTAAAATCATCTCTTGGAGGAATTTTTTCATCATCCTCATTAGTGCCTTTCAAATCCCCACTTGGAGGAAATTCTTCATCATATTTATCAAGCCTTTGAATTCTATTGTTGGAGGAAAATTTTCATTATTAGTGTCTTGAAAGTCTTTGCTAAAGGAAAATATCTTGTTCATCATCATTGGATCCTTTTATTTCTATTGTTCAAGACAAATCTTCATCATTATTAAGACCATCACCTTCTTTCTCCTCTACACCAATGCTATCACTGAAATATCCATTCTTGCTTTCATTAAAATCATCACTTCGAGGAAAGTTATAATCGTAGTTATTTAATCTATCATTGAATCTTCAATTGGAGCTATATTTTGAGTATTTTTCTTATCGTTGATGTTAACACTAAATTATTGAGAAGAATGATCACCATCATATTACTCTCCTTCATCAGTGGTGCTTTCAAAGTTCTTCAGTTAAGTGCTTTCTTGATCAACATGTTCAATGTCATTGTTTGCACTATCATCAAACTCCTTAGTAGATGAAAAATATGACTCTTTATTCACATTAAATGCATTTCCATAATATTCACCAATATTAATAGAAGAGGTGCATGAACAAGATGATGTTGCAGAAATAAAAGCTTCACTATTAGATGAATCCATGACCTTTCACTAAAAATATATAATGATACAAATGCTCATCTTATAACTCACAGAACAAAAATTTCCCTCCAAACCTACATCATTGACTTCTTTGGAATAGAAACATTGTTGAATTGTTTCTTCCATATCGTTGTAAATATGCATATGTAATGAAATTACTATTTCCTTCAAAACCTCCAACATATTCTTTGTATAAATTGTAGATTTCTCATCTCAAGAAATTATTTGGAATATGTGTTGTCTCTCTATTGGACATACACTCCATGTTTGGAATAAAAATTATGCATTCATAACAATGTAGTGTTATTAATTGCCCACTCTCTCATCTATGATGTACTTTAAAAAATGTACGATCTTTTTCCAACTTGGTTGGATCCTTGATAGATTAAGAATACCAATTGAGTGAATTTTTTTGAAATCCTTTCTATAGAATAACATATTTCCAATGGGATAATAATAATATAACTTAGTAGATATTATTCACCCCACTAAATAAGAAATTTTCATGCTTTATTTCATTGACAAATATATATTCCTATTCTCCAAGGCATACATGAAGCTTATACCTTTCAAGAAAACTGTAAGAATTGATATAAAAAGGTCTATTTCTAGTCCTAGACACAATATTCGTTTATAATGTTTCCATCATTTCATCCTTCACTACAAGCAATTTCTTCATAACTAGGAGGAATATTATCCTCACTATAATCATACTCAACATCATCACAAGACCTAAGAAGTTAATGTCGATTGCCTTGAATTGCTACATTTAAATTATTAGAATATGATCTTCATTCCTAGGCCCATCATTAGCTTCATTAGTAGTCTCATTGATAAGAGGATTATGAAAATCAATAGAAAAATGAATACCATCCTCACCTTTTCCATTGGATTTGCCATGAAAATATTCACATGAAGGAAAATAATCATCACTCGTAACACTATCAATGCCATTGAATTGTTCTTTAAGAGGAATGCCTTGATCATCAACATCATCATCAGTGCCTTTAGAATCCCCACTTGAAGACAAATCATCATCATCCCCACTAGTGCCTTTAAAAATCCCACTGAGAAGAAATTATGCACCCTCATCATAATCATCTTCATCATTTTCATTAGTGCCCTTAAAATCCTCTCTTGGAGAAATCTTTATCATCTTCATCAACGCCTTTAAATTCCTTGCTTGGAGGAAATTCCTCAAAATGCCTTTAAAATCCTCACCCAAAGGAAATACTTCATCATCCTCATGAGTTCCTTTAAAATCCTCACTTGGAGGAAATTCTTCATCATTCTCATCAATGCCTTTAAAATTATCGCTTGGATGAAATTCATCATCCTCATCAGTGCTTTTAAAATCCTCGTTTGAAAGAAATTCTTCATCAACCCCATCAATGTTGTTTAAATGCTCACTTGGAGGAAATTCATCATTCTCATCAATGTCTTTAAAATCCTCACTTGGAGAAAAAAAATTATCATCTTCATTAATGCCTTTAGAATCCTCACACGAAGTGAATTGTTGAGGCTCGAAATTGATCATATCCTCATTGTCCGTTGACCATTTTGGACTTCTTTAACCCTCATTTTTACCCATATACAGTCATCCATTGTGTATGATTAAAGAAAACTATGATTAAAAAGGGATTTTAAGGTAAAAAATTATCTATTGTTAAAAGTCTATGGTTTTGAATGCATTTAATGGACTAATCTTGATTGCGGTTGTTAGCCTCGCTGGCAAAAGGCCCAAAATTGGATCCATATATGCTCTTAAAGTCTCCAAATTTGCCTAAAATCATGCCAATGGATCAAAAAATGCTCTTGAAATCTTCAAGATTTGCTTAAGATCATCCAAAGGTCAAAATCAGCGCAAGTGGAGAGCCCTTGGAAGGGCGGAAATACATTATTGGGAGGCAAAAAACGCTTGAAACCATGAAAAAACCAAAATTGCAGGCTTAAAAAATGAAAGAACAACAACTGTTAGATATGACCGATCAACATCCCAGATCTAAGCGGAAAATCGCAATTGGCGTTGTAGAGAGGACGACTTAAAGAAGGGGCGCAAGACACCGCTGATTAGCAATCTCCGATGATCAGATCGGCGGGTCGCATTGGCGGTTAAAGGTAAAGGCCCTGCGCATGAGCGATAAGCGATTGCGATAAGATCGCATCGTTACATCACAACGAAGCAGCACCAAAGGGCGAGGCCTATGCACAAGTATATGTGCGATGCGATAACCGGACCCGACGGTTATATACAGGACATTTGATAATATTTCAGGTCTGTGGGTGGGCCGGTTTTAATGCATTTTCAGTGTATTTCATTATATAACGAAATACAAAGGGGGAATTGGGCAGCGCTGATAGCGATTTTCGGGTTCGGGAAGTGAAATATATAAAATTTGAGATCCGCAGAAAGCCATTTTTAATGTATTTCGCATATTTTCATTATTTAACGAAATACAAGGGGAGACAAGGAGCGGCACTGATGCGATGAGGCCCGGACCCGAAAGGGTTTTGGAATGAAATATATAAATATTTTGGGTCCGCCAACGCCATTTTTTCATAATTTCCATTGTTTTCGACATATTTCCAATATAAAGGGAAAATCACAAAACCGGCAGGATTTCGGGAGAGCCAAAGGTGATAAGTGGTTTAGGCCAAGCTTCCCCTGATGCCATACAGTGACCACCACGTGTCCAAGATGAGGAGAGAGAAAACCACCCTCATCGGGCGGTTAACTCCAGTACAAAAGAGCAGCTCGAAATAGATCATAACCGTTGGATTTAGAACTCCCAGATCAACGGTGGAAATGTGATATCACCCTAAAGGCGGACCCCATAGATATATATACCATTTTTTAGGACTTTTGAAGTCCGAAAAGGACCGAGAGGGGCGAGATTTCTCAGTGTTGCTGTGTTTTCTGTTTAAAACAGAAACAGTCATTGTTTTCGGCAGAAGTCCACAATATGGCAGTGTTGTTCTGTGTTAACAGAAGGCATGAATTTGCTAAACATTTGAAAGGGCCACAGCACGCGCAGCGCATCCCCAAATACAAAGAGGTCGAGAAGCAACACAACACAACACAACACGCGCCGCGCATCCCCAAATCGACAAAGAGGTCGAGAAGCAACACAACACAACAAAACATGCGCAGCTATCCAAAACAAACAGAAATATCAAAGGCCACAGCGCAGCTCATCAAAACAAACATCATGGGGCGTCTCTGGCATGAGAGAGCTCCCAGACAACGCGTCAAACTACCTAAAGGTGGTTATTCCTCTGTCAGAAGGCGAAAACCTTCGAGCAATGCTTGCCTACTTAGCAAATCAATCAGTTAACAAGACAGATCAGACAAATTAAGACTCCAAGCCTTTGAGAGCTCAGGAGCATTATAAAAGGCCTATAAAAGGCTAGAAACTAAATGTAACAAGGGTTCAACTTCTGAAAATTGTTCCTACTCCGCTCCTCCAAGCTTCTCATCTTCATTATAGCAATATAAGCTTCTTTTGATGTTATATGTTCAATTTCCATTTTCTCTGTTGTTCTATTCTAATGCCAGATAATTGTCATCTTATCTTTGCATTGATAAATTAGATTTGCAAGTCTCATTTACTTCCTGTAGCTGGCCATTCATATGTGTTTATGTATGCAATCTGCTGGTACAGTTAGTATTCTCCATCTATTCACTAAATCTATAAACTATTGAGCATTAGTGGTCTAAAGCCTTGTATTGTTGAGGGTTTTCATGCATGTCTTGAGTGAGAATAGATCTGAAATGGTTATCTGACTTGATCCGAACCATCATCCATTCCAATAGTTCTGAGAACAATATTGAAGATTATATGTTACCATGCATCTCCGTGCTGCAACCTAGGAGAGTTTCCTGGAGAGATAACATAATTAGCGCCGCTGTTGGGGAGAGGAAACTGAAGCTCAGCTTCCCTGGGAAACGACATAGATCCAGCTTTGATGATAGACAAAGTCTGGGCACTTTTTTGGTTGTAATCATCTATCTGGCGACTCTACTAGAGGCCGAACCTCTTGGCGACTCCACTTCATAGTTCTGGCTCAGTTTGTGAGACATACTCAGAGAAATCCTCAGAAGCTACAAGTTGACCTAGTACCTGACCCTGAAAAAATCATCAAAGAGAGAAAGGTATTGCAGAAAGGAGCATCAAGTTTAGGTAAACCTAAACAATCTCCTATATCTCTTCAAGAAAGGCCTGTAATAGAACAAATACATGTTGAGAGTATAACATCTGATACTAGCAATGAAGAAAAACTCTTAGAGATTCATAAAGCTCCTTATCCTTTAGGTTCTCATTTTGTTGTAAGCCCAAAGGAAACCTCACCTCCTATCCATCATACTTTTTTAGTCTTATCAGTCACTCCTTAGCCCTCTATCATTCAGACTGCCAGTACTCTTTTAGCCACCACAACTATGGCAGGTCCACAAGCACCTACCAAAATGGAAAAAATCATAGCTGCTAGGTATGGACCTCTAATACTGCCCACTCCTTTGAATGCCATGCCTACTGGAGAATATAAAAAATATAGGGCTAAGTTCATTGGGACTGAAGGTGTTACTACTGAAGAACATGGCAGAGTACTAACATAACAGAGTACGAAGCTAGATGAAGAGGCTAGAAAATGGTTCAGAGAACTAACCCCAAGATCTATAGCAGATATTGAAGCTTTAGATGATGCATTTATAAAGCATTGGGGGGATAAGAAGGATCTCCTCTACTACCACATTGAGTTTGGCAACTTAAAGAGAGAAAATGGTCAGTTGTTGTTTGACTTTAATAAGAGGTTTAACCGTATGTACAACAAGATACTAGCTGAAGTAAAACCCACTACTACTTCTGCTAAACTCACCTATGCCAGTGCTTTTGATTCTGACTTCTGCCTACTGTTGAGGGAGAGGCGATGTGCTACTTTCGCAGAGAAGCACAAGGGAAATGTTGATAGAAGAAGAAAGAGGGGCGAGTCTTCATCATCCTCTGATCCTAAGATAGATAAAATGACCAAAATGATAGAGTCATTAGCTTCTGAAATCTCCAAATTAAAGGTTGATCAACACCCTGGGAAAGCGAGAGTTCCTAATACCTTTGCTCCTAGAAATCCAAATCCAAATCCATATAGAAGAACTAATGAGCAGTTGCAGATTTTGCAAAGAAGTGAAGATGCCAATGAAGACCAAAGGGTGAAGGCCCCTTTTCAAAATGCAATCATGGAAGAAGAGCAGTTTGAAGAAGATGATGAGATCCATTATCTAGAAGACAAAGGCAATGCTTCATTTTTTACCTCAACTGCCTATGAAAAATCATTATTCAATGACCAGATCAGCCAAGAATGGGATGGTGACATTGTTCTACAAACTAAAGATCAGCGAAGATATAATCTGAGGTCAAAGATGAATAATGCTAAGGAAGCTTTTATTCAAAGTGCTGATGTCCCTGTAGTACAACAAGCTAATAAGCAAAAGAAACCGACAGTTGATCCCATCATCCTCAAAGCTCCAGCTCATGAGGTAAGAGGCCTTGACAAGTCTCCTTCTCCTTTCAGTTTTCAATCAGAAATTCAGAAGCTAAGAATACCTATGCCTCTGATTGAACTAGTGAAGAATGAGTCCTTCAAAAGATCCATCCTCGAGGCCCTTGAGCCTAAAGCCATCCAAGCCTCCACTGACTATGTAAATCTGCAAGATGACAAGCCAGTTGTTATTCTCAGCCCAATGATTGAAAATTGTGAAGACAACTCCCCATCATTCTATGTCTCTCTGACTATTCATGAAAAAGCCCTTCACAATTGCCTTTTGGACGCTGGAGCCAGCCATAATCTAATGCCCAAGGCTGTCATGGATGAGCTGGGTCTTGACATTACCAAGCCTTATCATGACCTGTTTTCTTTTGACTCTAGAAAAGTGAAATGCCTGGGATTAATCAAGGACCTAGCCATCACTTTGTCTCAGCTGCCCATGAAAAACATGATGATGGATATTGTGGATGCAGATGTAACCCCCAAGTTTGGCATGTTACTTTCTAGAGGTTGGATCAAGAGATTAGGTGGATCATTACAAAATGATCTGTCCTATGCTATTGTCCCAGTTTTCGGAGGTGAGAGCAGGAGATTGTATAGAGAAGCTTAGTTGGCTTATATCACCAGCGATGAAAGGAATCCCACTAATCATCCCATCGATGCTGTTGACACCGATTTTGGAGCATGTATTCTTCATATTGAAAAATCCCAGTTGGCCTCCACACAGCTTAAAAAACCAGTTTTCCAGATTGCTGAGGAAGAAGGCCCACAGATTTGGGACATGTTCTTTGATGGGACTTTCTCTAAGGAAGTTGTCGGGGTAAGTGTAGTCCTTGTGTCCCCCACACAGGAATACATTCATTTATCTTTCAAATTAACCTTTCAGGTCACAAATAACATAGCAGAGTACGAAGCTTTGATTCTGGGCTTAAGCGCTACTAAAGAAATGGGTATCAAAGGCCTGAAAGTGTTTGGAGATGCAGAGTTCATCATTCAGTAGGTCAATAAAGCGTTCTAAGCAAAGCATCCAAGGCTGAAAGCATACAGAGATGAGGTATGGAGGCTCAAGGATTCTTTTAATGATTTCAACATTTCTTATATTCCTCCTTTGCCTCCTGAATTGACGTATGAAGTTCAGGTAAAATATAGATCGTCTCTGCCTGACGATGTCAAATACTGGAGATTTTTTGAAGACTATGAGGAAATTAACAGGTTTTTACAAGTCGTTGAGGAATTTTCTAAAACGCACATCGACCAAGAAAATGAAACCATGGAAGAATGCGTCTAGTCCAAGCTAAAGGATGATATCGGCCGAGGAAGCATTGTCCAGCTGCCCAGTAATCATATACCAAAAGGATTGGTGCCTCTAGAGAAGCTGTTCGATCATAACGATGTGCCTTATAAGCCTGCCAAAATAGAAAATGAGTCTGTTGTTCGTAAACACAATATAGGGAGCCCAACCCATCCGAAATACATCAATCTGTCCACTCATTTGTCTTCTACCCAGAATTCCGAGTATTGCAACCTCATGAAGCAATTCGCTGATATCTTTTCCTGGGAATACAATGATCTTAAAACCTATGATACAAGCATCATTCAACATAAGATTCCACTGGAAAATAACATCACCCCTTTTAAGCAGAAATTAAGACCTATCAACCTTCTCTTATTGCCTTTGATTGAGAAAGAGATCAAGAAGCTGTTGGATGCCAAAATCATAGTTGCCCTAAGGTATTCAAAATGGATAGCTAACCTTGTGGTAGTGAGAAAAAAAAATGGAGAAATAAGGTTTGTGTTGACTTCAGAAATCTGAACAATTGCTCTTAAAAAGATAACTACCCCATGCCTAAGAGAACACTTGCTGCAAAGAGTTTCAGGGGCCAGAGTCATGTCTTTCTTAAATAGATTTTTAGGTTACAATCAAGTTGTTGTACATCCAGAAGATCAGGAAAATACCACCTTCACTACTCCTTGGGGCACTTTCATGTACTCCAAGATGCCTTTCGGATTGATGAATGCTGGGGCTACTTTTAAGAGGGCCATGGACATAGCCTTTGTGGGAGAGAAGGACAAATTTTTCCTTATTTATCTTGATGACATAACAATCTTCTCCAACAGTCACAAAGACCATTTGCAACATTTGAAGAAGGTCTTCCTAAAGTGCAGACAGTTTGGAATTTCAGTGAACCCAAAGAAGTTGCAGTTTGCTCTAGAAGAAGGCAAGCTTCTGGGACATATTGTTTCTACTGAAGGTGTGAATATTGATCTAGGAAGGGTTCAAGCAATTCAGACATTGTCCATCCCAAGGTCAAAAGGGGACATTCAATCCTTCTTGGGTAAGATTAACTTTGTGAGGTTCATTCCAAACTTTGCAGAGTTAGTAAAACACATCACTTCCATGCTGAAGAAAGGATCAGAAATAAAATGGATAGATGCTTCAAGAAGCTCTTTTGAAGCCATCAAGCAAGCTATCATGGAAGCTCCCACTCTAATCAGCCCAGATTACACTAAGGAGTTTTGTATCTTCTCTTTTGCCTCTTATGATACACTTGCAATAGTTCTGTTGCAGAAAAATGATGAAGGCATAGAGCACCCTGTGGCCTTTTTCAACAAAACTCTAGGGGATGTTGAACTAAGGTATGACCTTATTGAAAAACAAGCTTATGCTCTCATAAAATATTTAAAGGCATTCAGAATTTATATTCTGCATTCCAAGGTGGTTGCATATGTACCTTTAGCCTCAGTAAAAGATGTCTTAATTCAGCCAGATATTGATGGAAAGAGAGCTAAATGGATTGCAAAATTCATAGACTTTAACATAGAGGTGAAGCCCACTAAGCTTGTCAAAGGCCAGGGCTTGGCTAAACTTATGGATAAAGAAAATTGCAGCTTGTTAGATATAAATTCCATGGGTCTAAATTCAGATGATGAAGAGAATGACATGGTAAGAAGAATGAATAACCTGGTTGAACTACAATAGATCAGAAAGCAGTTGGTTGAGAAGTCAAAGGCTCATCAGAAGACAATCAAAGGAACCTTTGACAGGAAGGCAAAAGTGGACAATTTCCAAGTTGGTGATTGGGTGCTTAAATGGGATGCATTTAAGGAAAAGAAAGGTAATCATGGAAGGTTTGACTCATGGACATGTCTTTTTTTCATCGCTCAAATTCAGCAGAACAATACATTCATTCTGCACAGTTTGGAAGGAGGAGATACTTTTGGTGGCCCAGTAAATGGGCGGTTCTTGAAACTTTATTTCGTTTAAGGCTTTAAAGCCTTGTTATTGTAAATATGTTTTTTCCAGTTTTTATTTTCATTACAAAATATACTATATGCCCGATGGAACACTAGGAGGAAGATTTGATTTTGTTTTTTTAGGAAAGGCATTGATCTGTGATCTTTGAAACCTCACAGGGAGGATTTCATTCCCAGAAGGAGCTAGTGTTAGCCTCGCTGGCAAAAGGCCCAAAATTGGATCCATATATGCTCTTAAAGTCTCCAAATTTGCTTAAAATCATGCCAATGGATCCAAAAATGCTCTTGAAATCTTCAAGATTTGCTCAAGATCATCCAAAGATCAAAATCAGCGCAGGAGGAGAGCCCTTGGAAGGGCGGAAATTCACTATCAGAAGGTAAAAAACGCTTGAAAACCATGAAAAAACCAAAATCACAGGCTTAAACAGTGAAAGAACAACAGCCGTTAGATCTGGCCGATCAACGACCCAGATCTAAGCGGCAAATCGCATTCGGCGCTGTAGAGAGGACGACTTAAAGAAGGGGTGCAAGACACCGCCGATCAGCAATCTCTGATGATCGGATCGGCGGGTCGCATCGACGGTTAAAGGTAAAGACCCTGGGCATGAGCGATAACTGATTGCGATCAGATTGCATCGCTACATCGCAGCGAAGCAACGCCAAGGGGCAGGGCCTATGCACATGTATATGTGTGATGCGATAACCGGACCCGACGGTTATATACAGGACATTTGATAATATTTCAGGTCTGCGGGTGGGCTGGTTTTAATGCATTTTCAGTGTATTTCGTTATATAATGAAATACAAAGGGGGAATTGGGCAACGCCGATAGCGATGAAGCCCGGACCCAAAAGTGTCTGAGAAGTGAAATATATAAAATTTGAGATCCGCATAAAGCCATTTTTAATGTATTTCGCATATTTTCATTATTTAACGAAATACAAGGGGAGACAGAGCGGCACTGATGCGATGAGGCCCAGACCCGAAAGGGTTCAAGAATGAAATATATAAATATTTCAGGTCCGCCAAGGCCATTTTTTCATAATTTCCAATGTTTTTGACATATTTCCAATATAAAGGGAAAATCACAAAACCGATAGGATTTCGGGAGAGCCAAAGGCGATAAGTGGTTTAGGCCAAGCTCCACCCGATGCCATACAGCGGCCGCCATGTGTCAAGGATAAGGAGAGAGAAAACCACCCTCATCGGGTGGTTAACTCCAATACAAAAGAGCCGCCAGAAATAGATCAGAACCGTTGGATCTAGAACTCCCAGATCAACGGTGGAAATGTGATATCACCTCAAAGGCGGACCCCATAGATATATATACCATTTTTGAGGACTTTTGAATTCCGAAAAGAAAAGAGAGGGGTGAGATTTCTCAGTGTTGTTGTGTTTTTGTTTAAAATAGAAACAGTTATTGTTTTTAGTAGAAGTCCACAATATGGCAGCGCTGTTCTGTGTTAACAGAAGGCATGCATTTGCTAAACATTTGAAAGGGCCACAGCATGCACAGCTCATCCCCAAACCAACAAAGAGGCTGAGAAGCAGCGCAACGCAACACAGCACGCGCAACTGTCCAAAACAAACAGAAATATCAAAGGCCACAGCGCAGCTCATCAAAATAAACATCATGGGGCGTCTCTGGCATGAGAGAGCTCCCAAACAGGGCATCAAACTACCTGAAGGTGGTTATTCCTCTGTCAGAAAGCGAAAACCTCCGAGCCATGCTTACCTACTCAGCTAATCAATCAGTTAACAAGACATATCGGACAGATTAAGACTCCGAGCCTTTGAGAGCTCAGGAGCATTGTAAAAGGCCTATAAAAGGCTAGAAACTAAATGTAACAAGGGTTCAACTTCTGGAGATTGTTCCTACTCCGTTCCTCCAAGCTTCTCACCTTCATTCTAGCAATATAAGCTTCTTTTGTTGTTATATGTTCAATGTCCATTTTCTCTGTTGTTCTATGCTTGCACTTGAATAGGTTATTCATGTTTTCTGCTCTGTCTAATGCTAGATAACTGTCATCTTATCTTTGCATTGATAAATTAGATTTGCAAGTCTCATTTACTTCCTGTAGCTGGTCATTCATATGTGTTTATGTATGCAATCTGCTGGTACAGTCAATATTCTCCATCTATTCACTGAATCTATAAACTATTGAGCATTAGTGGTCTAAAGCCTTGTATTGTTGAGGGTGTTCATGCATGTCTTGAGTGAGAATAGAGTTGAAATGGTTATCTGACTTGATCCAAACCATCATCCATTCCAATAGTTCTGAGAACAATATTGAAGATTATATGTTACCAGGCATCTTCGAGCTACAACCTAGGAGAGTTTCCGGGAGAGATAACAGGGGCCACTAATGAAGGTTATGAAGTAGGTCTACAACCACACTTCGTGGTTGGCAAAGGCTCGTGCCCATAAATTCAAAATGAGCACATGGGTCTTTTCAGCGACACCCTCGAGATGCTCTTCCATCTATTAGATCGAACCCATAGTCAACAACAACTGCTTAGTTGATGTTCTATATTGGTGGTCACCCACAACAATATATGGCCAAGATTAAGGGTTTCATGTATCAAATGTGTTGAACCAGAACGCGGTTGCACCCTCTCAAATTTGGTGTTTTGTTATTTCATTATTCTAAATGCATACAGGGGTTGTTAGACTACCCGCATCTTATTGAGTTTAGGTTATGGATGTTAGCATTGTTTCCATGTATTTTTGTAATGTACAAAACTAAAGTCCGACCGCTGGGTCAAATTTGTTTGTTTTGTTTTGTTTTTTTTCCTCGTATAAAAACATCCATAATTTTATTCATTATGAAAGAAAAACAAAATTACATTCTTCATATGTTGAAAGCTTTCACCTCATGGCAAAGAACTAATGAGAAATTTAGCTCACCAGAGGAAAAAAGAAACAGAGCAAATGAAATACAAAAACCATCTCTCTCAAAGAGATTACATTGTTAAGAAACAAGCATATATCAAAAATTTAAGCTGAACTATCAAAACCCAATATCATATTACAAGGCCAAAAACCCCTGCAAATAGGCAACAAGGGCACAAATAAACCAACTCCCCAACATAGAAACTGCATCATCAGAATATTGACCCCAGGGATTTGCACAAGAAAAAACTTGTAAAACAAAACCCTAGAGGCCCACAACAGCTCCAAATGGGTAAGAAAGGCGAGGCGAAACCTCTACATCTTAAAATGGACCTTACAGCCATTAAAAAACCAAAATGCCCCTAGGGAAACCCTCGGGAACATAGTGCAGCGATGACACCAGGTCGACCAGAGAAAACCTCGATGGAGACGCAATAACCAGACCGCATTGGAACAAAAAATTATGCCAAACCATCCAGGGGACCAATAGAGGAAGACCCACTAGCAAAGAACAGAAGAGATGGAGGCTCATCGATAACGACCATACAAGAAGAGAAGCAAAGAACAAAACCCATAACAAGGATCAACAAAGGCAGCAAGCCCACAAAAGACCCCATAGCAAGCCACACAAAGCATGCCAAAGAGGTCTGCACCAATGGACAATAGAAGAGAAGGTTGCAACAACACAAACTAGGCAAATGGAGGCACCAACCCAAACCAAAGGGCAGAGGTGGCTAGGGTTCCCCAGCTATTGAGCCCTCTACTCTCTTAATGTCGCCCTGCGAGTCAGGTTAACGAGGTTGACTATTGTTTTAATACTATAAATATGATCTTGTTGGACCATTGGGAGGTGCTCTTGCACATGTTCATGTCAATTTTATATGCGGCTTGATAATAAAAGATTGTTGTTAATTTTTTTTATGCATTTTGTACTTGATATGGTGTGATTTTAATTTATTTTCATAGGGAAATGTTGTTGGTTGGCATGTTCTATAGGTATTTCTAATATGTGTGGCATGTTCTATAGGTTCTGCAAGTGAAGATCGTCTTGTTAGTTTACTTACTCTGAGCCTAGAACATATTTGTGGTCTTCATATTTAATGTGTAGGTTTGTTTCATGATACCAACTTTCTGACATGTTGATAGCGAGTGGATCAAATGTATGTTGATCACATCTGACTTATGACTTAGAGATCTATCTTTCAACTGATATATTTTGTATCTGGTATATAGATATATTCCGATAAAGATAACATTTCACATTTAACATAATGATCAACCCTGTTTTCTGTAATGTGGACCTAGGTGACATATAACACATTATATTAAACATAATAGTCTTCATTCTATGAATTTGGGCTTGTATTTTTGTGATAGTTATACAATTGTGCTTTAGATTGCATTTTGTTGATTTGGTATAAGTAGTAATGTGCATGGAGTGATGGCTTGTATTCTTTTGGATGCCTAATTATTTGTGCTTTGTTCCAATTCTTTTTTAAGATTACATGGGTGAAACTGATCATTGAAGGCTCTTACTAAGGCATTGTAACCTCTTGTGACTGTGTAAACACATTCATTCTTTGAGTATGAAATACCTTAGTCACTAGGGAGAGGGATATGCATCGGATGCCTAGTGGCCACCATAGTTAGGTTTCTTATTGCATTCTGTAAGCTTGTCCACTAAAGGAAACCAAAGTGCATTGTAACTTTGCACATTGATTGATGTCTAAAAATGAGAAGTTATTTAACGGGCTATGACATGTGAAGGCTCTGCAACAAGTACCCAGTTGAGTATAATTCTCTACAATATTATTTTTTACCAGATTGTTGCTAAGTGTAGAGGAAATATCTATTGAAGACATGGCTTAGAGACAACCTATAGAAACTTGGCCATCATTAAAAAAGTAAAATGTACATGAGTCTATTGTCAAGAGACCAACCTCTCACACATGATAGAATTCCCATTCTAGTAGTTAGATAGCATAATCATCAGTTTCCATACCTCCAAACATACAATGCAGTTCCTCTAAGTTTATGCTTTTGGATTGACAAATATATGTATTGAATTTAACGTCAATAAATTCACCCAACATTTTGGCGTTGTTGTCAGGGAGGCACTCAAGAGATAAGAACATTGGTGGTCTAAATTTGCTCAATATTGATTCTATTGAGATGTTTCCATTGGTGTCAAAGCCCAAGAAATGACGTTCAATCCAAAAGAGGCATGTGGAAAATGTATGGAGATTAATTAACAATCAGAAGGAGGAAGAATCATGGTTTGGTATTGAATTCTACTACTCAAACATGCATGTGGAGGAGGCTTCATATTGATTGTTGGTTACTTCTTCCCTCACTCTAGAGGCTAAGCTAGTTGAGAAACTTTTTGAAAATTCGTTTCCAATAAGGAATTTCATATAGATACAATACATTATGAGATACCAATCATGCGTTCTGGAATCTAATCTCTTCAACCTTTAACAATTGCAGACTATTGAATTAAGGGGATCATTTTGTGTACACATGGCATGTTGCATAGGTCATGATTACAAATAATTATACATAATATCATTATTTTGTTGCTTAGAAAGCTTAGTGGAGCTAAAATAATTGATTTTTTCATCCACGGTCGTCAAAGATTCATTACAATAAAGAATAATCGATGGATGTTCACTGTTGCGGATATTGAGCAAGGAAGTTGATTCCACTTGGCACAATTCCAGTGGCTATGATTGAGAAATTTAGCTAATAGGTTGGTCTCATTATTTGTTAAGGTTAACAAGTTGGCTCTCAAAAAATTATACGCATGTACAAGTGTAAATATGAGTTAGGACTCATCATTTCAATGGAATAAAAACACAAGTATTCTGAGGCAATTGAGTAAGGAGATCTGAGGCAGTTGAGAAAGTAGATCTAAGGTAGCCTAAGGCGAGTTTCTAGAAATACGAATTTTAAGGTTCGAGTTCCAAACAAGGTGAGGAGGTCTATTGATTTGTAATTATTGTTTTTCTATGTTCTAGTTCGAAGGTGGCAGAGGTTTGGCTAAGACGGAATATGTTCTAGCACCTACAACGGATATAAGTTTAATGCAACTCTGATGTTAATCCCATAATTCAATTGACCTTAAGTGCGATCAATTAGCAATATTGTGACTGATTGAAAAGACTAAACTTTGTCATTTGTATCAAACAATGTGGTTGTTGTGGAGTAGATGAAGCTCCTACAAGAACGGGCTAGTTAAATTTAAGCAGGTTGTAGGAAATGATCTTGTATTGTGCACAGTGATTAAGAGGTTGTAGAAGGTGACAAGGTCTGTTTATGCCACATTGATGTAGGATAGTTAAAAAGGCTAAGGGCACAGGAGAAAAAAACAGGGTGAGGTATGCAACAAGTTAAAAGGATAAAAGGAATAAGCATAAGGGTATTGGTTGAGACCATCTGAAGAAGAAAAAAATTCAAGTGCAAGACATGTGGTTGTAATAAGAGTTGAGACTGCAAATCTGAAGATCGCAAGGTGAAGTGATTCTCAATTGAGATAGAAGGAATTGTTGAAGACTAGAAGTAATTGATGAAAAATCCACAATATAACTCGAAGTTGGGTTGGTGCCCATGAATTTTGTTGAGTTGGTGCTTAGCTAGGAGATTGGTGTCTCATGTGGGTTGGTGACCATGAATTCACTGAGTTGGTTCTCATCTAAAATATTGGTGTCCTTATTTGACATGTTGGAGCCTGAATTTGTAAAGGAGGACTAGTGTCCTCATCATTGTAATTTGAGTTAAAAATATACAAGTGACTTTTTATTTTCAATCCTTGTGTCTAGGCATGGTTTATATTTTGTATTTGTAACATATTTTTAAGTGAAAAAATAAAAATAAAAGGTGGATGAAATATTGATTCACCCCCACTCTCATTATTTATAACAGATTCCCCAACATTTAAGACTTGGAGTAGCCCCAAGGGTTAGCTCAATCGATCGAGTCCCTGTTCTTAAGTGCCTCGCCAATCGGGAGGTCATAGGATCAATTCTCCTCGATGCCCTTGGGATTAGGCCTTGATAGTCTGGCCAACGGGATTTGATTCCCTTCGAGGTTGATCTGCCCAGATTTTCCTATGTGAAAAAAATAATTTAAGACTTGGAGTGGGAAGGTAAGACTGAAGATAAGAACTTGTGTGACCACTTTGGTGAGTCCCATAAGCCCTTGTTGTGTTGGTAAAATCATGTTTATTTATTTCTTTTTATTTCACAAAAGGAATTTTTTGAGCCAACAGAGTGAAAGAATAACTTGTTGATGACAAGAAATCAATAGCACCAAGAGCTTCTAAGTGGTTTGATTTTTTTTTTTTTTAAGAGTTACATGTGTATAGGTAGGCATAAATTTAAAGGTATAGGTAGGCTCTATATACTTCTAAAACCCATCCTATTGTTAAATCACTGGCAGGTGGATCTTCCAAGAAGGATAAGGGAAACAAAACCATAGCAAGAATCTTGAAGACCCAAGTGAACACAAAGATTTCACAAGTCACCTCACTGAGTTTACAGAGGAAGCTACTTTAGTTGGGGGATTAGAACTAGAAATAGAGTCAGAAGCTTGCCACAACCCTAATCAAGAGACCAAATTACCTATGGATACCAAGTTTAGTCTACTTGGAGGTGTAAATATGGTATAAGGATAAGGGGAAGTGTTCATAGAAGGACCATAAGAAGAGGAAGAGGTAACCTTTGAATTCCCTATTATGGATCCTAATGTAGTGATCCGGAGGAAGAATATTCCCCCGTCAATATTGCCACATTTTTATGGTAAGAGCAATGAATATTCTGATGTTTTTCTATTTGAGTTTGATATATTGTGTAGGAGTTATGATTATTCTACTAACACCCAAAAACTTAAGTTGTTCATTTCCATTCTCAAGGATGCAATCTTGCACTGGTTCATGGGGTTGGGGAGGAACACTATTACAAAATGGGACAGAACACGTAATTTTTTTCTTAAAATGTACCAAGTGTATTACAAAGCTAGAGACTTACGATAGGACATTTTCAAGATTACACAAAGACAAGACGAGAGCCCAAAAGATTACCTTGAACGGTTTCTATATAATCTCCAACAATCTAAACAACATAAACTCGATCAAGACACCATTAGGACTATTTTCTTAAGGGGTGTTCTAGATATTCCATAAATGTATTAAATTTGATGGGATCTGGGGATGTTTTACAATTTCCTTTTGACAAAAATTGTGACCTGTGCAGGAATTACTCTCGCATCCAGGAAAGATTTGATAGAGGTATTAGGGATGTTCTCCCTAAAAGCACCAAATATGCAATGAGTGGTGTAACCAAGTATGAATTGGGACATTTATTAAATAATTTTAAAAGAGATTTGCTTGAAAATATTAATCTGCAATTATATGCTTTACAATTTAAGAAAAAAACAAGAAGAGGAAAAAACAACACTTTCTATATTTTATCCTAAGTGTAGGAAGAAACACTATTTGCAAGAATTCCCTTTGGATGTTATTAATATATGTGTTATCTATGTAGGTGAACATAAAATGGAAAGTAGGCCATTTCTAATTGGTCTTAAGGCGATTTACTAAGGAGAAAATCTAGTAGTCACACTATTGAATGCAATGGAACCAAAAGAACCTTGGAAAATTGGACCCTCGGGTATAAATTTAGATCATATGCCTCATTCTTCTCATCATTTTTTGGACAACAACAATTTATCTCAGATTATGGGCCCTCCCATGCCTTGGAAAATATGTGTTCCACAACAAGTTCAAAACCATGCATGGCAATAGGGATGTTGAGGGCCTCTGTAAAAAAATATGTCTGCTTTTGCCTACCCCTTACCACCACAACAACAATACTTTACACCACTCCAATATTCATATCCAACCTATTTTCAAACTCAATAGCCTCAACTAATTATCCCACCCCAACAATTATAACTACCACAACCACTACCTGCCCAACCTCCACAACCTACACAATTTCCTACTCAGACGGTTGCTAACCCCAATAATAATAAGACAACGTAGTAGGTTTTTAATTTTGAATTATACCTCTTCCCTAAATATTTGATCATGTCAGTTGAGTTGCAAGATATATATAATTGAGATCAAGGAAGACTCTCAATAAAAACAAAAACTATCCTATCATCATTAAATAATAAACTAGGGAGGAAAATCTCAATCAAACAAACAATGATTCAATAAATAAATAAATTTCTCCAAATTTAGAGTCCTTTCCATCATCTAGTGTGCCTCCCTACCAAGAAAGGCTAATCCTAGAAAAGTTTACCAAGTGCCTTGAATTTTACATAGTTTCATAATTAAGAAATGTTTGCATCAAATTCCCCTTGTTACAAGCTATTAAGGATATCCCTATCCATGCTAAGACTATTAGGGAGATTTGTCTTAAGAAACCAAGGAGGAAGAAGATTGAGCCACAAACTATTCAGTTTGTTTTGAAAACAACCAACTTGATGTCAAGAGAAGATCTTATGGAAAATTTTATGGATCCTAGCAATCCAGTGGTTTAGGTATACATTAATAATACCCTTGTTGCAAACATTTTGATAGATCTAGGAGTTGTAATTAACGTAATGATAAGACAAACCATGGAATAATTGTAACTGTCTAACTTGCATCCTACACCCATAGTTCTAGAATTAGTTGACCGATCCAAAATAAGGCATGGGCGTGTATTAGACAATGTAATCGTCCCATTAGATTCTTTGGAGTATCCTTTAGGATCTATGGTCTTACATCATAAAAACCATTTAGTACACCCATTGATATTAGGATGGCCATGACTAGCTTCTGTCAATGCTTACATTGGTTGTCGCTCTGGAGATATGCTCATTTCACACGGTAAATGAATAAAAAAAGTGACCTTATAGCTCCCTGCCAAATTCTTTCAAGAACTTGAAGAAACCCTATAGCTTGATAATGTTAATAGTGATAAAGATAAATTTTAATAAATTTCTTTTATTGATCAAATTGTGCAATTTAAAGAATGCACCAAAGAGAGTCGGGTTCATGATTTTCTTTTCAATCTAGACTCTTTACAAAATCCAAACCCACTATCACATTTTTAGCCCAAATTTTCAAGAAATTTGTAACCCAAGCACCTCCTCATCACTAAAAAACTCTATATCGACCATAGAATTACCAGAATATGGTACCACTCTTATTGAGGTTAGTCCAGGAAATCACGTGTAAATAAATTCTTAGTTGGATGCATACCAATGAGACCAGGTGGTTGGAATGTTGTAGAAATGCCTTAATGCTTTCGTCTGGAGCTACCAGTACGTGAAGGTCATCTCCCCTTAAAATTGTATGTGCCATATTTACATTTAGGAGAGTGCCCACCCTGTTATGCATACCTAAAGATGAATGAAACTAGACCTTAGAGACATTGTCAAGGAAGAATTGCAAAAAATTTTAGATGTCATATTCATTTATCTGATCTCATATAGTCAGTGAGCCTCTCCCCTTGTGATAGTCCCTATGAAAACGAGATAGTGGCAAATTTACATGGATTATAGAGAACTTAATAAGGCCACTCTTAAGGACTATTTTCCTCTCCCCTTCCTCGATAAGGTTTTGGACAGGTTAGCTGCTAAGAAATATTTCTCCTAAATTCTCGATGGGTTTAGCAGGGACAACCAAATATAGGGAATACAAGAAGACCAGGATAAACCAACTTTTGCATGCTCGTGAGGGACATATGCCTATAAAGTACTACCCTTTGGTTTATGTAATGCTCCTACTACTTTAGAGAGCAATCTTAGCTACTTTCTCTAATGTTATTCAAGAATGTGTTGAAATTTACCCTTATGTAGCTTTGAAGTTAGGCTGTTAAATTCATTCTTTAGTTTGGTGCTAGATCTCACCTCCTTATTTTCTATATTTCCCTTTCATGTGTTTTTCTTGGGAGATTGGATTGGACAATGCCCAGTGGTGTGTAGCCTGGGAAACAATTTTGGAATTACAGAGTGGAGATCAAAGACAGACACACTCCCTTAGGAATTGTGTCTTTCATCCTACCTTGACCCAAATTGCTAGTTCCAAACATATAATTTTCTCTCAGTTCTATCAACATTGTTAAAAAACAATCATGCATCATGGAAAAGGAGCATGCAATAGGAGAGGTCACTGCAACAATGCAAGACCATCCGCCTCCAGGGTCCAAGTTGTTGTAGGAGAACTAAACTAGGGCCCATTTCAATAATGCTCCACCATCGCTCCACCATAAGTTCAACAAGAAATTGAACATGCTGAAAGGAAGGCCAAGATAGCACGCAGATTGATATCAAATGAAATATTGGAGCAAGTTCCGGATGCAGGCACTACAAGGATAAGGAACACAAAATATATGTAGACAGTTCATACCTAGTGGCAACAAAAAACAATTGTGGGAAAGGTGTTAGTGGAAAGATTAGAGGAACATAAGGAGATTCTTCTTTGTCTAGATGAGAGTCAAAACAGATCAAAAAGTTGGATATCAAGATGAAAAATATGACCAAAAAATGGCAAATATGGAGTTTACAAACTTAGTAGAAGACACCATACCACCTATAACAATCTAGGTGGATTCCCCCACTAAATAGTTTTCATTATGGAAACTTCTAT
Organism: Pinus tabuliformis; assembly: GCA_031772625.1. Taxonomy (NCBI): domain Eukaryota; kingdom Viridiplantae; phylum Streptophyta; class Pinopsida; order Pinales; family Pinaceae; genus Pinus; species Pinus tabuliformis. The sequence goes on along the minus strand of CM062820.1, from coordinate 875,651,824 downwards.
TATGATGCTTTATAACATTTGAGAGTAAACGTTGGTAGAATATGCATTTCAATCAACAAATTAGGACATAGTAGGCTAAATAGGCAATATATTATGAATTTCATACTCTTTAAATGGTCAAAGACAATAATTCTATGTTACTAGCCTAGTTTACCATGTGGTAGACCAAAACATAGAGGATCCATCTAATGTTCACACTTTTTGGCTATAATATAATACAACATTCCTATCTAGCTTACACACAAAAAAAGAAGGGACAAATGGGGTGATATCTAAAACATGTGGGTAAGAATATTAAAAAAAAATTGCAAGGAGATGGCCAAAGATAGAAGCATAATTACATTACAAGAGAAACCATCCCAACAATGACATGCATAAAATGTATGTAATCATTGTTTTTAACAGACTAGTGTAATTATCATATAAAATATCATTTTTCAATTATATTTTGTGGAAAAAAAATCCATTCAATAGATAACACAAGATGGCAAGATAAAAAAACGAATAATCTTAATTTTTGTGAATAATTGTTTTCTCCTTATTTAAGATTTAATATCATTTATGATGTTTGTATTTTAATTAATTTAGAATAGTAAATGGATGTTGTCTAGTCATGTATATTATATTATAAATATAGATACATTAGTTACACTTTATTTCTATGTTTGTAAATGGAACATGAAGAGATGGAATATGAAAACCAAACCAATGAACAAAACTTTCAAATAACCTAGCCACAATTATAGAATACTTTGGAGTACCCAAGGTTAACCAAATAGTTTGTAAATGGCTATATTATTTTATTTCCGTGGTTTTATAATTAATGGAAGCATGAGAAACCTTAGTTATTCTGTGTTTTCTCATATACTCACCAAGAACAAGGTATGAATATTTGGAGATAGCATAATGCATGGCTTGAAAACAATCTGTATCCTTTATGAAACATTCATTTCTATGATACACTTTTCTATTATACTATAATTTTTTTATACACTCATTACACTTTATTTCTATATTTGTAAATGAAACATAAAAAAGTGGAAGGTCAAAATCAAGCCAACCAACCAAACATTTCAAATAACCCAATCACAATATCCCTTGCAAGTGACAAATAAATGATACTTGTAAGCAACTCTAGAAATGATGTCACTGTAAGTAATGAATGATGAGCAATATAATAAAATGTTACTACAACTTGTATATTTTGAAATGTTTCTCTATGAAAATCAAACACTTTGTTTAATGTAACATATTGTTATAATTGGATAACAATAGATTACCATTAACTGTAACAATTACATATTGACATTTTTATCATCACAAACTTTTATGTCGTCTCATTTTGTATGACAAATAGTCTTTAATTTGTATATTAACAAAATGGATTTCTTATTCTAATGCATTGTCTACATTAATAAAATGTTATGCTCCTAATTAAAATATATAGATGATCTAAATTGCCAAAATGAATACAAGTATGATCAACATATATATTTATTTAAACAGTACAAGAAATAAATGCAATAATTATATCCAAACACCATAACTAATAAGAACAAATTAAAAATATATATTTGATTTTATAATGATTAGTTGAATTTTGTATTAAAAAAAAGGTTGCATTTACATACCCACAATGTAGAATAATTCAACATTGAAACATATCGTTACATTGTATTAATTTGAAAAAAATGGTGGTAAATGCATATTTACACATCAACGCATTTAAATAAGCATTACGCATTGATAGAAGCATTGATGCTCCTAATGACAACAACAACATTGTGCCCTTCAATAATATTGTTGTCATTATCATTACTATTACTATTGTTGTTGCATCAATTTTAATAGAAGCATTGATGTTCTTAATCACAACAACAACATTGTGCCCTTCAATAATATTGTTGTCATTATCATTACTATTACTATTGTTGTAATCTTTACAAAAACATTACAATACACAAAATAATATACACATCAATATTTTTACACTTACGATAAATATTAATACTCCCAATATATAAAATAAATACATTTAATTCCAAAATATATAATAATTAATATATATATTTAATTCCAAACAAGGATTAGTATACACTCTATATTCTTATAATATGGATTATGTCATAAGAAATATGAATTATTGTCGTTTCAGTTTCTCTATAATAGAATTATAGGAGGCAATTAGAGGAGTTGTGATGGAGAAATGTCATGGAGATGATCACGCTATAGTTGAAACCAATTCCCATACTGGACAGGTCCACCATCCTTTTAAATTATTTTGGGAATGTTGAAAACCTGTAGCTAAACTGTAAGATTTTTATCAAGTTGCCCACCATTCCAATTACATAGCAGTCTATCCATAGAAGACAATTTATTTTATGTAGAACCCCTTCCTTAGGACAACTCCTTTAAATATAGAAAAGAAACGTTGGTATGTGTGAGGTATGGAATACAAGGCACTTAATAAAATATGAATTTCCCACCTCCCCATGTGTGCCCCTTTTATGCATGTGGGAAAAATCATGCTTTCATATAACGGAATTGAGTGAATAAAGTGATCTCCTTTAGTATAATGTGAAAAAGGGATGGTTTAATAATGTCGTGCGTATTTACGAACGAGTTTATAATAAAAATAAATGTTTTAAGGCTATATGCAACTACAAAAAATTTACACAAGGTTGGTGAGTCCCTTAATCCTCTCTATATGTATATGTTGATTTTTGTACAATCACCAATCATTTGTGTATATATATATATATGAGCAATTACTTTTTACGAGTCCCTTAATCCTCTCTATATGTATATGTTGATTTTTGTACAATCACCAATCATTTGTGTATATATATATATGAGCAATTACTTTTTACAATTTCTCTTATATATGCATTTAATTGGTTAACAAATGTAATTTAATTTTCTCTAACTATTCTTCTTCTTCTTGGTGTTGGACCCAGGGCTAAGAATTAAGAAAAGTAAAATAATATATAAATTTGAGAATAAATTTTTAAGGATTTTGGAAAAAATAAATAAATAAATTTTAAAATAATTATTTTTTTAAATTATTATATTTAAATATGGTAAAATTTAAAATATTTATATAGAAAAGGCGGTTTATATTGGAATTGGGCTTAAGGATTTTTTTTTTCATTATTAACTAGAGGGTTGAGATTTTGGGGAGCGAACATTCTTCCTCTAATATCATCATCAAGGGAAAGACTGTAACAAGCTGACATTTGTAAATTGCTAAATAACATTTGTTAAACACGAGAAACATTGAGCCTAAATAATTAAAACCCCTTAATGAACTATTAAGACCGACATAGCAAGATAAGTATTATTATGCATTGTTGCATATTAGAACATATTTCTCTTAAATTTAGGAAGTAGCAATACCACACTCCTTGACCTCAGTATTAGTGACACCTGCGTGCGGGTAATAATAACAGAAAACTTATACTCGCATGTGAGCTTGAATTTACAAAATTGTATTTATTAATCTAAATTGTACCTCATAAACTTATACCCTTATTGTGTGACCAAGAATAAACTACAATGGTAAAGACATATCAACGACGATGATGTCTACCGCCATCACCATTGCCACCTCTGACACCGTCATCAACACCAATCGCTTTGGCGCCTGAGCTAACCATTATAATGTGCTCGTTGGAAGCCATCTTGGAAACACTAAAAGAGAAGTTGACACCAAGTACCAAGAGTGACCTCACCTTGAGGGAGGAAACCCAAAGGGGTCCAAAGGTTTAGATTATAGACAATGGCAAGAGGATATTTCTAGGGAGCTACAAAAGATTAAGCTTCCATAATTTTTAGGAGGGCGAGTTGGAGAACGTGTTCAAGCAAGGCTAGAAGGAATGACAATGTGTTTCACACTAAGAGAATATTCTTCTACCTTTAAGACAAATATCGTTATATTTCAGCTAAGGCAAAGTTCTTTGATTTCAAGTGGGGAAATCTAGAAAGGTTATGCACAAAGTACTTGCCACCCTACTTTCAAGAGCAACAAGCCGAAGATTTTCATATGTTAGTCCAAGGTAATAAAATAGTGGAAGAATATGAGATGACGTTTATGGAACTTGTAAAATATGTTCCTTATCTAGATATTGAATAAGTTGAGTGTTTCATGTATGGATTAAATCCTTGAATCAAGGCTATGGTTAGAATGTGCAAGCCATCATCAGTATTAGAGGCAGCTGAATGTGCCTGTTATGCAGAGGAGCATCTAGGAATCAAAATAGATATCAGGCTGATAAGACCCCCATAGCCAGGATTTCTAAGCAAGACTCCCTAAAACTTCTTCAAGGGGAGTAGTTCGAGACCACCTCCTTATGGCAATAGATTTACTTCGAGAGGAGTAGGAGCAAGGGCTCTCATGAAAACTAATGTTATATCTACAGAATCATCAAGATCTAACGCAAGTCAGTGGAATTCTCGAGGAACTACTAGTAGAGGAAGAAGCACAAGAGGGTGAAACTCCTTTTCAATAAACTCATAGTATTACACAAAGGGAATCACCCTAGGTTAATTTTTGTGGATCTGGAGGACCTCATTTTTCAACGTGATTTCCCAGATGCTTCATCAAGTGTGATGCATAGGGAAGGAAAAGTGTCATCATTAAATATCAAAGGTAATCATAAAATCCATGCAATAGTCAACAACAATTAGGTAGAACATTAGTCCATTGTAGTGGAGTCCTCGAGTACTATTAACGTCATAAACTCAAAATATTATGATACTAGTGCTACTAATAGTTTCAGTTCATCATATGCATTAAATAAATGTGGGTTGGCAGCCCGCAAGAAAAACAATTTCATACATGTAGAAATGGCTTCAAGAGAACTTCAGTTTGTAGATTTAAGTGTTGAGGAATGCAAAGTTGATCTAGGGGTTTGTTCGACTAAGTTAAAAGTATATGTCACAACCCTGGGAACTTATGATCTCATCAAAGGGATGGATTGGATAGAAACTCATCAAGCTTGGGTAGACTGTTACAGAAAAATAATTCTATGCATAATGATGAAAGAGAGATGATCCAAATCCAAGGCATTAAGAGGAATGTATCTTTACACTTCATTTCAACAATGAAAATGAAGCGTTTCTTAAGAAAATGTTTGCAGGTATATGCAGTTAAGGAAGTAAGCAAGGAAAAAGGACCGTCCCTAGAGCAATATCCAATGTTATCTGAATTTCGGGATGTTTTTCCAAAGGAACTACTAGGATTACCTTCTGAAAGGGAGCTTGATATTACAATATAATTAAAACCTGGTACAAAACCCATCTCTAAAGCATCCTATAGAATGACAGCTCTAGAACTTCAAGAGTTACAAATTCAACTAAAGGAACTATTGGATATAAGACACATCTAACCTAGTATTTCACCTTGGGGTGCGCCTGTAATTTTTGTCAAGAAGAAGGAAGGTTCATTAAAACTGTGTATAGACTATCGAGGCTTAAATCGAGCGATAGTAAAGAATAAGTATCCAATGTCTCGAATTGATGACCTCTTTGACCAAATGAAAGGAGCTTTTGTCTTTTCAAAAAACGATTTACAGTCAGGTTATCATCAATTAAGAATTAAGGGCAACGATATTTCTAAGACTGCATTTTGAAAACGCTTCGGGCATTATGAGTTCACAGTAGTACCATTTGGGTTGACCAATTCACCAACAACATTCATGAATCTTATAAATAGTGTTTTCCGCAAGTATCTCGACCACTTTGTACAAGTCTTCTTAAATGATATTCTCATCTATTCCAAAAATGAGAAGCATGAAGAACATTTGTGGACAATATTATCTTGCCTCAGGCAACACCAGTTTTATGGAAATATATCGAAGTGTCCCTTCTTTCAAAAGAAGATTCATTACCTATGTCATATTATATTTGGTGAAGGGATCTTAGTTGATCCTGAACAGGTAAAAGCAATAATGGATTGGTTGATATCGAAAAATGTGCATGAAGTACGTAGTTTTATGGGTTTAGCAAGATACTATCGAAGGTTTGTAGAGGAATTTTCAAAAATTGCAAAGCCTATCACAACCCTCCAGCATAAAGGATTTAGGTATGAGTTGACAAAGGAATGTCACATGGCATTCTCTGAACTTAAAATATTGTTGACCAGTGAACCAATCTTGTGAGTACCTGATATGGAGAAATATTTTACTGTGTGTACTGATGAATCCAAGCAAGGATTAGGTGCAGTATTAATGCAAGATAGAGGAGTAATAACATATGCCTCCAAGAAGTTAAAACCCCGTGAAGAACTCTATGTTACACATGATTTAGAGTTGGTCGTTGTAGTACTAGCGTTGAAGATATGGAGACACTACTTTGTAGGGAGAATCTTTATGCTCAAAAGAGACCACCAAAGTTTGTAATATATGTTAACCAAAGGGACTTGAATGTTAGGCAAAGATGATGGAGTGAATTCTTAAGCGAGTATGACTTTGGGATTTCATACATTAAAGGGAAAGAGAATGTAGGGGCAAACTATAGAGTAGAAGACTCTCTAAGTAGAAGACCAAGGATGATTTCCCTCATACCTATCAAGGTAGACTTGAGGGAGCAAGTGCTAGAACATCTATTAGAAGATAACTGGTATTTAAAAGTAATATTTGGGCTTGATAATAAAGGTCCAAAAGAACCTAAGTTTGAAGGATATGAACTAGAAGATGATGGATTGGTACGATTCATGGTAGAACGTATATTCCTCATAGTGGAGATATCTAAAACACCATCCGTAAGGAATCCCACAGAGCATTGTATTGTGTGCATCCTGGAGTAAAGAAAATGTATGTTGATACAAATAAACCCTTCTTTTAGGAAGGCATGAAGTGTGATATTGTCCAATTCGTTGCAAAATGTATTGAATGTCAGTAAGTGAAGGTTGACCATCGTCACCCAACGGGTCTCCTGCAACCTCACGACATTCCTATGACCAAATGGGAGGTGGTTTCTATGGATTTTATCGTCGGACTACCTCTTACACCACAAAGACATAATGACATTCTGGTTTTGGTGGATAAACTAACGAAAAGCACCCATTTTATCCCATAAAAGATACTTATAAAGTTGTTGACATAGCTAGAGTATTTATAAATAAAATCATTAGGTTTCATGGAGTTCCTAAGAAGATCATTTCAGATAGGGATACACGAATGACTTCAATATTTTGGACTTGTATGCAGTCAGCCTTAGAAACTCAACTAAATGTAAGTGCAACTTCTCATCCAAAGACTTATGGACAAATAGAAAGAGTGAACCAAGTAATAGAAGATATGTTGAGGATGTATGTTATGGATCATCAAACACACTAAGAAAAGTATTTTCCCTTGATTGAATTTGCATACAATAACAACTACGATATCTCAATTAGAATGTCTCCATTTGAAGCATTATACAATAGACCTTGCAGAACACTGCTAAGTTGGGACAGGTTAGAGGATCAGATAATAGTGGGACCATAATTAATTCAAGAGATGGAAAAGAAAGTAAAACAAATTAGGCAACAATTTAAGGAAGCTCAAGATAGATAGAAAAGTTGCGTTGATGCTCACAAGACAAATATAATTATGTAGGGGATCAGGTTTTTATATGCATTAAACCAAACAAAAGCACCATCTAGTTTGAAAAAGGAACAAAGTTATCACCTCGATTCATTGGGTCATTCAAAAAAAGTTGGACTTGTCACTTATCGTCTTGCACTGCCACCCCACTTTCATAAAGTTCATAATGTTTTTCATGTATTTGTACTAAGAGATTATATAGCTGACAAATCACATAACCTTCAATGGAAGGAACTGCAAATATCAGACTAGGAACCATTTCGGTCGAACCATTATGTATACTAGAATATAGGGTTCGACAGCTTAGGAACCGCTTGGTAAACTAAGTTAAGGTCTAGTGGGACAAGTATAGTTCTGGATCAACTACCTGGGAAGATACGGAGACCATATACCAGACAATATCAGAATGTAAGAAGCCCTAAATTTATAAATTAACCCGAAAGTCTTAAATTTAACAAACCATCTACAATTACTTATCTGAAAATTTCGTTTGGAGGTATTCCTGGTCTGTTGCTGCTCCCGCTTCTACTACCGAACCAACCCCTTTTTCCTCCCAGCATATCTGGGATCAACCTATCTAGTTCCTAGATCCAAAAGATTTCAAAATGGAGGTCTTCTAACCCTCATGCCCAAAGCTCTAAGAAAAATTAAAACTCAATGTTACTCTTGGTTTGTGGCTTTTTCCTAACTTCCCTTCTGTGACTATAAGTTACTCCGAAAAAAACTCCCCCTTCGTTTCCAACTCTCCCTCCTTAAATTCTTGAAGTTTCTCATCGCCCCATCTCCCTACCGCCTTTAATTAAGTATCTTTTGGGAATTTGCAAAGGCAAACACCATCTTCTCTTAACACAGTGGGTTCAGTGTGTAAGGTCACCTCTTCTTTTGACAACGATACTTCATAAAATGTCTTAATGGGTTATTTTAAATTGGTTGTATTTCATTACTTTTAATTAATATATTATAACTTCTTTTGAATAACAAATTAATATATATTTAATTCCCTTTTTATAATATCTGGTATATTTCCATACATATATATATGTTATGTTATATATGTTTAATTACATATATATATATATATATATAGTTTATTTTGTTAATATATATATATATATATATATATATATATATATATATATATATTAATTATGATTCCTTTGTATCTTGTACAATATATTGCATTTACCTTATTTTTTATATAATATAGTTATATGCATTATGATGGTGGTACACACATTAAGTATCCCACTCAATATATGTTAAAAAAAGAGAGTTAGTATGTATACCAATGCATTGCATATGACAAATGAATATGTAGCTATCATATGCATGTCTCGTGTGCATATTAATGATCATATCCTATGCATAATCCAAGATGGGTCATTACATACACCTCTCATTTAGAAAATTTCGTCTCGGAGTTAGGGTTTATATAGTATATTAGTAATTATTTTGATGATTAATATAATTTGTGTTTAATTTGAAGACACTATAAAAAATTTTGTTTTGAAATTTATAGGTTTACGATGTCATTCCTCGTGTTTACAAAAGACCCATGTGATAAAGTTGACTAAGTTAAAATTACCAAGATTGAGCAGTGGTTTTCTTACGATTGAAAAATGCCACTGGGAAGTTTGTGGTCTAAAGAACCTACTGATTCATCAATAAATTTCCAGTTGAGGAACATTCCCATATATTAATAAGACTGTGTTTTTGGACTAGAGATGCCATTCCTCGCATTTACAGAAGACCCTTGTGATGAAGTTGACCAAGATCAAGCCTTATGACATGACAGTGAGAAAACTGTTGAGAATAGTTGAGGGAAGTGAGTCCTTGTGCATTTGGTTATCTGATCGGTTGGTGGGTAAAGGTGGGTTACCTTTGGAGGCCCTGTTTCAACTGGAAGTATTGATTTTACATTGTTAAGCACTCCTCCTTAAGCTATGGAATCTGGCTCAGGGGTGACAGTTGCAAGGAAGAATTGGTTGTAGCATGTATAAGGTTGAGTGGAGAGTTAGAGTCCTAATTTCAGTTTCCAGAATTATTTCATAAGATAAGTGTTTACTTAAACCCCTATACTTTTGAATGTGATGCATATGTTAAATGTGATGGTTTATTACCAATGGCATTGATGAGGAATTTTGATTCCTTTTTTATCTTCTCAAAGATCTTTGGAATAATTCCTTTGTTGTGCGAACCAATGGGAACACTCATTAACCTTGATTCAAGCCATTTATGTACCCGCTGACAACTTGACCAACCCTGCTCCTGCTATCTATAGAAAAGTAAGGTTCCATCTGCTATCTATATATAAATAACACTGGTGAATACTTTATTGCTGTCTAGCCTGCCGCGAATATCCAATAAAGAGAATCCTAGCTTCTTTCAATAGCGTAGAAGGCTCAAAGCAATTTAATCAACTATATGTATTAAAAGAACAATGGAGATTGGGTCGGCATAGTAACTCCCTCCTTCTACCTTTAGTATGGGCTAGGAATAATATGAGGTATGTTACAATATGCAAGTGGTGCCATGAGGTGTCACCTAAGCAGAGGGTGGACCTAAAGGAGAGCAGGGGCAAGATGAGGCCTTAGAGAACCCAATGGGAGAGAACCATTTCCATATTTTCACAAAGTTATTAGCAAATTTTATGATGGAACCAAAGACTAAGATGTAGCATAAATTTTGTTGTGTAGTACAAGAAAGTATAATGTTGTAGATATACAAGGCGTGATCTCAATGATGATAATGGACTTGCAGTGGCAAGGAGACATAAGTGGTATACATACCACCTTTCTAGGGGTGGTATTCAAGTTTTTGCACAAGCTCAAAGAACCATAGAAGCCATTTAAAAAAGGAATCAAAGGATTGCCCACCCAAAGTGGGGTCACATAATTCCAAAGATGAGACAAGTATAAGCATTTTCATGAAAGCAAGGTTTTTCGTAAGCTGAGGATAATATGTGATGGCTAATCTAGCATGGAGGTAGAAGTCAAAGTGATGGAGGTAGAGGTTAGGGTATAGCCTACCCATGAGAAGTTGTCATTGTATTTCAACCCATTGATATATTTTGCGGGGCATCCTATAGACCCAAAGGCCATATTTTTTCACAATAGGTATGCATAGACAAAGTCCTTGTGTATCCTAAGGCACTTGAGGATTCATCGATGGACAAGAGATCCAATGGTGCACCCTCAAGTGTCTTGAGACACACGAGAACACTATTAAGCACGTCTAGTTCACCATATTTTTTAGCCTTGTTAGCTTGATTGTTATCCATGTGACTTTTTAACACGCAATATGAGGCTTTCCATTAAAGCATGTATACCGAATGAATATCTTCATTTATTTTATTCATGTAGTGTTTAATCATTAAACAAATTAATCAATAAACCAAATAAATGAAGATACATTATGAATTACAAAAGCAATCACAACCTTAAATTTACAGGTAATATATTAATAAAGTAGCTAGGGATATGTACGATACAATTGCACATTCCTAAAGCATTGCACTTTTATATTATTTCCAAGGAAATATTCTCAACCCACCCTCACACACTGAAGTAATTAATGGGGCATTATACGACGACAACACTCACAAAATTATCGCCCTTCTCTAGAATTTAGGAATTTCCAAATGGAAGGGGGGTCCCCTGCCAATGGCATACAATTGCTAATCCCAAAGTACCCATTCAGATCTAATCCTAATACCTATGTGGACTTTTCAAAGAACATCTACCAATTGAGCAATCCTTGGGAGCTTAATGTCCATTTATGAGAATGTAAAGGTTACGCATAAGCAAGTGAAACACATGCCTAACCATAGTGACCATAATGCAATTCAACAAATTGGGGCTTGAGCAGTTGGAATGTACAATAGGGGACAAATAGATGTTGGAATATCATATAGAAGCATAACCACACTTATGAGAACTCTACAAGTTGCATGCATTGAGAAAAACATGAAAGGACTTGACCACTCAACCAAACATGGGAAAGGTAAACAAAGGTGTTGGAAATGTTGTTGTCATTAACATAAAAAACAAGGGGAGATTACATATGTCCAAGATAAAGATTGCAATATGGAGATCGTTGGAAATGTTGTTTTGGGACTTTTGATGTCTAGTTTGGATATCCTATATTTGAAGGTATTTTACTCTAAATACCTAACTCAAATGGGACCATAGGATATAAGGTTGAAAAGCTTATTTCGAGATCTTTCCAACATTATATAGCACTCTGTAACACCATAGAAATGAGAAGTTATGAAAGATTCTATCAATTCATCCCAACAATAAAGTACAGGTCGACTCAACTGGTTTTTACAAGTTGGCCCCATAAGTGAACACAAAAACAATATAAATAAAGGATAGATGAGCCCATTTGAAGTGTATCCAAGCAAAAAGATCATGTACAAGTGCGCAAAAGAGATCTAAGGTGCACAAGAGGAGTTGAGGAGTATTATTGGGGTTTAAAGGTGTGCAAGAGGAGACTACAGAGTTTTCTTGGAGTGTTAAGGGTGCATTATGAAGGATTAAGGTCTATGATATTAAGTGTGTTGTTTTTGGGTTGTGATGTTGTGAAGTGCATGTGGGATTATATTCTAGGGAATGATACTATAAGGTTTGCTAGGGCATGAAGGCTAAATCTGAATAGGGTTTAAAGTTATGCCTCGGGTATGGAGCATGGAAAGGCATTGGAGCATGAAAGTTAAGAGTATGTTGATGCTATGAAACACATAAAAAATGAAGCATGCAAGTGAAGTCGAAAGTACTCTATGTATGAAAACATTAGGTTGTTGATTATACAGGTCTTGCTAAGTTTGTGCTTAAACAAGGAGATTAGCGTCTCTAGTAGGTTGGTGCCTACACAATATCTTGTTAAGTTGGTGATTAGCTAAGGAGATTGGTATCTCTAGTAGGTTGGTGCCTACAGAGATTTATAAAGTTAGTCCCTTTTTATGGTTTTCTCCTATAAGGGTTTCCATGTTAAATTCTATGTATTGGTTTTTGAGTTTATATACATTTAATGTTTTATTGATTAATGCTTGTTTAAATTTACTAAGTTTAAACCAAAACAACAACTTATACTAATTCACTCCCACCCACCTCAATACATGCATAAGTTCAACAAAAGGAAACAGACACCCAAATCTACAATGTGAATGCCCTAAGCAAGGCCATACAAGTGAGGCCTCTCATCTAAGAAGTTGATTATTGGTAGTCAAAAGTGTTACCCAAGAACAATAACAACAATGGAATAGAGCCATTGAAAATTAATTGTTAATGTCTTGCAAGCTTTCAAACCATTTGCATGTGGAAGTGAGCAACCATGATTGCTCAAATGAAGTGAGGCTTATGACACCAAGAGTGTGGTGAACCATAAACAAACAATATGAAACCCATGAAGCATAACTAGACTTAGGAAATTCCACACAAATACTATTCCTGAAAAAATAAGACAAGAAGATACATAGGTCATGCACAAGGTGAACACAAAAAAGTTGGCGCACAACGATGTGACTTGAGGCAGGTTGACGCATAGTAAGTTATGTTGAGGGAGGTTTAACAATGTTGACCCATGTGTGTTGGGTAACAATGATAACGAAGGGAATGATTAATGATCTAATTCACTCTCCAAAGGGGCAATCCTCTTGTATAGGTGTTGTGACAAAGTCATCGATCAGGTTAGAACCGTTAAGTTTAGAAGAAATTTATTTTCCAAAATTAGGGATCATTTAAGAATGAAGCCACACTAAGCACAATGTGGTCAAATTAGTTTTTTTGTGAGATTCAACATGAAGCCCCTCTAAAGAAGATAAGGCCCTATAGGAATTAGATTTTGTCCCTTGAAGGTGCTTTGATTAGTTGACTTGGCATGGTTGATATGTAATAACATATTGACAAGAGTACTAACACATGGACCTTCCATGGTGTATAAGTAGAGTATTAAGGTGGTGATAACTAAAGAAAGTAGTTTGGGTGAAGGTTGAGGAATTGGAAGAACTATCCTAACTTGGTAAGAAGGTTTAAAAAAAATGGACAACTTTCCCTTAAGGGAAAGGTGGGAGGACAAAACATTAAAAGTCAAGACAACCTTCTCTTCAAGGAGAGTTGAGGCAAAATAAAGAGTGAAATGTAATTTTTGCTAAGGAAAAGTGTGAATGGAAATCTCCAAAGATGTCAGAAAGATACTCATATTTCTTCAGGAAGAAATATGGAAACCCTACCTAGACAAAAGAGGAAGGAAGACTATAGCCTATGAGACCAACTAACCCTATGAAAGGGGAAAGTAAGGTATAATTGATAACCTTCTAGGTAGCAAGCCAACTCACTTACAAAAATGTTAACCTATCTAGGATGAATTGTCTAGATAGGTGGAGTCACACTTGATTTTTGGTAACTCATGAAAATATAGAGAATGGACAATAGAAAAGGTTCACTATGTTGATTAAGGATTAATATTGTTAATGATCATGTGGTTATTAGGATGACTAATCGTATCTATCAACAAAAGTCGCAATGAGTTATTTAACCACGGAAAAAGGAAGAGAGTAAAGTTGACTTGTTACTTTACTTTTGGTTCCTAACTAGTGTAATTAACTACAAAATATGGAAATAAGAGTGGCCCAAATGCAAACAACAAACAACATGAAATGGGCATTGTTACCACTTCCTTTGCAAGCAATCATAGAGAAAGAGAGGGTAAGTTAACATCATACTTGAATGAAACCTCTTAACTATGTTTCACTAATCTAACAACACCCTCAAGAATAAAGGGAGAAACTAAGTGTTAGCAATAATAAATAACAAAGGAGATTAGACCTACTTAGCATATTTGCAATCACTAAATCCACCTACAAATTCCAACAAATTCCCTATTCTCCACATGTATACACATAATAAAATGAACAAAGTAACCATGAAAACAAAGGAATCTGCAATATTGCAATTATAAAAGTAAATGATTATTGTGTGCCCTTAGCAAAAGGAAGTTCCCTACCTCACAAGTTTATGTTGTTGTATTCCCTTAAGATGAAAGGATGGGAAGAAAACTGATCAAGGTATATAGACAAGGAGGCTAAAATCCACCATGGGACTTCAAGCCCAAAAACAATGAGGAAAAACTCAAACTAGTGTGTGAGGCTATGAACAACAATGAAAGCACCTCAAGCAAGGATGATGGTGGAAACAAGAAACAGATGGAGATTCAAGGGCATATGGGAGCTAGTGTACCAAATAGTGTTATAAACCTTGACATGATAACAAACAAAAGCCAAGAGAGATTTGAGAGACCAAAATAGGAGGATCACACTAATTGTCCCTAACTTGTTGTTCTACAACAATGCCAACATCCTCGATAATTCTAGAGTATGTCACCCTCCTTTTTATGGTCTAACCACAAATTTTGACCCATTCTGTAAGACAAAATCAGTGAATCATGTGCATTAAACCAAGTCATCATTTTTATCACAAGTAAAAATGGAGAATTGTTGATAACACTACATATATCTGGTAAGTACAAAATCATCTACAATAATCAAGTGACCAAAAGAACACAATAAAAGATCACAATTGACCAACAAATGTGTGCTCACTAAGGATGGGGGTTTCTCATCATTTTAAAGTCAAATTATAACCACCACCAATAATATTTGGGATAAAAATGAATGTTACATTGCCTAATTAAGCTACGAAAGGGCCCAAATTAGGGTTTATGGAGTTGAAAGCAATCAATCAAAACATGAGACCAAGGATAATACCAAGTGGAACCTATTATGGATTTTGATTTAACTTAGGGGCAAAAATCGTCTATGTTGACCATAGGAAGGACACTCAAAGGAAGGGGCTTCAATGCTCGAGTTCACCACAAGATTGTATAGGAGTCCTTGGAGGCCATGTGTGCATTGTTGTTTGCACTGGGGCTTTGGTATTTCAAGATGGATGAGACTTGTACACATTTTTATCTTTGGGTTATTCCACTTGTGTATAGGAGTCATTGGAGGCCATGTGTGCATTGTTGTTTGCACTGGGGCTTTGGTATTTCAAGATGGATGAGACTTGTACACATTTTTTTCTTTGGGTTATTCCACTTGTCATGGTCTCATGTCTAGATGGGATTATTTTTGCAGGAAATTTTGAACGGTGTATAATGTGGTGTGAAATGTTGTGATTTGGTGTGGAAATATATTGGTCTCATGTATAGGAGTCCTCAAAAGCCATGTGTACATTGTTGTTTGCACTAGGACCTTGGCATTTCAAGATGGATGAGACTTGTACAATTTTTTGTATTTGATTAAACAGATGGGATTATATTTTCATGTAATTTTGAATAGTATACAATGTGACATGAGAAGATTACGACCCATGAAGTTGACTTGAGGAATGATGGAGTTTTAAATAAAATTCACAAGTGGTATATGTTCATTTGAAATTCGAGGTGTGGTGATAGTATCTTTGTTTGTTCTAGATCCTTTTGGGGGATCAAATATTGAGCTCAAGGTGGTAGCAAATTTAAATTTGTAAAACATAAGTTCAGTGGTGATTTAGAGACGGGGACATTGGTGTTGGTGAAAACAATTTCATCACAAAGAGAATGTGAGCTTTTGCATTGCTCTAAAAGTGTTTACGCCATGCTAGACATGTGCTTTCTATGAAGTAGGGTGCACGACGTACCGTAGCCCCTTATTCTATCATATACTATTTGGTTGCTTGACATTTGGAGAACTTATTATGGCTTTCTTTCAAGATATGTGCTAGAGGAGTTGCACTTCTTATGTAGTTATCTTATGTGAAATTAACATCTTCAATATGGTGTGTGTGTGTGTGTGTTGAGGATGGGACCTTAACACACATTATAGAGTTATCTTGTGGAGCATTGCGCAGTAGGATAAAGGGTGCTTAGCCCTAAGAGCATCAAGACCATGTGGAAGCTAGCTTGGACATCACTCTACTTGGAATGTGGTTTCCAACCACCTAGCAATGTGTACTCTTAATAGAGGAGCATTTGACATGTGGAGGTTTACCCTGGAGAGTGCTCCACTTAGTATAATAGAATCTCACGTGCATTATTAACAAGGATTTGGCTCTCACATGCATTGTCCAGTAACAAGGATCTGAACCGCACATACCATTCTCATTAGCAAAGCTTCAGATCGCACATATCAATCTTGCTAATAAGTATCCAAACCATAGATAACTTTCCAATGGCGAGGATTCTATGGTTTATTGATGCAGGGGGGCTTTTCATCTGAATATCCCCAACGTCGTGGTTTAATTCAAGAACTGAAAGATGTGCTCTAATTCAAAAAAGAAAATTGTCAGAATGCACTGGAAATGAAAACTATAATTCAAGAATTGAAGTTGTTGAAATGCAGTGGAGATGAAAACTACATTAATAATTGAAATCAATTGTGCAAATAAAGATGCAAAGTAGAAGAGGAAGCATAGAGAAAAATAAAGTGTTGATTCCAATCTTTGTCCATTGAAATTGAAAATGAAACTGAATCCATGGGAAAATAAGTGTTGGTTCAAATCTTTGTAAGATGTGTTATTCCGCAGTAAAGAACTATCCAATTTGCAAGCTTCCCTGGACATTAGGCAAAGAAAGATTTGAATGGAAGAAACAAAAGCAAGCGAAGATATAGAAAGTTAAAAATAAATGTGCAAGTATTGTTGCAACTTTGAGTTAGAAATGATTCACTTTAAAAGCTCTTTTGCAGAGCGTAAAGCTAGTGAGATTGAAAAGATCAATTTAAGCAACCTAGTGCCAAAGTCATTTTGTGTTTTTATTTGTTGCTGCTCCCCCTCCGAAGCTGGGTAAAAATATCACCCTTGTGATCCTAGAAAAAAATATAGCAGTCCGGTTTGTAGAAGAGAAGAAGTGCTTAGGCACATAATATTAAGTGCCTGTGACGAAGAGAATAATTAGCAGCACCTCCCTGAGGCTGAGAGACTAAATCACTAACTTCCCCGTGATAGTGAGAACAAATAGCAATAATGAGGGTTCTAGAGGAAAGAAGGGCTCAGGCACTTAACATTAAAAAGAATTACAATTATTTTTAAAACAGTCAACAATCACTGCAACAACATTTAAAAACAGCAATATATTAAATGTCCATGATATTTTCCTCGATAAAGACCGAGTGTGCCGTGCGATGCATTTATGACGCATGGAGTGGGGTGGAGATGTGCTGCCAACCATCTGCTCGTCAAGATGAATTTGGTGGTGAAGACGTAGCACATTCGGATAATTATGCGATAACAGCTTCATTGCGTCAGTCACTTCGAAGATATAGATATAAGCTTTGGTAAACGAGCTTAAATTATCGATTAGACCAATCATGTTTGAGTCAATTCACCTAGTTGAGTTCAAATTTGTTGGGTGGGTTTGCTTTGAATTAGCCAGATTAACCATACTTTCAATACAAATTGTGGTCAAAACCATTACAACTGAACTGCACATGGCATGATGGTTTGCAGAGGGTGGCTTAGATTTTGGAGGAAGCTGCACAGATTCAATCGTTTGCAGATGGTGCCTTAGGTTTTGGAGAAAGGCCCAGATTCGACTGCCATGGCTGAGATATTGCTCAAGACTCATTTCAATTCATAACCCTTTCAATAAAAGGAAGAACGATGGCTAGCAAAGGGTGTATAGGATTTGGAGGAGACCGAGGTCCGAATCCTCAACAGTGTTGGCGGACACTCATTCGTCACCGTGGATCAATTTGATAATCCAGATGTTGTAAGGACATCAACTAGGAGCAGCAAAATGGGTGACCTTTTGAACCATGGATCTGTGAGAAATGTGCAACCATACTACTACAACAAATCTTCTAAAAAAAATGAGTGGCATGTGATTCTATCAGTAACTAATCAACATACGCATAATGAGCTGCAAAATGCTCTGAAATTGCACTACTCATGGATCAGAATGAATGTTCTGCCCACATAAACTTTCGATGCAGCAGCCAAGTGCCATTGTACCAAGGTAAGGGATTGTTTACTTAAGATCCCTAAGAGATTAATGGAGCTTAATGCAAGGGAGTCGGGACTCGTGCATGGAGGAAAGCAACAGAGGGAATGACTGTAGAAATCGGGAATTTTTGTTGTGGCAGAACATATAACATGTTTAAACTTTATGGCCCCAAAATGTTAGCAGCAATGAAGTGGAAGGCGATAATGGAAAGAAGCATAATGAAGTGTTTGTTGTGGACCTCTAAACTTATTCTGAACCCAAGGACTTTGCAACAACACTGAGGGCAGGCAGTGGGCAAACAACCTACGGATAAATCATTAGATTGTGGGTCTGCGTATTTGGTTGCAGCAGCCTAGATCAAAGCAAAGGTTGCAAGGTGGCCTTAGTCTCTTGTAAAACGGCAATTTTGTCAATTAACTACCCAAGGCAATTAAATGGCAGTTATCTTGTCCTTCATGCCCCCAAAAATGTTTATCAGCTAAAGCAGGCTAATGTTGTATCATATATACTATTATGTTAAGTAATACAAGTAGCAGCATTTCATACCTAAAAAACAAAGGCAAGAAAAATGAAAATGCTGTAATTATCGTTATTTATTACCGTAACTTATTTTCTATCTAATTAAGGAGCATATTTTAGTTTTCATTGGAAGATACAATGACCAAGTCTACTTCAGCTTAATAGACGATTTTAAAGTAGAACATGATTCGGGTGGGGTGAATATTCATTTGAAGTGAAAAGAAAGCTATATCTTCTCGAAGACCTTTTTAAGAAAAAATAAATAAATTACCAGACATGAAAATTCTCAACTCTATGCATTGGTTCATGGAAACAGGAAAGGCAGCCATCACATCTAGCATTCACTGCTCTACAGATTACCAGCTGGTTATTGCCATCCACAATTTAACCAATAAATCTTACTAATATGGTTCCACAAACAGGAAATGAAAGAGAAATAGCAATGTTTCACCAAGTTTCGAAGACAAGTGAGAACAAGAAATGCACATGGGGGTGATGTGGGAGCACCCCCAAATTTTTGGGAATTTCATAGGGGGTGGGGGGTTGTTGGGGTCCCTAGCATAGGGGTCCTGCCTCTAAAATTATAAAAATAATAATGATGATGATAAAACCCTAACAATAACAATTCATCCCATGCAAATTCATCAGTGTGCAAAATAAATAGTAATCAGTAAAATAGTACCAAATTCAAATTCGTAAATGATATAAATATGATTCAGATTCAAATTCAATAAAGAAACAGATTGATTAATAAATAAAAAACGAAACAGAAATATTGTAAACATCGATTTAGATTCATCATTCTAGAATCTAATTAGTACTAAGAAAAATGTAAATACTGAAGTCTAAAATAGTAAATTCAAAAAGAGCGATGAGACAAAGACTCGGTCAGAGGTCACCAGTATCTAGAGTCAAGACTCAAAAGTTAAAACTAAAAATTAACAGACGATGAACATTGAAAATAAAATGAGCATCAATAAGTCAATCTCATTGACTGGTCCTCTACATCCATCTGCTGCATGAAGTTATCAGGACCATCAATGGAACTATCACTATTTGAGTTAGGATCACTCTCATGAGTAACCAATGCATACCAACCAAACCATGTTGCAATTCATCTGGTCCATCCTCCTCATCTTTTGCTGCACCATCCTCTAGATCCACATCCCCATTGTGTCATTGATCCCCTCCTCATCTTTTTGCTGCACCAACCTCTAGATCCACATCCCATCGTGTCATTGATCCCCTCCAATACTCTAGTGTCTTCCTATGCACAAGACTTTGGGCACTGTGCACTACAACTAGCTTCTCTATGCTCCTAGAGGCAAGTGTAATCCCTCTTGAGAGATTGGATGAAGCTATATGTAGACCAATGTTATCAGGACTGGATCGATCATCAAGCCAGCCAATCCCAAAACCGAGAACCAGATAAATAACTAGTCAACCAAAAAATACATAAATATACAAATTTTGAAAAAAAAACATATATATTCATGTGTATCCATATGAATCCAAACCATTATACACAAATATGAAGTTTCTTATATATATAGCAAGGGTGCGTATAACCAAAATAGCACTGAGTGCAATCCATCCCTAAACCAAAAATACATCTACAAAGAGGCTCTAGATCCCTGTATAGTAAAAAAATATCATGCTACACCATATCATCCAAATTATTGCCTATATTGGCATCTCCATCATCAATATCACCTTCTAAGCATTAAAATAAAATTAAAAAAGCTTAAATGTCAAATCAAGATTTTGTTTGAATGATGGGTATATTTTTACTAGGATCATGATAGAAACGTTCAACAATCAATTCAACCAACATCGAAGTACATAGAGGGTTTGGCGCTCTTGATAAAATGCTAGTTCCATACCTTCATACATGACAGTTCAATGGAAACATTACAATCCCCCCAATCCTAAAATCTGTTAAGTCGGTTGGATTTTGAGTGGGATCTAAAATTCTACTTTCTCCATATGAAATCCAACGAGGTTGGAACCACTCTCAAACATCCTAAAACAATTAGTTATAATGTTAAAAATTAAAGTAAAAGTATTGTTTCACTTTAAGAACTTAACATTACCATTAATTACATAGCATTAAATTTTAATAGCATTAATAGGGCCCTAGGGTTGAATGTTAGGCTACACCACTCGTACAATATTGTTCAAAAAAAATTGTCTTTCAAGGGTCCTAAGTTGCATTGTACAAAACTGAACTTTTCTAGTTCTGTGACATTGATTGGAAAACTTAGGCTTTGAAAATGGTCAGACCGACTGGTTCAACTAGTCCCAGTTTGGTTTTGATAACAAGACGTGGACCAATTCCTCCATGTTGCAGAAGAATTAGCAATATGAGACAATAAGCAAATAACAAGATGTTAGACTATGGAGCATCATCCCCGTGAATGATCCACCAACCAATGGGGTCATCCTAGCCTAAGCCATTGCAGTGTTTCCTCACATCAAGCTTGTTGAGAAAACCAATGAGACTTGCAAACTACATCCACTATCTCCTAAGTGTTCTCCTCTCTCATATATTGTACATCTTTGTAAGGGCAGGTTGAAATACTTCTTGATCTCTAGGATCCCCAATGGGACTAATTCTACCAAGCCTTGCAACATACCATTTTGGGTTGAGTGTATACACTAACATGTGCAAGGGTGTGCTCATTTGATCCCACCTACACTGAACTGGTTGAATCTAGTTCATATAGAACTCTACAAAGGAATTTTCCCATGAATGGCTACCTTCACTTGACCCAACATGCTATTCAAAATTTCATAAGTTTCTCTAAGAGTATGAGAATCTTTGTCAACATAGTAAATGGCCTTAGTTATAGGGCATAAGAGTGACTCCAAATAACCACAATTTGTCCACCAAACATTATCCAATATCTATAGCTCGATTTTCTTCCCCACATCTGTTTTGGATTTTGTCCACCTATTCCATTCTAGAGTCACAACCATGCCTTGCAATGTTGATGGCACCTCCAACATTCTCTCCACTAAGAGAAAATAGCTAGCATGTATGGTATTTGTGGACTTGATGAAATCCATCCTCTAGTGAGACATATATGCTAGGTCGAAGTTGTTGCTGAAAAGGTAATCGTCAACAAAAGGAAGAAAGGGTTGACTTAGTGTAGAGGAAGTTTGTGTCTAGGTCAAGAGTCTAGGTTTATCTCGTGAAACTATTGAAGGAAGAGTTAACTGGGTTTTCGCCTAGATTGGGGTTTTGCCCTAGTTGTCTGCCTACATCTAGTGTCTTTGATCTTCGTGCTATTGTTTTGGTAATTGCTTGATGAACTAAGATAAAAGAACACAAAAAATTGATAAGCACATAAGAATCTCACAAGTAATTATCAACATAAAGAAGAAGAAAAATTTGCCTTTCTGATTTTCTAACATGGTATCAGAGCTAAGGTGAAGAAGGAGGAAAAAGGCAACTTGAAGATCTATTGAAAGGAGAATAAGGAGTTTTAAGAAGTTTGAATAAAGGCCATCAAAAGGGTCATATAGGAAGTCAAGCCTAACATGTTCAAGGACAATGTCTAACTCAATGAAGGGAGAAAACAAGTTAGAAGGAGCATCCAACTACAGGGCATGGAAGAAGAGGATAGACCTCATCCTCGAGAAAAGTAAAGTCTTGGATCTAGTCAAAGGAAAAGTAAAGAAGCCTACAAATGAATCAAGTGATGCAAAAAAGGCAATGTTCAGAGAATCAGAAATATTGGCCATGACACTAATGATGGATGGAATAAAGGATAACCTCATACCATATATATCCAGCATAGATTCTGCTCAAGAGATGTATGAGGCATTATCCAAATTATTCACAACCATGAATCTTGGTCAAATAGCAAGTCTTAAGAATGAACTAAGATCTATAAAGATGACAAGAGAAGACATTGTGGCATCCTTCTTAGTAAGGATAGCTAGAATCAAAGATGAACTCCAAGCAATAGATGAGATAGTATCAGAAAAAGAGCTTGTAATCACTGCACTTCTAGGGCTACCAACATCTTGGAGTGCCTTTTCATCATGTCTTAACAGTTGGAAGGAAACTCCTACATTCGAACAACTATGGAATGCATGCAGTCAAGAAGAAGTCATAATTCTCTAGTAAGCAACAAAAAGAATGAAGAGGAGTAAGTTTCAAATGCCTATTCTGCTCATCACAAAAACAAAGGATCCTTCAAGAAGTATAAAGGAAGATAGGCCTATACAAAATCGAATGCTACAATTGTCACAAGTTGGGTCACAATAGAAGCGATTGTCTTGAGAATCCAAGGAATAGAAAGAGAAATAGGGATCAAGCAAATGTTGTCGAAGAAGGATCTCCAAAGAAGAACAAAACCAAAGAATCGGAAATAAAGGACTTATACTATTAAGTCCCTCTACTCTAAGTTTTTGAATTGTTTTGTATTTTGAATTTTAGCACTTATAGGTTTAACATACTTTGGAAAAACATTTTTGAATTGTTTTGTTAAAGTTACAGGTATCCCTCGAAATTGGAATAAGAGGTTGCCCTCACCATTTTCCCAAAGATGAGTATGTTACTCCTTGTATTATCTTTCATAGTTAGTTTTCCTTTTCTTATCTAGATGTATTTATACTAGATGCTAATAACATTTATTTTTATATTTTCCTTGTTTAGGAAAAGCTTGCGTGGAGAAGATCTCACAAGACAAGGCATTGGAATTGATGTCCTATAAGATTTGTCTAGAAAACAACTCAAAGGTATGCTTTAGATTATAAGTTGTGTTCTCTTCAAGATAAAGGCACATTTATTCATTCTAAGTTAATCTGATTTACATTACTAACAAGTGTTATGTCTAAGACCTTTGAACCATAGAAATTCTTGTTTGGGTGATTAATCATTAGATTAAATCTACCTTTATTAAATCATTATGTTTCTGGAACCCCTAAAAGGTTCTCTGTAAAACCCTAACCTAAGGGTATGCTAATATGAAAAACTCTAAGGTTACTAATAAAATCTAGAAAATATTATTCTTTTGATGTTTGGGGTTTTCATGGTGATGTCATGTATGAAAATTTTAGTATGGAAACCCTAGTCCTTTAGGGTTGGATAGTAAGGTGTTCCTAGACCTTGAGGTTTTGGTAAATTAGGGTTTATAAATAAAACCCTTATGTATCGAGAGTAAGCTCCTAGGAATGAAACCCTAGGTCTATGTTTGTATGTCTGATCTAAACCCTAGCCTAATCTAGATTGTTATATGGCCGACTTTAAATATTTGTGTCTTGGGTTTACCTAATAGATATTGTTGTAATATGCTTGTGCATGAAATCCTAGATATATGAGTTAACCAAATTGTTGATGTTCATAAAGTTCTAGGGTTTGCAACCAAGCCCTAGTAGAAGTTTGATATTCTAGGATATGATAAGATGATATTGTTTCCATTATGATGATAAAATATAGGGTTTACAACAAACCCTAGTAAAAGTTAGTCATTTAGTTGAAACCTTAGATTGTGTTTTGATTGATTTTGATTGTGGTCATCTAAGGCTTAGTGCCTCATGCATGGAATCTAGGGTTTGCATTATACCCTAGTAGAAGTCTAACATATGAATTCTAAAGTTGTTGGATGCATTGTAGAACCATACTTGTTTGAATTGCTTCTAGGGTTTGCAATATATTATAGTAGAATATGTCATATCTCTAGAAGAAATATTGAGACCCTAGATATAATGAAGATTGTTATCCTGATTGAGTTGCTCAAAAGTCTTGATGATGAAGTCTAGGGTTTATGACAAAACTCTAGCAAGAAGTTGAAGTATAAAAGTATGTGTCTATTGTTGTTTGTGAACCTAACTATGTTTAGGTATTTGATGTCTAAAGTCTAATGCTTCCATTATTATATGATTCTGATATAGTTAAGTTCATGCTTCCATATATGTATCTGGTTGTACTTGCTATATAAGTTGTGCAAGTACATAATCTTCAAGATGCTGAAGATATTCAAAGTAGTTTTGGTTGATAAGTATGATGAAGGAAGATGAGAAGGATGGAAGCCATGAAAGATTCTTGTCATAGAAAGAAGTTGATCTCCCTAAGTTAAGAAGGATCTGAGATAAAAAGGAAGGATATCTCCCGAGTTGAGAGGGAGGGCATATTATAGTCATAATGGATACCTTAAAGAAATTGGAGAATGCATATTGAGGTGTTGTTGAAAGAAGGAAAGCACGATTTGGTTGTAGAATATGTTGTTGCATGTAAAGTAGGAAAGGAAGTTGTATGATTGAGGAACCTTCTATCAATATTTGTTTGGGAAGCCTCTAAGTCCTATTGTGATAAGTTATGAAGCAGCATCAAGATGTTTGAAGACCCCGAAGGTTTGTGTTTACTCATGAGTATTTGAAAGGTTGTTATTGATTGGGGTTGTGATTGTTCAAGTAAATCTGTCAAAGTTTTGGAAGCATGCTCATTGTTACCGATCTGTTTGATCAGGGGAGAGATTTGATGTGTTAAGGCATTGTGTGTGTAAAATGCCTAGGAGGACATCTAGTCGGCATATGTGTTGATGACTAGTTCCCAAAGTATTAGGGAGGGTGGCGTTGGTCATAGAGCTCTGACGTTGCATTACGCACCTAGTTCCCTAGGTTGATGATTAGCATGTAAGCCTAATGGCACCTAGAGAGGTTGAAAGCTTTAGTCCATCTTAATCCCACCCGGATATATTGCCCTGGTCAGGAACCTAGTCAGTGGCACCGTAAGTGCCTAAACTCTTCATGGTTCATGTGTTTTGAGATCTTCCATGTACTTGTGTAAGTATGAATACCTCCCTAGTTAAGAGGGAGTGTTGAAGAATGTAACTAGGTTTGGTCTTCATAAATTGTATTTGAGTCGTAATGAAATGTATTTATCAAAAGAAAGAAAAAGAAATTGTTATTGTTATTGTTATGACTTATTAAAGCATGGGTTTCATGCTTGGGTCATCATGCTTTAGCTCAAAGTCCCCATTGAGGACTTCCAAGATTCATATCGAGTCATTGTCCATTAAAAGAGACTCTTCTTGGGCTTTTGAATCATGTAAAAAGATTTATTATTGAGTCAAATAAGTTATTTGTCACCTCCACGCCAAGTTGGCCTCAAGGAGATCAAGTCAACCTCAAATAGGGTAATTCGACCTCACCAGAAGCCTATATATTGGAGCAGTTCGATTCATTTGGAGAACACTCACTCACACAAGTTCAATTTACAAGAAGAGGAAGATAAAAAGTGCGAAGTTGGAAAAGGAGGAGAATTGCAGGGAAGGTCAAGATCGAAGTTTTTTTAGCCATCTATCTCTCACACGTATGAACTTTTTAGGAAGATCGAAGTCTCTACTACTGCATCGAAGTTGTTGTTGCTAGGTCGAGGTTGTTGCTACTAAGTCAAAGTTGTTGCTGAAAAGGTTAGCATCTACAGAAGGAAGAAAGGGTTGACTTGGTGTGGAGGAAGTCTGTTTCTAGGTCAAGAGTCTAGGATTATCTAGTGAAACTATTGAAGGAAGAGTTATTGACGAGGTTTTCCCCTAGATTGGGGTTTTGCCTTGGTTGTTTGCCTACATCTGGTGTCTTTGATCTTCGTGCTATTATTTTTGCAATTGCTTGATGAACTAAGATAAAATAAGAACACAAGAAAGTCAATAAGAACATAAGAACCTCATAGGTAATTATCAACATAAAGAAAATCTTTCTGCCTTTCTAATTTTCTAACATGACCTATCCCTTGTTTACCCTCTCTAAAGACCTTAATCCTTTGTTGTTCATACCCTAACTAGGTTTTTTTCTTTTTTGTCCTTACATTTTGCATGTGTAAGCTTGCATACTCTTCAAACCCTAACGTACAATAGCATTTTATAAGTTGATGGTGGCTAGTAAGGAAACCTACTTGAACATCATTTGACATTATCTCAATCTCCTAGGATTTGTCAGTGGTTTCCTCCAATCTATCATCTCTTTTTCACCTCGATCCTTTCTTAATTGAAGATCATTCTAGGATGTATGTTTTGCAAGCTCCTTAGAGAGCCATTTGGCCTAGCATCCTTGATCATTTAACCTCTAGGACTAGTTGGGGAAGCCTCCCTTGTGGAGATAATATCTGACCACAACACAGCAAGGGAGAAGCCACTAACGTGACAACGGTGGTTGATCTCGATGTTTACCTATTTAGGCTTTGCACTAGGATGTCAAATTTTATGATAACATATCCCGCTGCACAAGAATGAGAACCTTCTATGTTTGAATATCCCACTCCTAGCGAGAGATGGTAAAGGCATAAGGTTGATGGATGATTACTTTTGTCTTTTTTCTCTCGAAACTTGCAGCGGTTTTCACATTCTAGTAAGCTTGGCACATGACATTTTGGCTAGAGAAGGTTCCCTTTGCATTTGCTACCATTTGTATTCTCAAGAGTCAAAAGCTCGATTTTTTGCAACATGGTTAATTTTGTACATCCATTAACCACTTTGCCACCTCCATCCAAAAGGCGCATCCTAACCCAACTATAATTCCCAACCCAAGGAAGGCCACAAATGCTACATGTCCAATGGCATCACCCACCTCTTTTGCTTCCAAGTTTTTTGTTGGTTGAGGGACCAATTACCATGGTGACATATATCAAAATTGGTTTTTTTGGATCAACTATTCCCTTTGCCTATTCGGTCAATACCTTTG
The DNA here is from genome assembly GCA_031772625.1 of Pinus tabuliformis. Taxonomy (NCBI): domain Eukaryota; kingdom Viridiplantae; phylum Streptophyta; class Pinopsida; order Pinales; family Pinaceae; genus Pinus; species Pinus tabuliformis. The sequence goes on along the minus strand of CM062820.1, from coordinate 875,624,051 downwards.
GTGGGGATGGATTAGCACTGCTTTGATTTTCATTAACACGCCCCCAACTTCCTTTTGATCGTTGTTGGCCATTTCTACTGCCATGACTAGGCTATGTCTGTGGCTGGTGTGGCAACAAGGTGGGCTATCAGCCCTGTCGACCACCCACCACCCCCACGTTCCTTTTTTTAAATTAATACTCAGTGCAAAGAAAAAAAATTCTTTGACCCCCCTACACAAAATAACAAAAAAAAATATTATGTATAAAGGTATCAATTTATATGGCCAGTCTCCTTCAACACTAAAAAGCAAGCGTGCCCCGTACGATCTTGGCCTCATCCTAACCCCAACGATCATGTATGAACCTCGCTCATTAAGCGATTTAAGATTGGTTTTCAACATTCTTGCTCTGATACAATGTTAGATTTCTTGCGAACTTAGCACCCGAAACTTAATTCCTAGCAAAAAATTGATCTGCAAAATAAATACACAGCGATGCTCCCAACACAAATTCAACAAAAGCATATTTGAATAACCTATCTCATAAAACAATGACACAAATAGCTTTATGCCCAATCAAATCAGTTCATCATTATCAATGACTCAAAACCTACTTGGGCTCCCATCCTAGGTTAATACAAAAATACAAATGCCTTGGGATCTAATCCAACAGATATGCCCTAGATCGAAGCTCAATCTCCTTAGCAAATTTGGATCTCCAAGCTCCCTCATGTACTTCCTTGGACCCAACACTCTAGAGTATCACACTCTTCCTGAGGCTAGTGTCGTTGTATGGTGTGTCTTCTCCCTCTCCCCAACCTTGCTTTTATATATTTACATTGAGCTACATCCCTAACCCTAACCCTAACCTCAAAGTGATTAACTATCGAGATTAGATCTTGCCTCACTTGATATCAACGGCTAAGATTAAAACAAAATCACTAAAGTAAAGTACTTTAGTTTTCCTAAGTTTCTTTTAGCTCAATAAGCCAACATACTAATATGTGCTTTTTCCTAAGACTTGGGCTAAGTTACTTTAGCAACTTGCTCAGACTTGAGCAGGTGTTGTAAGGAGAATGTGGGTGACTTTTGCATGCCTAGACACAAGGCATGTGCAGAAGTGCCTACTCGAGCTACAACTTTCAACACTCCCTCTTAGTGAGGGAGGTACTTCTGCCCTCTAGAACTATCTTCAATCCTAGACTTGTATCTGTTGTCTTGGTTGATCCCTCTGAACTGGAAGACTTCTCTACCACCTGATTTAGAAAGATCCTCGAAGCCCAACTCCCTTGGCATTCTTCCTAGAAGCCTCCTGCCCTTGAACATCCTTCTTTACAGACTTGAAGGAATCCTCTCGCTGCTCCTCCCTACCTAAGCCTGAAGGTTGACGCCCTTTGAGTTGCTCAACCTTCAGAGTGTCCTGCTCTTTGTTCTCTATCATTACAATGTTTCTTGCCACTACTCATGTGCTAAGTCCTTCTAGCGCAGTTATGGGTCTGTCCCTATCCTTTGAGACACCCATGCATTCTATTGCCAATCCCCTGACTAGTATGATCTCCCTCTCTCCCTCTGATGGGTGACCTCCACCAATCTTGTTGGCTACACTATTGGTATTGTCCTCCATACCATGCTCTATTATTTAAACCCTGTCGACACTTCTACTCAGTCTATCATGGCAGCTCCCCTGCCCAGCAACTCCTTGTTGCCCACTACATCTCATAGTTACTCGATCATGCCGAACATGGCACCCTGCCCATGACTCAATCCTTCACACTGTTATGTGGTACTACTTGCACCAGACCTGACTTCCACAACCCAGTCCCGACGGCTGCCTCATGCAACCCTATTTGCAATCTTGCTCATTATCTCAGTCTAGCCTCTCTGTAGTATGTGTGCTATTGACACACCCGGTTGTTTTCTCCTGCAGCACATGTGGCCTTGCCAGCCTCTACTTCCTCGACATTGTTGTGGCAACTTCTGGTCATGTTCCTTTCCGCACACAACCTTTACTTCCTCGCAACACTCTTATTAGGGCATTGCAATTGTCCTGGCCTGCAACACTCATCCAACGGCCCAAATTTTTTTGCCCACACTACCACCTACCATTGCACTAGCCTAACCTACTTAGATGGTTATCATCTTTGCTAATCATCTGCTTAGCTAGCAGTTGTGTCTTGTCCAGGGGCCCTCAGTGTTGTGCCATCTCTACCACCCAAACCTGAACACTTTTGTAACTATCTTCAAACTGCTCCTTGGATAACACATAGACCCTTTGGCTGGTTGGGTTTTATCATTGAACCTGTTGACCTGCTACTATCAATGACTATGTGAGTTGCTAGCGACTACCCTGTTGGCCCACTCAACAGTCAAACCCGTGTGCATAACTCCCTAACCTTCGTTGTTGCTAACTCATGTCATAGACTCCTATTATCTATTGAGCAGCTTCTCTACCACCCCCACCTTCCTTTCGGTCGTTTCCATCACCCAGACCGGACTATGTCGGCAGCTAGGTGGGCCATCAATCCTGTCAGCTACCCACCACCCCCACGTTCCTTTTTTCAAAATTAATACTCAGCGAAAACAAAAAATTCCTTCGGCCCCCCTATGCAGTAAAAAAAATCATTCCCATAAGAATTTGTATGGCCAATCTCATTCAACCCTAAAAAAATGGACCTTGTACAATCATGGCCCCAACTTGGCCTAAGCAATCCTATACGAACCTAGCTCCTTAGGTGATTCAAAGATTGGTTTTCAGGGTTCCTGCTCTAACATTGTGTTAGATTTCTTGGGAACCTAGCACTCAGTACTTAATTCCTCGCAAAAAATTGATCTACTAAATAAATAGATAGCTAGGTTCCTAACACAAATTTAGCATAAGCTAATTTAAATAATCGATCTCATAAAACAATGAAACAAATAGATTTATGTGCAACCCAATCAACTCATCATTAACAATGACTCAGAGCCTACTTGGGCTCCCGTCCTGGGATAATGGCCCAACTGAGAAAATCCAAAAATACAAATGCCTTGGATCTAATCCAGCAAACCTGCCCTAGATCGGTGCTCATCTCCTTGGCAGATCTAGATCTCCAGGCTTCCTCCTGTACTTCCACAGACCTGACACTTTGGACTTTTACACTCCTCCTGAGGCTAGTGCCTTTGTATGGTGTCTTCTCCCTCTCCCTAGCCTTGTTTTATAACTTTACATTGAGCTAAATTCCTAACCTTAACCCTAATCTCAACATGATTAATGGCTGAGATTAGATCTTACCTCACTTGAGATCAACGGGCTAAGATTAAAATAAAATCACTAAAGTAAATTACTTTACTTTTCCTCAATTTCTTTTAGCTCAATAAGCCAACATACTAATATGTGCTTTTTCCTAAGACTTGGGCTAAGTTAAATTAGCAACTTGCTCACTTTTGAGCAAGTGTTGTAAGGGTAATGTGGGAAACTTCTACATGCCTAGACAAAAGGCATGTGCAGAAGTACCTGTCTGAGCTACAACTTTCAACACTCCCTCTTAGAGAGGGAGGTACTTCTACCCCTGAGAATTGTCTTCAATCCTGGACCTATATCTGTTGACTTGGTTGCTCCCTTTGAATTGGAAGCCTTCTCTACCACCTGGTTTGGAAATATCCTTGAAGCCCAACTCCCCTTGGCATTGTTCCTAGAAGCCTCCTACTCTTGAACATCCTTCTTGACTGGACTTTGAGGAATCTACCAGTTGCTCCTCCTACCTGAACTTGAAGGTTGAATCCCTCTGAGCTACTCAACCTTCATAGCCTCCTGCTCCTTGTTCTCTACCATTGCAATGTTTCTTGCCATTGTACCTATGCTAAGTCTTTCTAGCACGACTATGAGTCTGTCTCGATCCTTTGAGACACCCACTGACACTTCTACTCATAGCTTGTCGTGGAAAATCCCCTACCCAACAACTCCTTGTTGCCCACTACATCCCACAGTTACTTGATCATGCCCAAGATGGCACCCTGCTTGTGAAACAATCCTTCTCACTACTTTGTGGCACTACTTGCACCAGACATGACTTCCACAACCAAGTCCCAATGGCTACCTCACGCAGTCATATCTGTAGTTCTGCTCACAGTCTCGCCTTGGCCTCTTTGCATCCTTTGCACTATTGCACCCACACACACAGTTGCTTTCTACTGCAACACGTGTGACCTCGTCGACATACTTATGCGGCACTCTGCTATGGTAACTTTTGGGTTTGTTCCTGTCAACCCACGACCTCGACGACTTCATGGCACTCTTATCTAGGCGTTGTGATTGTCCCAACCTGCAACACTCGTCCTATGGCCAGGATTTGTCTGCCCATGCAACCACCTGTTGTTACACTGGCCCAACCCACTTAGATGTCAGTCATCTCTATTGATCCTTCCCCTGCCTGGCGGCTATGTTGGCTAGCTTCTTACTTGATTTGTTACTCAAACCCATGGCACTGGATTCTGCTCCCTAATGACGAGTTGGCCCATTCCAACTCCTTGTGGTTCACTACTTGTCTTGGCTTCGACAGCTAGTATGACTCCCTCGTCTCGTTCTCTATAAGCAGTAGCACTACTACTACTCGTGCCTCCTTCGAATCATCGGTTTACAAGGTTGTTGCTCGACCCCCGTTGGGTCCTTCTTACTACTCGTGCAGTCCTTGTCTCACTGTCAGCCTGTGGCCGATCACGTGCCCTCGATCTTGTGCCATCTCTTCCACCCAGATCTAAACACCTAGGTGGCTATCCCTAAACTGCTCCTTTGTCAACACTCAAGCCCTTTGGCCGCCTAGGTCTCGTAATTGAACCTGTCGACCTGTTACTGCCACCAATTATGTGGGTTGCTAGCAATTGCCCTATCGGCCCACTTTGTCACCAAACACATACACACAACTCCCCAACCTCCATTACTACTAAGTCGTGTCACAAACTCCTATCTATCAGGGAGATTCTCTACCATCCCCACCATCTTCTCGATCGTTACTAGCGATTATTGCCGCCCAAACCAAACTGTGTTTCCAACTAGTATGGTGGCTAGTTGGGTTGTCCAATTTGTTTGCCACCCACCACCCCAACGTTCCTTTTTTTTAACTTAATACTCGGTGCAAAGAAAAAAAAATCTTTGGCCCCGTTGCGCAGTGGAAAAAAATTTCACTTTTGTACAACGCTATGGATTTGTATGGCCAATCTCCTTCGGCACTAAAAAAGAAATGTGCCATGTATGATTGTGGCCCCAAATTAGCCCCGACGATCCTATATGAACCTTGCTCCTTAGGCAATTCAAAGATTGCTTTTCAACGTTCCTGCTCTGATACCATGTGAGATTCTTTGCGAACCTAGCACCCAATACTTAATTCCCAGTAGAAACCAATCTACTGAATAATTACACAGCTAGGTTCCTAACACCAATTCGATGGAAGAAAATTAAATAACCGATCACATACGAAAATTCCAAATAGATTTCGATCCAATCAAATCAATTCCTCATTACCAATGACTCAAAACCTACTTGGCCCTTGTCCTAGGATAATGGCTCAACTGCGAAAATACAAAAATACAAATGCCTTGGATCTAATCCAATAGATTTTCCATGGATCAATGCTTGATCTCCTTGGCATATCTAAATCTCTAGGCTCCCTCTACTTCCTTGGACCCGAAATGTCACACTCATCCTCCTCTTGAGGCGAGAGTTGTTGTATGATGTGTCTTCTCCCTCTCCCAAGCATTGCTTTTATGACTTTTACATTGAGCTAAATCCCTAACCCTAACTCTAATCTCAAAGTGATTAACAATTGAGATTAGATCTCACCTCACTTGAGATCAACTATTAACATTAAAACAAAACCACTAAAGTAAATTACTTTACTTTCCTAAGATTCTTTTAGCTCAATAATCCAACATACTAATATGTGTTTTAACTTTTTTCCAAGTTAGACTTAGGCTAAGTTACATTAGCAACTTGCTCACACTTGAGCAACCGTTCTAAGGAGAATGTCTGTGACTTCTGCATGCCTAGACACGAGGCATGTGCAGAAGTACCTGGCGAGCTACAACTTTCAACATACCCTACCTCTGATGAGAAATCCAATAGGGAGGCAAGTTAATTGATTTCTCTTACTATGACATTATCTTGTGATGTTTCATTATTAGTTTTCTTCTTTTGATTTCTCTAGTTCTGATCATCAAGACTAATGCCAATCAATAAATAGAGGACACGAGATGTAGGCACACAGCCAGGGCAAAAACCCCTACATAGGGGAAAACCCAGTCAAAAATTCTTCCTTTAGTAGATTCAATACATAATTGCGATGACCAAGACCCTCATAACCTAGACTAAAGAATACTTCCATCCATCAAGTCAACCTTGACACATCGTGCTTCAGTTCTGTGGCCTCTCAATTATGGCTCAGTCTCATGACAGTTCCAAACAAGCTTCGATACTCTTTAGTTCTGTGATATTCCAAATGTTCTTCAGTCTTGTAATGGTAGTACTCATATGGTGACATAATACACCTCGATCTTGTAGAATTAGTAAACATGATCATACAGTCCTTCAGTGAACTTCAATACTGTAATGATACCAATCATTGTCCTATGATACAGTCATGCCTTGATCCTGTGGTGGTAGCCCAAGTTTCAGCCCTCGCTCCTCTGGTGAGAGCCCAAGTTTTCGGTCCTGTAATGGTAACAAACACTGCAATACAATCATGCCTCGGTCCTGTGGTGATAGCATAAGTTTCGGTCCTGTGGTGGCAGCCTAGACTTTGGTTTGTGGTGGTGGTAGCCCTAAAATATTTCGGCTTCCACTGACACTTCAACTTCTTGAAACCTCAAATTATTCTTCACTGTAGCTTCACCGGATTCCCTCACTGAGATTCACCGAATTCTTCTCTGAAATTTTCAAACTTGTATCTATGCCATTTTGAGCGAAGTCCAAATCCCTATATATAGTTGTTTTGAGGCCGACTTCTGGAGGATTTATTTGGAGGCTGACTTTGCAATGTGACTTGATGGAGGGGTCTTTTAACAAAATAAATTTGACTTTGACTTAAATAAAAATCCTAAAACCCTACAATGGAGGCTTGACCTATGACAATTGACACAAGCATGAAACCCATGCTTTAACAAGTCAATTTAATTAATAATAAAATTTATTTTGCTTTCTCTTGATAAATATATTACATTTTGACTCAACTACAATTATGAAGACCGAACCTAGTTACATTCTTCAACAATCTCCACACTACTCGATGTAGCAATCTGTTGGAGGAAGAACCCAAAATGCTCCAATCGCTCAAGAGTCAACTCTAGCCCTCATGAAATGATAAACTGCTCCTCCTGCCTGCAATCACTCCAATCACTCAGTGAAATCAATGCTCCAGCCTCTAATTGCTTGCCCAAATTGGCCAATCGCCCAGATGGCCACACAGCTTGCTATGGCACCTCAAGGAAATTTCACATCTGGTGAAGGAAATCACACGGAAGCTAAAAGAAATCACATGACAACTAAGAAAATTGCATAGTGGCTCAAGCAAATCACGCAGCTACTCAAAAAAATCTCACAGAAGCTCAAGGAAATGATGAAATTACACAACCGCTCAAGGAATACGTAAATATTAAATGTAAATTGAAGTAGAGGTAGGTTTCTTTATAAGTTGTTTTTGGTTTTTCTTATTTTTTCTCATTTTTATTTCTTTTATATTAAGCCTTATTAGGAAAAAATAGTCGGGTTGGAGGAATGCCTAGACACCTTCCTTTTGGGGGAAACACATCCTCCAGGCAGAGGAAATGTTTCCCCATGTATTTCCCTGAGTTTCCCCATAAGGAGGACATGGGGAAACGCTTCTTTGGCTGCCCCTCCTGCCCCCAGAGTATGGGAAACATGGGAAGCATGTTCCCTTGGAAAACAGAAAGAAACAAATAAATGAAGATTGAAACAAAATAATAATCAAGTAGACCCATCAAATCTCCTCCCTTTGTTATAATTGTTTAATTCTGGAAATTGCATTTGTAGTTCTAGCCTATCTAGAGATAGTTCATCACTGATGTAAAGAACCCCTGAATCTGCAACTATTCAATTCCAATGCTCCAACCATGATGCTATTATTTCTGTTGAAACAATTGAATAGTAAGAATATCAATTCATCTGAAGAGTCAGGCTTGTTTTATCTTTCGAACTGCTTAGGAAAACAATATTACCAGACATGAAATGTCTCAGGTCTCTGAATCAGGTTTCATGGAAACAGGTAAAACAACCATCACATAGAAATTTAGAATTCACTACTACAGATTACCAGCCAGTTGTTACCGTCCTCAATCCTGCCAATCAAACTTGATAATTATATTTCCACAAACAGGATATGAAAGTAATAGACAATTCAACGAGGATTGAAACAGAAATAATAATCAAGCAGGCTTCTGCTTTCAACCATCAAATATTCTTCCTTGGTCATATTCACTTCAATTTTGGAATTGCTTATGCAGTTCTAATCTTATTCGGAGGATTCTTCATCACTGATGTAAATAATCCCTGAATCTGCAACCATCCAACTCCAACGCTTCTATCATTATCAAAATCATGTTTATGAAAAAAATCAACACTGCACAAACTAAAATATGGCACAGGGTAAAATGTATTTAAGTATCAACTTAGGAAGGCCTCGAAAGGATCTTCCTTCCGTAAGAGAGAAGCAAAGAAAGCAGTAAACAAATATCCCCTATCAAGGTTAACTTGCGATCCACTTACTCGGGAACATGCAAGTTGCTTTCACCATTTTCCATTCAAGGGCCAAGACCAAGAGATTGTTTACTCAAAATCTTCAGTCATTTTACAGTAAACAGTAGTTCTATATGTGAAATCACAACCGGAAAAAGGTCCAACATAACTAATCTAATGCAAGGTTCATCACAAAGCAACGTTCATACTTACCAATCATGTCCAGCAAATTGTCAAAGGAATTAACAACCAGTACACAAATTTGGTTCCATCATCAATTGAAAAGTTCAAATACCAATGAATGAGATAAGAAAAATCCTTTCAGACTAATCAATTATAAGCTAAAATCAATTTACATACTAAGGACAACATCCATGTACAATGCAGTTGGTCCTTAACAAACACCAAAAATTGTTGAAAAACCAAAATGAACGAATAAAAATTTACATAAAGGAGAAGCAACCATGTACACACTACAATGTATGTATGTTACCATACTCTTTTTAAATAGGAGGTCCAAATCTGAATATACAAGTAAAAAGTAACACTCCTTATGGCTCCCTACTCTGTGGGATCAAGCTAGAAGACGAAGAAAACCTAAATAAGACTATGATGATCATCCTTGTGAGAATCCCGCTCACCAGAATTTCCTCCCTTCTTACCAAATATCATGTCATCCAGATCTGATATTGCAACATCCTCACCAAGCCTGGGATGAGGTTTTAAGGGTTTTGAAAAGTGGCTCCTAATAAGAGTATCTTCTTGGGCAGCACCAGGTGAAGCTTCATCTTCCACATTAACAGGGATAGATGCAGGTTCAGAAACACTGGCAGACTTGGATGTTGGAACCTTCAACATTTCTTCATACTTGGAAAGAACACGTTGGATCTCATCATTGACATTCAAAGCCTCAAAAAGTAAGGGTTCATTATCACCAGCACCCTCCACTAGTTTTCGTACAGTGAACTGAGATTGTCTGCATTGTTCTACCAATGTAGTTGTAAGGTCGTCCTGCACGAAATGTAATTATTAGTGCACAACACTTTCACATCCATAAAAAAGGGGGAATGATTTACAAACTTAACACGAAAAAAATATTAATAGAATGGACCACATCTATTATAAAGATATGTTTTTACCTACTTATTATTAACAATCAGTAGACACACAACATATGAGGGAAAGCATGTCATTGCAAATAACAGTAAGCTATACACAAGACCACTAGACCTTGTACCTGTAACAAATATAAAAATCTTACTTTGTTCACCGGTACTTCATAGGGCTTACTTAGAGCACCACTTTGGCTCTCCCCCAGCAAAGATCAGACAGAAGGAGTAAATTTTAATTCGTCCTTGGCGAGAAAATCCAGTTGTTTTTCTCGTACTAAAAGACACCTCAATCAATGAACCACTTCTTAGTGTATTGCAACCGTCTTGATAAGGGAATTGGAACTTAGCAAACATAGTGTCTTCACAAATGTGGACATAAGGACTAGATAGAAATGAGCATTGAAGTCAAGTTCAATTTAGAAATGAACAGAATCACTGCAAAAACTTCAGCAGTCAACAGAGGTGCAGAACCTGTGCACAATGCTTCTCAGTAGTATGTGTACAAGCAATCAGGCATTATATATACATATAAATTACATCAAGTCCAAAATTAAACATCTCACATGAAAGATGTTTCAAACACAACAATTATCCTAGATTCCTAAACCAAATCTTTAATTATGTAGATAAGGAATTATCCTAGATTCTTAAACCAAATCTTTGACAGCCAGAAATTCCTAGCCCAAATCTGTAAATTAGGTATAAGTTAAGTTACCAAATCAGGTAAGGAAAGTTGAACAGTTTAACCCAAGGCTGATGGGAATAACGATTGCCATTAGACCAAACCCTGCAGGTGTTAGTCAACGATCGCGTCACCAGAGATAAGGATCCACGAGAAGCTGTTAGTCCATGTCGCGAAAACACGGGAGTGCTGGTTTATCCAATGTCCAACAATCTTTCCCCTAGTGCAAGCTAAGTGTGTATCAAACTTGTGACCTATGCTCTGATATCACTTGATGGGAATCACGATTGTCATTAGACCAAAACCCACAGGTGTTAGTCAACATCACATCACCAGAGATAAGGATCCATCAGAGGTAGTTAGTCCATGTCACAAAACAAACAGGGAGCACTAGTTTACCCAACGTCCAACAAAGGCTGTTAGGAACAAGGAGTGGATGCAGAAACTACAATTTTTAAAAGCTTCCAGGAACACAGCATATTTTATATAATACATATTTTTATATGTTTTGATGCATATATATATATATATATATATATATATTAAAAAACATGCAAAATGTTGAATCAACTGCAGAGAACATGAAAACATAGATTTAACAACTGAATAAATGAATCAATAAAGCATCAGCCATTTAATACACATATAACATCGATCTTCTAGTAGTTATAACCAATGTTATCGGAACCAAACTGGTCAAAACCGGACCAGAAACGGTAAAAAAAGGGTCAACCAAAAACCAATAAAATATTCAAATTTTAAAGAAAAACATATATTTCATGTGCATCAATATGAATACAAAGTTCAAACTGTATATACACAAATACGCAAAAGTTTTCATTTATATAGCATGTAAGTGTGCACATAACCAAAATAGCACCGAGTACAATCTATCTCTAAACCGAAAATGCATCAACAAACAGACCCTAGATGGCCTCCAAAATAGCATCGAGTGCAATCTATCTCTAAACTGAAAACGCATCAACAAATAGGCCCTAGGTGGCCTCTAGCATCTAAAAAAAATCACGCCGCAACAAATACCTACATATCATTAAAATCTTTGGCTGTATTGGGATCTTTGTCACCAATATCAACCTATAAGCATTAAAATAAGATAGAAAAAGCCTAGCATGTCAAGTCAAGATTTTGTTTGAGTGATGGTTATATTTTTAGTAGGGTCATGAGAGAGGAGTTCAACAATCAATGCCACTAACAACAAGGTACATAGAGCGTTTGGTTCTCTTGATTAAATGCTAGTTCCATCGCCTCGTACATAACAAAATCGAATGTAAATGTTGCAATCCCCCCAAACCTAAAATCCTGAAAAATTGTTACATTTGTCGGATTTTGAGTGGGATCTAAAGTTCTACTTTCTCCATATGAAATCCAATGAGGTCAGAACCACTCTCAAACATCCCGAATCAATTAATGGTAATATCAAAAATTTAACTAAAAGGAGAATTTGACACTACCATTAATTGCATAGCATTAGTAAGGCAATATGGTCAAATACTAGGCTTCCTCAGTCATAAATAATTGCTTCTTTATTTTTAAATTGCATTCAAAGCATCCTTCATAGCATTGTACAAAACTGTTTGGTTCGCTACTGAAACAGCCTTTTTCGGGTCTGTGACACTGGTTTGGACTGGGTTTCCCTAACAATGGTCAAACCAGCTAGTTCAATCTAGTTTGATCTGAAATTGATAACACTGGTTATAACATTGTCATCAAATAATCACTCATCAACCACAACATCAGCCTTCAAGTTTCAACATATAAAATTTGTCATCAACAGCTTGTAACAAATAACATCAACCATGAAATGAAATAGAGCATTATATTCATTACCAAAAATATTATAAGATTCAGTCATCAGTTCAGATTCAATCATCAGTTCAAAGGTAGGTTTAAAGATCAAGGTTCAAATTTAAATTGTCATATAATAATTACAAAATAGGCCATAATAAAGACAAAGTACTAAGTTCTAGAGACTAATTCTAACCAGGAAAAGGAAAATGAGATCTAGTATCTACCAAGCTTTTCCCTTGCCATGAGAAACTTCCAATTTCTTTTCCTATGATCTATGAAGAAGAGGCGCAAGAATGGGTGAAAGTGTTAATAAAACACGACCAGCAACTACATGGGTCCCATGTAACATTAGACGTTGTGAATCTAAAGGTAAGGCTTTTCCATCTAGAAACATGCTAGTGGATGGAGGTGGCATGTCTACTCCATGAATATGATCACCATCATGATCACCTAAAAGTTCAGCTTCCAAGCACTCTAAAACTATGGCCCCATCCTCCAAATTAGCCTTCTCTGTGTTGTTGTCCCAAGTCACATATGTTTTATCATTCTTCGCAGCATCACAATATTGAAGCAATAACTTAAAATTGTAGTGCACATAAACCAAGTTTTCTGCCTAGTCTTCATTCAAGTTGTTTCTCTTCACGCTATGGATGAAGCTATAGGTGCTTGAACTGTTAAGAAATCTAGGGCATACCAATTAAGATATTTCTCTTCATTAGATAACTGCTTGTGAATGCTTTCTAATTCTTAGATTAGTATCTTTCTTTTACTTAAATTATTATAGTGTTCTTCTTCATCAAACGGCTACCAATGCATAAACCAAAAGGAGACAAGAGACACAGAATGTAGGCGATCAGAGAGGGCCAAAACCTCTCCCAATTGAGAGGAAAACCCAAATGAATTCTTCTTCTTATAGAGACTTCAATTGACAAATACCACGACTAAGAACCTTCACCTATTTGCCACTCCAAGATCAACACACAAGTTCCCTTTCACTACTTCTCTTTCCTCACCCAAGTCAACACTTGGTCCAATTGCTTGCCTTCATTTGTACCTCAGTTATACTTCAGATCTCAACTTCCCTTTTTCTCTGCTTCAGACCTATAGCTTCTTGGCTTCCTTCAGAAACCCTAGCACATGTAAATTATCAACTTTGAAACCTTGATTCCCTTTGCTTAGGATAAAGACTCCTTCTCGCTTAATTCGGCCTTCCTTTGATTTGTCCTTCTCCCAATTCGATTACCTTAAGGCTTAGATCACTGTAATCTTCTCGGCCTTTCTTGAAGCAGATGATCCCTCTCTTCTTCGCACATGTTACAAAAGAACAACCCTGAAACAAACCCAAAAACACCTTTGCTCTTCCTTCCTTCTTCTCGTTGGTTATGAGACTCCTTTCTGGGTAATTCTCGCACTTCCTATTGCAGACTTCTTCTTGACCGAAATTTTGTCTCTGAAATGAAGTCGAGTTGCCATATTTATAGTGGTTGGAGCATCCATAATAGGCCGACTTGTACTGTGGGTGAGCCGACATGTCTTTTGGAGCAAATTCATTATTTCATTTAAGGCTGACTTGAATGAGATCCTTGAGCTTGGTCTTGAAGGTCTATTTGGCTCTTTCATTGACTCATATACAAATGTAACATGCCCAGGAAGGATCCTTCATACATTACATTGACTTAATTTGACTTATGATCAATCCTAAGAGCTAAAAATGGGAGCCATTACTAAAAACAAAATTCCTTGCTCATGAAACCCATGTGACAAGCATTACAATAATAATTGTATTTTCTTCCTTACATCAATTACACAAAATCATAATTACACGTCATTATGAAGACCGAACCTAGTTACACTTTTCAACACTCCCTCTTAACTAGGGAGGTATTCATAATGGTACTTGGACATTCTCAATATGAAGAATTCTCATAAGAAGAGTTGGATTGGTAACTCATCTGTATAGCATCATATCAACCAGCATTGTCACATCGCAAGGCCTTGACTAATAGCTCTATCTCTCCACAAGATCTGAGCTCAATGTTGGCAAGACCAATGATGTATAGACACCCTCATCATTATCTCTCTCGGAACATACCTCACCCAAGTTCTCAGGGTGTTCCATCACGATTATTCTTATCTTGGATTCCCAGTTATCAAAGAATATCGGTCCTCTACGACTACTCTTATCTTGGATTCCACAACTCATCCTCAAAGAGCACCGAATGCCAGATGTTTCCCTAATCCTCCATTCTGTCTTCCCGAATCCCAAGTGAAGACAAGAATGATGTGTCTATCTCTCCCACAACTTAGGGAGATCATACCCATTCCAACGAAGGAATGTACCCATTCCTATAAAAGAATGTACCCAAGTTCCATTTTAAATAGGGACTTGACCAAGATCCCAGGGACTTGTTTCCAGCATCTCTTCAGGTGGAGATCATGGGACAACCAACTCCTTGTAGAACTCTTTCCTTTGATGTCATGAATTTCTTCTTTGTCACAGAGTCTACATCTTTAGGGACTTCTTCATAGGGCATAGACCATCCATCACTTTCATCCATAAGTCAGTCATATCATCATTCCTTTCATTGAAAAGTAATCCATCAGTCCATATCATGGCCTTCCATCATGCCATGTTGCCTTCTTCATCCCATATTTCCAGGAGGAACTTCCTTCCTGCTACATGGTCAACAGTGGTGGAAGACATCCATAGTTCTTCCCTTGGCAGCCTTACATTAGCCCATCCAGATATTAGTTCAAAAATAAGAAATGAACACTTAAATCAAAATTACCTTTGTGATGGTTTTTCATCATGACATCTAGTTTGCATCAGCATCCTGCATATGCATCGACACATTTCCAAAAGATATATATTGTCAAGGGTCTCTTTCTTTTTCAGACTTCATCAGAGTCTTCATAACTTTCATGGAGATATCCTAGTCAAATCTTCTAGTCCTTGGATGTTGATTTCCTTTTCCATGGTTGCATATTCCTTGATTTCTTCCTTCCTTTCTTCACACATTTCATTCCTAGGAATTTTCAATCAGAGTTCCTCCAATTATTTTCAACAACCTCATATTACATATGAGGACATATTATGTTGATTTCATCTAGTCAATGTGTGACCTGTGCCTTCCTGCATCCTTTCATACGAGGAGATCCCTTTCTTTTAATCATGCTCTTGAGATAGAGCATTTCTTCATGATAACTACAACCATATGACATGACTCTAAAATATCGAATACAAGTATATATACCTCTTTTTCCTTTAGGTCATCTTGGACTTTCTTTCAGCAGCTTCCTTGATTGAAAGAACTCCAATCCCTTGATCTGCTTCACCTTTATTGATATCATACCATCATCCCATGAATTCCACAATTTGGAATTCCTAATGAAACATTTGCTTTCCCTCTAGATCAGTGAATCTTCCGATGAAGATTCCATCAGAGAAACTTGAGGATCTTGAGTATCCCCATCCGGCAGATGATTCCTTTTGATGTATGATGAGCCTTTGTCCCGGATGACCTTTTCCCTTTTTCTCATAAGTGCAATTTATGCTTTTAATGAGGATACCAAGAGCTATATCCTTCCATAATCGATTGCCATGGACTTCAATTTCAACCATCTTTCATGCTTCTTTATGATGTCACGAGCTCTAGATTTTAATGCTTCTATGATGCCATGATGCATCCCATTATTTTTATGATAGCCATATCTTACAACAGAAGAATTTAAAAACAAAACGTGAAAAGAACTTAGGTGAGGAAGACTATCTCTGCCATAGTAGAGATCTCTTACTTCCTCTTTCTTGGACTTCTTCTTTTCAGCTTCCTCCACTTCTTTGATGATACAGGTTCCTTCTCATCTTCTTTTGATATTGTCCTTTTTGATCTTAGGACAATCTCACTTGTAATGCCCATATTCTTGACATCTATAGCATTGAATCTTAACCATGTTTTCTTGAGAACTATGCTTCCCGAACTTCCCTTTCCTTTTAGTAAATGTTTGACCCCTTTCACTTGGTCCTTCATCAATTTTGCCTTCAACCTGTCTTCTTCTATCTTGCATAGAAACCACAAGTTGTTGAATGGGATAGCTTTCTTCTCCTTACGAGCATTTGATACGAGGTTACCTTGTTCATCAGTTAATGCATTTAGAACAATGGAGACCATTTCTTTATCATATATCATCTCTCCTAGATCTTGCAATTGAGTTCTTATTTGAGATGCTTTTGAGGGACATGTAGATATCCCTTCATCCTTTGATACCTTCAATTTTTGTACATCAAATCTAAGTGATATGACCTTTCTTATTGCACTTTCAGAGAATAGTTCTACCAACTTACCATATATCTCTTTTGATGTCTCCAACTCTGCTATATAGGTAATGAGGGAATCTTTGACAGACTCCACAAGAATCTCTTTAGCCCTTAGATCCTTTTCCATGTATTAAGATAGTGCTTGATCTTCAGATGGTTTGGGGACTTTTCCATTTACATGATCAATAACTTCATTTTCTTCGAGGACTATGTCTATCCTCCTTTTCCATGCAAGAAAGTTCAATGACCCAACCAGCTTATAGATTTCCTTGCAAAATGAAGTCATTTTACTAGATAAGATTATAGAAGAAAAGGTACTTACTTGTCAAGTGAAGATAAAATATTCAACTTGATCCCTTTGTTGATGATGATTGATGAATATGTCTTAATGCTTCTTGGATGATCTTCTTCTAGACGAAATCTTTGCTTCAATAAAAAGGAGATTGCCCTTTTGATGATGACAATGCCTTTTGATCTAGCTTCCTTTGGATGAGTAGTCTTTTGAGATACTTTCCACTCAAAGATTAAGTGTGGATCCCAAGAATGCTTCTTTGATTGAACTATGGTTTTTCTTCAAGATAATAATGTGATCTTTGTCCTTGAAGTGCTTCTCTTGGATGAATAGATTTCAAGTTGCTTGGATTTGTAGATTTCTTCAACTTGAGTAGTTCTAAGGTCTTGGCCTTCTATTGATGATGATCCAAGACTACTTCAATCTAGGGTTTTGATACTTCTTTGTAGATTTTTTACTTTTCTTTCGAGGTTAGATCCTTGAGTGCTTAAGTGTCCCTTGATAAGATGCCCTTTCTGGAGATTGTCACCTTAGCTCTGATACCATGTTAAGAAATCTAGGGCATATCAATTAGGTGATTTCTCTTCGTTGGATAACTACTTGTGAATGCTTTTTAATTCTTAGATTAGTATCTTCTTTGCTCAAGTTATTATATTGTTCTTCTTCATCAAACAGCTACCAATGCATAAACCAAAAGGAGACAAGGGACACAGAATGTAGGCGATCAGCAAGGGCCAAAAACTCTCCCACTTGAGAGGAAAACCCAAATGAATTCTTCTTGTAGAGACTTCAATTGACAAATACCAATACCAAGACCCTTCACCTATTTACAACTCCAAGACCAAGACACAAGTTTCCTTTTACTACTTCTATTTTCTTGCCCAAGTCAACACTTGGTCCAACTGCTTCCCTTCCTTTGTACCTCAACTATACTTCAGATCTCGGCCTCCCTTTTTCTCTGATTCAAACCTATAGCTTCTCGACTTCCTTCATAAACCCTAGCACGTGTAAATTATCAACTTTGAAAGATGATTTATAGGCTACTTTAAAGATATTGAACTAGCTTGAGAGATGATGATCTAAATGACATCGACTAGCTTGTATTTATAGGCTTCTTGTGGGTCGAATTAGGGTCCTTTAGGCCGACTTGATGTGGAGGGTACATAAATCATTTTTGACTCATTACTAAACCTTTTTAAATGATTCAAAAGCCCAAGAATTGTCTCTTTGAATGTACAATGACTCTATAAACTCAATATTAATCCTAGGAGTCCACAATGGGGACTTTGACTAATATAAGGATGACCCAAGCATGAAACCCATGCTTTAATAAGTTATTGTTACAATAATAAAAATAATTTTCTTTATTCTTTCGACAAGTACATTACATGATGACTCAAGTACATTAATGAAGACCGAACATAGTTACATTTTCCGACACTCCCTCTTAACAAGGGAGGTATTCATAATGTACAAATACAATGGAAGATCTCAAACTATAAGAACAGTGAAGAACTTTCGGCACCGCAATGCCATGGACTAAATTCCTGACTAGGGCAATCTATCCAATTGGTCAACTCAACAATTTAGGCACCGCAATGCCACCGACTAGATTCTTGACTAGGGGAATCTATCCAAATGGGAATAAGGTGGACTCAAGCTTTCAGCCCCTCTAGGTACCATCAGGGTTACTTGCAAACCACCAACCCAAAAATCCAGGTGTGTATCCAAAACAGAGCTCAATAACCAACACCACCTTTCCAACTTCAAGACCCAGGCATCAACATAAAGTGTTGGCCAGATGTCTTCGCAGGCAATGCTTCACTTGCAAAGCCTCAACAAATCTCTTCCACACTCTTATCACCAATACAATCAACAATATCTACCAACCAAGCAAGTTCCTTAGATATTCAAACTTCTTATTAGTAAGAGCCCTTGTCAGTATGTCTGGTACCTATTCATTTGTCGAGACATACTCCAACTTCACGATCCCATCCTGCACCAAGTTCCTAATAAAGTGGAACTTATTATTGATATGTTTCGTCCTCGAATGAAACACGGGATCTCCAGACATCTTGATACAACTTTGATTGTCACAATTAATCACAGTAGGACCCAAAGACTTCTCGAACAAATCTATCAAAAGCTTCCTTAACCAAACAACCTCTTTTCCTCCTTCATATGCAACCACATATTCTGCCTCGGAACTACTCAATGCAACGGGAACTTGCTGTCTACTCATCCATGAGATTGTAGCAGCACCCAGACTAAAGAATCCTCCAGTAGTGCTCCTTCCATCGGTCTCACTACCACCCCAATCAAACTTTGTGAAGCTAATTAGCTTGACATCCTTACTATCATACTTTAGGCAGTGATGCATAGTGCCACGAAGATACCTCAATATATGTTTGGCAGTTATCCAGTGATCATGACAAGGCTCCAACTGAAACTGACTAAGAATGTTCACTGCAAAACATATATCTGGCCTAGTATTTACCAGATACATCAAGGAACCCACCAACTGTCGATATGAGGTAGGATCCACGAGACTAGAGTCAGAGCTCCTCAACTTCTTGAGGTTGGTGATCCACGAGACTAGAGTCATCGGCTTGGAATCTATCATCCTAAATTTCTGCAATAACTTGATGATGTACTTTCCTTGCCCCAAATATATCTCCCTAGGTCTCTACCATACTTCTAGACCTAGGCAATAGTGCATCAGTCCTAGATCCTTCATTTCAAATTCAGCTACAAACATCTTCTTTCATTCTTGAATTCTTCACTCTACACCTGTGATGAATAGATCATCCACATATAGTAGAATAATGACGGGCTCACTATTCATGACCTTGATGTAGTGATTCGAATCAGCAAAACTCTTCACGAACCCAATTCTACGTAGATATGCATCCATCCTTACATAGCATGCCCTAGGTGCTTGCTTCAAACCATATAGGGCCTTCTTAAGTCTGCAAACATGAGAGTCCTGTTTATTCACTTCAAAGCCCTTGGGTTGTTTGAGTTGTTTGATGTACAGTTCCTCATCAATGGTCCCATTCAAAAATGCAGTCTTAACATCCATTTGATGGATATTCCACCCCATTGTAGCAACCAATGAAAGTAATGATCTAATGGTAGTGTACCTTGTTGTAGATGCAAAGGTTTCTTCATAATTAATGCCTTCTTTTTTTGAGAAACCCCTTGCAACAAATCTTGCTTTGTACTTGTCTATACTTCCATCAATAACATGTTTGATCTTATAGATCCACTTAGATGTGACAACCGATTTGTCACTAGGTCTAGGAACAATCTCCCAAACCCCATTCTTCATGATGGATTGATATTCTTCCTGCATAGCTTTCTTCCAAACCTCTTCATGCTAAGCTTCCTTGAATGTAGATGGTTCGGCTTCAATTAAATTTGTGATATATGCACCATAGCCAGTATCTCTTAGGTTAATTACTTTCCTTAAAGGAACCTTTCACAGCTTCATGTCCTTCAACATCTTCTATTGTAGCTTTCAACCAATTTGGCCTCTTCCTTGTGGTTGGGACAACCACCGATTGAATAGGCTCACTTGGTCCTTCTTCGAGATTTGTAGTAGAGTTTTCATGATGAACTTCTTCTTCAAATATGGAAACTTTTTCGTCATTGGAATCAATAGGAATATCCTTTGATTTCTTGTATGCTTGATTTTCATCGAATATGACATCCCTGCTTACTTCAATGTGTCTTCCTTCCTTTATGTAGATTCCCTTGATACTTGTAGAGTCCAACTTCTTTCGCTTGTCTTTCGGAACATGGATATATGTTGGACTTCCAAAGATTCGAAGGTGATCCACACTTGGCTTCTTTCCTGTGAATACTTCTTCGGGTGTTGTATTATCAAGACTCTTATGAGGACTTCTATTTTGAATGTATACAACAGTCATTGTTACTTCTCCCCATAAGAACTTCGGTAGATCTTGATCAAGTAGCATAAGTTCAAATGCCTTCTTCAATTGACCTATTCTTCCTTTCGATCAATCCATTTTGTTTGGGATAATAGGGAACAATGAGCTCCCTCTTAATATTTGCTTCCTTATAATATGCAATCAATTCCTTAGAAGTGTATTCCCCACCATTATCAGATCTCAAAATCTTTATCTTTCTTTCGGTTAGGGTTTCCACTTCAACCCTAAACTCCTTGAACTTATCAAAAACTTCATCTTTAGTTTTGAGGAGGTAGAACCGTGTCTTTCTAGAATGGTCATTAATCAATGTCACATAGTAGAGATGGCCTCGAAGTGATTTTCCAAACATGGGCCCACACAAATTGGAATGAATGGTGTCTAATATCTCTTTAGACCTAGTTTCACTATTATGAAATGGCTTTCTAGTACATTTTCCCAAAGAGCATCCCTTGCACACACCTTCATAATCTAACTTCATATTAGGAATACCATGAACTAGTTGACTAAGAGTAGGCATGACCTTATAATGTAGATGACCATACCTCCTATGCCATAAGCTCAATGGGACTTATTTCCATATGAACCAAAGCTTGAGGAGGTGGTGTAATGACCATATAAAGACTTCCTTCACGAACTCCAATAACCATACCTTTATCAATGCTAGAGTCTTTTCCCCAAACCAATACTTTTCCATCAACAAAAGCAACTCTTTCCCCTCTATCTTCTAAACAAGAAATAGATAGCAAATTCTTTTTCAAATCTGGATCATATAGAATGTTGTTGAGATGCATCTTTGATCCATTATCCAACTTCAACAATGTTGATCCCACGCTTCTAACAACATAGATTTTGTTGTCACCCAATTCCACTGCATGAGAGGATGGCTCGTTTGATAGTGTATGAAGTTGCTTACTTCCACTTGTCATGTGTCTCGATGCTCCACTATCAATGATGCATGCATTGTCATCAGTAAAAGAACCTTTAAGGACAGCCAAGAATCCTTGACTCTTGACCTTGTGGAATAAGTAATAGATGACATTCTTGATCCAGTTTCCAGCAATGTTGCAACCCATTCCTATGTAGTTCATCATAGAGGGAGAATCCATGCCAACAAGGTGATCTTCCACTCTTCTTGACCTTAGCTCCGATTCGATGTTGGAAAATCAAAGTAGTTATATTAGGGTTTGATTCTCCTTTCTTGATAATTGCTTGTGAGTGTGTTGACTTCTTTTACTTCTTTATTATCTTATCTATCATCAAGCAATTACCATATTATGTGTGTATGAACATCACAAAACAAAAGACACAAGATATAGGCACTATGCCAGGGCAAAACCCCCCTCAAGGGGAAAATCCTATGAAGATAATTCTTCCTTTCAATAGTAATCTTTGAAACTCTTCACCCTAGACCAAGACCAGACCTTCCCTCCCCACCAAGTCAGCCTTCCAGATCTTCCACCCCTTCCAAAGACTTCGACCAGGCAGCAGCCTCCGACAACAATGAAACTTAAGAGACTTCGATCTCCCAATCCAGACCACAAAACAGAGAGAGAGAGGCACCAAAAGTCCGATTTTCTTCCTCTCCTTAGACTTCCCCAAACTCGCACTTCTTTCGACCTCCTGGCAAGACTTCGCACTTCTCCAACTCTTCTTGAGATATCTAACTAGCTTGAGAGATGCTACTACAAATGACTTCAACTAGCTTATATTTATAGGCTTCGTGTGGGTTGAATTAGGGTCCTTTAGGCCGACTTAATGTGGAGGGTACATAAATCATATTTGACTCAGTACTAAACCTTTTTACATGATTCAAAAGCCCAAGAAGGATCTCTTTGAATGTATAATTACTCTATAAACTCAATACTAATCCTAAGAGTCCACAATGGGGACTTTGACTAATACAATGATGACCCAAGCATGAAACCCATGCTTTAATAAGTCATTGTTACAATAATAAAAATTTATTTTCTTTATTTTTTTGACAAGTGCATTACATGATGACTCAAGTACATTAATGAAGACCGAACATAGTTACATTTTCCAACAGTTTGCATCAGCATCCTGCATATGCACTGACACATTTCCAAAAGATATACATTGTCAAGGGTCTCTTTCTTTTTCAGACTTCATCAGAGTCTTCATATCTTTCATGGAGATATCCTAGTCAAATCTTCTAGTCCTTGGATGTTGATTGCCTTTTCCATGGTTGCATATTCCATGATTTCTTCCTTCCTTTCTTCACACATTTCATTCCCAGGAACTTTCAATCAGAGTTCCTCCAATTATTGTCAACCACCTCATATTACATATGAGGACATATTATCTTGATTTCATCTAGTGAATGTGTGACCTATGCCTTCCTGCATCCTTTCGAAGGAGGAGATCCTTTCTTTTGATCATGCTCTTGAGATAGAGCATTTCTTCATGATACCTGCAACCATATGACATGACTCTAAAATATCGAATACAAACATACATACCTCTTTTTCCTTTAAGTCATCTTGGACTTTCTTTCAGTAGCTTCGTTGATTGAAAGAACTTCAATCCCTTAATCTGCTTCACCTCCTTTGATATCATACCATCATCCCATGAATTCCACAAGTTGGAATTCCTGATGAAACACTTGCTTTCCCTCTAGATTAGTGAATCTTCCGATGAAGATTCCATCAGAGAATCTTGAGGATCTTGAGTATCCCCATCTAGCAAATGATTCCTTTTGATGTATGATGAGCCTTTGTCCTAGATGACTTTTTCCCTTTTTCCCATAAGTGCAATTTATGCTTTTAATGAGGTTACCAAGAGCTATATCCTTCCATAGCCGATTGCCATGGACCTCAATTTCAACCATTTTTTATGATTCTTTATGATGTCATGAGCTCTAGATTTTAATGCTTCTATGATGCCATGATGCATTCCATTATTTTTAAGATAGCCATATCTTACAACAGAAGAATTTAAAAAAGTAAACTAAAAAAGAACTTAGGTGAGGAAGACTATCTCAGTCATAGTAGAGATCTCTTACTTCCTCTTTCTTGGACTTCTTCTTTTCAGCTTCCTCCACTTCTTCGGTGATATGGGCTTCTTCTCTTCCTCTTTTGATATTGTCCTTCTTGATCTTAGGACAATCTCTCTTGTAATGCCCATATTCTTGACATCCATAGCATTGAATCTTAGCCATGTTTTCTTGAGAACTATGCTTCCCAAACTTCCCTTTCCTTTTAGTAAATGTTTGACCCCTTTCACTTGGTCCTTCATCACTTTTTGCCTTCAACCTGTCTTCTTCTATCTTGCATAGAAACCACAAGTTGTTGAATGGGATAGCTTTCTTCTCCTTACGGGCATTTGATACGAGGTTACCTTGTTCATCAGTTAATGCATTTAGAACAATGGAGACCATTTCTTTATCAGATATCATCTCTCCTAGATCTTGCAGTTGAGTTCTTATTTGAGATGCTTTTGAGAGACATGTAGATATCCCTTCATCCTTTGATACCTTCAATTTGTGTAGATCAGATCTAAGTGATATGACCTTTCTTATTATAATTTTATTTTCTTCTTTACAACAATTATACAATTACATGTCATTATAAAGACTAGACCTAGTTACACTTTTCAACACCAAAACCTCTCTGTAGAAGTGTTAACAACCTATGAAAACACTCATCATGAATCTACATGTTCCACCATTCAATAAAATTCAACCGATCTCGATCTTTAGTTGCATGCGAGATAGAAAAGACTCCATGTTCATAGATGCACTTGCTCAATTAATCAAGGACCAACTTGTCTAATGCAAGCATATACTAATTTTGTACCTTTAGATTTGTGTGTGGGTTTCTCTTAACCCCTCCCCAAGGTGTTGGTTTAGCCAGACCAAGATGGAGTATAATAGTTCCATGTAAGGATATATGCTAGGGAGTGGAGTGGAACATTCATATAATCCCACCTTTTGATTAAATGTTTATGAATATGATTAGACATTATCACATTTCTCGACTCAATAATGTCTTTTATTTGGGCTAACAATGTCTTAACCCCACCCCTAGGTGCTAGTTGGCCTAGACCAAGATGGAGAAAAATATTTTCATGTAAGGAAATCTGTTAGGGAATGGAGTGGAACATCCATATTATCCCACCTTTTGATTACATGTTTATGAACATGATCACACATGACCGTGTTTCTAGGCTCAATAATGTCTTATTTGGCCTCACATGATGTCCATCTAGTCATATACCTCCCCAATCACTAGCTGATTTGTATCTGCAAACCAAAAATCATATTATAAATGGGTTTGGTAAATTTTTCAACATACCTTAACCTATTGGAAAAACTAACCATCAAGCATTATATCCTCCAATTCCCAAAATTCATATCTATTAAATGTGGGTGCAACCCAATCTTTCAAATGTTACCATGAATCACCTGAGACCATACTAGCCAATGCCTCTCTTACCTTAAAAAGACACTTAAAAGCGAGGTAATAACTAGCAAATCTGGTCTTTGCAATCTTTAGCAGCTCCAAGAAAAATGTTGTGGCCCATGCTATGATTGATAATAAATTTTATCATTTTCTTCCCTCTCTTGTACAATGCACCAATTGATTTATAATCATGGTACTTAACAACATCATGCATCAAAAAGTTCAATGTGTGAAGTTTGAACCAAACACCCTAACTAGAATATGTTAGAGTACATCGTATGGCCTAATATCTTAAATGGTTTAATTAATGGTTCTACAATTAGCCTTCTAATGATTAAAATAGTTGTAGATTGAAAGGAAGACTACACCACTAGCATACACCCCAAGAATATTTATCAATGGCTTGCTTTTAACATTTGTCCAACCATTAGATACAATGGATACCCCATATCCATTCCAATCATTTGTAAATTGTCCTAGAGCAATATGGATTTTGGCTCTTTCCTTGTCAGTCCCATGGCTTTAGCTTCATCATACCCAAGGCTCCCATATTCTTTAGGAGAACCATTAATGGCTTCTACCATTTTATGTCAACCGGGTGAGTAAATAACATTGAATGATACACCACTTGCATAGAGAAACATGAAAAATTTTGCATCCACATCATCCCTCCAATCATGGTCAAGGAAATTTGATATTATTTTGCACTCAAATGCACGAGAGAATCCACTAGCATGGGGGCAGGGAGGTGGGATCAACTATGGAAAATTCGTTGTGAGCCTAAGGTTTTAGTCTCATATTCAAACCTTGATGTTTCGGATTTGTTTTGTGCAATCGCTTCTTCCTTACTATATTTGTTTCTATCATTGATTGGCACATGCTCATGGGTTTTGACTCCTATAGTCTTACCTTCATCCCTTGGGAATGGTCCCACACACATGCTTTTTTCACACCAATATATGAACCTTTGTAAGCTGTATAATAGTGGAAGCATATAAATTTTGTGGTTCGACCTCCTTTCCCTCCCCCGAGATCTATCACATACTTCCACAAGGGTGTTGAGCTCTCTTTGGATTTCTATCCATTAACACTATCATTTTCATTATCATCATCCCCTCCATTTCCTCCTCTTCTGCATGGTATGGGATGCCTGCTAATTCTTCCTCATCATCATCGTCATAATAAAAAATGAACCAAAAGGACCACATTGACATACCCATCATGCACGTTGAATCTTGAGAATAACTTATCACTTGCAATAGAATGATGGGGAAAGAGAAATGGGAAAGAGTAGGAGATGACAAAATTCAAGCATTCAACATAGTAAATATAATAGCTTACAACACATTGGAAAACATATAAAAACAAACAAGAGTAGGGTTTGGACCCTACCTCTTCATGGTATGGGATGCCTACTTCTAATTCCTCCTCGTCACCATCATAATAAAAAATGAACCAAAAGGATATACCACAATGACACACTAATGGTGTGGTATTATCATCATCCCCTCCATTTCCTCCTCCCCTCCATGGTATGGAATGCCTACTTCTAATTCTTCCTCATCATCACCATTATAAACAAGAATGAACCAAAAGGATATACCACGTTGGCATACCCATCATGCTTGTTGAATAATGAGAATAACTTATCGCTTGCAATAGAATGATGGGGAAGGAAAAATGGGAAAGAGTCTGAGATGATAGCACTCAAGCATTCAACATGGTAAATATACTAGCTTACAACACATTTGGAAACAAATTAAAAACAAACAAGAGTAGGCTTTGGAGCTTGTCTCTTCAACTGTCCAATGTAGGTTGAAAGAAACTATGGCAGCCTTCAATCTCCCTTCTAAGATCTCACAAACATCAAACATCAATCATTCCTTCCAAGCTCTCACGAATGCAACAAATCCTCAACAACTAGGAAATAGCTCACTCAAAACTAAAGCAAAAATGAGAAATAAAATGATAGTAAATGGAGTGATTTAGTGTTTTAACCCACAAAGGAACCCTAGCCATGCCTAAACCAAGCTTTTGGAACCTTGTCTTAGTTCCCACAAGCGAAAAAGAAGCCAATTTCACCCTCTCACACAAGCATTGAGGGAGCATTTTTGGCTCCTATGAACAATTCCTAAATGCTCTCTAAACGAGCAAGGGCAATTTTTTTTGCAAGAAAGCCCACTCTGCGGGAATCTTCCTAAACAATCCCTTTGGGAGTGAAGGATGTAAAGGGGGGAAGTGTTGTTGCTTCCCCACAGCATAGGTTTAACAACCAAAAATGTTCAATCTCACATTCTACAATAGGACTATACAATATGAACCTTGACATGTATTAAATCCTTGCTTTGAAACCTTTTGCTAGACATTTTTTCTGATGTCTCCAAAAGGTTGCCTTTCACAACTAAGAACACCTCTTTCTCATGGACTTCATCCTTGCTTCAGGAATTTAAGTAGCTTGCCTATCATTAGTCTCATCAAAGATAGCTTATTTGCATTGCATGCTAAATGTTCCTCACTTTGTTGTCCATGTCAAACTTTTTATTGGATCTTTCTATTTTCTCATCATCCTACCTACAACATCCTTCTAGCAGACATACTTTATAGATTCCATTATTCCATAGGTTTGAAACAAATTTTGTTTTTCTAGATGCAAGTTTATGCATGACTCACATAAATATAGTGAAGTTATGAAAGGTCAAATGAAGTAACCATTAGGTTATAATATATTGAAATATAAACTAATTCTTTTCAAATAAGATATTTGTGACTTAAATGATAAAAATATCGCAAGTATTTTTGCATGTAGACCTAATTCTTGATGCAATAGATCGAGAATCAAACGGAACCATCACACTTTAAGGGATTGGTAAGCTCCCATTCTTCCATAGTTTTGAAATGAGTATTGTTGATCCAAGCTTCAAATGGGAGTATAGGCATTACACCACATGCATAGCTCACAAGTATAGGGGCTTAATTATAAAATGTGAAAGGAAGTAATAATAGGGTCACAAATTAAGATACCCAACAAGCCAGCCAAAAAGGACAAACTCCAAACTATTCATATCACAAATATGGGATGGGTACAAATCACTGCAAGTGTAACTTACACATGTAACTCTACACACACTAGACAATGTTTAACACCTAGCATATCAATTGTGAAAATTCTTTTAACTACAACTAATGGAATTTATTCTCCTAACTAGTTATCAGTTTATTAATTTTTTTATTAATATCGAATAAATCTCACTGCAATTCTTCACAAAAAATTAAATACACAGCAGAAAAATTAAATTGGAACTAAGAAATTCATGCTCACAAATTTGAAATAACAGTTATTTTGGACTAATGTCCTCGGAAAAACCCCGAAGGGAAACCAATGCAGCAGATAAGGGTTTATATTTTTATTATGCAACAGTAAAATCTGAGTACAATAATTTAGATGCCTCACTAGCAATCCTCCAAAAAATAATCTAACAAAATTTCTAGGAGAGAATTTTCTCCCTCTACAAATCAACTGACCTCCTTTTGGCTTGCTCGCACTGCTGGCTTGCGCAAGTCTAGACGGCCCTTGAAACAACCCCCAATTGGGTTGTCTAGCTTCCTTCTGCCTCTGGAAATGACTCCATCTGCCTTCCGAGTGGTCTCCTGGCCTTCAACAACTAAATCGAACTCTTCCTGACACTCGCACTGGGGTTTCAAGCTCATTCGCACTGCCTGGACAACTTTCCTGCAGAATAATTTGGCCTCCCTCTTTCCTGCCTCTCCAGCACTAGAAATTTGTTAAGAAATTGCTCTGGAACTCTCTCTGTTGCTCCCTCAATCACTAATGCTCCTCCATTGACTCGAATTCTTCCTTAACTGAATCATTGTGCACTAGGAAATTCACACTGCCTAAATGCTTGATCCCTCATTAGTGTCTCTCCTCATCCATCTATCTACTCTTATAATCTCTCATTGGAGCTTCAATGGCCATGATTAAATCCTCATCAACGATTAAGATCATCATCTTAGACTCGATCCATGTGAATCTCTAAAGCATTGGCAATCATACTCAATTGATTCCCTTTAATTAATCAATTTCCCTAAGTTAGACTTACGCATTTTTTAATTATCGATCAATTAATTTAATTGAGCGGTCTCCAGGTGTTTTCTCCTAAAACCTTTTTTGGGTTTTGGA
This sequence comes from Pinus tabuliformis, assembly GCA_031772625.1. Lineage (NCBI taxonomy): Eukaryota > Viridiplantae > Streptophyta > Pinopsida > Pinales > Pinaceae > Pinus > Pinus tabuliformis. The sequence continues at coordinate 875,594,586 of CM062820.1, read as the reverse complement.
GATCTTGTGTTCCTTAGTCTCTTAGACACAAATCAAGACTAGAACACATGTCTGATGCTACAAAAACTAACACTCCCTCTTAGCGAGGAAGGTGTTCTCTCCACCAATACTACTCTTCTGCACCTGGACAATTTTGTGTTGCTGATATCTGACCTTCTCCACTTCTCCAAGTTGACCAATCTCTATTAATTTTAGGTATGTTCTATGCTTAGAGAAATTTACTTCAATTTTTCATATTAGCCCAATGACAATATTCAAATTAGCAATCACATCAGCAGGATAGTAAAGTGCAGATAGAACATAAACATAAACAGCAAAAGACAAGCCAAGACAAGAGGACACAAGATGTGGCACCAGCCAGGGACAAACCCCAATGTGGGGAAACCCTTGATCAATTCTTCTTATATTCTTCAATAATTCAGCAGAGAGAGAGATAGAGTACAATGATTTGAAGTCAATACTTGACTTGCCAAATAGGAGATCAGACATCAGAGATCTTCACCATGAAGATGACACAATGCAGCAGATGATAGGCCTAGAATAGCGCAACCAATTACTCAACATACCGAAGCCTTCCTTCCATAAGACTCTCCTTCCTGTGCTGCTTCACTGATCATGTCAAGGTTACCCATCTGGCAACTTGTGTATGCTGACAGGACTAAAGCATATCTTGACAAATCTGATCTCTGGTTAGGGCACAAGATCTGAGAGCTACTGCACCTTAAACATACTCCACAGTCTACCTATTTACTGCAGATAGCCTTCACACTGATCTCTAATGATACGTTTCCTTATAGGGTCTGAACGCATCACTTAAAGAGGCATGTGGCCTAGCCCAGCAATTGACTGTAACCTTGTCCCTTCACACAGTGACCCAATCAGCCTTTAAACAGCAGTGATATCACAGAGATTTCCACGATAATATATGGCTCCTTTTAATGTTACGTATAGGGTGTTTAGAGCTTCCTATGCAGCGTATTGTAGTTCCTTAGACAGCCAATGAATCACACATCAAACTACAGCTAGATTGACAACGTAATACGTCTCCCTTTTTGCCTGTAGCCAGATCTCCTCACTGTTGTTAGGGCTTCATGACCTTCCTCTAGACAGCGTATACAAGCCTTCTTTTTTTGTTGCCTAAACTCTTCTCCATACAGTGGCTAGGGTCTCCATTATGACAGCAGATTAGGGCCTTTAAGGATTGTGGATTAGGGCACCTTCAACACTATGATGAGGGCCTCTTCCTTGCTTCTAGATAGGCCTCCTTAAACTGCGGCTAGGGCACCCTTAAATGCTGCAGATAGAAGCCTTTCCCTTTCTGCGTATAAGTGCCTCCTCTTGCTGCATATAAAACCCTTCTTGACGGCGTAGAGGTGTCTCCTCCTAGGACTGCAGCTAGGTCACTAGAACTCCCTCCTTAACTGCGAAGAGACTCCTCCTTTGACTGCTTCTAGGGCTAGGGCTAGATCTCCTCCAGGGCAGTGTATTCTCCTTTAGATCTCTCCTACCACCAAAACCCAAACAAGTGGAGAGAGATCACAAGAGATGTGTGTCTAAAATGACTTGTAAGCCACCTATATTTATAGTGCAACGTTGAGGATAAGTTGGGGTAATTTGGTTGTTGGTCGACCTTGATAAATTGTCAATAATACAACTAAATTCATATCTCCGTAAATACATGTCGGAATCGGATGATCTTTAGATCAATCCTACACCTTTGGACGAGAGGAATCCAAGAAAAATATCAGCTACCATAAATAAGAGGACCCACATGGAGTTTAGCCCTAGTTGCCAATTTTAACAATCTCCTTGTCATTGGAAATCACTATGAAGAGAATATTTTCCATCATGCTACTACGCAAACTTTGATCTACTCATGTTGTTGTTGCTACTGCTCTATTGTTATCTCTGCACTGCTAATGTAGCTACTACAATAATGAGTTTGATCTCCCCAAATCCTGAAGCATTAGTTTCCATTAGGTTGCTCCCTTTGAAGCTAGACTCTCTCTGAGTCTCGATCTCCCTATGGGAAATATGGTTGCTCCCTCCTGGCAACTCGCATTGTCCTCCTACACTGGAAGTTCGACTGCGTAGCTCTAGGTTGAGAATCTTCTAGCTGGAACTGCACCTACATCCTAGAACTGGGCAATTCACACTAGTTGTGTCACTCCAACTAGTTTTGCAACTGTCTCTCAATCACCTGACTGCAATTAGCTCTATTATTGTCAATCTGACTGCATCCTGCTAACATTGTGTTAATGCAACTAGCTTTGCAACTGTCTATTAAGCATCTATCTGCAACTAGCTTTGCTAACACTGAATCATGTTACTATGAAACTGTGGGCCCTTGTAGCAAAGGTGATGGTCATGCTACAAGAACTGGAACTGATCTAATTGATCTCCTTGCTACACCTGTGTTGGACCCTACCCATCTTGATATACATAGGTATCAAGCTTCTCCACCTCCTAGAGGTATTGTTGTTATCAACGCAAACTCCTCTAATTTGGCAGTTAGTTCATCAATTTTGTCGAAGTTGTTGTTTGCTCCTACTGCCCCTTCTTGTCGATAGATCGTTCTTCTTTCTTTCGCCTCCTCCTGAGCCTTATCCCTGACTAGGAGCTTTCTTCACCTTTCCCTTACCTACAAGGGCCACGTTTTCCTCATCCTCCTCCTCCTTTGATCCCTTGCTACTACTATTGGTAGAACCATTCGCAAGACTAGCCTCAACACCTCTTGAGTGAAGTCACTCCATAGACAACCCCAACCATGTAGCGTATCTCGCCCAGAAATAACTTGGACGAAGGTATGTCATTCCTTGGTGAAAGCATTAAGAGTTGTTCACTAGTTAGTTATCTGATGGATTCTCATACGGCTTGACTACGGCATCCCACATGTCCTCCGTTGTTGCCTTCTCTGCAATATGCGGGACTATAAGATCTTGAACTCCATCCAAAACCAGCCTCTTCGTCTTAGCCATCTCTTTCTTGAAGGTAGCCAGTTGTTGTGGATTCGCTGGCTTTCCCATGACATTTGTCATGAAATCCTTCAGACCATGCTCATCTAACAGAAATTGCAGTATGGCCTTCTAGACGCCAAAATTAGAAGCTCCATCAAGACTATCTTGATCCCTAAGTCTTGTTGTGGCCATCTCTATGAAACTCAAGTAATTTGGAGGTTAAACCAGGAAATCCCTTCCTCTTTCCTGCTCGGCTTCTCTTCTGTTACTCGCACCCCTTTCTAGAATGCGCAGATATGCTTTACTTGCCTCTAAAAATCCTTCGTCGACAACTCACACTAGTTGGACTGGCAAGCTTGCTACTGCCTACTACAACAAGAAATCTAAGAAAATCAGGAAATCTCCTCTCTTCAGTGTACTTTTCTCTTCCTCCCCTATGTAGATTTGCAACTAGAACACTTACTACAAATCTTCTACACCCAGATCTGATAAACATGCTCTGCAAAATCACTGATCTACCTGCTGGAATTTATACCCAGCAATACCACTGCCTGTGGTCATAGATCTGGTGCAAAATCGACCATTTCCACTGGAAATCGATAATCTACTCCTCTATTAATCGAACCCTTGGCCTTGTTGAGAAATCTAGGGAAGCTTGATTAGGTGATTTCTCTTACTTTGATAACTGCTTGTGATGTTCTTCTACTTAAATTGATGTACTTGTTGTTAGCTTCTTCTTATCTTGATTATTATAGTGTTCCTTTATCATCAAACAACTACCAAACAATGAAGATGAATGAGACAATAGGACACAAGATATAGGCTGCAAGTCAGGGCCAAAACCTCTCCTGCCGAGAGGAAAAACCACAAGAATTCTTCTCTTCTTATAAAATCTTCAAGTGATGAGTTTCAAGACCTATGACCCTTGACAAAGACCCTTGCAAGACCAAGTCAAACCTCTTCTTGAGGAGCTTGCTCTTCACAAAGTCAACCCAAGACAACCTACTCCAAGCTTCAGATTTCAGCCTCTTCCTCAGAATTTTGGCTTGCTGCTACAGGACTGCAATTCTCGGCCTGCTTGCACTTTCTGAAAATTTGCACGTGTGAGTAGATTGATGGTTGAGAAGACCACCTCTCTCCTTCACTTGATGTACCTTTTCTTCCTTAAGATTTCGGCCAGCAAACTTGATTATGTTGACACCAGCTTTTGTCTACCAAAGCTAACTGCAATGATACCTAACTTTTCGCACATGTGGAAGATGTAGCCCTAAAAACAGTCCCAAAAAATTTTCGTTTTTCTTCTTTTATGTTGTCCTCCTTTTTCACTGGATAGAAGGCTTCCTTTTTCCCTTAATCAATCTTGTTTTCTGCTTCAATGAACTTGAATGAATGTCTCTCAAATGAGGTCGAGGTTTTCCCTTATCTAGGATTCTCATGATGGTGGAATAGCCTTAATGAAGCCGACTTGTTCCTTGTAGACCGACATGGTTTTGGAGGGAGTCTTTTGACTCTTTATGACTTACAAATATTTCTTTTACATGATACAATATGCCCAATAGGGTCTTTACATAGTCTTTACATATGACAATGACTTCTATGACTCCTAGAATTTTTTACAAAGCCCTAGAAGCACTCAATGGGTGCTTGACCTACAAATAAAATGACCTTGAGCATGAAACCCATGCTTGAAAAATAATAATAACAAAATTTCTCTCTTTTCATCAAATACATAAAATCATGATTACATTAGACATTATGAAGACCGAACCTAGTTACATTTTTCAATAGGCCTGGCCTACACAAATCTAAATAGAGTGCTTTAGATCTCCCTTTGAAACTGCAAGATCTCTTCTTGCCTCTGAGCTTCAAATCTGATCAAACATGCTCTAATACCGTGTGAAAGTTCCTTGCACTGCAGCGACTAGAATTTGTTCTCCTAACTAGTTATCAGTATATTAATTTTTTTTATTAATATCGAATAATCTCGTTGCAATTCTTCACCAAAAAATAAACTACGTTGCTTAAAAATTAAACTAGCACTGAGAAATTTGTGCACACAAATAACACAGTTTTTTTGGACTAATGTCCCCAGAAAAACCCCGAAGGGAAAACAAGTGCAACAGATGAGGGTTTATATTTTTATTATGCAACAGTAAAATCGAAGTACAATAATCTGGATGTCTCATCAGCAATCCTCCGGAAAAATACTTTGACAAAATTTCTAGGAGAGAATTTTCTCCTTCTACAAATCAATTGACCTCCTTCAAGCCTGCTCACACTGCCTGATGGGTGCTCGCATTGTTGGCCTACACAAGTCTAGAAAACCCCTAAAACAACCTCCAACTGGGCCGTTTAGCCTCCCTCTGCTCTAGAAATGACTCGCTCTGCCTTTCAGGTGGTCTCCCAGCCTTCAGCAACTAGATCGATCTCTTCCTGGAAATCATATGGGGTTTCAGGCTCACTCACACTAACAAGACGGATTTGTTGCAAAATAATTCAACCTCCCTCTTTCCGGCCTCTCCAGCACTGGAAATCTACTGGGAAATTCCTCGGGAATTTTCTATGTTGCCCCCTCAATCACTGATGCTCCTCCACTAGCTCGAATTCTTCCCTCACTAAATCACTGTGCACTAGGAAATTTGCACTGCCTATATGCTTGCTCCCTCACTTGTGTCTCTCCTCATCCCATCGATCTACTTTTATAATCTCTCACTGGAACTTCAACGGCCATGATTAAATCCTCATCGACTGCTAAGATCATCTTAGACTCGATCCATTGAATCTCTAGAGCATTCTCGATCATACTTGTTAATTTGACAGCTCAGGGACAAATTCCCTCTTTTGGATAGTCATCCTCATCCAAAGAAGACACTCTTTTCCCTTGGAATAATTTAATTTGGTTAAGGAAAAATATATTTTTAATGTGAAAACCACATGTGCACAAAAGTTCAGGTCAGCGTAAGGATAAATTGGGTCGCCAAGGAAGCATATGGCAAATCTAAATCATTTGGCATCACATCAACTCATTCATTCTTCTCTCTCTCCTCTTGTGATTGGTTCGTACCTCTAAAATTGAAGGTATCTCTCTCACGCTTGTTAAGGCAAGGAAGGACAATCTAAAATCTGCATTGACCTTTTATGCTAGGACAGATTAACCATCCGTTGACCACCTTTGACTTGGTTGTTTGACTTGGTTTGATTCGCATATATCTAATTTTGAGAGGCTGAATTCTTTGGCACAGAGATCGAGGTGTTCTAAGTTGTTTGACTATAGTTGATCGCATACTTTGACCTCAGGAAATTTGAGTTTGACCAAGGACTTTCTCGCTCCTTTGATCGTGGATTTTTGATACTATTTTCACTGGTCTTTGACTAGATTGGAAGGCCGCATTGACTGACATTATGGCTGAGACTTTTGGAGGTTGTTTGACTGTTGAATTATGACTGGTTAAGGCATCTTTGACTATTGTTGATTGTTGTTGACTTTGACCAAATTTGACTATTTGGCCAAATTGGACTTTTGGGCTCATCTCTTGAATTTTTGGATAGTGGTTGTTGGAAAGTCAAAGTCATTGACCTTTGACTCTTGGATGGTGAATTGAACCATTGTACTCTATCTATTGAACATTTTATGATAATCTAATAAGAATAAGAATTTGAAAGGGTTTTCCCCCTTATGGGGTTTTTCCCTAGTCTTTGACCAAATCTGGTGTCTCTCATTATTGCTCTTGATTTTCTTCTATTGTCATTGCATTTACTATTCTATCTACAATTGCTATTGATCATTGGAAGATTAAATTATTTTGAAAGATTGCTAATAGAAGATAAGATTGTAATAGCATAGAACAGTGGAAAATTAACAATACTCAATTAATTCCCTTTAATTAATCGATTTCCCTAAGTTAGGCATTTTTTAATTATCGATCAATTAATTTAATTGAGTGGTCTCCAGGTGTTTTCTCCCGAAATCTTTTCTAGGTTTTGGAGATCTCATGTTCCTTATCTCTTAAACACAAATTGAGACCAGAACACTTGTCCAATGCTACAAAAGCTAACATCAATAACATTTATATCTTGATGAGTTTCCCTCAAACACATGCAACTCTATGCACAAAGGACAATGTTTAACACCTGACATATCAATAACATCTCTATATCTTGATGAGTTTCCCTCAGTTCCTCCTTAATGGCTATTTTGGCAATGTGCCTTGCTTTCTAAGATGTGATCATTTTGTACCGATTACTCGTATTCTTGTATATGTATGTTACATTTTACTTTACAGTGTAAGGATGTATTGATGTGTATATACCAATGATTGTAATTTAGGTACAGAATTGTTAGCTTTTAAGGTTACTCCAAAGTGTTTACACCATGTTTAAAGGCACATGGTGTATGATCAGTGCCTTGATGCTTCGTGATGGATTTGCACAATAGAGGTGGCCTTACTCAATGGTTGTTAGACCTCAATTGGGTACAAATCATTGCAAGTGTAACATACAAATGTAACTCTACACATGATGAACAATGTTTAACACTCAGCATCTATATCTTGATCAAATTGCCTTGATTCCTCCTTAATGATTATTTTGACAACCTACCTTGATTTTTAACATCAAATCATTGTGTACCAGTTCCTCATATTTATGTATATTTATGTTTCATATCACACTATAGTGTAAGGATTTATGGATGTGTATATACCAAAGATATTTGGGTGCAAAGTTGTTAGCTTCAAGGTTACTCCAAAGTGTTTACACCATGTTTGAGGGCACATGGTGTATGATTAGCCCCTTGATTTTCTATGATGGATTTGCACATTGGGGGTGGCTTTACTTAGTGGTTGCTTGACATCAATTGGATGCTTTTATGACATCTTCCCTGGAGCATTGGATATCACTGGGTAGCTTGGAACAATTATGTTAGTCACATGTCAATCAGTTGCTTGCTTGCAAGCATGTCCTAAATTGGAGGATGAGCCTTTGGCGTTTGGGAGAAAATCATTGAGTCCTAACGAGCAAAGGGTAGCTAGGATGTTTGCATGGAATCCTAGAGTTGACTTAGGGATGCCTTGGTTGTGGCAATGTTTATGTAGGTGGAGTGAACCCAATGGAGCACATAGCCTAGGAAGAGGATTGGAATCCTCAAGAGGCTTGTAGAAACATTCGACATATAGTGTGGTACACCCTTGCATTGGGTCCTAGAGAGAAAAGGGTAGGATCCTTGTTTGTGCATGACATGAACTGGGAGTTGTTGAAGCTAATAACCCACCCTCTAATAGAAGAGAACGACCACTACGTGTCGATGGGTTAATGTCTAAGGAAATGTATATGGGCATATAGTACTAGTAAGACCCAAGGCTTCAGGCAAAGTTTGGCGTCCACCCTTTTCGCCTCGAGGTCATTTTCTGCACGACTTCTTTCCTTCATAGATTCTGATATTTCCAAGATTTTGCCACTGGCTAAACAATATCCCTACCCTGCACTTTGCTCCTTAGAGGCTCTTGCTTCAAAACCTTCCCCTCATCGAATACAAGGTTGGTTCTCAATCAATCACTATCTTCCCAAATTCTCCCTTGATGCACCTTGCCATCCCTTGCCAACTAGATGAGCATTGAACCACGTTATCAAAGAGGATATGTACATATTGGAATGTCTTTATACTTAGAGCACTTTTTGGAGTTGTGTGATGGCATCACCCTCCGCCACCCTTATATGTGTCGACATTGGATGCACTCACTCAAGATCCCTTTAAGACAACTTTGGGTCAACTCCCATCAACTCTAGATAGAGACAGATCACCACGATGCTAAAGTTGTTGAAGTTGATAAACCCACCAGGCCAAGAAAAGGCTTGATAAGATTAATATGATCAACATTTGGGGCGAAAAGCCTTCAAAAAGCCCCAAGCTAAAGCCTAGGGCTAGATTAGGGTTTTTCCTAGGGCAAAATTGCTTAGGGCTTGGGACGTCAACCCTAGAATAGAATAATTCATCGTGGAAATGGGGTGATTTTGAGGCAATGACTTACAAACCACTTGCAGAACCCTTCCACATGTAAAATTCTCTTGCCCTAATTGAATTCGGCCCTAGCCCTAGCCTAGCAACTTATCTTAAAGGGCCAAAAATTTAAGGAGAAGGGAAAAATTTAAGTTTATGAAGGTTTATATGGTGTGATCACCTATGTTGAAAGGTCGGTGCTTGATCTTGGGTAATGGAGTCTAGATGGAGATTTACTTATGGAAAAATCAAACCCTAGAATGGAGTAAGGGATATTGAAAAACCCTAGTTTTCAAACCCTAGCAATCATTTTATGAGGGGATAAAATCATTGAGGAGAGATTAACATGAAGGATCACTCAAGGGATTGTCACACATTCTTAAGGGTAATGCATATAATACTATTGCCAAGTTTTCATTAAAAAATATTCAATAAAAACTAGCACATAGAAACCCTAACAATAGCCATTCCATACAATAGCCACAATATAGAATACTTACAAGAAAATGCATGAACCAATCCCTTCTTATCCAAAATGATATCTCCAAAGCAAGAGAATGTCTCCACAAGCAAATACTCCACAAAGATCACATCTCCACAAGATACAAGTCCATTTTGGCAAGGTCAAAATCTCTTAGAGAGGCTGAGTTGATCCACAAGTGATGAGGAAAATACAAATGAGGTCTACCTCAACTAATGTTTGACTAATGAAGCCCCTAAAGGCTAAAACAAGTTTGATATAAGATAACCTTGGGTTACAAGCCAACCCACTAGCTAAGTGACAAAATATGCCATAATTTCCCACACGTGTGAGACACAGCATCTAGAAAAGCTGACATCATACCCTTTTAGGGCTCCAAATGCCATGCCATGGTGTGATGAGGTGTGAAAAGGTGTCATAGTTCCAGGTCCATCCAAAATTTAAGGAATATCCCTCAAATCCTCCTCTGGGGTCCCAAGTCCAACTAGGGTGCCCTCATGTCATCTCCATGGGTCTCCAACTATCAAAACAAAGCCTTCTCTCTCCAACATTAGGGCTTCTCCAAGTGCAACAAGCCCTTCCAAATCTCTCAATGAGAGACCATCCTCATTTGGGCTATGAATCAAGTCTTTCCCATTAGGTTGTGCCAAGGCTAGTCTAGAGGCATGTTGGGTCCAATGGTATTATCATGAAGAACCCTCTATGCTAGGTCAAAGTAGACCAACATCCTGGATCTTGAGGGTGCTCTAGGACATGCAACATCTGCTCAAGCCATTAAGAGGTAGAACTCCCTCAATAGTGCATCCACTAAGCTATCTACTCTCTAAAAAGGCCTAGGTACCTATGGAGTGGGTGCCCTCAAGGCTTGGGCTATTGTGAACCACATCACAAAAACAACATGAACTCAATTGAAACCAACCATTCTTAAAAGACTAAGATCATATATGTATCTAAGTGGACCAAACTCAAATGTTAAGGTCATATTAATACTTCAAACAAGGATCACCTTCTGATATCTAACTAGACCAAGTCCCGTAAAGGTGTTCCTGAATCCCTACTATCATGCCCCTAGAACACCCTATGAACTACAAGCTTCCCAAGTCCCATGAGGTGTGTGGCACTGATGTGGTTTCTCCTTAATGGCGAGACCAACTTAAGTTTACTACTACCCGGACTATGCCTCAAGCCTATGTACTTTGAACGAGACAGATGTCTTACTTGTGAAATCAGTAATCAATCTAGACTCAGTACAGCAACCACTTCAATACAACTTAATTTCAGTTCAATCACAACTTACTTCAATGACAGTCCAATTCAATTACCCATGCACTTATATGCAATTCGGTTTTAACTTCAACAATAAAATCAACTCACAAACCATAAACAGCAATACAACACGATGACATGGGAGGGTGAACTCCCAAAACAACATACCCACAATAATTCAATAAAAATTCGATTTATAATATACAAAACCTCAGTTACAGCAAACTTTGATTGGATCGAGCCTTAAACAACTTGTTGCCACAACCTACGTACTTCACAAAGAAACTACAACCAAACAGCAGCCCTTCAACTGACAATTCACAACAGTCCCAAAATCCATCCTTTGGCCTGCATGAATTCCCCACAACATCCAAAACCTGCGGCAGTACTTCGTCTAAAAAACTTGTACGATAGACTCCCTTACACGTCCTTCACAGCTCGCCTTACATCGAGTTCATCTCATGAGCTTGGTTCATCTTGCCTTCTTCGCACGACTTTTGTGCTTCTGCGATCATCCTCTTTGCTTGGTTGGTCTTGTTCGTTATATGTCTCAACACGTCTTACCTTCATTTTATTTATACGTGACATGCCTCTCCACGAACCGTCGTGACTCTTCAAACGATCATTCAAGTCGACCTTTGCCCATTTGCCAAACTCATTCCCTGCCTTGTCATTCTATCGACTCAGTCAGGCGTCATCACCTTCGTGCGAGTAGGCGTCGTCCACGCCCTCGGTCATTCCATCATGCAAGAGCCCTCTTTCAGTTGTGCGAGCACCTACATTCAGGCGAGCACCCATGTCTTTGGCTAGGTGCCTCTGTGCACTCGACCACTTCATTCCACCATCGTGCGCTCTCCAGCACATTCCACTATCATTGCATGACTTCTTCAGTGGGGCACATTGCCTTCGTGTGACCACCTCTTGACTTCAGCTTTTCACCACTTCTTCACCAAGTCATTCCACCAATTCGACTCAGGTGCATTCTTCGTGCACGCTCAAGCCCGAGGACTTAACACCTACCTTAATAGAGGTGGCTAATGGTCAACCCTATTAGGCACTTCCAACCCTTAAGGGGAAGTGAGAATGCCAAGGTCAACCCCTCAATCAATAGGTGCTAGTGTAAATATGTGATAATTAAGGGGGCAAGGCTTCATGGCCAGGTGAGAGTCAAGGGCACCAGCTGATGGGGAGTCCACATCGTGTGTATGAATGTAAGGAGGGAGCAATCATGGAGGCATGAGTTACCCTACTCGGCCTGCTTTTTCCACCCCTCTAGTGTTCCTTTTACTTCATGATAATGCTTTGTATTACGGTGCATAGCTCAAGGGTTAGAGCTTTCTCTTTATGATTTAGCATTTTATAGTACCCCTTAAGATGAGACAACTCATCGCTCATCAAGGTTGGAACATGCAAGGGTTCCTTTTGATGTAATGGAGCATCATGTGCTCAAGAATTGGGTGATGGCCAAATGAGGAGGGTTGAGCTAATGCTAGGCTTTTTCCCACGTGCTAACTTATGTCTGGACATCTTTTGCATTTTGGTTTTCTTCCTTTTCTTTTATTGGGGCCATAATATGCTTTTTAATTCTTTTAGATACATCAACTTCCAAGGCAACACTTTTTGGCCCTACTCAAGGAGTGCCGACATGTGGGCACTGAATCCCAATGAACCAATGAAAATTTAGACTCGAAGAATGGAGGTGGTACATGGGGCTTGTAATGTGTCATGGAAAGTGTCAAGTATGGTGTAAAGGATAATGAACATGCTATCTCAATCCAGGTCTTCCAACTAGGTGTTAAATTTCTCTGTGTATTCCCTTCATCCATCCCTACTCGATTTTCCTCACATTCAACGCTACCTGAATCTTCCTTCTCCATCTGCTTGATGCGCTCCTCCTTGCTGCGTGGACCTCTTCTCTTTTCAGCTTGCCTTTCCCATCGAATCTGTGTATCCTTTCTCTCTGTCGCCATTGAAACCCTGCCCACGCTGCCTCTTTTTCTTCCGCTGTCGCTGTCCCAGCTTCACTATGTGTATCCCTCACCTACGTGCTACCTTGCAGCTATCCAAAACACACATGTATTCTCGCTGCGCCTGGCCCATTGTTTTCACCTTGTCCATTCCCTCACAACGCAACTCAATGCTCTCTATCGGTTTGCGTCCCCATTTGCTGCTACCCGTAGTTGCTACTTCCTCATGCGTCCACTGGCATTCCTCGCTCATAGCTGCAAAAAATTCTGCGCTATCCCTCATCCGGCTCCCCACAAACCACGCTTTTCCATATTCGCTGCCACCTGCAACAGCTCTCCCGTTTGTCTATACGCAGCCTTCTCCTGTCTACCTAGAGTCTCCACGCCATCCCTTCCTCATCCACGCAGCTCCAACGCTGCCATAACCCGTGATTCTATCTCCCCTGCTCCCCACGCACGCAAGCCTGCAAACACACAGCCATAAACACTTCGATTTTTTAATTTTTGTATGCATTTAGTTATAGGCGTATGTATTTAGGGTTAAGATATGGTCGGTCTTCTCATTTTAATTAGTTCCTTTTAATAAATTTTAGTTTAGATATTTTGTTTATTTATTTTTGGTTTTAGGTTAGGCTATATTAAGATTTTTCGACTTTTTTTTATTTTTGTTTAGATTTTGATTATTGTTTTATTTTATTTTTAAATCATAAAATATAAAAAGGGGCATAAAAAAGCTTCTTTTTTAGGTTTTAGATTTAAGTTTTTTTTAGAATTTAGATTTTATAATTTTTCTTTTTATGTATATATGATAAGGTGTTAGCTTTAGATTTAGATTTTTGTCTTTTTTAACTTTAAAAAAAAATCATTAACCAAAAAAAATAATAATAATAATATTTTTTAATTTTTTCAAAATTAAAAATCTAGAAGTTAGACTTTTATTTGTTTTATTTAGATTTAGATTTATTTTTATATATAAAAATAAAAAATAAAAAAAAAATAAATAAATAAATAAATATATATATATATATAAAGAAAAAGAAACAAAAAAAAAAATTGAAAAAATACTAATTAAAAATTGGAAATTCCTTTAAAGTCTTTTTTCTGTTGTGGTATAGTTAAATGTGCTTAAATGTTTATATCTGGAGATTAACTATTTGAAACTGGTTAGCATTTAAATTTTGTGGTTGCTTAAAGTATTTGATCTTTTGAAGTTTAATTGCTAAAGCTCTGTGCATCTATTGAACATCTTGTATCTGGTGAAATCAATCATTGCTTGGATTATATAATGCTCGTTACATGTTGGAAATTTTGTAAATATTTTCAAGCAATCATTAAATTACTTCATAAGCAACAGCAGTTGATTAATTACTTGGTTTTCATTAACTCCCAACCCAACTGGTTCCCAGTTGGTCTTCCTTTTTCCCATAGGCTCTACCCCCCTTAGCCTACTTCAGGGAGACGACTTAAATGGAGGGATTGGGGATCAGGGTGACAGCCCTTGGTCTAAGCGTTGTCGCGTTGCCCAGACAATTTATGTGACAACAGTCCCAAAAGACTCTAATAGTGAGCCAATGCCCAATTCACCCCCCTCACGCTTAGCTATCAAATTCATAGGCCTCATCGCTCGATATCTCTCTCTAGACAGGTTTTTGAGTTAAGTTGCCCACCTTTCTAGTAATTATCTAGTTCCTGAAGTAGTAGGGAGGGTGGCGTTGGTCATAGAGCTCTAACCTTGCATTACACACCTAGTTCCCTGGGTTGATGGTTAGCAAGTAAGCCTAATGGTACCTAGAGAGGCTGAAAGCTTTAGTCCATCTTAGTCCCACCCAGATAGATTGCCCTGGTTAGGAATCTAGTTTGTGGCACCATAAGTGCCCAAAATCTTCATGGTTCATGTGTTTTGAGATCTTCCATGTACTTGTGTAAGTGTGAATACCTCCCTAGTTAAGATGGAGTGTTGAAGAATGTAACTAGGTTCGGTCAATTGCATTTGAGTCACAATGTATTTATCAAAAGAATGAAAAAGTTTTTTTTTTTTTTTTTTTATTATTATTAAGACTTATTAAAGCATAGGTTTCATGCTTGGGTAATCATGTTTTAAGTCAAAGTCCCCATTGAGGACTTCTAGGATTTATTCTGAGTCATTAGAGTTATTGTCCATTAAAAGAGACCCTTCTTGGGCTTTTGAATCATGTAAAAAGATTTATTATTGAGTCAAATAAGTCATTTGTCACCTCCACACCAAGTCGACCTCAAGGAGATCAAGTCGGCCTCAAATAGGGTAATTCGACCTCACCAAAAGGGTATATATACAAGCAGTTCAAATTCATTTGGAACACTCACTCACACAAGTTCGATATCCAAGAAGAAGAGCAAAAAAAGTGCGAAATTCCAAGAGGAGAAGGAGAATTGCTGGAAAGGACAAGATCGAAGTTTTCAGGTCATCTCTCTCTCACACGTGTGGATTTTCTGGTCTACCACTAGAAGGTCAAAGTTGTTGCTAGGCTAATTATTGGGTTGAAGTTGTTGTTGGGCTAACTGTTAGGTCGAAGTTGTTGCTAGGCTAACTATTGGGTCAAAGTTGTTGTTGGGCTAAATGTTGGGTCGAAGTTGTTGTTGGGCTACTGCTCGGTCGAAGTTCTACTAGATCAAAGTTTGTTGCTTCTACAAGATGTTGCTGCTAGGTCGAAGTTATTGTTGAAAGGGTTATCATCTACAGAAGGAAGAAAGGTTTGACTTGGTGTGGAGAAAGTTTGTGTCTAGGTCAAGAGTCTTGGATCATCTCGTGAAATTATTAAGGAAGATTTGTTGACTGGGTTTTCCCCTAGATTGGGGTTTTGCCCTGGCTGTCCGCCTACATCTGTGTGTCTGTGATCTTTTTGTTATTGTTTTGGTAATTACTTGATGAACTAAAAGATAAAAGAGGAACATAAGAAAACCATAAGAATTATGACAAGTAATTATCTATATAAAGAAAATCTTTATGCCTTTCTAATTTTCTAAAAGATAGATCAATCTTCCAGATCACCCTTTTATCCATACTAAATTCCCAAAACAAACAACTTAACAAGTATAAGCACCCGATTGGAAAGTGATCATGGTACCTTTTGAATAGTAGCCCACCTTGTCGAATGGTGAGAGCAATATGGTTTATGCAAATGGTGATGGCACATGACATATCATCATCAAATGGTGGTTGTCAAGGGCTACTCACTGGCTGGTTGTCTAGTTGTGGTTGTCAAATGTAGGAGAAAAGTTTTCTCCTATGGGGTTACCCATTTTGGTGGGTAACATCTATGTCAAGGCACACATTCTCAAAGCATTGGATAGATAAGCTCTAAACGAATCTAGTGTATATCACCTCCCACCTGTCAAACTGCCTCCCATAATCAAAGGAGCAACCAAAGACTCATTCAGAATTTCCTTCTTTCAACCTCAGATGCTAGTAGTATTCCTTGTTCATACATTCCCCCACTGATTATGCAATCAAGCTCCCTTATGGTCCCAAAAGACTCCAACAGTGAGGCAATGCCCAATTCACCCCCCTCATGCTTAGCTATCAAACTCAAGAGACCTTAACATCATAGGCTTCATCGCTCGATATCTCTCTCTCTCTCGACAGGTTTTTGAGTTAAGTTGCCCACCTTTCTAGTCTTGGACAAACTCACTTAGTATTTTGTACCACCATAACTTTGTCACAGTTTTATACATATGCTCTGATGTTACACTTACATAGGTATTTTTCTTTGTATTATTTTCAGTATTTGCTAGGAATTGCGCTGGCATTCCCACATTGTATTCATACTTTTATTTTGTACCACCATAACTTTGTCACAGTTTTATACATATGCTCTAATGTTACACTTATGTAGGTTTTTTTCTTTGTATTATTTTCGGCATTTTCTAGGAATTGCGCTGGCATTCCCACATTGTATTCATACTAGTTGTACTCTTCAGTCCCATTGACCTACTTTTGTGGTCACTTGTTGGACATTAATAAATTATCTTATCTCATCTTGAATCACTTTCTCAGACATAGGAACTTGCAAGAACTCAAAGAACAATGTATATGGGGAAAAATATAGCTCAACGAGTCTTCGGGAATTTCTTACTACAATCCTCTTGAATAATGAAGAGATAAAACTCCAGCCATCCCTCTATTGTATGAATTACTATGCTAATTGTTTCAATGTTTACTCTAAAGCTGTGACTCTCAACTTGTGAACTTATTTCATTAAAATTCAGATAGCAAAAGACCGTGGATAGGAAATATGAACCATGATTTAATAAATTGATCTAAAGGATTTCTTACTCAACAAAGCTAATTTGTTAAGGAATCTGATTCTCTTTTCAGTCACCCGTTTGTCCTCTCAAATTTTATTTACTGTTTTGACAGATTTCAAGTTTTTATGACAAGACCTTAACCCAATTCCATGGATCAGAAACTTTTGCTTGGCAAATTTGCTGTCTCACAATACGTGATTTCATTCTCCCCCTGAGAAAAAGGTTCCTATGACCTCTTAATAAATGTTTGACTTTTTAAAATTCCAACAATTGAAAGAGTCCATACGCTGCTAATAGATGCCTCTCAGTCATATTCTCATTGGTTGAAATTCTTTAAAACAATCAATCCTGCATCTGAATCCCATCAAACTTGGCCAACTTATAATCCAGGGTTCTATGCCTGCCAGGGATTGAACCCAGATGAATTATGTGGTGACTGTCCAGCTCAACCACTAGACTACAGCCCAACAGATGTTGGTTAGTATCTTATCATGCACTGTAACAAATAGGAAACAAAGTACTATGGAGATGGATTTCATAAAACATAAATCTATGTGGACTTCCTCCTTTGTATATAGATTGCCCATCTTCTCTGATTCAAGATGCCAACACCATCGTTTGCAATATAATTACTCAAAGTTGCAAATTGTTTATTGGCTCTTCACAAGTGTACTGGAACAGAGAGAAATGTAACATATTAAGTTGGACATTAATGCAAACATGGAAACATTTTGCCAGGTCTTTTCATGCCAAGACAGCAATTAGTAATAATATATCACAACACACAATGCAGCTACCAAAATTCTCTCTTCAGAATCTAAAAAGCATTTGTTAAGATGGCTCGTAGCTAGAAGTTGCAAACAAGATTAGTAAAAAGTCCAATAACTCAAACAAGTCAAACAAAAATATATTCATTGGGCTTAAAATATAAGAGAAATAGTAACTCAAAAGAGAGTTACAATGTTTGACAAATGCAAAACTACCTTAAGTGCCTCTTGCTGAGGAGAGCTTGTCAAAACAGTATCTAGAAGTTCAATGCTGTTTCGAGCCACAGCAAACATCTCCTGCTTTTGTTCCTGTGATACGTTACTAACTTGAGGAACAAACACATTTTGATATGCTTGCTCTTGATCAAGGGTGGCGCTGGGATATCCAACTGGAATTCCTAATGGAGGACTTGGAAAAGGCAGTTCAGAAGTGAAAATTGGAGCCTCACTCTCATTGCCATGTCCAGGAAACCTTATCCCCCTTGATTTCAATCTCTGCAATGTACAATCATTTATTGTGAGTAACATGAAAAAAAAGACTGCCCCTGCTATCCCTCAAACTATACACAGATTTACCAATACCACAATGTTAATCTACCATATCCCTGTCACTTTGCTTGATTTTGAATAAAGAAAATGTCTGTGAAGAACAATTTACAAATAACAGTAACTCCTATCATATAAAATGGAAGACATATTTCTATATACGCATGGTATATATATAGTCACAACTTTCATACAACACAGTCAGTGCACAGGTCCTCATATATGGAAAAATAACGTATAAAATGTGCATTTTAAAGACGCAAAAAAATACAGAATAAGTTAGTTAAAAATTACTTAACATCCTGATGAAAGTTTGTAACAAGATTGTAATATTTGGCAATCCAAAAGCATAACGACCAAATATTTTACATAGTATCAGGTCTGGCAATTGTCTACAAAAGTCCAAAATAGGATCAAAATTCTAAGAACGTTGTGATTGATGATAGAAGCAAAAACTTAATAGTACAAACTAGCTAAAGATTCTCCATTTAAAGTTTCTTATTTAACAATGTCTATCAGAATAATACTTTACAAGTTGTTTGTTTAACTCCTTGCTGTATTAACTCACTTCTAGCTGAATTGTTCCTCCACAAGCAATTTCTTCTACCCATTAAAAAGATAATTAATCGTCATTAACAGCTTTCACCCATATCCATTATAAGTGGTATTATGGTGTTCACAAAAAATAAAACACTTCCATGGCAATTATGTTCAACCAGAGTGGATATACCCAGCTATTGAACAAGATATAAAATTTAAATATCTCACTCTAGCCATCTATGTATAGCCTTACCTTTCCTTTTAGCATACTCCAATGTACTTAAGAATCATTGAATGGGAGTAATTTCTAAACATGTTTATATTTCCCTAAAAGCTTACCTATCCCTAGAAAAGTGACGACTCAACGAGCAGTGAAAAGAATTAGATCTAAAATATTTGACAGGACATGAATTTTAAAAGTACAGCAAAGATTATCAAAATCATTATTTTTATGCCAAATTTAAAATATGGAATTAAGATTATCTACAGATACAAGTTGGCCTCAATGAATTGTCACCTCTAAGCTCATGCAACTTATGTACTCATAGGACCAAGCAGGTGACTCATATTGGTCAACAAATGCTTAGCTCTGTCGTACGACAATTCCTCTTCTCCGTTAAATTGTTTGCTTTAATTTCCTCCCTTTGATCAGATTTTGGTTGATGCTTGTGAACTCTTGCCCTTTTCAGATTATGACTTTTCCTTTCTCCTTGTCTTCTTTGTCTAGCCTCCCCACATGCTTGACTTTGACTTCTTGGCAAGTCCTAGCTCCTTTGCTTTGCTTGATCCCTACCTTTGGCACAATGGCAAAATATAGCATACAGAATTTACCTTATACAATTCCTATGTATTACCCACTCTAAGATGAAATAGATTCCCGGCAACTTGATTATCAAAGCTAATTTTCTCCTATCCATATTGTCTTGGTCTAACTCCACCTTACTTTAGATACTAATTATTAGACTAATGCATACATCACCCTCAATTTGGCTTCATTAAGCCGCCCTCAATCTTTAATCATCAAATTTGACTTTTAAGCCCCTCTAAACCCTGATAACTAAACCCTCTGAGCGGTAACAATCTCAAAAGAATCATTTTATACGTACAGGGCCCTTAGAAGTGCATATTACACCCTTTTGATCGATGGCATTACTCACCAAGTGATTTTTGAGAATGTTAAGAGGCAGTATAAAGAACTTAAGAACAATAAAGGTGTAAATATTGTGGCTCTATTAGTTGGAAACAAATCTGACTTACAGCAACTAAGAGCTGTTTTTGTTGAGGATGGTAACCATTTGCCAAGAGAGCCAGCCTCTACTTCATGGAAACGTCTAAATTGGACTTTATTGACCACTGAAGTGGCACCTGATGATTATATGAAGACTCCACGCCCAAGGATGATCCAGAAGACAATTGTACCATCATATTTCATTAGTCAACAGAATTTTTTAACTCTACTCCTATCTTCTCATCATCTTTCTTGTACCCAGATTCCACACCCTACGGGGAATTGTAATAAGTAATACTAGTAATGATGAGTTTTTGAGTCTGTAACAGGCCCAAGATGTTGGGATTCGATCAGCAAACAAGTACACCTTGGAGTGTTTTTTATCTAGTTAATTATCACTTCTTTTTCAAAGGCAGATAATTTTCTAAGTTTTTTCACTCACTTTTTACCCCAAATCCGGGGTGACGGTTTGAAAGTTGAACCCCTAACACATCTTAGTGTCTAGAGTCAATGTATATTACCATACTAGATCACACAAAAAATTTCGTGAAATTTGGTTAGGCCTAGGTAGTCATTTTTTAATTTTTTAGATTTTCCGCACTGTGGAAATTGCTAATAAAATTGTATTTGTAATGTAATAAGTGATGTTTAGAGAAGTTGTATGGGGTATATGAGTAATGAAATTTGCACCTCTCACCCTCAACTTTTTACTATGACACACTTTGATGGGTTAATAATGTGATTTGAACCATCAAAACCCACTTTTCCTAAGTTTAGTGGGAAACCTGGCAACTAATTAAGCCAAAAATTAAATAAATGGAGAAAAATAAATATCCACACATGCTAAATGTTGTGGGAATGAAGTGGAAAATTAGGGGGCAGTTAAAGTGAAGTCCCAAGGTGATAAGGACTCCTAAAATCAACGAAATGACATGTGCTCAAATAAAATCGAATTTTTGGCATTAAAGGAAAAAGTTGCTTGCTAGGAAATTCAAATTTGTGAAATTAATGCACATTTGGGAGGATTTGGGAGAATATTTGGTAGAGGTTTTTGTGGCGAAATTGTCCCCACATGAGTTAACACCCATATACACTTGTTATTCTATCATAAAATTCGAATTTGGTACATAAGGGAAGAAGAAAATGATGTCCACTTGCCAGAATTCGAATTTTACACTTCGCATTGGAGCTCCATTCAACATATTCAAATTTCTCTTTAGGATTGTCACCTCATGCCACTTATTTAATCACTTCTACATTGGGATTGACTCCAATGCCATTTGTCATTGTCATTCTTCATTATGACTTGCTTCAACTCTCTATATAATAGAGCCATGGGCTCTCATATTGTATCATGTAATATGAGCTATTGTGCTTGAGGAGACTCTGCAGGATTGTACTCACTACTTGCAATATAATACAACAGTCTTGGGGGTAAAGCGTGATTGTGTTCTCCTTGCATGTGTGGTAAATTCTTGACTTGTTGTTATGCTTCTATTTATTTCCTCGTATCATTATTTTTTTCATGCTTGTTTCAAGTTATGTTAATATGCAACTATCTCATATTACCATAAGAATTAATTATTTGCTTTAGGAAAAGAAATCTTCTAGTGGATAATAGATGTATCTCTAGGAATTCTTTCCACTGCACTTATTTAATCTCATGTTGATTTAATGATTTGTGGTGAAGTTTTGTAGATGAATCATTATTTGATCAATATTTTCAAGCGTGAGGGGAAATTCTCAGAGAAATCAACCCATTCTTGAAAAATATTCAAGGAAAACCCGCATGTTTTGAATTCCAAAGTCTCGTCTACATCTTATTTGTGTCTTGCAATGATTCTTTCAAGTTTCTTAAAGCGTTTATTTCTTGCATCAAAATATCAAACTTGGAAAAAATATTTTTTACGTATTGTACTTCATTTATCAATATCTGGCTATTTCAAAGAGCTAAGTCATGGCTAGTCAAAGAAGAGAGTTTGCTCATACTCTTTGGACTAGCCTCTTGTAGATTATTTTGTAACATACTTTGTAGTTATCTTGAGTTAACATTTGTTGTTGTAGAATTTTTTTTAACTTGTTCTCTTACAGCTACTTGTGGGATTCATCATCAGAAAATTACTTACAAGTTTGCATGCAAGACCTTGGGACTCAGATTTAATGATTACTTCCACCTTTAGGCCAGATTCATCTTGGATAAGGTCATGTCCTTCTTGAGAAAGGCCAAGTTCATTTTGGCCATCTCTCGCTCTCTCTTGGTCGTGGCCATAAATAAAGGAGGCTTAAATTCTCCTCTTCTTCTTTGGAAAATCTGCATTTTATTGAGCCTTTGTAAGTCTCAAATTGCATAAATCTTCAGCGAGGAAAAGTCTATAGTATGATTCCAATTTGGATTTAAGAGAAGACTTCAATGTCTTTTCCTTCTTGTAACAACTAATAAAATTTCTGATTTTGGGAACATGGCTTTTACCTATTGGTATCCTTATCTCTCCACCTTTTGGAGAGGCTTGGCGGTCTGACTTTGTTGGTTTATTTCATTTTGCATGCATATCATCTAATTGAGAAATTAAAACAACATGCATCACACTCATTTTGCATGCATTTTATTTTAACTTACTACATGTTTTTAATCCATAACAAGTTCAAATCTTTTGCATGCAAGCTGTTTTTACTTGATCTTATTTGGCTTGAACATAGTTCCAAGTTTACTTATGCTTTACCATTAAGTACATTTTACATGCATCAAGTATCTGGACAAATTTTCTCCAAAAAGTAACATTTTATTTCATGTCAAGCAAATACATTTCAAGTAGAAGTTAATCCTCATTGTTTAGTTAATTATTTACATGTCCCAAGTATCACTAAAACTTTCCTCCAACTTAAGTTGGTTGAATAGACTTTTAGAGACCCTATACCTCGATTGACTCATCATTGTGAGATCCAAATATTTGGGCGAGGATGAGATCTGAAGACTAGAGTTCAATTGTAACTTTGTCTTAACACTAATCAAATAAAATAAACCAAGAAAAACATTCCATCACATTTGCTTTGGTTTAAAGTCTCACGTGCAAATCTTATTTCAAGAGGCACTTTGGATACAAGCATTGTAATCTCATTTAATTTTGCAACAAGTTTACTTTTCTTGTACTTAGAAATTGACTCATCTTTTGGTTTAATTGCTTACTGTCATGAATGGTTGATTTCACTTTCAAGTACTATTATTTTGGCTTGCAAACTTAATTGCATGTTGTCATCTTGGTCTAACATTTTAGTTATTTTTGTATCCTTTTGGGCAAGATAGTTTCCATGCTTTGATTTGTAGACTTATTCATCTTGAAAGCATTTATAATATCTTGTGCTAACAATTTATTGTTTCGCTTTTCAGAGTTATTTTTGGCTTTCCATTTGAAAGCATTTCACTTCATTTTAACCAAAATACAATTTCATTTCTTAAAGAGCAATACTTTGAAGGCATTGGTTGTTTATGTATTTCATGCTTATCTTATGTATTTATGGTTATTGCTCATATTAGTTTTGCTTATAAATCTTAAAGAAATAATCTATTTGCTCTAACAATTCTTCTAGAAACTCACATCTTTTTAACTTAACTTTTCATTAGGGACCACCCCCCTTAGCTAACCTAGGAGATAGCTTAAACAGAGAGAGAGGGGATTTAGTGTGACAACCCCTTCTCTGAGTTCCCTGCCACCAACCACACCTTGTGGAGTTGAAGGCTTTTCTCACTGACTTGTAGGTAGGTGTAGGAGACAGGGTCAACAGACTCAACAGAATTGGAGAACTCATTCACGTGCTAACACGAATTTACAGAATACTGAGGAGGTTGGATGTTGTTGGTGAAGAGCCAACAACACTACTATGATGCAGTTGCATCAAGGTCGATAAAATGGAGGCACTGAATTTATTAATGTTCAGTTATATTTTATCTCAAATTAATTACATACTTTAGTGAAAACAGAACAAACCCATGGTTTAAACTTTAGCCCCAAGGGGAACCTCTGTTGGTTCGACCCTTTCCACTGATGCATAATGCCCAAGGAGGTTGAGGAACTCATTCCCACTAAGTCCTTTGGGTTGACCAGCTGCTATTGTGACTGGCAGATACTTTAGTGAAGACAGAACAAAACCATGGTTTAGCCCCAAGGGATACCTCTGTTGGTTCAACCCTTTCCATTGATGCAACATGCCCAAGGAGGTTGAGGAACCCATTCCCACCAAGTCCTTTAGGTTGACCAACTGCTATTGTGATTGGCAGATACTTTAGTGAAGAAAGAACAAAACCATGATTTAGCCCCAAGTGGTACCTCTGTTGGTTCAACCTTTTCCACTGATGCATAATGCCCAAGGAGGTTGAGGAACCCATTCCCACTGAGTCCTTTGGGTTGACCAGCTGCTATTGTGACTGGCAGTAATACTGCCTTCCATCTAGAGAACCAGGGAAGAGGAGAGAAATACGTGGGGGCATTGGCGAGGTACCAGCCTTCTCATTCTGAACACTTAATACACAGGAGGGTGAAGGGAATTTATTTCTCCAGACAACCAAACCAAAAAAAAGGAGCTTCAGCTTCTAATGTTTTGAACTAGTAACATTAGCAATGTAGCAGTTATCCAGCAGTTTGGTCACAGCTACTGCAAACAGAATCTCATAACTAGAACATGAGAAAATAAAATCCGAAGAAAAAGGAGATGAGTTTGAGGTTGGCCAACAAGGGCATGAAGAGAAAATACATCCATGTAAATCAAAAAGCCTGGAAATAGTGAGAAGTAGAAGTCAAAAAACAATTTTCAGTTGCATTGGACAAAATCAACGGGAGCACACTCATTAAGTATGACAATTATGGAAAAGAGTGGATGAGGTGAAGAATCCATGTGAACTGCCATGGCATCTGGATAGTGTTAAGTAAACTAGGGCTTCTCCCTAAGATCTGAGCCTTCCGAGGCAATGGTGTTGGGAGGCCTTGGAATCTGTATGCTAGGGCGACAAAGAGTTGTTGCGGTGCAACTGGCAAATCAGGAGGTTATATTACTCTTTGTTATTGGAGGAGGGGGTCAAGATTCTTCATGACAGTTTGGCTAGTTCTGGACCCACTGTCAGCAGGGTAGTCCAGGTTTCCAACTGATCTGGCAAGGAAGGAGGTTTTGGGTGAATGGCGTATGAGGACTTGGTAGATTTTGATTCAGTAAGCCCTATTTCTACCTCCGTTTTTTGTAAATTTTACTAAGTTCAATGCTTCAAGGAAAGGTAGGGGTCAATACCCTGGCGAAATGGATTGCCATTTTGACCCCCTAGTGACCTTATCCCTGGCAGAGTATTGGCCTTTTGGTTCGGGTTCGGAAGCTGAGTTCTTTGGCCCACTTTTGTGAGTTATCTCCACAAGAGCGAGAACACGAAACCACAGTGGGCTTGTGGGATTTTACTCCAGTTTCTTCTCCACCATCAACCAGATACATACATTTTACAATGGATATCGCTTTGGCTGCTCCCTTGGGTTAGGGCTCCCACCATCTTCCGGTAGCAGCTTTCTTATTGAAAATGATGGTTTGTCGGGGTTTTTCCCTCTGTCATCCGCCAAATCTGGTGTCCTCTTGTCTTGGCTTGTCTTCTACATTTTGTTTCATGTTCTATCTACTTTTACTGTCAATGTGATTAATGGTTAATGTGTTTGCTATTGGAAAACTAAATTGAAATTGTCATTGGGCTGCTAAAGGAACATTGAAGTAATTGTGCTAAGCATAGAACATACGATTGTTATCTAAAATTGACACATAATCTCTTCAAAGTAGATGAAGGAGTTAATATTGCAGAGTTCATTAGGGTTGGTCAGTTTTTCCACATTTTGTGGAAAAAGATGAAAATAGAGCCTTAATGGAGGAATTTTTTGAGGATGAACTAAAGACAGTGCTCTCTAGCTTTCAGAAGGATAAGAATCCAAGGGTGGGATGGATGGGGGGTGGAATTTTTCCTGGGCCTTTTTGAGGTGATTGGAAATGACTTTCTAAAGGTGGTCAATGAATACAGGATAAATGGCAACATGTCGGCTTTTAATTCAACCTTCATAACACTTATTCCAAAAGTGGATAAACCCCAATATTTTGAGATTTTTTGCCCTATCTCTCATGTAATTGTATATACAATGTGATAGCCAAAGTAATAGGGAGGAGGATTAAGCCAATCTTGTCAAAATCAATATCAAGAGCAGTTTAGGTTTTTGGAAGGTAGGAAGATTCATGAAGCTATGGAGTAGCTCAAGAAGGTCTGCACAGTATTAAAATTCATAAATTAAAAGGGGTCGTGTTAAAAATTTATTGTAGGAATTTACAGGGTAAGTTCCTCAGATAGAACACCAAAGGACACCGCTCACAAACAGATCACAGATTAATACACCAGTACTTTTGACGTGGTTAAAACCCTCAAAGAGGGAAACAGTCCACGGCCTGAGCCAACGCGGCCACTTCAGGCAATTTATTAATAAAAGAATGAAAATCGACATAAGCTTCTCTCATGAACGGTTAACCTACAAATGACCCTCCATGCTCTTTAAATAGAGATCATGGACCAATCGGGTGTTAAGCCACGGATCAAGTGTCGATAATAAGAATGAACCATCGGATCACTACATATCGTGACCGTCGGATTGTAAGTTACAAAATGTACATAGTAAAGAAACACACTTTACCTAACTCTATACTAGACCAAGTTATACTTAACTATTTCCTATGTGTCGGAATATCCTAACATCCCCCCTTAAGAACAACTTGGGATAGGATTGAAGGATTTACAAATATGACACAATAGGAGAAGGAAGGAGGCACTAGAGCCTATCCCCCCTTAGTGACAACTTCCTGAACTCCAACCATAAATCGAAGTTTAGTGAACTTCGCCTCTGTGAGAGCCTTTGTAAAGATGTCTGCAACTTGATCATCTGTTGAACAATATTGCACTTCAAGAACATGGTCGTGGATGAGCTTTCTGATGAAGTGCATGTGCAGTTCAATGTGTTTGCTGCGCTGATGTTGGACTGGATCTTTGCATAGTTGAATGGCACTTTGATTATCACACCAAAGTGTAGTCAAATGCTGCTGCTGAAAGCCAAACTCTGACAGGATCTGACGAAGCCACAAGGCTTCCTTACTAGCTTCTACGGCACCACGATACTCTGCTTCTGCTGAAGAAAGAGAAATGGCACCTTGTTTCTTGCAAGCCCATGTAATAGGTCCTGAACCAAGAGTGAACACATAACCTACAGTAGACTTCCGATCATCAGGGTCACCAGCCCAATCAGAATCAGTGAAACCAACCAATAGAGGAGATGCTTCGACACTGTAATGAATCCCAAACTGAACTGTACCTCGAACATAACGAAGTATTCTTTTAGCTACTTTCCAATGACTTTCACATGGGTTTTGCATAAACCGAGCAACAAGGCCAACAACAAAGGAAAGGTCAGGACGAGTATGGGTTAGATACAAAAGTTTTCCTACAAGTTGACGATATAAGGTAGCATCAACTTCAGGAGAAGTACAAGTGACTGAAAGTTTGACTCCAGACTGAAAGGGAGAAGGGGCTCGCTTACAGCCTTCCATGTGAAAATGGTGTAGAATATCACAAGCATACTTGGACTAGGAAAGGGAAATACCTTCCTTGAATTGCAAGACTTGAAGACCAAGAAAATAATGTAAGTATCCTAAGTCTGTCATTTCAAACTTCCTTTTAAGGCTAGTCTTCACATGGTTTATAAGGTTGGGATCACTACCAGTCAGGATAAGATCATCAACATAAAGAACAAGAATGATAAGAGACTTGCCCACCTTCTTGGTGTAGACAGTATTGTCAAAATGACACCTAGAAAACCCATTTTCTAAAAGAAAGTTATCCATTTTGGCATACCAAGCTCGAGGAGCTTGCTTGAGACCATAAAGGGATTTCTTAAGCCGACATACAAGGTTGGAGTCTGTTTGTATAAAGCCAATAGGTTGTTCCATATAGATTTCTTCATGCAAGTCCCCATGCAAGAAGTCGGATTTAACATCCATCTGATGGACTTCCCATTTGAAAGAGGCAGCAAGGGAAAGAACAAGGCGGATAGAGTTCATTTTGGCAACAGGGGAGAAGGTTTCAGTGTAGTCAATGCCTTCAACTTGTGAAAAACCCTTAGCAACAAGACGAGCTTTATGTTTATCAACTTTCCCATCTAGTCCACACTTGGTTCTGTAAACCCATTTGCATCTAACAAGTTTTCGTCCCTTTGGTAGAGGAACAAGATCTCATGTATCATTTGCCAATAATGAATGAGATTCTTCATTCATAGCTGCTTCCCAATCTGGATGGCCTGAAGCTTCTGCAAAGGTGTCAGGATCATAATTCGCTGAAGCTTGAGCCAATAAATAAGAGGCTCTATCAAACTGAGAACGTGTACGTCGCTGATCTGTAGGATCACCGGCAAGATCACCTGCTGCATCCCGAGTAGCACGGACCCATTTTGGAAGCTGAGAAGCTGAAGGAGGATCCTGAGAAGGTGGGGGAGGATTTTCATCCTCGCTTTCATCATCTAAAGAAGAAATATTTTCAAAAGTAGAAGAGATAGGGAGAGGTGGCACATCCGCCGAACTAGGCTCGTAGGCCGATATATTTTCAGCAAACTTTACATCTCTTCTAATGATAACATTTTTGGACTTAAGTGGAATAAGTCTATATCCTTTGACATCTTCAAAATATCCAACAAAAATACATTTTTCACTCTTAGGTTCTAAAGCTTTATGTTTCTCATCTGGAATATGGGCCCATGCTTCACTTCCAAAAACACGAAAGTGACTTACATCTAGTTTGATTGAGCTCCATGCTTCTTCCGGAGTGATATTCTTTAAAACCCTAGTAGGAGTGCGATTTATTATGTAATTTGCACAGTTAATTGCTTCTGCCCAATAATTAAGACTAAGTCCTTTAGATTAAAGCATACAATTAGCCATTTCCTTTAAGGTGCGATTCTTCCTTTCAGCTACACCATTTTGTTGTGGAGTATATGGAACAGTATGTTGCATTTGAATTCCATTCTCAGTGCAAAAGTTGATGAATTTGTTGTTAACATATTCTCCGCCATTATTAGATCTTAGCTTAAGAATTTGATGTCCAGATTGCTTTTCAACAAAGGCCTTAAAGGCCACGAACATGTTAAATACTTCACTCTTGAGTTTTAAGAAGTATACCAAAGTGCGTTTGAAGAAATCATCAATGAAAGTTAAGAAATACTTGTAGCCAGAGAATGAAACAACTAGAAGTGGACCACATAAATCACTATGCACGAGCTGTAAAGGGGCTGAGGCGTGCCAAGAGGCACGTTTTTCAAAACTGTCCCGATGATGTTTTCCGAGTACACATCCGAAACAAACACCATCTCTGCAAGATACCATGGGAAGACCTGTCACCATATTTTCTTTACATAGATTCTGAAGAGTGCGATAGTTTAAGTGACCAAATCGCTCATGCCAAAGTTTGCTCACTTCATCATTATGAGCAACAAATACTGAGGGAAGATTTGATGACCCAAAGTTGTGAAACTTATACAACCTTGTAGAATCATCAGCAATGCCAGTAGCTAAAATCTGTCTAGGATCTCTTAGGTCCTTAATTACAACATCATAAGGTGAAAATTCAACAATTTTACCTTCACCTGAATGAGTTATCTGATATACAGATAAAAGGTTGCAGGATAAGGTTGGAACACATAATACATCATTAAACTGACCATTGTCTAGATGAACAGTTCCAGTCCCTACAACACTAAGAGATCTATCATCACCAACATATATATTTTTGGTGTTACAATCATTTAAAGAAGAAAACATGGCTTTGTTTTTGGCCATGTGATAAGAAGCTCCAGAATCAATGAGCCACTCATGAGAATGAGAAGAAGAAGATACATTTAGTGCATAGCCAGACCGAGATGCTTGACAACCACATGCAGAAAGTGTCATTCCTGAAGATGAAGTTGAAGTTGAAGAGTGCTCCAAATGGATGTTATGCTTCTTCATTGCTGCTTCCAAAGCTTCCATCTTCTTAAAGCATTTGGATTCTAAGTGGCCATCTCGATTACAAAAGTTGCAATGCCTATCAGTCTTCTTCCCTTTATTTTTATTTGTCTTATCATTTTGTTGAAATGATTTTTCATTTTGAGGCTGAGATTGCTTAGGACCCTTGTTTGGTTTAGGACCATTCCTTTTAAGATACAACTTCTTAGGATTCTTTGGATTTGGTTGCTGCTGGGCGGCTAACGCTTTCTTAGAAGAGTTTCCAAGATTAAGAAGACCAAGGTGTAAGAGTTTTTCTTGTTCTCTTATTAAAGAATCACAAAAAGAATCAAAAGAAGGGGACTTGTAGTCTTGTCCTTGAGAAATGAAGGCTTCTCTTATAGAATGGAAGGTGGAAACAAACACAGAGTAGGCTGGTCCCAACTTAGTAAGAATGGAATAGATAAGGTTACTATCTTCTTTCTTAACCTTAACACCTTCCAAGAGAAATCTAAGGGTCTTGAATTTGGACAAAAAATCTTCAATGCAAGAAAAATTATTGGGGTCCAATGTAAACAACTCATTTTCAAGTTGATGGGCTCTAAGTTCATTTTTTATTCCAAAAACTTTAGTAATCTGTTTCAACGCTTCATCAGGAGTATCAAGTTCTGCAATATGGAATCTAAGATCTGGAGAAGTAGACATCCCTATCAACCCACGTGCTTGATCTTGCCTACTTTCCCATTTAGCTGCCTTATCTTCATCTTTCGGTTTGGTTTCTTGGCCTGTGGCTATTCTGTAGAGACCTTTACTTCTAAATAAATCCACAATGTAGGACCACCATTGGAAGTAGTTGGTGCTGTCAAGAATAACTTGGCATGGACTTTCCATTTTAACAGAAATTGAAGCTATAGATGTTGAAACTAAGTGTTCCAATGGAAAGATCTCTAAAAATTAGGCTGTTTCAAAAAAAACGGTTCTGAAAACGGCTTCCGGATGAAGAAGTTATGGCTTTTTGAAGAAAATTTGATGAAGATGCCGACGAAGTGCAGGAATGTGCGGAAATGAAAAATCCGCCCCCACAAAAAAGAGACTTGAACTCAAGACCTCTACTCTCATAAATTAGCTTTGGACTAAGTGAGCTATACAAAAAGTTTGAGAGAGAGAGAAAGGGGGGGGGTTGAAGCTTTGGGTTGCGTGCTTGCTTTGAGAAAGCTCTTTTTCCCTACAAAACAAAAAACACAAAACCCAACACGGACATACAAAAAAAACGAACCTTGAGGCTCGAAGTTAGCTTTAGCCGGAAACTAAATATTTTCCTCAATGTTCCTGATTTTCTGAGATCACACTAAGGCGCAGTGGAAAAGAGCATACGCATGAGAAAAATCATTCCTTTCTGTTTCTGATTTGCCCAGATCGCACAGTCGCGGGGCAAAGAGCATACGCAGAAATGAAAGGTATAGATCCGGTAATAAATAAACTAAAACCGAAATAAACAGAGAGAAAATAATTGTAAAATGAAAATAAACACTGTATACCTCCAGATCTTAAAAATGACGCAGCTAGGGCTACCGGAAACATTTTCGTGTGAAACGAAAGGGGTTCCTCACTGGAACAGATGCTCCCAACACAACAAAGCAGTCCTCTCGGCCCGAAAGCAGTCAGAAACAGTAGATCTAGGAAACGGTATTCGGATGCAGTTCTACCGGCTTCAGATTTGGATCACCAACGAACACGGCCCTCAAATAGCTCTGATACCATGTAGGAATTTACAGGGTAAGTTCCTCAGATAGAACACCAAAGGACACCGCTCACAAACAGATCACAGATCAATACACCAGTACTTTTGACGTGGTTAAAACCCTCAAAGAGAGAAACAGTCCACGGCCTGAGCCAACGCGGCCACTTCAGGCAATTTATTAATAAAAAAATGAAAATTTACATAAACTTCTCTCATGAATGGTTAACATACAAATGAACCTCCATGCTCTTTAAATAGAGATCATGGACCAATCGGGTGTTAAGCCACGGATCAAGTGTCGATAATACCAACGAGAGAATGAACCGTCGGATCACTACATATCGTGACCGTCGGATTGTAAGTTACAAAATGTACATAGTAAAGAAACACACTTTACCTAACTCTATACTAGACCAAGTTATACTTAACTATTTCCTATGTGTCGGAATATCCTAACATTTATCTTTCCAAAACATATGACCAAGTGAGTTGGTTATAAATCAGATTGTTATTAACCCATGTGGGTTTTAGACCTGACTTCATCAATTGGATCATTAGTTGCCTTCTTTCGATTTCTTTTGCGGTGCTTATCAATGGTTTGACTTCACCTTTCTTCCATGCCAGCGAGATTTGAGACAAGGGTGCCCTTTATCTCCACTATTGTTCTTGTTAGTGGTGGAAGGACTAAGGTGAATGTTGGAAGATGCAAAATGCCAAGGTGAGTTTCAAGGAGCAGTAATAGCCCTTGCCCTTGCCATTATACATTTTTATTTATAGATGACATCCTCATTTTCTGTAATGGATCAGTAAGGGATGCTGATAAACTATTTGAAATTTTAGCACTGTTTGGGAAGGTTACTGGTATGGCTGGCAGAAAATCTTCAATCACATTTAAAAACCTGGAAGACTTGGAGGTACAACACCTAAGGGATGTCTTTATTTTTGAGACAACAAATCTGGACAAAGGGCTAAAATACCTGGGTTTCCATCTGAAACCAAATTCCTACAAAAAGGAGGATTGGCTCTAGCTAATTGCCATGCTGGAAAAGCAATTAAAAGGGTCGAGTTTCAGGCAGCCTTCAAGGGCAGGTAGGCTAGTTCTTGTAAAATCTGTATTAGAAGCAATCTCGATTTACTAGATGTCACTGGCCTGGATTCCAAAGGGCATTCTTGAAAAGGCTAGACGGATTTGCTTCAAGTTCCTCTGGGCTGGCAATCAAGAGAACTTTGTTCTTCCTTGGATCAAATGGAATCGTATTGTGGCTCCAAAACTGCTGGGAGGATGGGGCCTAAAGAACATTTTTAAATTCTCAAAAGCTTTGGCAGCAAAATGTGGATGGAGGCTGCTATCAACACATAGTCTCTGGTCTACTGTGGTCTACCAGAAATATATTGCACTGAATTCTATTGAGGAATGGATTATACAGACAAAAAAGTCTCAAGCTAATATTTCTGTTATTTGGAGAGCTGTTTTAAACTTTCAATTTAATTGATTCTAGTCTGGCCTGGAAAGTAGGAAATGGACATAAGGTTAGAATTGGAGCTGATCCATGGCCAGGAAGTGGTGACAGACACCGGCTGTCATAGCCTCTAATTGATTTTCTTCATGACAATGGGAACTCTAGACTGTCACATTTAAACAACCCAGCTCAATCTACAGTTTGGAGGCAAGGATGGAAAATGACAGACGTAATGGAGCTGGATGTAGGCCTTCATGAGGAATGGAACAGGTATTTGGAAGCATTGACAGAGTCTCATATAAGGCTTACAGACAAAGAGGATGAACTGGTTTGGTCACATTCTCCCTATGGGATCTACATGCCCAAACTTGGGTACATTCACCTAAATGTTGTAGAAAGGAATGTTGAATAGAAATGGTGGTGGAAAGTGGTTTGGAAATCAAAATATCCATCAAAGGCCCATATTTTTATGTGGTGTATTTTGGCCAAAAAAGTCCAAACCTAGGAGGTCATACTAAAGCACCATAAAATCAGACCCGGGTGGTGCTCACTATCCAAAAGGAGTGAAGAAACCACTGATCATTTGATCATGGAAAGTTCTTTTACTGCTCAGGTATGGAATACTTGTAGATCAGTTTTAGGACAGGCTTGTAACTGGACAGGCCAATCTATTGAGGAGACATAGAGGGACTGTACACAGAACATGGCAACTAAATCTTATTGAGCACTTCCTCTTATTATCTGTTGGGGTATTTGGTTGCCTAGGAATAAGGCTATTTTTCAGAATCTATCTTCCTCCCCCAATCGGATAGCAGCTGAGAGACTCTCAATTTTTGCTCACTTTGCACAGTCAAAAGACTCCAAAAACCCATGGTGCATAAGACTCAAAAAACCCACGGTGTATAGTAGCAGAGATTGTGTGTTGAATAGGGGGCTCTGGTTCATCACTGAGTACAGGGATGCTGAGCACTTCAGTTTTTACAACCGATCATATATGGATGATCAAGAACCTGCTGCAGCAATCTAATATCTCTCCTCCTTTTTGTTACTTCTGGTTCTAACTTTTTTGTGTTGGAAAAAATATTATCTCATAACTGGACAGTCCTATAATCTGTATAGTTTAGCTCTTAAGTTTGGGAACTCGTTCATTTTTGTATGTTACTGCTAAAATGTAAAATTAGGCCTAAAAGGGCAAAATGCGAACACTTTCAGCCAAGCTATGAATCTGGGAAGATTCAAGTGAATACACATTAATAGATATGTATATGCAAAATGTAATTTTGTTTTTTTCTATGAAATGAAATTACAGTTTTTTGCTGAGGAAAAAAAAGGCAGCACAAAGTCTGTAAGACATTCAGTTTTCGTTGATATAATTATTATGGCATTTACAGTGCATTGATTTCATCAAAACTATGTTCGTATCATCATTTTTTTATTGAGATTAATGTAGCTAGTTGCAATTTTTTTATTCCTGAATGTTTTTAACCATGCACTACTGAGTCAATTGCTCGTGGGTTTTGGCAGTAGGTGCGCATTTAATTACTAGGTCAAGATAAATAACTGGAAAGATATCGCCATTACATGTGGAGCCAATCTACTTCAGAAATGCTTCCTGATAATCAATTTCCCAAACTAAAATTTCTATATTCATATTCACCATTTTCATATCAGACATTTTCCCACCACAGAATGCAGGATGGACATCACAGGACCAGCCAACAGTGTAGTAATAAGAGGTCCCCGAGCCAGAGACATACTCCCTCAGTCCAGGGTACCGGCCTCCATGCTTCATCACATAGCCAGTCATTCCTTCTAAGTTTTTTGCACTCAGCCTTAAGTGGTAGGAGTGGTAGGGATCTCAAACCAGCTCTCACCTCTGGACTCCACCCAGGATTAAACAGCAGGATCACCTCAACACCGGGTATTTTGCGGACAACCTTCTCAGACACCGCATAGGACCCTTTACAGTGATTGAGGCCGCAGATGACGAGACTCCCCTCCCTTATCTGCCAGTCTCAGCACCTAGCTCCAGCCCCACTTGACATGCTCTCTTGTGGTGATGGAGTTTTTACTCGTGTACTGGTTTTCAGTTTGTGACCATGCATTCTTTACTGGTTGGACTAGGCGCTTTATGACTTTGTGTTTAGATCCTTTATCTTTATTTACTCATTGCTGTTTTATCTTAACTTAGATTTAAGAGCTGCCACAGAACTCTCACTCTGTATTAAACTGGTTGTATTCGTTTAGTCCCACTGGCTTAAATTTGTAGTCATTTGTTGGACATTATTAAATTTATCTTATCTAAGTTGAGAATTACTAGATCAACTGGGATAATTACTTTTTGTTATCAGCTTAGGAAAAACATATTTTATCTACTTGCATACCTGTAACGTGGTCACTACGTCAATTCAGGTCACTGAGTGAATGCTTTCAAGTTTGACTCTAGGCTTGTTTGGGCGGAGACTATGTTCAAGGTTTGCAATTTGGACTCGTAAAGTCTATATGTGCAATCGGACAAAAGTCAACAGATGGGGTTTTACCATTGCTATTCAGACAATACGTATTGTCATAACGAACAACACCTGTACAAGCTTGGAACCAGTCAGGAAACTTCAACCCTTGACACCTCAATCCAAACCATCGTTTGGCTCTAACAGTGTTAGATACACATACTTTTGATATTCAACAAACCATTTATTCGACTTACAAGTGAAGGAATACTAGTTTTCTGTTACCATATTCAACAAACCATTTATTCGGCTGACAAGTGAAGGAATATTAGTCTTCTGTTACCCAACTCAAAATACCCAATTGAAAAAAATCAGCTTCCAACAAAACCGAATTGAAAAAACCCAATCTAAATTTTCAGCTAGAAAGCCTATTTGAAATGACCAAATCGAATTTCCAATTATAAAGCGACGTCTTTACCTTATACGTCTCCTCGAAAACGGGCAAATAACGAAGATCTTCGCCAGACTCTCCCCATGCCTGAATTAATTGCAAAATCTTGTTTCGATTACCGGCAATGGTGTGAGGATCGTCAATCATTTTGACCATCTCATCCAAAACTCTCTCGGAAGCCACCTCGGAGAACACCTTATCGCAATTCATGGCGCAAGTCTCGAGGAGAATGAGAGCCAAGTATTGAACCATGGGGTGTTTCACAGTGATCCTCTTCTTAATTCCCCTGACGACATCCTGGCCGCTGAGTTTCCCGCTGTTGAGCATATCACAGATCCTGAGATTGGCAGCCCAGTCGGGCTCTTGGAAGTTCTGAGAAGTAGCCTCCTCCACGATCTTGTCGGCCTGTGTCTGCACTTGTAAAAGCCCCTTCATTTTGCCAGTCACGCTGCTCATTCCAGCGCTCATCTTTCGACCCACCTCGGCCCCTCCCACCATGATTCGCTCTCCGAAAGAGTTGAATTTCTCCATTTTTAAACCCTCTTAAACATTAAAACCTCTGTACATAAATTTGAGAGATTGAAGACTTGGGCATGTGCATATTCTGATATATATAGAGTATCACTGAGGCAGGCCAGGCGTGCGAGCCAATCAAAATGTTTGACGCGTGGGCCGCTTCGATTTGAAGCAGTTTTACGCGCAATACTTAATTTAGGAGGGGGTTGTTACACATTGAAAAGCCAAAAAACCAAGAAAGCATATGCCTACGCCCAAGGAATGTTACAAATGATGCACACATACCAAGAATTTTGATGAATTTTCATTAATTGAATTGCGTTATTGGTTTCATCTGTAAATACGTTTCACTCACGAATGAAAACTTTGTCTTCTCGGCCAAGGAATTGAAGACTTTGTCTTTTAGCCCAGGAATGGTTAGAAGGTTAAGCCAGATCATTATTAATTTGAATAATCATTATTAATTTAAATACTTGCAAAAAGCGAAAAAACAAGTATAGTAATTCTATAAATTATTTTTAGTATATTATATTATTTCGTTTTATTTCACGAATTATATTATTTGTTTGATTGGTAAATATTTTTGATTCACAAATGAAATGAAAACTGTCTTTTCAGCTACAGAATTGTTAGAAGGTTAAAACCAGATCATCATCGATTTGAATAATGGTAAAACTTTGTTTTTGAACTATAGAATTGTTAGAAGGTTAAAACCGGATCATTATTGATTTGAATAATTGAAAAAAGCAAAAAAAAAACAAGTATATCATTTCATTTTATTATATTTATATGATAATTAACTTTGTGTTTTTTGAGGTAATTTTAGAGAAAAATAAATATATTGGTTGGGCCATGGTTCATGTACTAAAGAGAATTGATTTTATAATAATAATAATATTATTTTAAGTTTTAGAGTATGATTTTTTTCTATTTATTTTAATATAATAAATTAATTACTTAAATCTTTAAAAATATATATATTCCAATTTATTATTATCATTTCATTTATATTCAGTGGAATAAGTGGCATAATTGACTTTGTGTTTTTTGAGGTTATTTTAGAAAAAGGAAAGTATGGCCATATGGTCCGAGTTGATTTTATTATAATAATAATAATATAATTTTAAGTTTTAGAATATGGATTTTTTCTATTTATTTAGATAAATAAGAAATATGTTTAGTATAATAAATTAATTATTTAAATTTATAAAAAAATATATATTATCTAGATAAGAAATAGGTTTAGTATAATAAATTAATTATTTAAATTTTTAAAAATATATATATATTAATTTTTAAAATTATAATTAGATTAATTATATTTAAATCTGTATATTTTATAATATGATGGAATTTAGGTTTTTGTGATCTATATTTAGTTTTTCAGAAAGAAAAAAATTTGGTGAAAATCACATAAAGAATCATTTGTAGACGTGTTTCTCGAACGAGCCAGTTCATCATCACGTTAAGATGAAGAATCAGATCATGACACGGAGTTAAGTAGAGATAATCATTACAATAGCTAAATTGAAATAGCTACATTTAACTAGGACATAAATTAGGTAAAATATTATTTATATAATAATACCATTAATCAAATAAAATATATTTAAGATGTTATTTTAATATATAAATTATGTTTGACTTAGAGTATATTATTTATGTATAATTTAATTCGAAAATCTTTAAAATGATGAATTTTAAATAAAGAATATATTTTATATAATTATTAAAATTTATAAAAATATGCATACTCTAACCTTTCTAAATTGAAATTTTAACTTTTAGAATTACAATTGAATTCAATTTCCTCTAAATTATTTGAGAATGTTCAAACTCATAAATTTTATAACTATCATAATTTATGACTTATGACTTACTTAAAGCAGTTGAATCCCAAAAATGATATCTAATATCATAATTTAATTTGAAAATCTTTAAAATTTATTAAATATATATATATATAATTTTATTTTTAAATTTATAAAATAATGTATTTTATATTATGTTAAATATGTAAATTACAGTCTTGGGGCAATTCAATTGGTGGTGAAAGAATTTAGAGATACAAAAATTAAATCAATATAAAGATTAAAAATATATATATTATAATTAGATAAAACTTTATATAGTTTAAATTTAAATTTTATAAATAACATAGTATATTGGAAATGTAAATTTAATTTGAGAATTTTAATTAAAAAAAAAAAAGATAAATATTATATTGGAATTTAAATTTGACCTTTAACAATATTATTTTTAAATAATTATACATAAGAATTTAATTTTGTATAATTTGTGTGAGATTTTAGAATTGATATATTTAATTCTATTGTACAGGTAATAAATATTAAAAGATTAAGAGAATTGATTATAAGTAGGTAAAATTTTATATGATTTTATTGGAAAATATTTAAAATAATATTATTCATAATTTATTGTAAGGTATGATTTAATTCGAAAACTTGTTTTTAGTGGGACTTTTTGAAAGCTTTTCCCGTGGTCCGGTCAAATTGGGTTTTTCAGCTATAATTTCTCTAAAATCTCACGGCATTTATTGAAATCACAAGCTTGATGGGTAGTCCTGCACAATCGAAGTGCCCTAGGGGTTTTTCAAGGTGTTGAATCCATATATACAGTCAAAACACCATTGTAAATAACACAAATCAAGATTTCGCCTCAAATTTTTCTGCCAGATTCCGGCACCGAAAAGTTCAAAAAGTAGCACATAAATTTTATGATATTAATTAATTATATATAGAAGTAGAAATTTTAATTTTAATAAATGTATGGTTATGTTATAGATATTTTAAGTTAATTGGATTTATCTTGGGTAGTTGATCCTCTCAGCGTATGTTCAATTCTCAAAAGTGACATGTTGAGCTCATATCAAGTATATTGTTGTTGTATGACCTTGAGCCTTGAATGATATTTTACCCACCCTAAACTAGGTGGGGTGTTTTATTACATGTAAAAAAAATATTGTAGACTTTTCAAAATAACATATTTTAGGGTATTATTTCTACTCTAACTAAAACAGTTTTAAGAGTATTTTTTATATAAGTTTTTATATAAGTTAAAATGGAAGAACAATGGATTGAATAGGGTTTTCCATTTTAGTTTGGAAGTGACTGATTCTTTACAGAAATTATATTAGATATAAAATTAGGTGAATGCCACATTTAGGTGTTAGAATGAGATTATGTAAAAGAAAAGAAAATTAAATATTGTAATGAAATCGCTAAATTCATTATACTAAGAGAAGTAAGGTGTTTTGTACATTTCAATAAGTGGAAGATGTGCAATGTGTGTGCTTAACATTGAGGTGACATGTAGAATAAGTAGGCCCAAAAATAAACACACACACACATAAGCACAGGTGGACACACACACACAAGAAACACGAAGGGCTAGCTCAATAGATTAAACCATCCACCCAAAGCATGTTGTCAATATGGAGACCTTTAGTCATGAGTTCAGATATAGTGGAGTCCCTTGAGGTTACCAATCACTATTGCAACTAGCATTTTAGTCACCTAACATCTAGATAGTATATCTAAACACCAACATGGATACATCTTTTTTATCACATCGATGCTTAATGGAGTTGTAATTAAAATGGATCTACACTAATAACCTAAAAGATACCCAATATGATAATAATAGCATCTTTGATATCTATGTTGGACTTGGGATCTATCTCAAGTTGATCATATATTGATATGGTAAGTTGTTATTTACTACTCTACTCAAAGCCAGCTTGGAGTTATCATTAATTATTAAAGATATGACAAAAGTAGTTACTATTACCAACACTTGAAAATGTTTTGCCCTTAAAACATAATAAGCAAGAATATTTTTCCATGAGTTCTGAAATTTGCATACATTTAATTAAGCATTGAGTGATTGATCTAGAACAAGGCTACTTCATACACTTTTGTGAAATGCCTTTGTGAGGCGACTTTTTCATGCGCTAAGTTTGGTATTTATGGGGATCTTCAGAGGAACCAAAATGCTCTTTGACACTTAAAACACATCACGCAATCATCACCCCCCTATTTAAAAGATCCAAGGCATATGCAATTTTTAATAGCCAAAATGCAATCATCACCCACTTGTTTAAAAGGTCCATAGCAAATGCAATTCCCATAAACAAAATGCTTTTTAACACATGAAACACATCATGCAATCATCACCCCTTGTTTAAAAGGTTCAAAGGCATATGCAAATTCCCATAGTCAAAAAGTTTTTTTACACATGAAACACATCATGCAAGTATTACCCCATGTTTAAAAGGTCTAGGGCATATGCAATTTCCCATATTTTGTTACAAATTTGGTAAGGACTATAAAAATGTGGTATAAATTTTGATTGCTTTTCATTTTATGTGGTAATTGTTTGTATGATAAAAGACAAACATAAACCTAATCGCTTACTTCATAGTGGCGTTGAAACCAATGTTTGCTTATCTATTATTCCATGATGTTTTTTGCATGGTGAAGGTTGTGCTTGAAGATTAGCATAGTGCTTACATTATTGCAATACAAGTCTAAGATGTCATTTTTTGGGTCCCTCACCTTTTTTCTTTTCCTTCTTTTAAGCAAAATATAACAATGTGTTTGGTGTCCCTTTTTTTGCCTTGTTCATGTCCTTTCTTCTGTCATATTGCATTGATGAAAGAACTTTTCTATCATTAGTTCAATTAATATATGGTTTCTTGTCCATGTTGCTATTTGGTGTGGTGTTTTATATGATACTCTCCTTGTTCTTATATCTCTTGGTCTCACATTTCTTCAATGATGAGTTGATTTATTGTGCCTTTCCACGTATGTTTATTAACATCATATTCTTTTTCTTTTAATGCAAGTCTTTGTGATAGATCAAAGGGCCATAATTTCTATAATGGCCCAAGGATCTGAATTTGAATAGTATTGTGGCATATGTCCTAGAAAATACTACAGATGACAAGAAGCTCCAGCTTATTGATATCTCAAAGGACTTTATGTTCAAGGATAAAATTTTATTTTGACTCATGTGGCAAAAGCCAAATCCTTTCCGTCAGTGCTTCCAAAGGGATCCCTTATCAATTTTAACTTATCTACTCATGGCACGAATGTTCGAATATAGAATGGGGCTTCAAGTCTTAACAAATCTATTAATATCAAAGTTCTTATTGGAAAATTAGTGGCAAGTGCTACATTCAATGAAGATGTTTCACCATATCCATGGTTGTCCACTTGTCTTATGTCTTATGACGCAAAAGAGAGGGTCATTACTCTACAATCATTCGAGTCTGGAACTAAATTGGCCTTTGGCTTACCTTCTATGTTAAATGCATCAACTATGGCCCCACTCTTATTGGGGTTTATTAGCAATGGTTTTGGCTTTATATAGGAGAGGGTGCTATTTTAGACGATGAAGGTGGCCATTGGCTCTAACTGTAGGAAGTGAATGTTAATGAAATCCATGGGAGGCAAATTATCTCTCATTATTGGGGAGGATATGAGTATCACGTAACCTGGTAATTTGGTGGGAATGACTATAGTTGAAAAATTCTCTAGTTGTCACATCAACATGGATAATTTAAATCATTGAATTTAGGGGGTGTGGGTGCTAATGTTGGGATATGTGTTGGAAATTGGTAGCTACAGTCGATATTTTCATTGCCAAATAAAAGAATAAATTATGAATTTATATGTTGACCAAGTCGACCCCACTCATTGAAAGGGTTTAACCCCAAGGTCGAAACCCACCTCCTAGAACATGTATAAATTGGAATTTGTTTGACCTCATTTGGCATCCATCTATCATACATCACATCATTTGATCTGAAATAGAAGATGAAGAGTCCACACATGTGAAGGAGAAGAAGAAGATTTTTTTTGCATTGACCAATTCTCTTGTTTTTGTCTTTGCCTAATGTTTACATGAATATTATTGCTTCTGTTTGACCAATATTTTGACTAGTTTTGGAGGCCACAATTTTCAATGGTTCGTTGACTATGTTTGACCAAATATTTGCTCTTGTTCAAGCACATTGACTAAGAGTTGATCGTCGGTCAATATATGCACTTTAACCAACCTTTGACTGTGGCATTACGGGGTGAGTTTTGGCCCTTTAACCAATTGACTTAGGCCAAATTTGGCCCCTCTATTGCAGACTTTGACTTGGACCAACATTGACTATTTACCTCTCAATTAACTCGTTTGACTGCCATTTATTGAGGTCATGAGATTGGAATTTTGTTTGGAATATCCTGATGTACATTTTGATGAACTAAACTCCCTCTTATAAGGAAATATTTGTTGGGTTTTCCCCTTGTGGGTTTTTCCCTGTTTTTGACCAAAATTTTGGTGTCCCTTATCATATTTTTTATTGTGATCGCTATTATTGCTCTGTTGTTAATGGTTAAATTTTTACATGTATAATTGCTTGATTATTGGAATGCTCTAAAGAAGTCAAATTGTATCATTGGAAGTAGTTATCAGTTTAAAAAATTGCACTAGTCTTGATTGCACTAAAAATATCAACATGGTATTAGAGCTATGGTAAACGAAAGAAAATTGAGATCACCTATCTAACTAGCAACCTTGATATTTAAAAGCCCTAAGTCATCCTAAGTTTGAAGAAGTCCTAGTTCAAAGACTTGTTATGCAAGGATATCAAAGGTTAAGATCATTTATTGCATCAAGGTTGAAAGTTTATTGTGGAAAGGAGTCGTCACTTGTAAGAAGAATATGAATCAATCTTGATGAACCTGAGGCACTTATTCTCTATGGAAATTTGTGGACGTGAGGCACTTATTCTCCATGAAAAAAGTGCAAAGTTTGAGGCACATTTCATTGTGGAAGGATGTGAACTCTGAGGCCATATATGTGTGGAACTATGTGAAGGTCTGAGGCACCTCACTCCATGCAACCATGTGAAGTTTGAGTGAAGCTTTGTGGAATAATTTGAGGTATGTTGTTGGATAGTTTTGTGGATAAACTAATGGCATATTATGGACAAACATGTGTTGAGGATCAATACTTTGAGGGATGACTATGCTAAATGAGTCCAACAAAGTCATTAATTGTTTAGAACCTGAGAACATTATTAATGGACCCTACCTATCTACTATGTATTTTGAACTAAGGAAGAAGCATCTCTCTCTCACAATTGAAAAGGTCTTATGCTGGTGTTGTCACTGCGACAACAACGTCCAATTTTTTTTGCCTAAGTCGATTTTGGAGACTACATAAACTGTCCTTTCAAGCCCCCTAGTTTCATCATGTTATTTGATTTGTCATTTGTGTGTTTTCTCTTAATGTCGCGTCCTCCTAAGTTAATGTTTCCTAAGTATTGTCACCTAACCATTAGAAGTGCTTAGGTTATCTAGTCCATGGTTAAATGAACTCATGACTTGTCTTG
Source organism: Pinus tabuliformis (assembly GCA_031772625.1). NCBI lineage: Eukaryota > Viridiplantae > Streptophyta > Pinopsida > Pinales > Pinaceae > Pinus > Pinus tabuliformis. The sequence continues at coordinate 875,550,503 of CM062820.1, read as the reverse complement.
ACTTAGAAACTAACCTTTTTTCCATGCACACACTCGAGAAGCACTCAAAAGCGCATAAAAAAGCAAACAAAAGCAAGAAAATCGCCCCTTAAGTCAAAAGCACATTCCAAGTTGATGAATACATGTTCTTGTGTTAAGCGCACTCCTTCAGGCTGAAGAAATGCACACTCCTTCATGCTGAGCAAATACGCACTCCTTCGTGCTGAAGACATGCGCTCTTCTTGGATGCATGCATGTGCCTCTTTGTGGTGTGCGGGCGCACTCATAGAAAATAGGAGCCCACTTAACTTTCCTTAACTAATCTTTTCACTTGTCGACTAGTGGCGATCATGGATGAAACAATTTTGCACGTAAACTATTTTAAATTAAACCAGTTAATCATTCATTTGCATAATCATTCTCATATGGGTTGGGCGCACAACTGTGAATCAAGAAACTCTTCATCAACCTGCATTACAAGTAAGTTTTGCATGTCGAATCTATTCATTGCCTTTCATGATTTCATTGTCAATCTTGGTTTTCTTGTTGGCATTTCTGTGTTTTTCGGTTTATTTACTAATGTTTCTATTCAATCTTGATTCTACAAGTGTTAATTTGTTGTTTCATGCAGAGCCTCTACACATTCCTCAACCTTTCATATTCCACCATTATTGCGACAGGATCTATATAAGCTTATAGATCCTTCTTCTTCTCATTCCTACCCTGAAATTTTCTTGTCAAACTTGTTCTCGAGCCTTCCTTAGGCAAAGCGCACATATGGAACCCAAAACCCTATTAGCCTTGACAACTGCGCCCAAAATGACCAAATTTCCCTCTTAAGCACACTTCTTTGTCATGAAGGATTGTGCCCTCCCTTGAACGCATGAGTGCACCTTGAAGACTTGAATGATTCTCTTTCGTCCCTTTGGCATGCACTGGTGCTCCCTCCTTGCCTTTGAGCGCATGAGTGCACCCTGAAGGAATGAAGGATTGAAGATATGTTCCTTCGTCCCTTCATAGTGCGCCCTCTTTGTCTCCTTGAGCGCATTGTGAAGGCCTAAAGGCCCAACAACTCACCTCTTCGACCCTTCAGGGTGCGCCAGTGTGCCCTTGATGGTTTCCTTCCCTTGCTTGAGTGCATGAGTGCACTACAAAAGCCGTGAATGACCCTTAACCTTCCTTTGTGCTTTGAAAGTGTTCCCTCCTAGTTTACATGCTTATTTTCTTATGCATGCAAGTGATTTTGTACTGTCGTTGATGATTTTCATGTTCAGTTACATTTGATGGCTCTTTTCACATGATTTATTGTTGCTTAGTTAGGTTGCATAAATACAATCTTGTCATTATGAGTGTCCTACCACAAACAGGGGTTTGAGCTACAAGTATTGTTTCCCTTTCATCATCTGTTGGAGCCAAGCCTCCCCGTAAAGTGACGTCCAAAGAAGTCTCAAAAACAAGCACTAAGGAACCTGTTGAAGTTACCAAGCCAACCATTCCCATTTATGTAGACACATAGTGCTTCATTGATAAGTCTACTAAGGTCACATGGAGTGGTATATACAACACATTCATGCAGAAAAGTTTTGTTGAGAAATTGGAGGACTTGGGAGTGTATATCAACATTAAGAAGTCTAGGATGAGCAGGATCGCATGCAAATTCCTGGTCATCCCTTGCGCAAAAGTGATTGAGTGGATCATTACACATATGGATGACTCTCATCTTGTGCTTCGTAGTGAGAGTGGTGGTTAGCTCGCCACTTATTATGGAGAAGATATACAGACGTGCTACAAGATGCTTAGGCCCACAAAATATGCAAATGATGACTTCTACATTAGGTGGTCCAACCTCGACATGGGTTACATTATCAAATCATGGTGTTAAGAGCCTGTGAAGTTTCACTATCACCCATCCATAGTCTGTCCGACTAAGATCCTCAGAGATGTATATCAGTATCTGATAACCATGTGTGTTTTGGTTGCGTGGGTGCAAGAACGCTGAGGTGTTTGAAGAAAATTGGATATATATGCTCAACATGGTGGTATCCCATGGAATATTCTTCAATTGGGCAGATATATTTTCATTTGAGTTACAATGTCACATGGGGTAGGCAAAAGCATCTTTGAGGAGGGCGAACCAGGGACCAAAATTACATATGTCTGCATTTCTTTTAGACAAAATCTGTGCACAATATGTGTTCCCAAGAATATACTGGAACTGGACCCTTAAGGACAAGTTCCCAGTCTACTTTCATTGCAGAGTGTTATCAGAATCGAGCTTCAGAGGCACATATGACAAATTGGTTGAGAACTTCTTTGCAGTTATGTTTCATATGCTATTCAAGATTGATCCTCCTTGCATGACCAATCAGGTGAAGGAGTCACTATGAGATATCACGGGTTGGTTTGTAGTTCCCAAGTGTACAGACATAAGATGTTTTGGTTGTCAGATATCCCCTTCCTCTCATGTCACGATATGTGATCAATAAGGTGGTGATGCAAGAAGTAACAAATCAGTTGGACAAGGGATTGTCAGGAGTTCTTCATAGGATGAAGAAATCCCTTTGTCCCATCTTCCCTTTGAGGAGTATATTATACGAGTTAAAGAGCCACAAGGCAACAACAACAGAAATACAAGAGTTGGATCACTTATAATTCACAACTAAATACTTTCATGGATATGATCCTGAGAGAGTGTACAGGCAACATTGTGAAAGGATCAATTTCAATACGGGGTATTCATTGATGTCCACAGTGTTAGCACCCTGTAATTAAACCCTATGCTAAAAAAAGGATCATAGGGGTAACCACAAACCACTTGTGGAATTGGAAACTAGCCCTTCCAACTCCAGAGAGGGCTCTCTCTTTCAACTCAGTTACAAAAGTCTGGTTTCAATGAAAAAACATTGACTAGATATTGGGCAAAGGATGAGTTTTTTATTAAACTTTGTGTTGGTAAGGATTCGAAAGGAGTACCATTGGGAAATTAAGTAAAACTTAAGTGCTTATGATCAAACCAGTGACTGGTAAATATGTTTAGAAAGCAAAGGCGAGATTAATAGCACTTATCAGTGAAAAATATGATTATTAAGGTGTCTGGGAAGAATAAAACTAACAGTCCATTATACCAAAGGCATCTAACAAAGGATAAATCTTTGATATAACTTTAGCAAGAAAGAATGAGATGAGGATTATTATGAACAAAGCATTTATCTTGGAAAGAAATCTGAACATATAATCATAACAAAAAGGAAAAAATACTTAAACTGTGTGTGTTGGAGCACCTTACAATGGATGAATTCCAAAAAATACAAGTCAAACCTTCAGAATATTTTAGAGATAATATGGTAAATAAAGGAATAATGCGTATTCACATAAGAAAAGGGACATACATCAAAGTACCATGTATTAGAATCTGTTAGGGTCCCACCCTAACCCCCTTATTTATGTCATGGGATCATGTCATAGTCAAGAGTCAATAAAGCCCATATTAATATTTGTAAGTGGTTAACCCGCAATTAATGACGGGACCACAGTTAGTTGCAAATGGGCCTAGTATTAGATAGATGGTATTAATAAAACCCACGGTATTGGCCTGTGGTATTGCATGTATGAGTCATATATAAAGGATACAGACTCCCTGCGAGGAGTATCGTGTCTTATTTTGTAATCGAGCTCTGCTCTATTGGAGGTTGCCCCCTCGAAGAGGCCAGTGAACATTACTCTCTGAATAATAAAATCATTGCTATTCTGTGTTCTGGGTATCTTTTCTTCGCATATTCTGTATTGGGTATCATTTTGCAGGTTAAGAGCATAACAAGTGGTATCAGAGCACTTTCCAGGGCCGGTGGGATCGCCAATTCTTAGCAAAAAAAACTTTTGGCTAGAGACGTGTTCCGGCGTCTTTAAACCACGGGATCTGTCGTTGAGCGCATAAACCTGCGGATTTGGGGAGGCATGCACGCAGGAAATACAAGAGGTGGTCACGTCTGTTGGACTCCCTTGTAACCCCTGTGGGTACCCCTTCGAGTAGTAGCGCATTAGACAGAACTGCGCACAGACTGTCTTCCACGTACCCTCTGGGTATATCGGAAGCCCCTAGGCTCCCTTGAAACCTCGCCATAGATAAACCGTCGACCGTCTTGTGGCTACAGTAAACCGAGAACAGCACTCGGAGAGATTACTTGCCCGTACGATAGGGTAGTCGGGTTGTACGACTAAGGGTATGGTCGATCCTCCTTAGTTAGAGCCCTGAAACATTGGGCGAGTACTACTGCCAGACCCTTATGTATATTACGATCTGTAGCACCTGACACTCCTCAAGACCATAGTTCCCTTTTCTATCAGGGGATCACACATCATCTATTCCAGATCCGCTGGTGCAAAGGGGTGCAGAAGCAGCCAACATCAGTCCCGCAGTCTCGAGTTCGCAGATCAGTCATTTCGATCTATTAGAGCCAGCTGATCCGCAGCAACAGTCTGTTCCGCCGCCCAGAGCTATCCGATCTACCATTCAGATCTCTCAGATCCACCAGATCGGAGTTGTTGTGAAGGGTTCCTATACCGAGGTATAATTTTTGCAGGACTTTTGGCCGCATTGACATTTTGAGGATTTGGCGACTGCAGTATTGATCAGGAAGGAGTAAAACTCTGTTAGGAGTTTTAAGAAAAAAAAAGTCTGAGATCTTCCCGGGCGCTTATTGGTGATCTAGCCCATTAGAATCAGGACGACGAGCTGAGCACGATGGTACCATTCAATTATTAGTGAAAATTTTTAGGCGGTCCCAATTTTTCATCAGGTTGGTGTATGGTAGAAACTAGAGCTCAAGCAATGGCCAATGAAAGACTGGACAAACTTGACAAATCCATCCAATCCATCAATAAGCAGCTTACCGGGCTATCTCTCCAGGTCCAGCAATTAATCCCGAAAGGCAAGGAGCAAGCCCACGAGGAGGCGCATAATGACAATGAATACAATGAGGGTGAGTCTAGCCACTCTCCTCACGTCTGGCACACCCACCCACCACCCAGTCAGCGACCTCCCAAGTTGGATATGCATAAATTTGACAGTTCTCACCCGTCCGCATGGATAGCACAAATGGAGCAGTATTTCAAACTGAATCATATCTTAGATGATGCGACTAAGCTTATGTTGGGAGCATGTACTTGGACAATGAACGGTGGCAATGGTGGGAATGGCATCAACGTTGCAATGGACCTTTTAAGACTTGGACCCAATTTACCAAAGCTCTTCGAGAACGCTTTGAACAAGAGGACTCTTTTTTGGGTCGTCTTACTATGCTCCAACAGACAGGTACCGTGGATGAATATATTACAGCTTTTGAAGCCTTAGCCTTCCGCACTTGGGGTCTCTCAAATGAGTTCTACACGGAATGTTTTATCAGTGGTCTTAAAGAAGCCATCAAAGCTCAAGTCTTACTGCACCACCCTCCCACTTGGACAGAGGCTTGCAAGGTAGCCCGTAACGTGGAACGTGCATTAGCAGCCCAATACAGTCGCCCAAATTTCCCCGCTAAAGGTCGTCTCCCACAGGCTCACAACACGACTCAAACACTTAAGGTTCAAAAGGTGTCACCTGCGGAAATGGCCGAAAGAAGGAAGCAAGGACTATGTTACTACTGTGATGAAAAATACTCCCCAGGTCATAAATGCAAGGAGCCCAAATTTTTTCAAATAGATGCCACTGACTACAGCTCAACAGAGGAAGATCCACCACTTGAGGAACATGAGGCGCTAGAAGAAGACAACCCGAAGGAGAATGTCTCTGACGAACCAGTTATTTCGCTGCATGCTTTGGCAGGGATTTCTTCCCCTCAAACTCTCAAAATCAGGGGTTTTCTTAAAAATCGCCCAGTAGTAGTCTTGATTGATAGTGGAAGTACCCATAATTTCATCCATCAAAAAATCGCAGAAGCAGTGCATTGTTTTGTACGAGCAGTTTCTAACTTCCAATTCCAAATTGCGGATGGGGGCACAATGAAATGTGAAGGCCGCTGTGAAAATGTCAAACTTCAAATGGGGGATTATCAGTTGAAAACCCACATGTTTGCCATACACATGAGGGGTTGCGACATTGTCCTCGGCGCTGAATGGCTTCGCACGCTTGGGCCAATCACAATGGATTTTCAGGAGTTATATATGAGTTTTAAGCAGAACAACTACACACATACCCTCCGTGGACTCCAGGCGGGAGCCCCCTCTATCATCAGCTCACATCGGATGGAAAAAATTGTTAAAAAAGGGCAATCATGGAGTGGTGGCTCAATTTAATGCCATCCAGGTCGTCGAAACCAAGTCTCTGCCAATTCATCCTGAGATGCAACAGATTTTAAATAACCATCTGTCGGTCTTTGACAAGCCTCATGAGCTTCCACCCTCGCGAGGGGAACATGATCATAGCATCACCTTGGTTCCAGGGGCCCAACCCCCAAATGTGCGGCCATACAGATATCCGTTCACCCAAAAGAATGAAATAGAAAAAATCATCAAGGAACTTTTGGAAGCAGGTGTCATTCGTCCCAGCATTAGTCCTTATTCATCCCCAATGGTCATGGTGCTCAAGAAAGATGGGGAGTGGCGGATGTGTCCCGACTTCAGGGCCCTCAATAAGTTGACAGTCAAAGATAAATTTCCCATTTCGGTGGTTGACGATTTGCTGGACGAACTCAATGGGGATCAATTCTTCACTAAGTTGGATCTTAGCTCAGGCTACCACCAAATTCGCATGAAGGAAGTCGACATTCCCAAGACTGCTTTCCGAACTCATGAAGGCCATTATGAGTTCCTGGTCAGGCCATTTGGTCTTTGTAATGCCCCCTCTACTTTTCAGAGCCTTATGAATCACATTCTCAAACCATATCTCAGGAAATTTGTCCTTGTCTTCTTCGATGACATCCTCATCTATAGGGGCACTTGGGCTGCACATCTTCAGCATGTAGATCTACTCTTACACCTGCTTCGCAAGCATAAATTATTTGTCAAGATGTCCAAGTGTTCGTTTGGCATGGAAGAAGTTGAGTATTTGGGCCACATTGTGGGGCGTGAAGGTGTCAAGGTGGACCCCAAAAAGATCCAGGCAATGCAAGAATGGCCTCAACCTAAGACTTTGAAGAGCTTGAGAGGATTTTTGGGTCTCACAGGCTATTATCGTAAATTTGTCCGCAACTATGGTCGCATAGCGAAGCCCCTCACTCAACTCCTAAAGAAAAATTCCTTCTTCTGGAATGAGGAAGCACAGGCATTTACCGCTCTCAAAAACGCCATGTGTTCCACTCCAGTCTTAGCACTACCCGACTTCACCAAAGCCTTTGTCATTGAATGTGATGCTTCGGGGACCGGTATTGGGGCGGTCTTAATGCAGGAAGGGCAACCTTTGGCCTTCACAAGCCAACAACTAAGTGGGAGGAATCTGGGCCAATCTACCTACGAAAAAGAAATGATGGCCATCATACATGCCGTCGAGACCTGGCAACCTTACTTATTGGGGCGACGTTTCCAAATCCACACAGATCATCACAGTCTTAAATATTTTTTGGACCAACGCCTATCCTCCCCACAACAAAATAAATGGCTCGCCAAAATGCTGGGATATGATTATGAGATCATTTACAAGAAAGGGAAAGACAATAGTGTAGCAGATGCATTATCTCGCCAATTTGAGGAAGAAAGTACTCTACTAGCAATTTCCCTCCCCATTCCAGAATGGATTGAAGAGGCTCGCAAGGAATGGTTTTCACACCCCGGGCTATCCCAACTCATTTCTCAATTGCAGGTAGATCCAAATTCCACCAAGGGCTACTCGTGGCAGGATGATATTCTTCGCTACAGGGACAGAGTCGTAATATCCCCAACATCCACCTTCAAAGGTCACATTTTGGCAGAATTGCACTCATCGCCCATTGCAAGACATTCGGGCTTTCAGAAGACGTATGCTCGCACCAGAAGATCATTTTTTTGGACAGGCATCCTTACTTTTGTAGCAGAATGCTATGTCTGTCAACGCCACAAAGGGGAAACAGTCAACACACCAGGCACATTACAACCATTGCCCATTCCGACATCCATTTGGACGGAAGTTTCTATGGATTTCATTACAGGTCTTCCAAAGTCCGGGAACAAGTCAGTCATCATGGTGGTTGTGGACCGACTATCGAAGTATGCTCATTTCTGCGCACTACCCCACCCATTTACACCAACTTTGGTCGCTCAATATTTCATGGATCAGATTTTCAAATTACATGGCATGCCCACTTCTATTGTGTCCGATCGCGACCCGATCTTCACCAGTAATTTTTGGCAGGAAATCTTCAGGATACAAGGCACTCAACTAAAACTCAGTACTTCCTATCATCCGCAAATGGATGGTCAAACTGAAGCCGTCAACAAATGTCTAGAAACCTACCTTAGGTGTTTCACTTCAGAAAAGCAACACCTTTGGGTACAGTGGTTACCTCTGGCTGAATGGTGGTATAACACCAACTATCATGCCACCACCAAAATGACTCCCTATGAAGTAGTATATGGTCAACTTCCGCCTTCCCCTACTTCTTATCTCAAGGGGTGCTCCAAAGTACAAGCAGTGGATCAACTCCTACAACACCGCGCAACCATGCTCGCCCATCTTAGAGAGAATCTTCATCAAGCTCAGAACCGCATGAAGCAACAGGTAGACCAGCATCGCTCAGAGCGCCAATTTCAAGAAGCAGATCAGGTCTTTTTGAGGCTGCAACCACATAAGAAAACATCACTCAAAGACAAGGGTTGTCATAAGCTATCTCCAAAATTCTACGGACCATACCAAGTACTTCAGCGCATTGGAGAAGTGGCTTACAAGTTGGCTTTGCCACCTACTGCAAAAATCCATCCAGTTTTCCATGTATCGTGCCTCAAGAAAGTGATCGAGAACAATTGCCGAGTTCAAACCAGTCTACCTGAATTGGACGAAGAAGGGTCAATCTGGCTTCAACCCGAACAGGTTCTAGACACAAGAGGCAAACACCTACGCGGCCGCATGATTAAGGAAGTCCTCGTCAAATGGAAAGACACCTCTCCGGAAGATGCAACTTGGGAACCAACCACTATTCTTCAGCAGTTTCCGTAGCTTCAGCCTTGAGGACAAGGCTAGTCTTAAGGGGGAGGGCATGTTAGGGTCCCACCCTAACCCCCTTATTTATGTCATGGGATCACGTCATAGTCAAGAGTCAATAAAGCCCATATTAATATTTGTAAGTGGTTAACCCGCAATTAATGACGGGACCATAGTTAGTTGCAAATGGGTCGTAGTATTAGATAGATGGTATTAATAAAACCCACGGTATTGGCCCGTGGTATTGCATGTATGAGTCATATATAAAGGATAGAGACTCCCTGCGAGGAGTATCGTGTCTTATTTTGTAATCGAGCTCTGCTCTATTGGAGGTTGCCCCCTCGAAGAGGCTAGTGAACATTACTCTCTGAATAATAAAATCATTGCTATTCTGTGTTCTGGGTATCTTTTCTTCACATATTCTGTATTGGGTATCATTTTGCAAGTTAAGAGCATAACAGAATCTCTAGTAAAAACATTTTGTACTTTTGCAACTGGATTTGCATTAATATTCTCAGAAAAACTACAGAGAATGTCAATGGTCTTCTCTCAAAATACAACTACCAACCCAAAACCCCTTTTTCATATTTTTTCATCATTAAATACAAAGAGGAATTCGAACTTACCACTCTAGGTGGTCAAATTCACTGCACAGGAGTAAAACAGGTTAGGTACAATGTATTTGTAGAAGAGAAAAAACTCACCAAATAGAAGCTATCATAATTAGGAAACATCACAGTTTTAAAGCTTACAAAAATTTAGAATCACCATGTCTAGACTTATCAATTAAACTAACTTATCTATGCTTATCCGACCACAAAAAACACTTCTAGAATGTCCCAAAATAGAAGTTTGTAAAAATAGCCATAACTGATAAACTTGCGCAACAGTGTGAAATGGGTTTCCAACTTAGCATGGTTGCAGGATATTCTAGATAAAACTAAGCTAATGGGTGCACTTGAAATGATGTTGTGTTGGTGTAGAACCCCTAAGATATCCTCTTTAGCCTTTGTAGACCTCCTAATAGACTGCTCACCACTTGCGCAACAGATGTGAAATTCTGAACCTGTATTGATAGTTGCTGCTCCAAACTGATTATAGTGATCAACCAATCATCTCATTCAACCTTATAACATATAAAAAACTTCCAATCAACCAAAATCTCCACATTTTCATTAAAATGTAACATTATGTCACTACATAACAAGCCCTTAGTCATACAAATTTATCCTTCAGCAAAAAGAAACAGAGCGTATAACTTCAAAAATGGCAACATGAATAAGACCTCCTTATGCCACCTCATTTTTGGGCAGCCTCAACCAAGATGCCAAGGCTACCTCCTCCTCTTCTTGTTGGATGATGGTTTGACTTGTTTGGATTACTTTGTAACTGTGGCATGCTTGTTAGACGACTGCTCGGCTTGTTTGGGTGACTTTTTGGTTTTCTGGATTTGTTTTCTAGTCCTGGTTAACTTTTGTCTCATCAATCTTAACCTTCTTCTCATGATTAAATTCCTTGTGTAGTAGCTCTTCACCTGTATGTGTACAGACAGAGTGTTAGGTCCCTATACTACTAGTGTAACCCCTTATTATTATTAGTACAACCCCTTTATTATATTGTTGTGCCCATGTAGTCTCGATATTGTTATTATTGTGCCCCATAGAAGCCCACTAATGTTATTATTATGCCCTTACATTATTATTATTATGTCGGCTCTGATTATATTATGACCCCTTAGACTCCTATATATAGAAAGGAGGTCTTGTCATTTGTATCATCTAAGAATTGTTCATTTGTATAATGTAAAGGAGGTTGCCCCCTCGAAGAGGCTTATTTCTAAGGCGTTGATCTACCTTTTCTATCTTTTTGTGAGTTGGTTTCATAACATTTGGTATCAGAGCTTTGGATTCTAGGGTTTCGCTGCTCCAAACAGGTCATCGTGGTATTTTTGCTATAACTTTTTCTACGACGTTTCAGAAGCTAAAAAAAAAAAAACCATTTGAGAAGAAATCTTGCTGAACCGCGCGTCCGAATTTCAGATCTTGTCTCGCTATATTTTCGGAGATATGATATGAGGAAGTTAGGGTTTTTGCAAGCTCCAGAATTTCATCTAAAACAGGTCATCGTGGTATTTTCGCTATAACCTTTTCGCTACGAAGTTTCAGAAGCTAAAGAAAAAACCATTTGAGAAGAAATCATTCTGAATCTCGGGTCCGAATTTCAGATCCTGTCTCGCTATATTTTCAAATATATGATCTGAGGAAGTTAGGGTTTTTGCAGACTCTTGAATTACATCCTAAACAGGCGACCTTGGGAAAATCATCATAACTTTCTCTTTGAGAAACAAATTGAAATTTCGTAAGAAGTTAAAGAAAGAGGATAGACTGTAGTTTTCGGTGGATATTTTTGAGATCAGAAGGTCGAAACAGTGACACGTGGCACGTCGTACAATTTCGCTCTATTGAAACATTATATAATCAGGTCATCTTAGGAGATTGGGCATAACTCTTTCTTGGAGAATCAAATTCTGATCAAACTTGCGGGGTTAGAAAGAGGACCCAGAAGGCTACTGCAAGAGACAACTTCAGAACTTTGAGATCTGAAAGTATAGAGTTACAATCATTTCAAGATTGAGCTCATGAAATCAAGAAAAGGTGATATGAGGAAGTTTGATGGAAAGGATCCAGTAAATTGGATACTACAGATGGAACAATATTTTGATCTACATGGTGTACCACTGTTACAAAAGGTATGTATTGCATCTTCATATTTAGAACTGGATCAATTTTTATGATGTAAAGGGCTTTGTTCTCGTAAATAACTTGTTACGTGGTCAATTTTCACGGAGGAAATGATAGCACATTATGAGGATACAAAGAGCAACACCACAACAATTGGAAGAAAAAAGAGAAAAAGGGCTTTGTTACAAAGTGGAAAGAAAAATTATGGTAACAAGGAAGTCTACCCCTCACAACTATAAAGATGGAAGCGTTGTTTCTCCTAGCCTTCCACAGCCTACAAGGGTTACACCACAACAATTGGAAGAAAAAAGAGAAAAAGGGCTTTGTTACAATTGTGATAACAAATGCATTAAAGGTCATAAGTGTGCTGAGAAGAAATTATTTTACATTGATTGTGGAGAGGAGGAAGAAAAGGATCAAGAAACGTCAAAAGAAGAGTATATACACCAGGAACCAACCCCAGAGAAAGAAGAAATGAATCTGACCATATCTTATAAAGCATTGGAAAGAATTACCACTCCTAAAACTCTCAAGATAGATGGACATATCAAGAAGAAAAAGGTTCAAGAAGTGAAAGATCACATCATGAAAGAAGAAATGAATCTGACCATATCTTGTAATGCATTGGACAAAATTACCACTCCTCAAACTATCAATATAAAAGGACATATCAAGAAGAAAAATGTACAAGAAATGAAAGAGCACATCGAGTCTCAAGAAATCAATCCGACCGTATCTTGTAATGCATTGGAAGAAATTACCACTCCTCAAACTATCAAGATAGAAGGACATATCAAGAAGAAAAAGGTAAGAGTGTTGATTGATTCGGGAAGTAACCATAATTTTATTGATTGTAAGATAGCCAAGGAATTGAATTGCTTCCTATATCCAGCACCAGAGTGTCAAGTGATGGTTGCAAGTGGAGGAACCATAAATTGCTCTGGAAAGTGTCATAATATCAAGCTATCCATGGGAGAATATGTATTTAATATCCCAATTCTTTCCATTCCAATGGGTGGTGCTGATGTTTTACTAGGAGTCCAATGGCTACAATCTTTGGGTACGATGGCTTTTAATTTTCAAGAACTTTTCTTGAAATTTTTTTGGGAAGGAAAGGAAGTTGAATTTAGGGGTATCGAAGGAAAACCTAGAAAGATAATCAACTATAACAACATGACAAAGATTCTAAATAAAGAACAACGGGGTGTAATTTCACAATTATGTTGACTAGAGGATCACACATTGAAATCATGTATTTCTCCAGATCTCCAAAACTTTTTGGACAATCATTCCAAGGTATTTGAGACTCCCAAAGGCCTCCCACCTATTCGTGATCATGATCATGCTATTCATTTGATTCCACGAAGTGTTCCTCCAAACATCAGGCCTTACATATATCCATATGCCTAAAGGAGTGGGAACTCATTCAAAAGTTGCAGAATATCCCAGTTCAAACAATATTGCGAGAACTTGACAAGGAAGGAAAAATCATATTGGAACCTGAAACAGTCACAGAACCGAGAAATCGAAAGCTACGAAATAGATCAATTTCAGAGTAAGAACTTACTCGCTGAAGATTCCACATGGGAGGACAAGGATTTATACATAAGCATCAAGAACTGCTCAAGTGTTGAGGACAACACTTTTTGAAGGAGAGGGGCATGTTAGGTTCCTATACTACTAGTGTAACCCCTTATTATTATTAGTACAACCCCCTTATTATATTGTTGTGCCCATGTAGTCCTAATATTGTTATTATTATGCCCCATAGAAGCCCACTATTGTTATTATTGTGCCCTTACATTATTATTGTTATGTCGGCTCTGATTATATTATGACCCCTTAGACTCCTATATATAGAAAGGAGGTCTTGTCATTTGTATCATCTAAGAATTGTTCATTTGTGTAATGTAAATGAGGTTGCCCCCTCGAAGAGGCTTATTTCTAAGGTGTTGATCTACCTTTTCTATATTTTTGTGAGCTGGTTGCATAACACAGAGTCCACTTCAAAACTACCTTGGCTTTGTCAAGTGCATCAAGGGCTTCCAAGACTTCAACATAAATTTCCTTTGTGTAACTTTCATTCCTTTATGGTGCCTCATCAACTTGATATTGGCAGTCCTCAATTTTCTCAAACAGTTTCTGATACTCTTTCCATTCATCAAACTTTGGCCTTTTTGTTGCTGGAAGGGTCTCTTTCATTTGTTCTTCCGTCTTAGCTACTAATCTTGTCCTAGGTCTCCTTGACTGTTTTTCCACATTTAACTCCTCCACCTCAATCACTTTCTTTCCTTTGTCCTGGGTTGTAGGTTTAGAAGGCTTCCTGGATGATTCACCTTCACTATATGTAGTTGCCTCTGCTACTTTGTGTCTAAGCTCCCTGTTTTCCTTTTGTAAATAAGCCACCATGAGATGAGCTTTGTCAAGGTTGTCCTGCAACTCTATGATTTTCAGATCCTTGTCCTCCATGGGAGCCTCCTGGCTATCTTCTCCAAATTCTTAACCACCTTCCTCTAATTGCTCTGGTGCATCATCATGTGGCTCAATTGTCTTCTTAGAGGCTGGTTCCTCAATCATTTTCTTTGTAGCTGACCTGGTTCTTGGTTTGTGGAGAAACTGTGTTTCTTCTTGGTTAGCTTGTGGCACCCTACCTTTCCCTTTGACTACTTCTCTCTTATCCTTCAATGACTTCTCTATCTTTTCAACTTCAGGCCTACTGACATATTCTTCAGTTGCAAGTGTTTCTTCATTTGTTCCTACTGAAGGAAGGCCTTCTTGGCTTTTGGAGTTGTCTGAATGGGCCAACAAACCTGAGGCTGACAAGAAAGCCTCCCAAGACCTCTTCCTCTTCTCTAACTCATTCAAGACCAACAATTTAATTAGTGCAAAGTGGAACAAACTAGGCAAATGTTTCTCTCCCTTGGATTGAACCTTTTCTGCCATTTTGCCCAAGATTTTGAAGAGGTAATGAGGTAAGTTAAGGCTCCTTTTGCCAGTGAAGTGCATGAGAAGCTTGATATGGTATTGGTATACTCTACTAAATCGGCCTTCACAAGTGAAATACCTTTGTATTACTTTCAGGAGTTTGTTGTGGTGGTTCAATAGATAACTTCTTGGAAATGTAGGCCCATATTTGCCTTTGTACTGAGGTTTCACAAAGTCTTTGTAGTGTGATGGATCAAGTTCCATGCCTTTAAACCAACTTTCACCTAGTAATGGTATCCCTGTGGCTTGGGAGATGGTTTCCTCTGAAACTATAAACTCCAAGTCCCCAAACTTCACTTGGTTGCCTTTGAGACTGAGGGCAAATAAGCTGGCCACTTGGAAATGGTAACCATAGGTTTGAATCTTCTCACAAAATTGTATACAACTTGTTTTTTCAAATGTTGCTTGAATAGTTGGGTCAGCATTGATCATCTCCAAACTTCTGGGTTCAAATCGGACCACTTCTCCTCCCTTGGTTTTCCTTTTGTTCCCGGGGTTTTCCATCTGGTTATGTAGATTTGCTGAACACCTTTACAAATCCACTTGCGTGCAAGACACAAATGTATGTGGACAAAGGATTAAGCAACAACGCAATGCACAGGGTGACAACACAATGAACAGGTAAGTGAGTGTCAGCATGATGAAATGTGGCAAATTTATGCAATTGACAACAGTTTCAATAAGATGGAAATGACTTTGGACTTTGGGGAAAGACAAACACCATCAACCTTATATGGTGAAGTCGTAGGATAAAACACAAATTTTCATATGAAATACAAGACAAAGGTTAGATGATTGAACACATACAAAACCCACAGAGATGCGAAATACAGACTTTGCAGTGACCAACAACACACAAACTTTGCGCAACAAATATGGAGCAAATTTAAACATATTTAATCTATAACCATGCCCAATCAATTTTTTAACAAAAACAATCACTGGAGAGTGTATTTCCTATCTTAGACGCCTTAAAAAATGAGGATATGGAACAAAAGGCTTACACAAACCCCCATGAAGACTGAACCCCGTGCACAGCAATTGCGTAGTCATGGGCAGTTTGCATAGCAGTTGCGCAACGACCTCTTTCCTTCTAATTTCCAAACACTAACTTTTGACCTTTGGCAAGCTTCCAAAAATTCTCAGAGCACGAGTTTCAATGGAGTGGGAATGAGTGCAACTTCAAAAAAAAATTGAATTTAGTGCCTCCATATGCCTTGTTTCATGTCATGAGGATGAATGATTGAGTGGAGGAAAAGTGAAATGACATGGGGGATAACTTCCAATGATGATTAATAATGAGAAGTAAATACCACTAACCAAACCCATAGCAATTCTAATTAACATGAATTTGACTAACATGACTTTGACTAATGATGGATGAACCCCATGAAATGACCCCTTGAACCCTCAATGATTTCCTTTTCCCTCCATGATTACACATTTGGAAATTATGACTTTATAACCTTCTCATGGATTCTAGACTTTAGACTTTTACAAAATTCAACTTTAGGTTCAAAAACCCCTTTATGACATGAACCTTTAAAATGGGGATGACAACCTATGACACGCACAAACCCTTTCATATAGGAACCTTCAGACTATGACCCCTAATGATTCATACGCTAAAATTTACAAACAAACCTCCATAGTGGAATAGTAATATAAGAAAACACTATGATTCCTAGAGTAAAGGACCCTAACACACAACAAAAGATGAGAAAGTGAAGAACTAGTATAATGCAATTAGAAAGAAACATCCAACAACGAAGACTAGTTTACCCCAAGATCCACCATCTCAAGATATGTAGGTCCAGGAGGAAGAATAGATAACCCCTTAAGAAAGAAAAGTAGTTCCTAATAATAGGATTAGATATGATTTGACAAGCGAGAGAAAAAAGAAGTGGAAAGTTGATCCTCTGAACATAGGATCTAGTAAAGCAGAACATGAGAGGAGAGAAGCAGAAAAGGAATAGGAGGAGTTAGCAGGATGATTTGCTTCAAAAGCAACAACAAGAAGAAGAATAGAGGAGAAGGATAAAAGAAGAACAACAAAGGAAGTCTCAGGAGGAAGAAGTAGCACATAGACTAGAAGAAGAACACTCGACTCAGGAGATAAAAGAGGAAGAGTTGGAGGAAGAAGATACCATTCAACCCATGGATGATGAGACAGGTTCTCCAAGGAACCTCCTCTCACAGGTGGTCATCTTCTTTTTGGGGAGATGGGGACCACACCTCCATCGACAGACAAAGTCATGGATGTATGCAGTGTCATGTTTGATCAACTTAAGAAGAGGATCGTGCAGCAGAGGCATAGATACTTTATGAAGGATCCTCAGAATCTAATCTTAGTTGCTACAGAGAAGGCGATAAATGCCAAAACCAAAAGGAATCCTAGGGTAGTCATGGCAGCAAATTTTGCTTTTACCATAGTAGCATAGGACAACTTTGAATATATATTGTGTGAGAATGTTATATTGAGGAGAGAACTTGATGTAGTGAAGCAACATGTGGAACATATTGCAGTGAAGAATCAACAGTTATCGTCACAAAGTTTCAACACCGTAGAATAGCAGTCATCCATGTAGGAGGAACTGGGGCCAATGAAGTAAACCATGGCACGACTATATGATGATATGATACTTATACAACAGGGGGTGACTCCTCTAGTTGGCATTCAAAATAAATCACATGAAGTGGTAAAGCTTCTGAAAGTAGAAAACAAAGCAGTTGACCATGTTTATGAGTGGGCCGCCAAGTATCCAGATGCTCCATAGCATTTGGAAAAGAAAGACAAGATTGTCGCAGATATAGACAAAGTTTAGTTGAGACTCCACCATTAGAACTACATGCGCCTTGGAGAACAATCGATTGGTACTTGTTGCCTATAATCGACTGCATAATGGTTTCGAGTCTCTAACACATACACATGGGATGCTCATAATAGGAACACTTGAAGCAATCAGAGGCAAAGAGATCATCTTCTAGGAGATCATGAAATACATTGAACAGATCAAGCAAGCAACAAAATAGGAAGGCTTGGAGGTCACCAAGGACATTATTCTACAGTGCACCATCACACCAGTCAAAGCTCATATGAAACTTTCATGTCTATGGAATAACGTACAGTCAAGTTCCAAGACCACATGGACAGAGGCACTAGAGGTGAAGATGCAGTATGTAGGGCACTTGCTAGTTCGGATCAAAACTATTTCAATGAAGTTCAGAGCATGGCACGCATATCTTATAATAAGCTCCATGAGGAAGCAAATGATTTATCAATTTGATGAGCATTTGTCCCATCATCAATTTTGTCTTATATAGCCACTATCTCATATGTAATTTGTCTTATGTAATAAATGGCATGTAATGAAGTCCAAGGGACACATGTGGAATGTGATTAGTCACATATGGAATGTAATAAGTCATGAATAGAATGTAAACAATCATAGGAGTTGAAGACTCATGAAGAAGCTCAAAGGTCATTGTTATTCGTTATAAATAACTCGTCATAACTCGAGCTAAGGCCTTGGATTCTTAGAGTCTTGCCTTAGATTCGCTCGTAGTGCATATGAGATACATCATTCTTTGGAGAAGCAAGTTTTGTCTTCATGTTCAACTATTCGATATAGTGTGTCATATATGTAATAATGTACTTGGTATGTTTCACTCTTAATCGAAAGCTCTATGAGACAACACTTCTTCATACAAATATCTTAGATATAGTATGATTATTCTTTGTTATGTTTATGAAATATCTTGCTTTAATTACATACTAAGTGAATGAACTAATTCATTTCTTAGCTATGATTATTATTGAATAAGTGTTCTTATCCTTTAATGATTGTTTCTTATTATGTGGACTAATCTACAGGTAACCAACAAGTCTTTATCTTCCTTCCTGGGTCCCCCTTTAGGATTGTACTACTACTTTTCTAACCATATGCTCATTTTCATTTTACTAGTCATGGATGTTCCCTCGTGCACTTTACATTAGGTGTCTCACAAAGCTCACATACTTGTTGCCCCAAGGAGGTGTTGCGTTCTCTCGTGCGTAATTGTAACCAAGGCATATCTTTGAACCTTTCCAACGATTGTTGGACTGTATGACTGGATGGCACTCCTACACCAAATGGTGTGAGGTCTGACTGGGACTTCACATCGGGGAGATCCCCTTACAATGTTGGCAACATCCAACACCGTCAACAACTGGGTGTCTCCTTGAAATGTAAGGTATGTATTATTATCCTCTTCATTCAAATTTTCCTTGTCAACATACCTAGACTCCTATATGTGAATGCCATGTAGAAAGTTTGTTTTTTTATCCTTAAGAAAGGGTTGATATCTATACTCCATGAAGAATGAAAAGAATTCATATATAACGTCAAAATTTGTAGCATATGAGTCAACTAAAAGTATCTGATGTCCTACATCAGTCATAAAGGAATAAGCCTTGAATGCCTTCTCCTATAACTTCAGTGATAAGTTATGCAAGAGATCAAAGTTATCTTAATGTTTTCAAAATTTTGGAAAAATGTGCATGATGCAGCGGTGTGGGCGGCTTGATTGCTCCCCCGCGGACCGCGTTCGATTCCTGCAAGGCTGCGTTCTGCAGCGTATATGATGGCGATTTCGATATGATGTGTTGACTGTCAGCTTGCTGACTTGTATTTGTACATTATATGTAATATATGAAAAAAAAAAGAGGGCCCATGATGATAAGGTCAAAAGGGAACTAGCCCCTCCCATTTAAAAAAAAAAAAACTAATTTAAGATCTGTCAAAGTTCGTATTGCATATATGAATAAGGGATGGCTCTGTGAAATATTTCGAAAATACCCGAAAAAAGTCTGCTTCAGAAATCTGAAATTTCTTTAGCTGCAAAAAGGCTAAATATGATCTGAATTAAAAGGAAGTTTGAGTTGAGTATCTTTTTAGAGGATTCGGATAAAGAAAGGTTGAAAGATACGTCACCAACTATCTTATTGTGGAAGGTATTCTTAGATGATCTCTTCAAGCTTTGTCGAAAGACTTGTATCATAATATTTCTTTGAGTTGTTTAACATAATGTCAATGTCCTGAAATCGTATGCATTATATGAAGGACAGTTGCAAAAAACGAATTCAAGTATGACCTGGGTTGATAAAATATGGTATATTTCGCTCTAATTATCAGATGTATTGAACACTTGAAAAATTTCCAAAGACAAATTGTTGAAACAAGTTTCTTAGCACTAACATTTGTTGACATGAACCATACAAGAACAAGTTAGTCAGTCATGGGACTGTGAGGAATCCTTAAGGACAACCGTGAATTCAGAAGGTGTCTGTCCACCTTATAATCTTCGATACTCTTAATGTGTGGCATAATAATCATGGCAAGAAGAAATGACATTGACTCACTGCAATATAGCCACATGTGAAAATTTGTGTGACCTTACTCATACGTCAAAATATTGGAGTGTAATGATGTTGTTCAAAATAAAGATGTATCTTTGCATATTTAGAAGAATGGTATCTATGGTTTCTCAATTTTTAGATAAAATAAACGTCTCACTATTCATACGTCTCACGAAAAACTGCCTATAGAGAAAAAGAGGTCGAGTTCCTCTTCAAAAATGAAGATCAAAAGCTCTTGCAAATCTAATATTACTTGATATATATGCTTCTAGAAAGCATTGATGCCATGTATGGTACTAGGGTACTGAAGATCTTCCTTGATGAAATTCATTGCTACAATGATTTGAAGAAGAAAAGCTACCTAATTTGTTGTGACCAAGGATATTGGATAAATTTGTTGATGACAACAATTCCTAATTAATGTGTTACTATGGAAGAATCAAATATGTTGTAAGTTTGCAGACGATTGAATCTATTAATATGAAGTTGTTGTTGTAGTGAGTTTGGGTAATCAAATTTGGAATGATCAAGAATCATCATCAAGGAAAATGGGATTAGACATTTGAATATATAGGGTTTGTAAGCCCCAGTAGGCACCATGGCTTGGATAAGTAAAAACCCAGGGTTTATGGACAAAACCCTAAGACTGATTACTTCCATTGATAGAAGAAACCCTAACTCCAACAAAGAAGGACATCATGAAGAATGATGAGGAAGGTTAAAGATTAAGAGGGATCCAACATATTCTCAAAAGATAAGTATCTAATATCTCTCTTATTTTTTTAAAATCATTATTGTTGTTATTATTCTTCTTGTCCTTGTATATATTGTTTGGTTGTATTTGTTCTTCGTTGGCCTCCTAGTGAGGATTGCAGGTACATGATGAAGCCTGCCAAGGCTATGAAAATAAATGAAAAGATTAGAAGAACAAGGTTTGTGACAAGAAGACTTGTGTTGAGAGATATTGTATTAGATGAGCCTTGGATTCAAAGGGAGCAGACAAATCAACCAGGGTAAAACTTGTTTGGATCTATGTCGAAAAGAAGTTAGTTGTGACTTCCAAAATGAAGATGGCTAGAAGTGCCAAGCGAAGGATTGCTTCAGTAAGGAGGAGAAAAATATGAAGACAGACAACTCGTTCATGGTACTCTCAAGTTAATGGCTAATTGGTTCTACAAAGAGTGATGTTCATCCATGGTTGAAGATGACCCCATGATTTTGATTTTTGACTAGGGTTGAGGACCTATTTGTTCAGTGTAAGAGGGATTTGATTAGTGTATATTTGTCTAATGCATAACTACCTGGGATTAGAAATGTGACAAAATACTGGTGAAAACTTTGTTGAGATCCTTCAAAAGTTTGGCATGGTGGATTGTGAATCCATGAACACTGCCATGATGACAAATTTGAAGAAGCTACAATATTGTGTTTCTGATTTGGTTGATCCCTCCATGTATCAAAAATTGATTGGCTTATTGAACTATCTGGTGAATATTATACTTGATATCTACTATGTTATGAACATATTGAGTGAATTCTTGGTTTAGTCGTGACATATGCATTGGGTTTCAACAAATATTGAGATATCTGCATAGCACCATTGGTTTTGGTCTGAGATATGTTTATAATGGAAAATGGAATTTGCGTGTTTTTTTTACTAATGTTGATTGGGTTTGATGCATTGATGATAGAAAGAGCATTTATGGTTTCTTTTTTTGGCTCGGGATTTGCTATGATTTTATGGTCAAGTAAGAAGCAAACTTCTATTGCTCTTAGTATGGCTGAAGTTGAGTATATAACTGCATGTTCATCCTGTTGTGAAGTTGTGTGGCTTTGTAAGTTAGTTGTTGGTTTGTTTGATCAAATATTCTATATCATGATAATCAAAGATGTGTCAAGTTTTATGAGAATCTTGTTTTTCATGGTCATGTCGAAGAACATTCAGATCAAGTGTCACTATATCCGAGATGTTGTCCTTTGTGGAGTTGTGAGGCTCGAATACATTTCTATTGATGATTAGGTTAATGATGTTTTGAATAAGCCATTATCCTGGATGAAGTTTGCTTGCTTATGTGAGAAGCCTGAGGTGGCCAAGATTTCCTCTTGAAGAAAGAGAAGAAGCATTGATTGTATAACATCGTGAGATTGGAAATATTCCTTGGGATTAGCTGAGAGACCAAGATTTATGGTTAGGAATATTATCCTAGTTACTCCCTTGGGTCATTGAGATTGACTGAGAAACCAATATGGTTGGGGAGTTTGGATATGAGGCATCCAGTGATCCCTTAGGTCGTCGTGTTTGACCGAGAGACATGTAGGTCAAGGACATTGTTTTTGAGTACTCTCCCTTTGGTCATTACATTTGAATGAGAGACCATATGGTTGGGGAAATTGACCCTTTTGACATCGAGATTAGGATTCCTCCCTCGGGTCGTGGACCAAGAGACTATATAGTTGAGGAGTTTGATATTGAAATGTGGATTCCTCCCTCAGTTCATGGACTGAGAGACCTTGTTTATGGTTAGGGAGATGGATCCTATGTACTCTCTTAAGTCATTCAGTATGACCAGGAGACCATTGGTATAGTCAGAGAGTTTGAACCTGATACTCCCTTGAGTCATTCTATTTGACTGAGAGACCAATATGTTGGTCGGGGAGATTGATGTTGAGTTCTCTTCCTTTATTCATTGTGTTTTCCTGAGAGACCAAGTGGACTTGGTTTGGAATATTGATTTGTTGTAGTTTCTTGGGTCATTGTTGTAACAACCCTAGTTAAAAAATCGTGTAAAAAATATAAGACCATGGTCATGGGACTATTGGCATTACGATGCATGTGTTGTACTTGATGGCAACCCACTTGTAGCAGAACAACTCACTTATATATAACTAGATGAATCTACAGAAGAGATATCAGATGTGACAGAATACATGGTAGTTGTATTAACAGGTGTGATGCAGGGCAGTTCAAAGGAATCAGTTCAGAAGTAATGTACAATGGCAACTCACTAAGATGACAGTTCATAGTGCAGCAAGTTAACATTGCCATACAGGTGTTGTCCTTGATGGCAACTCACTCAGATGAAAGATCTACGTACCACAGGTTAACAATAAAGAATTATTGTTCAAGCCACACAAAATGAAGAAAGAAAGGTATACGTAGGTTCACCTTGACCAACCCGCATATACACGCAGGTTCATTGAACAAAAGGAGCATATACGTACACACGCACTTTCACAGTATGAAAAGCGCGTATATCTTGGGAAAACAAGTTTTTGGGTCCAAGGTATTTCTTTGGTCCAAGGTATCTAACCAAAGGTATTTGGTTTGTGGTATTGGTCCGAGGTATTTGGTCCTAAGTGGTTTTGATCCATGGTATTGAGAAAGGCCTAAAACTATATAAGAAGGAGAAAGTAAGCAAGTAATGAATATCTGATGAAGTATGATATCAAGCATGCAGGTTATGGGTTTGTGATGCTTTGCTTGATCTGAACTAAGGATGCACCTATATGGGTGATGGATCGGGATCCTAAGGCTTGAAATGTATTATCATTATGTGGTTTGATCTTGAACGTTCTAGATCTATGTAAATGTGATGATCTGGGTATGAATGAAGTCTGAAATAGTTGTGATGCTTTAAGTTAGCATTTCTAGATCTGTACGTAGGTTGGCTTTGGCAAAACAACGTATACATGCCGATTCAGCATACAAAAGTAGCGTATACCTCACAAGATGGAATTTGCAGATCTGTACACTGGTTTCCCTTAGTAAAAGGGCATATACATGCTGGTTCGGCTTATGGATGTAGTGTATATCTTCTGAAGTATGATCTATAAGGGTTCTGTTTGATGTTGCAGTATTTAGGGTTCTGTAGTGTGTTCTGGTGACTGTTTTCTGGTGACAGTATTCTGCATATTCATATTGGTTGATTGTGATTAGCTTTAATGTTAATGGATGAAATCTAATGATGGATCAGGATCATAATGACTTATCATTATGTGATCTGATAATGAATGGGCTAGATCTGATCACTAACACATGTTCTATCCTCTATGTATGATTATGTCTAAAGTCTGGAAGTGCAGCAAAGTGTTTGTAGATCTACACGCTGGTTTGCTTCAGGGAAGCTGCGTATACATGCAGGTTGGCTTCTACCAAATAGCGTATACAATCTGAAGCATGGTTTTAAGATGACAATTGATTTTGAATGATAATGTAACTCAGAACTATGTACTGATCTATCTGTTGCAGTTGATTGATTAAAGTATGAATGAATGATTGATTTAGTTGTGTCAGAGGTTCAAAGGTTGTCAGTGATTGATTGAGTTTGGTTGATTCAGATTGAGTTTCAGTGATTGGTTGATGCAGATATAGTTGATGGATGTATTGTAGTGGTGATTGATTTTGAGCTTCAATGTTGTTGATGGGTCTAGTATGAAAATTGGATGAAACGTGGCCTTCAGATTATGATGTTGTGTTCCAGGAGTATCCAGTCTGAAAATTTATGAAACGAGGTCCCTGGAGGATGAGAGAAGGTTGTAGCCTTCTATAGGTCAGCGCCTACGTACTAGTAAACATATCGGCTAGTACAAGAGCTAGGGGGTTGTAGCTCCCTTCCAGTAGAAGCTGGAGAACGAGAGAAGGTTGTAGCCTTCTGCAAGTAGAAGCCTACGTACTGGTATGAGTCTGTGCTAGTACAATGTTGTAAACAATTTTTCTTAATATTAAAAGAAGACAGAGACGACAACAACAGGTGGTTTTCACCCACATTGGGTTTCCACCTTAAATCATGGTGTTCATGTGTGTTTCTTATGTGTGATGATCTGTTCTATTTTTACTGCACCTGGTTACTATTTATATGATTAATGAAGTATTGATGCACTGATTAAAGATCAACATATGATGAATTAACTGAATCATAAGTTTGTTGGATATACGCTAGTTGCATTAAACACAATTGCGTGTACACACGAGTTCCCTTAACTAAAGTAGCGTATATGAATCTAATTATGGAAATGAAAAAGTTATTGATTTGCTAATACTGATTCACCCCCCCCCCCCCCTGCCCCCGCTCTCAGTATTATTTCCAACAGGGACACATATTCCAAGCTGAATGGTGGGAAAAACATCCTAGTGGGTGTCACTTTGGTTTATTAATGTCTAAGGAAATTGGCAAAGGCAATGGCAAAGTACTTGGAAACGCAAGAGGCATTATTTGTCATTTATTTATGAAAATAATGGAAATTAGGAGAAAAAGAAGGTGAAAGGACATAGGTTGCATGTGAGGAGGAAAATGAAGGAAAAATAATGGAAATTGACGAAAACAGAGGCCTTATTAATAAAAAGTCTTATGAGGATCAATTGGAAGGCTTTTTTTCAGTACAAGCTTTTGATCAGTTCAGTTTTGGAGCTCTCATTCTATTCTCTCTCTCTCATACTCTTGGTCACTTAGATTTTTCTTGGAGAACTCTTGGAGGCGTGTGGCATACTTGGGATTTGGAGCAAGAAAGCAAATGAAAGTTGGAAAGCGCATGAGGATAGCAAGATCAACAGCTATAGCTGGATCACTTTGCAGGTATCAAGTTGCATGTATAGTTTCCTTGCTAGTTTTGGCATGCATGACACATGCATGTGGTTTCTTGTTCATGATTTATCATTCACATGGAGGATTTCCTAGATTGACAGTCATTTTGCCTAGCCTTGCCATTTCCTGGATAGCCATGGTGTTGTGGGAGTCTTTCCCTTTTGCTTTCTGGTTGGTTCTCATGTTCCTTTGGTTGTGGGTTTAGTTATTAGTTCTTGGAGCCTTGGTTGGACAAACACTTTGAGCCCTGTAACAACTTGGGTTGAGTTATTAGTCCTGGAGCCTTGGTTAGATAAACGCTCTGGAGCCCTTGGTGGGTTGAGTTACTAGTCTTGGAGCCTTGGTTGGACAAACATTTTGGAGCCCGACAACAACTGTGGGTTGAGTTACTAGTCCTAGAGCCTTGGTTGGAACAAATGCTTTGGATCCTTGGACAACTTTGGTTGGGACCAATCTAGTGATGGTTAGTGATGTCTAACCGTGAGGTGGAATCACTGGTTAAGGGTTTAGGTGGGTTGGCCTTTGGAAGCCTTGGTTTGATTTTGATGGATTTGTTCTATGAGAACCCATATTCATGGTTGGAATATGGCACGGGGGTAACTGGCTAAAGAGAGACTTGGTTCAGCCAATCTATGGTTGGGTGGAACGCAGAAGTCTCGAACCTGGTTGACCTTTGCATTCATCAATAAGAACTATCTTTCTCCTTGGTATGTTATGGGTAAACATACTTGTTTATATGTGTCTTATATGGTTGTTATATCCTTGATATTTGTAATAGCCCTGGTTAAAAATTCATGTAAAAATATATAAGACCATGGTCATGGGAAACGTATTCCAAGCTGAATGGTTGGAAAAAAATCCTAGTGGGTGTTCATTCGGCTTATTATGGCTAAGGAAATGGCAAAGACTTTGGAAATGCATGAGGCATTTATTGGCATTTTATTTATGAAAATAATGGAAATTAGGAGAAAAAGAAGGTGAAAGGTCACACGTTGCATGCGAGGAGGAAATTGAAGGAAAATAATAGAAAATGAAGAAAATAGAGGCCTCATTGATAAAAAGGATTATGAGGATTAGTGGGAAAGGCTTGGTCAGTAAAGCTTAGTCAGTTCAGTTTTAGAGCTCTCTCTCTATTCTCTCCCTCATACTCTTGGACACTTAGCGTTTTCTTGGAGCACTATTGGAGACTAGGAGAGTGTGGCATACTAGGAGTTTCGAGGCAAAGGAAGAGCAAGAAAGCGAAATAGGACATTGGGTTCAACAACTACAACGGGTTTCACTTGCAGGTACCGAGTTGCATGTATGTTTTCCTCACTAGTTTCGGGATACATGGCACATACATGTGGATTCTTGGTTATGATTTGTCATTGGCATGGAGGATTGCCTAGATTGATAGTGGTTTTGCCTAGCCTTGCCATTTCCTTGATAGCCATGGAGATTGTGGGTTTATTTTCCTTGTTTGTTTTGGTTGGTTCTCATGTTTCCTTAGCTTGGGTTGAGTTATTAGTTCCTAGAAGCCCTGGTTGGACAAATGCTTTGGAAGCCCTGTAACAACTTGGGTTGAGTTACTAGTCCTGGAAGCCTTGGTTGGACAAATGCTCTGGAAGCCCTTGGTGGGTTGAGTTACTAGTCCTAGGTCCTAGAAGCCTTGGTTGGATAATCCCTCTGGAAGCCCGACGACAACTATGGGTGGAGTTACTACTCCTGGAAGCCTTGGTTGGAACAAATGCTCTGGAAGCCCTGGAAGGCATGGATAAAGACAAATTTGATGATGGTTTTGTGATGTTTGAGCGTGAGGTGGAATCACTTTTTGATGGGTTGAGTTGGTTGGCCTCTTGAAGCCCTGGATGGTTTTGGATTGATGTTCTCTACGAGATCCCACATTCATGGTTGGAATATGGCACAGGGGTGAATGGCTGAAGAGAGATTTGGCTCAGCCATTCTACGGTCAGGTGGAACGTGGTAGTCCCATACCAGGTTGGCTTTTGCATCATTAATATGAGGTTATTTCTCCTTGTTATCTCATGAGTATTATACTAGTTTATATGTGGATTCTATGGCTATTGTATCCTTGGTATTTATGTTGTTATTATGCTGGTTATGAATATGTATTATGACAGTGGATATGTATGGATCCCATCATGTTTTTGCTTGTATATGAATGAACAATGTATCTATGGCCTAATGGATGAAACTACGACTAAACTGACAAAGAAACAAAGCCTCATAGTGAATCACAGATAAGTATGAGACCCCTATGCTCAGATATGTTATTTACACCTGTAGATTACATATTCGTGATATGTTTGACGAAATGCCTATCATCGCTAATAGGCATTCAGTCAAGGTATTATTCAAGTAAGTGCATTAGTACTATCATTTCCATGTTATCTTACTATTTTGAAGGTGTCATTCAATTATGGGTAGTGACCTGGGCTCTAGGCCTGAAAATGCGGCTTGAATCCCAGGATGCTGGCACAAAACTAAGAAAAATAGTCCTTGGACGCTGGTTTGCAGGCCTGTGAGAGCATCTAGAGGTCGCTGACACTATCATGCCCATAGCATGGGAGCATCCATAGGTCAAGTGGTCCAAATCTCAGTGGAACCCAGGGGTTGGCTAGCAGAAAGGTTGGATTGGTTCGTGAACGTATTAATGTTGATGTTGAATGTTTGTGTGGTGTGTTTGCATCTATTCCACTTCCTTAATGTGAGTGGTATTAGAGCAGATTGCACTCGCTTTGTGTCATATCTAGTACCACATAGTGGTATCAGAGCGTGGCTCACCCCTCGGACTGGATGGGTTGTGTGTTGGTCATGCATGTATGTTGGTTGCGTATGTGTTTCTTGTGTTGTGAGACCATGTTCTTGTTGCATTTGTATGGTTTTGATCATGATTGTAGTGATGTCTCCATGTAAAGGTTGATGGTGTTGTTGTGGGATGTGTCACGATGAGTGTATGGTTTCATATGCATTTGTTATGCATGTTGGTGTCTATATGTTGTTATGCATGTAATGTCATGGTTATGGTTATGCATGTATGGTAGGTCAGACATGCATTGTGAAGTCATTTTATGCAATTAGGTCATCATTATGATATTGGTATGTTATGATGCTAATGTGTTGGCTGAGATATAGCAGGAGATGTAGATCATGAGAATGAGGTTGTGACATTAGACTTTGGGGTAAGGGCAGGTCATCATACATGTATTATATGTTTAGCATGTAGTATGTTAGTTAATGGATTGTTATATGCATTAGGGTTATATACATTAGGTTTATGTACATGTCCATTGATGTTATGGTTACATACATGATAGATGTTAGTTGATTAGTGTAGTCACATGTACATGTGTCAGATAGTCATGAATGATAGTACCATGTGGTCATATGCATTGATAATGTTGTTTTATGTTAGATAACTTGATGATTATGTTATATGTTGTTGATGAGTATGTTATAGGTTTACTTGTTGTTGTTATACGATAGTTAGCTTGATGATTATGTTACATGTTGTTGATGAGTATGTTATAGGTTAACTTGTTGTTGTTATATGATAGTTAGCTTGATGATTAGGTTATATGTTGTTGATGAGCATGATATATAACTTGTTGTTATCAAATGCTAGTAACTTGATGATTAGGGTTATAACATTAATATCTTGATGTTATATGTATTATACTAAGTTGGATTGGTGTATGCAAATGGTTAGGGTTATGAGATTCAGCTATGAGTTAATATGTTATGCTATTATGTCATACTAATCTGGACTGACTATGTAGATGTGATTATTATGTCTGAATGATAATTGTTTATGAGTTTATGATGTGAACATGTTAGCTAGTGACTATTATGGACATCATGACCTTATTTATGTTTGAGTTGATATGTTGTGAAGTTATATCGTGCTAATCTAGCTTGAATGTGCAGACAAGCTAGCCTCCCTTGAGATACATTAAGGTATGAATTTGCTTATGTCATCTACTTTGTGCTTGACTGTTTGATTGTGATATCTATTTTGTGTTTGAGTGTTTGGTGTCTATTATGTCGTCTAGTTGATTTATTTAACATAGTATGTTTGCAAGTTGGTTGAATGTTGATGAATTGCATAATATGAGTATGTGTTCCAATTATCTTGTTTTAAGATGATTGTATTAATACATAGTGTTGAGACAATTTATATGTACTTGAGTGTAGTAGGTGATAGTTGTAGCATTATGTCTATTGATTATGAGTTGAATATGGATTATGGCATGGTTGTTAGTATTGGTAAAGGTGGATTTGAAATTAATAGATATGATTGTCTTGATATTTGGTACATGTGTGAGCAGGGCAACATGCTTGGTATTAGCGTGACAAGGTATTAATTGATTTGTTTATATAACTAACAGTTGGTTGATGTGACAGTACATTGTAAGCCTCGATTGCAACAAGGTAAAAAGGTAAAAGAAAGGAATTGGGCAAGCATTCCTTTGGCTATGTTTGGAAACCCTAATTCCAAATGAATGAGTGCTTTGCATACCAGAAGTCTTCTTAACCTTGATTTCTGACATTATGTGGGTATGTGCTAGATTCATGAACATGTACTTGATAAGTATATTATCTAGTCTCTAGTTACAGGTGGATATGTCAAGGGAATTGTAGTCCCTTGAGAGATGGCATGGATGTGTTCAGTTGCAAGCAACGTTCTTGGCACAACAAGGTAAGACAAATGGTGTATTGTTATGTTTATTTATGCACTAACAATTATGTGTTTATGGAAATATGATGCAAAGGATTGCATGGAAAAGAGACTACCGTGAAACCTTGGAGAAGGCTCAGGTTGAAATTTCCCTTGGAAGCATTGGGAACCATGGGGATTGAGTCATGGTGTCTGTTGTTAGTCTTGTGCTTATGGTATTTTGGTTATTTGTTGTGCGTGATTACGGTTTTGTTTGTGTCTTGTGCATGGCCATGCCACTTTGTTTATGGTGTCATGTTGTTATTTGTTTTCATGATTTTGCTTCTTGTTTGTTTCTTGGTTTTGCCATTTATGTTTTTAGAGTCTTGGGAATTGGCTGGGAAAGAGGAAAGTTAGTGGAGCTCGGAGAGAGAGATGAACAAAATCCAGTAGGAAATGTAAGACTCAAATGAAGCTGGTAAATGTATAAAGGAAGTTGAAGGCAACAATATGACAACCAGTTGGATTAGTTGGGTCCATTGGTGTAAATAGGCGATGACAAGACAATCATGGGAAAGGTGATCAAGAAAGGTAAGGTGAATGGATTTGAGGCGTCATATGCCTTGGCTATATTAGGAATTGTCATTCTCGATGTTGCGCATGTGTTGCACGCATAAAGGGACTTCTCTTAACCTTGACCTTATGATATATAGTAATTATGTTGTGATCATGATTAATGTTATGTCTATATGTGTATACATGTATGTATGTGTGTATGTCATGTATGACAGGTTCATTATGGATCATGATTATTTTATGCCAATGTTTATATGTACATATGTATGTATGTATGTCGTTGACTGACTAGATCATTATTATTTTATGTTGATGTTTATATGTATGTATGCATATCATTGTTTGACATGATCATGATTGTTTATGCTAATGTTTATGTATATGTATGTATGTGTCCATGTATCTATTAGAGTCTTATAGTGATAGGGTTCATAATTTTTGAATTGGATGAGGTTAAGTCTTGTAATATTGTACATACCTTTGCTTTCTACAAATTTTTTCCATATTAAAATTAAAAAATGTAAAGAGGGTATGTCCAAAAAGAAATATCAAAGTACAAGAAAAATAAGAAAAATCAAAAAATGAAAAAATATGAACACCAAACAAAAAAAACAGATCATGAAAGTGTGCAAGTCCAAGTGCCACTACTCTTTGCTTTACTGTCTTAAATAATGGTTGTGTAGCTTGTCATACATGCCACAACCCATGATAGTCAAACAGTTTAATCTTGACTACTTCATGCTTTGAATTTCATGTTTATAGTTAGAGAATAAAAATCTGACCAAACAGTTTAATCTTGGCAGATTAGTAGATAGGTAGAGAAATAAAAGCAGCTCATCAGTATAATCTAAGCCCTTGGAAGATATAAGGTTAAAAGTAGATAGTTGGTTGTATAAAAGAAAAAGGAAAGGAAAGGGTTTGCTAGCTTAAGTGCACCCAACAAAGTGAAGAAAAATTGCCAGGGTAAGTAAAAGGGTAAGTAGAAGAAAGGTTGCAGAAATACAAGCTATTTGAGGCATATGTTGAAAATGCAACAAGCTGATGGATCTTAGTGGAAAGGAGTCGCCTTCACTAAGTGGGCCCGCACGTTATTTTTGGCGCAAAGTCTATTTTTAGACTATGTCTATTTTTAGACATATGGATCATGGTCTATGAGTTGCAGGATGCTATTTGTGGATGATTGGTCATGTTGGTAAAAATAGATGGACTTCTATTTTTAGACATATGGGCGGTTTCTATTTTTAGACTACCAGGCTAAAAATAGAACGGTCAAATATTATTAGCTCATAATAATATTTGGACTATAAACATTATCTTATCCTCTTGGAGCACTTCAGTTTGAGCTACAGATGTGGCACATGCAGCTGTCAGAAGGAAATACGCTTTTCTTATGGGTCACTTGAGCTATTGCATGGTGGACTTCAATTAGAACTCATGTGGTTGAGTTTGGTGGAGTTGATTGAGGAGTTGATGGAGTTGTGTTTAGTTTGACTTGGTTGAACTAGTTGTATTTAGTTTAACTGCAAATACACTAGTGATGAGTGATGTGAATTAATTATTAATTAATTCACTAATTATTAACTCATAAAGCAACTAAAGAATACATCAGTTAACTCAGTGCATGGACAGTTCAGTGGAGACAGGCGTTAGAGGTTGAGATTGCTATCAGTTGTGACTATAGTTGTGCATGAGATTTTGCACATGCATGGATTGAGTATTGCCAATGAGGATTGTGTGGTTCAGCCAAGGAAATACAAGTTTGCTTCAGCCATTCTCATATATTCTCATGCAGGATTGCGCAGTGGAGGCAGGCAAGCAGTGGAGGAGATTTGAACCTATGATTGATTCAGATTTGAGCTAGTTTGTGTGTAACAGGTGGAGATAGTACTGAGTACTTGTGAGGAGTATTGTACTATGTATTGTTACATGTTCTGAATCATTATAATATACAGATAGTGTGGGGTTTTCAACTGTATGCTTTCCCCGGATTACATACTGTAGTGGTTCCAGCTAGGGTACTAGACTGGACTCTATATTTAATATCGACCGAGGTGCGTAAGCTTAGAGGCGTGGTCTAAAATATATAGACATAAAGAATCTCTGGCCAAGTGAGTAGGATGTAGGATACAATGCTTCTTTACGGAAGACCGGAATTTGCAACCTATCATTCACACACCTAGATTACCCTACTGATATGCTTAATTACAATGCTGGTCATGAGATGTAACTATCAAATCAAATCATGAATCTAAGTACTGTATATGACTGTGGCAATGATTCTAACCTCCTTACAGAGGTATCACTCAGAAAACCCTTGCTTGGTACCCACACACAGCATGCAAGATATTTACACTATCAAACTATATAAAGAAAGCATAAATGAACTGTAAAGCAAAACAGAGTTTATGAGATAATGTCTCTATGAGTCACACAGGGATCGAATCCCTTACAAGACTCCCTTCCAGATCCTAGTGCTGACCATTCAACATAATCATAACCCGTTCATAAGCGCACACCATGTCTATGTAATGAAATTCAAAGGCTGTAGGAATCGAAAGCTTATATAAATATTATGCAACCCGTATGCTATGCGAATCAACAGCTGTGTAAATCGAAACTGTGATGCAAACCATGTGATATAAATCGAAAGCTATGTGAATACTGTGATGCAAACCATATGCGATATAGAAATCGAATTGAATGTAAACACTGTGCAGCATATAAGAACTGAAATGTACCAAAACGAATGGACAGTATACCAATCGAAGAACGCAGGGCCCGTCCGCGCCTAAGGGTATACTGGTTATCACCGTTCAGCAATCAAAACCAATGCAAAGGGTATACACACTTCGTGACTGTAAATATGTCCTTGTATTAAAAGTAAAACTCTGTTCTGAGAAAATACGATTCAACAATTCCAAAAACTAAACTCTAAACATAACCCTGACTGTATTTACACATGCGTACGCACAGCCATGTCATCGATACAATGAATGTACATAGTGCTGTTGCCGCGTTTATTACATAGCCTTTTCAAAATGTTTCCCTGCCAAGTGTTTCAAAAATCAAAAAGACTAAAATGAAAAATGGAACGATGTTGTTTCTGCTTTTGCCTGTCAGAGTGCCCTGCTTTGACTTAAGTTGACCGCATGCATAGGAGGCTCGATTTGGCTGGGTGAGAGGTGTTTGTCCATACTTGGACATTCTGCTTTTCGCCCATGCCTTTCGTTCTGGCTCATCTGCTGCGCCACATGTCAAACGGTAAGCTCATTACAGGATGTGGGTACTTCCTGTAATCATGTCATCAAAAACCTCTAATTCTGGAACATAAAACCCCTAAATTAATTTCTATGCAATTTAATAACTATAGAACAATTAATAATCAATATTCAAGGATTTTGAGGGATATATGATGAAAATGTATGGAGAAATGATATGTTTTTGGGAAGGAAAAAGGGTCTTAGGATGATACCAACATCTCTCCCCGACTTAAGGACTTAGCATGTCCTCATGCTACCCCAGAAGTACTCCCCTTGAACTCTGTGCCTGCATGGATCTCTGTTGCCTTGAGCAAGGTATCTACATTCTTCTTCACCTGGTGATCCTTCTGTCCCTTGAGTTCCTGCTTTAACTTTTTATATTTCTCTTTAAGAGCCTTCTTCTGATTGTACCACTTAGTGGCCCAGTTGGAAATCTCAGATTGCTCAGTCTCCAACTCACTGATTCTTTCTTTGAGCTTTTCATTTGTCTTCTGTGTTTCTTTGCTTTGTGCCCTGAGCATTTCATTTTCTCTTTTAATAACCTTTTCCAACATGTTAGCTTCCATGAGCTCTTCTTTCAATTCTTCAATTTGTTTTTCTAACTTCTTCTGTCTTTTGGTGGGAGGTGGTGAACATTTTTCTTGTTTGTTATGGCTTTCCACCTCTATGTCAACTTCTGGTGCTGGTGGTGAATGATCACCACTTTCAACATCAATTTGTGCAGGGGCATGAGATTCGAATTGGTCTTCTTGCAGCTGAGTTTTTGGTGTCCTCCTTGTTCTTCGGGAGTAGGTGGTAAAAATTTTGTCTTTCTCAGCCCTCTTGGCATCCTCTTTTTGCATGTTCCTGGTCCTTATGCTGCCCACAGGTTGAGGTGCTCTGCTGGCCTTGGACACTGGAATTTCCTCATCTATGTCCTTCATAAACCCAGAATCTTCTTGCACTTCTTCTTTTTCCTCCTCATCTCTGATTTGGTTGACAGTTAAGAATTCTTTCCATGGCTTCCCTCGCTTCTGCAACTCATGTTCAATGAGGATTTTAATCAGGCCAAAATGGTACAGGCTTTTATCCTCATTCCCCTTTTGTTTCTGGATAGTTTTGGCCATCTTTGTTAAACTTTGCAGCAGAAAATATGGCACACTGATTACACATTGTTTCTTTAAATGGAGGAGTAGCTTGATGTGATATAGATAAACAATGCTGTATCTACCTTCACAGGTTATGAACTTTTGGATAATGTAAACCATTTCATCCCAAGGATGAACTAACCAGCTTCTTGGAACTCCCTTCTTCCAGTTTACTAAGGAAACTCTAGACCTGGACATGAACTGTGTCCATGATTTCTCCTTGAATTGTTTAGTTTTAAAGTACTTTTCTCCCTCAGGGCTGAGTCCAATTGCCTGAGCTATAGTATCCTCTGAGATTCTGAAGGAGAAGGTGCCTATTAGGGCCTTTTCTCCATTAAAGGTAAAGGCAAATTGTTTTGTGACTTCTTCATTACTCCCATGGAATTTTTCCAGAAAAGGTAACCACTGTGCTTCTTGAAGAATCTCAATGCAATCGTTATGGTATTGTGAGCTATCAAATGTACTGGGTTCGACCCTATTAGTCATGGTGATGGCAGAGGGTTATGCCTCGAACCCTTCTTTGTCTATGCTCTTTAAAATTTAAACACAGAAGTGTCAAGTTGGTTACCTGGCATATATCGCTTCCTTCAGTCTTCAATTTATGGTGCTTGGCTGGTCGATGTGACTGTGGTGGGAGTTAGAGACAGAATGGTGATGCTTCCCTTTTCGGCGCTCACCGGTTTCACTGTGTAAACCGACCCCCGAACAGTGATACTCTCCTCGGCGCTCCTTGTTCAGATTTTCACTCTGTAACCCCGCTCAAATGATAACAATCTTCTCGGCGTTCCTTGCTTCACTCTTTCACTTTGTAAGTTAAGGGAACAGAGGGTGGAAAGGATGTGAAATAACCTGTACTCGCCTTACAATATAATCATTCGTTTAAAAACAGAGTGCTGTACGCTTGTATGCATGTTACCATAAGGACGCTGAGAGCGTACCCATAGTGCTGAGCTATAATGCTGGGTGGCGAGGTTATGATTCGGGTGTGTGTGATGTAAAACATATAGGCCGCTTGTTATGATTTGACTGTATGGGGTGAAGAATATATATATAGGCTGCTTCTATCTCACCCTTTGTATTTTTAAAAACAAACACACAGCTCACCACGTGCCCTTTTCAATTATACTCGGTCATGTAGAGAATGTTGGTATGCATGTAGGGTATATGACATGGTGAATGTGTTGGTGATGGGCTTTAGGGATAGGTTGATGTAGGGAAATGATGAAGCTTGGTGGGATAAGGGGGATAAGTGGATGTATGAAGATGTCCTTGAAATCAATTACAACAGCTTATAGTCACTAAAATTACATTAAAAACTAATCTAGGAAATTAAATGCCCAAGAACAGAAATACATTACTCTTTTGTTGATCATTTGACATGCTGAGTTGCTAATCCTTTTGACTGTTCTTTTTGACAGGTCCTCTGAGGGAGGTTGAATACACAGGTCCTTTGAGAAAAGTTTTGAAGATGTAACAGGTCCCTCTGAAAAATTGGAATGTACAGGTCCCTTTTTGAAGACTGAAGATGCAATAGGTCCCTTAAGAAAATTTGAAGATGTTCATGCAGCTCTTTGTATTGTTACAGGTTCACTGAGCTTGCAATTTGCTGGAAGTCTTGGTGGAAGTCTGTTGAAGTAGCCTTTGATGTCAAGAATTTTTTTTTAACAGGTCCCAACTGAATGTTTTAAACAGGTCCCCTTACTGCTGGTTGGAATGTCTCAAACAGGTGTCAATTGCTTTAACAGGTCCCAACTGAATATCTTAAACAGGTCCCATTGCTGCTAGTGTTAATAGCATAGATGTCTTGAACAGAACAGGTCCCCCTGCAAAATATTTATAACCAGGTCCCTCTGAAAATCATGACAGAACAACTTATTTGTTAAAGTCTGGAATGCTGGTAACAAGCTGTTGTTGGAAAGTTACAGTGAAATATAGAATAAGAAATCTGAAGAATTTACAAGGGAGAGATAAAAGTAACAGAACAGATGTCTCCCTCTCCCCGACTGAAAGTTTGACTTGTCCTCAAGTCATGATGCAACTAAAAAAATGAAACAAGGAACAACAGAAAGAGAATTCATACCCGCCAATAAATTGGTTTTCAAGTAGGAATTCGCGGTTAGAGTGTGCCAGATACTGGTTTTCACATCTAACCCATCATTATTATTTTTTTTTAGTTTTGTTGGTTTTTTTTTTTTTCATCATTTTTTCTTGATTTTGAAATTGAAAGGGAATAAAACTAAGGCAGTGATACTGCAGCTGAGGGCTGCAGTACCTCAACCTCTTCTTGCTGAGATAGTGTATGCATAAAATCTTGCTTGCTGATGGGCTTGTTGTACAGCTTCAGGCAATGACCATTGACTGTGAAAGAATGACCTTTGCCATCAATAGTTTGGAGTTTCACTGAACCATTGTCATAAGCCTGAACAATTTCATAAGGGCCCATCCAATGGGTGGTGAACTTAGCTTTATGATCCTTGAATTTTGAATCAAAAAGCAGAGCCCAGTCACCTTCCTTGAAATGCTTCTTTTTAATGTGTGAATCATGCCATTGCTTCCTGTGCTTCTGCATGAGGATGGTGGTTTGTTCTGCTTGCTGCCTCATCTCATCCAGCTGGTTCAATTGCTGGATTCTCTCTTTTTGTGCTTGATCCAAATCAATTAGTAAATCTGCAGCTAATTTAAAAGTGTGAATTTGGAATTCAATAGGAAGCATGACATCCTTACCGTACACCAATTGGTATGGTGTAAATCCGGTGGTATCTTTCCAAGTAATCCGGTAAGCCCAGAGTGCCTCCTTGAGCTTTTCTTCCCAGTTTTTGCGGTTCATTGCAACAGTTTTGATAATGATCCCCTCCAAAGTCTTGTTGGTGGATTCCACCTGCCCATTGGCCTGTGGATGGTAGGGGGTACTTTTCCTATGCTTTATTTGGTACTTGTCTGTGATGTCCTTCATGAGCTTTGAGGTGAATTGGGTACCTTGATTAGTGACAATTTCTCTTGGCACCCCATACCTCACAAAGATCTCCTCAAAAAGGAAATTGACTACTGTGTGTTCGGTTGCTCTTACCAGTGCTTTTGCTTCTGCCCACTTTGTGACATAATCAGTACATACTAAGATGTACTTCTTACCATTAGAGGCTGGGTTGATAGGTCCTATGAAGTCCAGAGCCCACTTATCAAATGGTTCCAAGTGAACTTGGGGCTGAAGGGGCATCTGATCGGTAGCTGTGGGTCTGCCCATCCTTTGGCAGCTGTCACAACTCTTTACATACTTCTTGGCATCCTTGAAAATGGATGGCCAATAGTATCCAAGAGTTAGAACTTTGAAGGCTGTCCGCTTCGCTGCAAAATGCCCACCACACGGTTCATCATGGCAAGATTTTAAAATGTCAATTACCTCATCATTTCGTACACATCTCCTAATGATCATATCAAAACCAGTGTAAAAGAGATCGCCATTGAGCCATGAATATCTGGCACTTTGTTTGATTAGTCTTTTCCTCTCCTTTGCAGTGAAATGTGGAGGTGTCCTACCTGTAGACAAGTAATTAGCTAAATCAGCAAACCAAGGAGTTACTATGGAAATTGCAAATAAGTGCTCATCCGGAAAAGAATCCTCAACAGGAACAATCTCACCTGGATTTTGCAGTCTAGACAGGAAATCTGCCACCTGGTTTTCTTTGCCTGGTCTATCTAACACTGTGATGTTAAATTCCTGTAACAATAGTAACCATCTGGTAACTCTGCCACTAGTTATTGGTTTATTCATGAGATGTCGAATGGCAGAGTGATCAGTATGTACAAAGACTTCATAACCAGTTATGTAATGGCGAAATTTATTCACAGCATAAATGATGGCAAGTGTTTCCTTCTCTGTAACTGTATAGTTTAGCTCGGCAGGTGTGAGATTTTTACTAATGAAATAAATTGCATATGTACACGATTCTTCTTTTTGGCCTAAGCATGCACCTATGGCAGTGTCAGATGCATCGGTAAAAATATGAAATGGTAAGCTCCAATTAGGCCCTCTCAGGACTGGTGCAGTAGATAGTTTCTTCTTGAGTTGTTCAAATG
The DNA here is from genome assembly GCA_031772625.1 of Pinus tabuliformis. NCBI lineage: Eukaryota > Viridiplantae > Streptophyta > Pinopsida > Pinales > Pinaceae > Pinus > Pinus tabuliformis. Next base: position 875,511,021 of record CM062820.1, on the reverse strand, counting down.
CATGTTGGCAGTTCTCAGTCCAATTGAAAAATACATCTTTGGCTAGAAGTTTAAACAAAGGTAAGGCTATCTTGCTAAAATGTTCAATGAATCTGCGGTAATAGCTAGCATACCCGAGAAAACTTCTTACCTCTCTCTGGTTCTGTGGAATAGGCAAATCGGCAATAATCTGTATCTTGGCTGGGTCAACCTGGATGCCTTGAAAAGAGATATAATGGCCCAACACTATCCCTTCATTTAGCATCATGAAACACTTTTCGTTGCTGAGGGACAGGTTAGCTTCAATACACCTTTTCAAAACTCTCTCTAGATTTTCTAATGCATGTTCAAAAGAATTGCCATATACTGAAAAATCATCCATATACACTTCAACACAATCATGAATCAAATCAGCAAAGATAGCTAACACAGCTCGCTGAAATGTAGCTGGAGCGTTACAAAGTCCAAATGGCAAAACATTGTAGGCATAGGTGCCCCAAGGACAGGTGAAGGTGGTTTTGTCCTGGTCTTCAGAGGCAATCCGGATCTGGTTGTAGCCACTGAAACCGTCAAGAAAGGAAAATGATGATTTGCCGGCTAGGGTGTCTAACACTTGGTCGATGAATGGCAGTGGGAAGTAGTCTTTGAGCGTGGCTTTGTTTAGCTGTTTGTAGTCCACACAGATACGCCACTTGCCATTCTTCTTAGGCACAATAACCAATGGGGATACCCACTGACTGTCAGAAATAGGATATATAAAGTTGACTCTCAAAAGTTTTTGCAACTCTTCTCTGACAATGTCTTGGAGCATGGGGTTCATTCTTCTTTGTGGTTGCCTCACCGGTTTAATGGTGCTGTCAGTGTAAATGTGGTGAGTGCATGTGTTGGGGTGAATCCCATGCATGTCAGTGTAATCCCAAGCAAAGGCTTTTTGGTACTTTGTCAAGAGTCTAATCAATTTTTCTTGTTGAGGTGAGTCAAGGTGGTTGCCTATGTTCAAAGTTTTGCCTGGACTGATCTCTATGACTTGACTCTGTGCATTGGTAATGGATTGAACTGGAAAGATGTCATGAAATGTAGATTGTAAGGAATGGATAGTGCATGTTTCTTGAAAGTTTTGAGCTAGAAGTACATCTGCAGCATTATATTGTTCATTCCTCACATTTTCAGATATATCAGGCTGTGAGAGAAATAATTCTACCAAATCAGTATTGTCTTCATGGAAATCATAGATCTGGTCAATGCTAAAAACAGATTGTACCTCCTCTTTGTCATTAAATTTGTCATCAAGCCACAAGTTATGTGTCACTGCAGGTGATTGTGCCGATGGATAGAGGGTGAGTTGTTTCCTTTCGGTCCCTCTAGAGATAATCATGTTACCTGATCGGCATCCAATAAATGCATCGACAGTCGCTAACCATGGCCTACCTAGAATGATAGGATGTCCTCCTAGATTGGATTTGGGTTGAAGGACTAGGAATTCCACCGGATACTCCTAGGAGTCCAGTGAGACGATGATATCTTCCAAAATCCCTTCAGGAATGACTTTGGACCTATCAGCTAGTTCAAGAACAATTGTGGTATGTTGCAAATTCATGAGTTGGAGTGTTCTCATAGTTTCAAGGGTCATGACATTGATTGCAGCTCCAAGATCTATCAAAGTATTTGGGATCCGTATGTTGTTAATGATGGTGGTCACTTTTGGAATGCCTGGATCAACATACTTCTCCATGGAGATGGTATTGGTCATAAGGCCTGCTAAATTTCCTAAAACATGAATGGTCTGAGGATCAATCCTCCTTCTAGCAGGTTTCTTGAGACACATGTCTTTGATGGCTTTGGTGTAAATAGGAATGTCCTTTATAGCTTGCAGCAAAGGGATTTTTATGTAGACATTTTTAAGTTCATCCAAGACATCAAATTGTGGTGGAGGCAATGGTGGTCTTACTTGAACCAAACGGTCCGGAAAAGGTGGTTGCAGTGATTGCATCTGTTTGTCCTTGGTTTCACTGCTTGGTTTTGTTTGAGTGGTCATTTCATTTTCTTTTTCTAAGTTTTCTTCTTGCTGATCTGTTATTAGAGAATCCTTCTGGAGCACCCTACCAGACCTCAGATTAATGTTTTGCAAAGGCAGTGTGGAGTAGGAGGTTCCTTCCTCTACATTATAAACTGGCCTCTCTGCTCTATTGTTCGGATTTGGGACAGATTGAGCAGGTATTTGTGTGGGTCTGGGAGGTTGTGGGTTAGTTGGAAATTGAAGTTGTGGTACATTTATTTGTGGAGGAGCAGGTAAGGTCTGTTGAGAAGGTTGGGGTTGATAAACAACTGGCTGAGGGTGCTGCTGATATGACTGTGATTGTGATGGAGATGGCTGTTGGTACTGCTGATATGGCTGTGAGTAAGGTGGGTATGATTGAGGATACTGATGGTAGGATTGGGAATACTGTTGAGACGGTCTCCATTGATTTTGTGATTGGTTTCCATGCTGCCATGACATAGGTATATTCCATGAGTTTTGTGGATACATCTGATCATTCATAGGAAATTGCATATTTTGATTAGGAAACATACCTTGGGGTGCTTGCCTTGGTTGCCATGGTCGCTTTGCACCCATGTAGTACACGTTCTCCATCTCTGTGCTGGCTGCCATGTTACAGTTCTGCACAATTTTAACTTTAGGACAGTTAAACATATCATGATGCTCAGTACAGAAAGCACATACTTGGATATTGTCTAGAGGACAGTCTTTTAATGCATGCTTCTTGCGACACTTGGGGCAGAAAATAGCCATGATATTGTCTTCTTCCTCCTGTTTCTTTTTGGCTTTTAAGGTATCAATTTGGTTTCCTAGAGTACTCAACAAATCTGTTTTGAACTCTTCTAAAAGATTACCAATTTCAGCCCGGGTGACACTAGCAGAGGCAATTTTTATGACCCTAGATGACAAGGTTCTCTTTCCCATTTTGGCTTTACTTGAATATTTTTCACACAGTTCAGCTATTTCTTCAAAGGGTAAGGCAGAGATATCACCTTTGCCCATTAAGTTGAGATCATCCATGTATTCTTCCCTGATACCTTTCAAAAAGATTGTGCGGACTAGATCAGGAGGCATTGTTCGGTGTTTAGATTTTTGCAAGTTATAGACAAACCGTTCTAGATATTCTTCTAAGGTTTCATCCTCCTGCTGACTCATTCTAAAGATGACATCTTTAGAGTCTTTGGATCTGCAATAAGGCTGATATTTCCTCAGAAATATTCTCCTCATGCCATCCCAATCCACTATGGCATGCTCACCTAGCCCCATAAACCATTTCAAGGCTGTTGCCTTTAATGTGGCTGGAAACAATCTCAGTCTGTGAGCATCATCAGTATAGCCATAAGTTCGACACACAATATCGAACTCGAATAAGAATGAGTCCGGATCCTCTGAAGCCATACCATAGAAATTGGGTAGCACGGATGGGGGTATATTTTTCATTTTGATCTCCTCATCCTCCTGTGGTTCTTGTATAGGGAATTTAAAAGTTGATTCCTCCTCCTCTTGATGGGGAACTGATCCAGATCCCTCCTCAGCCATTCTACTTGGTTTCTCAGTGTCTTTTGGTGGAAAAGAGAGAAAGGAAAATTGTTTGGTAATGGTGCTACTTTTCCCTTGTGTAGAAGATTTAGGAAAGGGTGGATGTTGTGATTTATGTGCAAACAGAGTTTCCCTCTCAGCAAGAGTAATGTGCTGTCCTGAATAAAATTTCTCAGCTATTGTTTGAATATCCTCCTCAGTTGTATTCCCCGGAGAGTCTGCTCCTGATGATGATGGGTTAGTGTTGAGATGGTGGGGGGTTCTCACAAATCTCCCTTGAGTGTCTCTAAGTCTAGGCATAAATAAACATGATTTCTAACTGTGTTTTTGGTTGTTTTTGTGTATTGAATTTTTTTTTTCTTTTTGTTTGAATCCTTTACGTACGCCTCCCCGGCAACGGCGCCAAAATGTAGTGGTTCCAGCTAGGGTACTAGACTGGACTCTATATTTAATATCGACCGAGGTGCGTAAGCTTAGAGGCGTGGTCTAAAATATATAGACATAAAGAATCTCTGGCCAAGTGAGTAGGATGTAGGATACAATGCTTCTTTACGGAAGACCGGAATTTGCAACCTATCATTCACACACCTAGATTACCCTACTGATATGCTTAATTACAATGCTGGTCATGAGATGTAACTATCAAATCAAATCATGAATCTAAGTACTGTATATGACTGTGGCAATGATTCTAACCTCCTTACAGAGGTATCACTCAGAAAACCCTTGCTTGGTACCCACACACAACATGCAAGATATTTACACTATCAAACTATATAAAGAAAGCATAAATGAACTGTAAAGCAAAACAGAGTTTATGAGATAATGTCTCTATGAGTCACACAGGGATCAAATCCCTTACAAGACTCCCTTCCAGATCCTAGTGCTGACCATTCAACATAATCATAACCCGTTCATAAGCGCACACACCATGTCTATGTAATGAAATTCAAAGGCTGTAGGAATCGAAAGCTTATATAAATATTATGCAACCCGTATGCTATGCGAATCAACAGCTGTGTAAATCGAAACTGTGATGCAAACCATGTGATATAAATCGAAAGCTATGTGAATACTGTGATGCAAACCATATGCGATATAGAAATCGAATTGAATGTAAACACTGTGCAGCATATAAGAACTGAAATGTACCAAAACGAATGGACTAATATACCAATCGAAGAACGCAGGGCCCGTCCGCGCCTAAGGGTATACTGGTTATCACCGTTCAGCAATCAAAACCAATGCAAAGGGTATACACACTTCGTGACTGTAAATATGTCCTTGTATTAAAAGTAAAACTCTGTTCTGAGAAAATACGATTCAACAATTCCCAAAAACTAAACTCTAAACATAACCCTGACTGTATTTACACATGCGTACGCACAGCCATGTCATCGATACAATGAATGTACATAGTGCTGTTGCCGCGTTTATTACATAGCCTTTTCAAAATGTTTCCATGCCAAGTGTTTCAAAAATCAAAAAGACTAAAATGAAAAATGGAACGATGCTGTTTCTGCTTTTGCCTGTCAGAGTGCCCTGCTTTGACTTAAGTTGACCGCATGCATAGGAGGCTCGATTTGGCTGGGTGAGAGGTGTTTGTCCATACTTGGACATTCTGCTTTTCGCCCATGCCTTTCGTTCTGGCTCATCTGCTGCGCCACATGTCAAACGGTAAGCTCATTACAGGATGTGGGTACTTCCTGTAATCATGTCATCAAAAACCTCTAATTCTGGAACATAAAACCCCTAAATTAATTTCTATGCAATTTAATAACTATAGAACAATTAATAATCAATATTCAAGGATTTTGAGGGATATATGATGAAAATGTATGGAGAAATGATATGTTTTTGGGAAGGAAAAAGGGTCTTAGGATGATACCAACACATACCGTGTTAATGTGTGCATGCGATTGATGTTTCATTGTTTTTAATGCTGCTAAATTGATGATCAATGTAGAGGAGGTTATGTATTATGCATGCATTCCGCAATAGTGTATAATCAGGATAATCTCTGTGAATAAGTGTCATATTATTCAAAATTTCTACATGGTATCAGAGCAGAGTTGATCATCATATCTATTATTCAGAAAGTATTTACATTTTATTTCTTCAGGTAGAGTCTGTAATCGGGCCAGGTAGCCTCTGGATTCATCCTTCTTTTGGAAGGTGAGATATCCGATAAAAGCCCATACAGTCAATCTCTGTACGAGAAATAATTTGTTCTCACGAATTTTATATCAGAAGCGGTTGAGTTTTCAGCTGGTGGAATTCGAATTTGCAGTAGTGTTTTCTTGGTGTCAAAGTTGAAATGTCTTTCAACGGATTGCGATTGGAGCATGCTCTTGAGGGCAGCTCGAATTATATTGCATGGAAAGACAGGATGGAGGTGGTGTTAGATGACAATGGGCTGAAGGAGTTCATAGAGGCTAAGGTCCCAAAGCCTACTAATGCTGCTCACGTTGAGGCTTGGCAAAAGAAGACAACAAAGTGTCGAAGGATTCTATTGGAGGGCGTGAAGGATCACATTGTATCCAGCTTGCATGGAAAGGCTTCTCCATACTTGATGTGGAAAGCGTTGACAGATTTATTCCAAAGCAAGAGCGACCAGAGGAAGTTGGCGCTCAAGGATAAACTCAAAAACATTAAGTGTGAGAATGGAGACAGTATGCCCAAGTATCTCACGAAGTTCACCCAATGCTGGGATGAGCTGGGAAGTGTGGGGGTGACTGTCGATGATGAGGACTTGGTGAGCTTGGCTCTCCTTGGTCTTCCGAAGAGTTGGCATTCCTATCAGGACTCTGTCAATGGTCGGGAGAAATTGCCAGGATGGGAGAGACTTTGGTCGGATCTTGTGCAAGAGGAGATCAGGCGGAATACCAGGGACAGATCTTCATCAAAGGCATCTGATGAAGAAAATTGTGCTTTGGATACCAAAGTAAAGAAGGGGAAGGAGAAGGGTTCTCTTTCCACATCCAGTTCTTCCAATGATTGGAAGAAGGTTGACAAATCGAAAGTGCGATGCTTTCATTGTCATGAAGTGGGCCATTATGCTGCAAATTGTCCACGGAGGAAATCCAAGAAGGGATCGGGGGAAGGATCTGAAGGTGAGGCACTTGCTTCACAGTTTGAGTTGGATTTCACACTCTTCGCATGCATGGCTTCATCCATGGTGGGAAGTGGTTGGTTTCTTAACAGTGGAGCTTCTTTCCACATGACCGGTGACAAGAGTTTGTTCAGTACTTTGGAGGAGAAAGATCTCCAGATACTCATAGCGATGGGTAATGATGAGAAGTATAGTATCTCAGGTGTAGGCACGGTTATTTTTCAGAGGGAGCATGGAGCTCGCCTTACCTTGACCGATGTCAAGTATGTACCAGGACTGGAGAGAAACTTGGTGTCGATCGCGATGCTAGAAGACAGAGGTTGTGATGTAGTCTTCAGTAAGGGAAAGGTTTTCCTTAAACACATCATCACTAGACAGGTGAAGCAGATTGGTTCATGGGTCAAGAACCTGTATGCTCTTGAGGTTCAAGATGCATGCAAAGCCTTGAGTAGCGAGGCAACTGATGGAGACTTGGTGGTTGAGAGGGAGCATATATTACCTCTCAACATGCAGAGCTAGAAGAAGTCTCAGACGATTATGGAGGAGCCACGATTGGTGCAGCAGCTTCAGGAGGTTGTGGAGCAGCCACAAAAAGGGAAGCTGAGAGGAGATCAAGTAGAGACATCTACTCATGTAGAGGCCTCCAGTAGGGGGAAACTTCGAGCCAGGTGGGCAGAGGGATCACATGCAGCCATACCTCCAGGTAGGAGGTGGGGTGATGTGGATTGATCGTCCCAAGGAGGAGGGGCAGGATCCTTGAGGTACCCAACCTCTTGGATGAGACCTTGCTACGGGAGCCCCGATGTGGAGTAGCAGGAACCGACTGATTGGGTAGAGACAGATGTGGATGGAGCGGTAGAGAGAGCGACAATGTAGAGAATCCCAGGACAATGCATAGCTAGCAGGCTGCAGCAATGCGAGAGGCACAAGTGTTTTGCACAGTGCTAGGTGGCACAGAGAGGTGTGCAATGGCGTGAGATGCATGAAGATGTTGCAGTAGCGCAGATGTCAGAGAGGGAGCACTTGTCAGCAGCAGGTAGAGCTTTAGCATCAGAGTATGTTCCTAGCCCAACAGAGTGGTCAGTTGGGAGTGTTTTTGTTCTAAGTGTTGTTGGAGCAAGTGGACCGGGCAAATGTGTTGCATGCAGAACATTCCAGAGTTGCAGGATAGGGGTTGCAGATAATCCATATCTTGTTGAGAGGGAGTGTTGAAAATGCAACAATGTGATGGAGCTTAGTGGAAAGGAGTCACCTTCACTAAGTGGGCCCGCAGGCTATTTTTGGCGCAAAGTGTTTTTAGACATATGGATCATGGTCTATGAGTTGCAGGATGCTATTTGTGGATGATTAGTCATGTTGGTAAAAATAGATGGATGTCTATTTTTAGACATATGGGCGGTTTCTATTTTTAGACTGCCAGGCTAAAAAAAGAACAGTTGAATATTATTAGCTCATAATAATATTTGGACTATAAACATTATCTTATCCTCTTGGAGCACTTCAGTTTGAGCTACAGATGTAGCACATGCAACTGTCAGAAGGAAATACGCTTTTCTTATGGTCAGTTGAGCTATTGCATGGTGGACTTCAGTTAGAATTCATGTGGTTGAGTTTGGTGGAGTTGATTGAGGAGTTGATGGAGTTGTGTTCAGTTTGACTTGGTTGAACTAGTTGTATTTAGTTTAACTGCAAATACACTAGTGATGAGTGATGTGAGTTAATTATTAATTATTTCACTAATTATTAACTCATAAAGCAACTAAAGAATACATCAGTTAACTCAGTGCATGGACAGTTCAGTGGAGACAGGCGTTAGAGGTTGAGATTGCTATCAGTTATGACTATAGTTGTGCATGAGATTTTGCACATGCATGGATTGAGTATTGCCAATGAGGATTGTGTGGTTCAGCCAAGGAAATACGAGTTTGCTTAAGCCATTCTCATATATTCTCATGCAGGATTGCGCAGTGGAGGCAGGCAAGCAGTGGAGGAGATTTGAACCTGTGATTGATTCAGATCTGAGCTAGTTTGTGTGTAACAGGTGGAGATAGTACTGAGTACTTGTGAGGAGTATTGTACTATGTCTTGTTACATGTTCTCAATCATTATAATATAGAGATAGTGTGGGGTTTTCAACTGTATGCTTTCCTCGGATTACATACTGTGTTAATGTGCGCATGCGATTGATGTTTCATTGTTTTTAATGCTGCTAAATTGATGATCAACCTAGAGGATGTTATGTATTATGCATGCATTCCGCAATAGTGTATAATCGGGATAATCTCTGTGAATAAGTGTCATATTATTTAAAATTTCTACAGCATAAACACATCTATCATGTTTAATCATGTGTTTTAGTGTGCAGGAGCAATTGTGAAAGAAAAAGAATGCTCATAAGTTGATTTGCATAATTCCCCCCCATTGCATTTGACCCCCCACTATATACTTACTAATTTCCCTTTTACCCCTTCATGGCTTGTGAAGACACCATTTCCATTCATTTTGACTCCTACCCCTTGGTTTCACACATTCCCTAGCCAATTTACCTTCTAAATTCATCCCCTTTCCCAAAAATCCCTTTCCCCTAGTGTGAAACCCTTTTTCCCCTTGGAAAAATCACTTTCCCTTTGATTAATTCCCCTAAAAACCCCGAAAAACCCACTAAACCTCTTATCCTAACTATTATTCCCCTCTCGCTTTACTTTATTAATCCCGAAAATTCACTTTTACCCATTATGTTCCATAAACCCACATTACTTTATTAACCCCGCATATATATAGTGATTAATTACACTTAAGAATAATTAACAATGGGCCCCGCTAAAACCCGCCCCCATCTTCTGCTGTGCATCTCTGCCATGTGATGATCGTTGGATCATCCACCCCCAGATCCTACGACCCTCTCCCATATCACGCCCACTCACTGCCCGATCTTTACCAGCCTGAGAGAACACGATATGGGCGGTATTGCTCGGGCCCCCTTGGGTTACGTGGTGGAACCATGCTAAGTCGTGTGCTCTCGGGAAAATACCGCCCGACCCCCATAAGCGATGAAATATCTCCCTAAACCACCTCCCCACCCAGTGCGAAAACCATCATTGTTCACAAAAGCATTTTCCTCGCCAATTTTCTAAACATTGCCCGTTAAAAGCCCAAAGACCCCCATTTTCACTCTTTTCATGCATTTTCTCTCTGAAAGAGTTCTAAGCCCTCTTGCGCCCCCGAGCTTTTTGCGACTAGTTCCAAATGCCAATTGCAGCCCGAAGAAGCTCCAGACACCCATTTCAACCATCCAAAACACACCTAAACCAAAAAAACCTCTGCAACCACCATTCAAAGACTAGTTTGCAACCTCGACCATAAATTCCAGGTATTTCGATATAAAACCAAAACGACCCTCTCAGTTTAAAACGTATAGTAAATTCATGAAATAATTGATTGAATTTAATTGAATTCCCTTAAACTGAGTGTTTTCCCTCTCCTAAAATACCATAACTCTTACCTGCAAATTGCCAATACCTTACCCCTGTACCAGAGTTATCAAGACTTCATTCCCATAGACAGTATAACCCAATTTCCACAACTTGTTACAAAGATGGCTACCCCAACCTCTTTGAATGTCAGACCAGTGACAACCCCTCATTTAGACATTGACCATTTGGCCTTGGCAGACAGGGATTTTCAAATTAAAGACACAACCACCCTAGGCCACCTTCTGAGAATCCATTGTTGGGCCAAGGATAGGTTCCTAAACCATGGTGATGATATAAACCTTTGGGAATCCAATTTGCCCAAATATACATTCCTAGAAGTCCACCCATTCCCAGAGATAGTATAGTTTTGTCATGCCTGTTATGTTCCAAGCCATAGGGCTATTGAGGCACCAAACCATGAGATATTATTCACAATTACTGTTGAATCCATCAACCAGATGTTGCCAATCCAGCCTAGTCCCAATTTGACTCCTTTGTCCATTGGAAACCTGTTGGACCTATACATCACATTCGACCCAGGCAAGATCAAACAAATATTTCAGAATTTAATCATTGATGAGTGCCATACTCCTAAAGGCATTCCACCCTATGTTGCCACTAGTTTTTCAGAGATTGACAGGGGAATAATAACCATGCTTCCATGCATCCTAAGATTCACATCAAATGAGTATGTGGATGAGGTCATCATGGCCTTCTTATCCATTTTCACTCCAGGAAAGCCTCCTGATGTCATGTATGATTATGCCCAATTCATTGCAGACAAAATGCATGAACAGTTCACTAGATTGCCCACTGAAAGAGTCTTCAAATACTCTTAACTGTTGTTTCATATGTTCCTGTACTACCAGACAGATAAGTTCCCTTTGAAGATTCAGAAATTATACACCAAGGGAAAGGAGAGATCATTCATCTACTGGACACCCCTGGTCCACAAGTTTACCACCTATTTCACTTACAAATACTTCATAGAATCTTTTGTATACCCAGTTATGAACATGCTAACTTCTAAGACTCAGCCTAGAATCAGCCCAGAGATTAAAAGAGTACTGCAATTGGCCAAAAACAACAAGGTGGTAGATTGGTACTTGTACCAAAACCACACAGAGATTAGGATTTATGGTTGTGAGCTAGCCCCTTACAAGTTGCCCAAGTACCTCCCAATGAGGATATTTTCTCTTGAGTACTTTAGGCAGATGATCAACTCTGATGACATCAACTTCCTAGCTTATAGGAAGAAAACCCAGTTCAAAGTGAAGAACTAGATGGGCCCATTTATTTGCAACAACAAAGAAGCTGGACCAAAGGCCGACAAGTTACTTCAACTAATGAAGTTCAAAAACAGTTTCATCTGGCACTATGACCCTCATGGGGTCATAAACAAGCTCAGACTCAAGGTCAAGTTGGCAGCCTACATACACCACCCAAGGCCTGACATTGAACAATATGCTAACCAGGATGAGTGGGTGGAGAACACCTTGATTGACATGGACAACACTGTTGTGGACATAGAGAATACACTTATTGATTTGGAGAGACAATTTGATCATAACTCTTTCCTGCAGGTTCCAGAACAGGGAGGGCCAATGAACATTCCTCCAGTCATACAGACCCCAGTAAATGAGGAGAAGAATCCTAAGAGGAGCAGGGATGAGGCATCTAGCTCTGCCATGGAGACCACTGATGAGCTGATGGAGCCAAGCAAGAGGCCCAAATTGAATCCTGTCTTTGAATAGGAGGATAACATTGCATCAGAAGAAATCATTGACATTGAGGCAATGAGACAGAAAGGCAAAGAAGCAGCTGCATCAAAGGAGACACAACAACCCTCAACATCCAACACATAGTTGGTAGATATACAACTGAGTATGGAGATCTCTTCCTATGTCAGGCCAGCTGACAAGGAAAAAGACATAAAAGACAAATTTAAAGAAATCAAAATGAGGAATTAAAGACTAAAGGCAGAAACATATGCACAATACCTCAAGCTCACACCACCAAAGCAGTCTATACTAATGTCAGCCTTTGACATCAAAGAAGGAAAAATGCAAGTCTCATTCCTATAGCCCATTGTACAACAACCGAAGACCTCAGCAGACTACAAAAATACCAATTTTGAGGTCTTGGGTAGGGATGTTCATCCCATTGATCACATCGAATTTCATAAGCAGGCTGGAGAAATGATCTACTCCACCCTCACAACAAAGGCCATGGCTGCTTACAAGTTGCAGGATTCATTAGATAATATAACAACACAATTCAAGTTGGAGGGAGCCTCTTCACAGGCTAAAGACACCAGGCTAAATTCCTTGGAGGACTTGGTTATTGAACTGGGCCATGACGCAAGTGATGTGAAGGCCACAAAGAAACTGATCAAGAAGAAGCATGAGGACATAGCAACCCTCAAGAAACAACTCAAGTTGCCTCATTTGCAACACCCACAAACAAAAGAAGTCCTAGAAAGCCAGACCAATCATGAGGAGATGATGGACTTGGTGTTGCAACTCAATGACCAGTTAAAGGAGATGGAGAAGGAGTTGGATACCTTAATCCAGCTTAAAAAATCTAGCATTGATAATGCTCCTGCAACTGTCATTCCAATAGTGACCATAGTTGTACCTTCTACTTTGGCAACAACATTAGCTCCCGCTGCTCCAATGGCCACTGCACTACCAACATCTGCACAAACTACATCAACAACAGGATCAATAACAACACCCTCCACCAGTGAGGAAGCAAACAGGTTGGTCAAAGCAATGGAAGAAATGTCCATTCAGACCAATGAGATGAACAAATTGAAAGAGAAAGTTAGCAACCTTAGGACAAATTTCAAGCTTGCCCAGATCATGCATAAGGAATAACATCAAAAGGCTGCAAGGATGAATGCGAATAAAGAACCTGGAAAAAGAACTGACCTTGACTGGACCAATAGGAAAGGTTAAAGAGCAACTGTGGGCCAATATCATTGACTCTGTCAATGATATTTGGCCATCTATCCAGGTCATTTTTGAGCAGATTGATTTGATTAAGCATGCAACAAAAGCCATTGAAAGGGTTAAAATAGAACTTGGAGATATGCCAGAGGAAGCAGCAAGAATCATCCACTTCCTCAACTCCAAGAATAAATATGAACTGCAAGAGCTTGAGATACCTGATAGGACAGGTACAATTTTGGAAGTCAGAAGAGTCCTCACCAAGAGGAATTTAATGTTGAATCTAGAAGATAAGTGTTAGAACATGCAGCTAGTCGTTGACAGGTTCATGGCTAAGTTTGAGCTGTTGAAGGAAAAGGGATTACCTAATCCCTTAATTATAAATGACAAGTTAATGACACAGGCATATTACAACAAGAAGATCAAGGAAGTGGCCAAAGAACAGGTGATCACTTCATCTATGAAGAGCATGCCAACAGGTAAAGTCTTGTACCAAACTTTTGAAAACTTGTTTTACCTCCAGCATGAGGTAAAACACCTGTTTATTAACAAGCTCACTTTTTCCAAATATATAGAGGCAAATGAGACATACAAAAAAATGATCAATATCCAATTACCAGATGAAGAAAGATGGGAAAAACTTAATGATTTACTCTAGTAAAAGGACAGTAAATTATAAATCTACAGTAAAAAGTGAAACAATAGGGTAAAAGGATATTGACAGGTCAGTCGGGTTAAAGTGTATTAGATGAAAGAGTATCAGGTGAAAGGTTAAAGTTAAACAAAACAGCCAGCGTAAAGATTAAACAACCAAGTAGCATAAAGGGCAAAAGGATTAAATAGCAAAGCCAGGCAAAACCTTAATAACAGGGACAACAAGCAGCAGTTCAATATCTGTCTCTATCTTCTTGCAAGAAGATATTCCTTTTTTCCTAGATTAGTTATGAAAACAGTTTCAGATATTTTGTCATTCCTTTTGTATAAATACATCAAAATTCTAAGTATTATGGTGGATTATTTTACATTTGCAGAGTTATTTTGATCTTGAACCTAAGGGTGATTGTACCATTTTCAAGTCAATGGACTGGAGCAAGTAATAAAAGAATTTCGCTCCAGGATTCATGAGATGAGACATTTGCAGTGAAGTAATTTCTTTGTGTGATTTTGTTACCTTTCTTATGTTTTTCATAATCTTAAATGTGTTCAAAATCTAAATGAATTGACTAGAAATATCACTCAGAATTTGTTTAATTACACTTTGTTTTGCACAGTTGGTCATTTACATGTTTTCCTCTGATACCGCATTTGAGAACCCTTAATTGCTCTCCTATCCCGGTTGACTTCTTTCATTCCTTCCAAAGTTCGGCCTAGGGAACCCTTAATTTCTCCCTGGATCCTATTTGAAGGCATTCACCATTTAGCCTTTGAGATCTGCAGTAACTCATCTATCTTGCCCTGTAGACACTGTTTTTAGAACTCAATCCAGTCTTGTTTGTCTGACATTTGACTCCATAGCCCAGTGGTAGAAACCAAACCTGTGATCATCTAAGTAAAGTGATCCCACCACCAAATTTCAAAACAAACCCCAAGTGCAAGCATTAACTATCCTAAAATCATCTTAACTAAAACAAAGTTAAATTATAAAGAGAGAGCCCTCTCTGAGCATCAGGAAGGCTAGGTCCTGATCTCCAAAAGTGGTTTGTGGTTACCTTTGATTTTCTTTATTCATTTACTTCAAAAGAAATATTAGAGTGATAACATTTATGGTGACCATACTGGGGACTTCGATCCTCAGTCTCATAAAACTTTAAGGAAACCTTAAATTTAATCTTGAGCCCCTTAAGGTCATTTTTCTGAAGTAAATTTTCAAAAATTTCATAAAAACATTTAAAAAGTTAAAATTATGGCTCCTAAGAAGATTCACTATACCAGGGAAAACCCAGATCCAAACCCTGCAACTATAGTTGATGACCCAGAGAGAATTTTAAGACAACCCAAAACAACAGAAACTCAAGCCAGTAGTAGCAAGTTAGTTAGATCCAATTCACTCCCTGAGGAATTGTCAACTTTAGAGGACATCCCTTTTGATTTGTCATTTGATCTCTCATTATTTAGAAGTAAATATGAGAATGCAATCCATGAAACAGTCTTAGACCCTGAGTTTCTTCAACTCATTGAATCAAAAAGGATTATTCATTCAGATTTAGATAAATTTGTCGTTGAGACTTTTGACAAGATAGAAGCTTGGGCCTCTAAATTGATAAGTAATATAGGTGATTCTTACATTCAATAGTCTGTTGAAGTAGCTGCCCTTACTACTACTGCCCCTGAAGTTTCTGTACAAACTTCACTCACTGTAAATACCCCTTCTTTTACCACAACTTCACCAATTGTATCTACCACAATCCAATCACCTAAACCAGTTATTAATCAACCATCTTCATCATCATCTAGTTCACCTCCATCAGTTTCAAGTCCTTCCTCAAGCACCACAACTCTACCCCCTAGTCAAGCCAGAATCACAGCAATGGAAAACCGATATGCACCTCTTGTTTTACCTGCACAACTCCATGCCATGCCTGCAGATTATCAGAGTAAAATCTTCTTGTTTGATGCTATTGGTCATTACACTGCCCAGCAACATGTAAACAAGATGTTTGACTTTTTTGAGTTGCATGAGATAGATGAAGCAGATGTCCAAATGAGATTGTTTGCCCAAACTTTAACTGGGGATGTCAAGAAATGGTTCAAAGCCTTTCCTACCAACCATATTGCAGACTTAGCCAATTTTCATAGGTTATTCATTGATAGATGGGAGAGAAAGAAAAACCCATTGCAAATACTTTCTGAATATGAAAACATTAGAGGAGCTCGTAATGAGTCAGTTTAGGACTATTGCACCAGGTTTAATAGTATCTACAATGCAATTCCAGCCAATATTAAGCCTTCACCTGACCTAGCATTAATTAAGTTCCCTGATGGTTTTGACGCTGACATGTCATACTAGCTAAGGGAAATGAACCCTGAAACACTTGAACAAATGCAAAGAAATGCTATTAGTGTAGAGGCCAACTTATTAGCTAAGAAAGCACGAATGAGGAATTAAAAGAAAGTTGTATTTAAAGAGGAAGCTTCCACTTCAGATAGAAACATAGATATTTTAGCTAAGAGTTTAGAAAGAATCATGGATAGGTTATAAAACATGGAGAGGAAAAATCAATGGGAGAATCAACAACAACAACCCCCAATAAGAAACCTAAATTTTAGGAAGAACCCTAATGTTGGAAAGAATGCTACACTAGACCAACAGATTAGGCCCCCCTTCCAAGAGAACTATGTTGAGGATTCACAGAACCAAGAAGGAGAGGATGATACCCATATTAACTTACTAGAAACCAAAGATGAAGACATTGTTTTTCTTACTCAAGAAGAATAGGAGTTATATATGCTGCAGCAGTTGCAGTTAGAATATGGTGAATCCTTTGATTTTAAACAGGGATATGAGTCATCTATATATGAGGTACACAAACAATATAGCTTGAGGAGTAAAAAGAATAACGAGACTCCCATTAAAAGATCCATCCAGACCCAGACTAAGATAATAAAAGAAGCTCCAGTTAACAAAGTATTACAAATCCTCCCTAGAGGAACATTGGAGACTTCAACCCCTAAGATTATAGATATAGCCTCCACTGAAACCCAAACAGACACAATTATTGAAAACAATCAAAATAAGAGAAAACAAGCAAAACAGTAGAAACATAAACTGAAATGCCTAATAATGAGAAACAGAATAAGGACACACAAACTGCACATATTAAGGAAGATCTAAATCAAACAAACAAACCTCAGCCCCCTTTTAACATCAAAAATGAAATAGAAAAATTAAAGATATCAGTTCCTTTGACCGAAATAGTAAAGAATGAATCTTAGAGGTCACAGATAACTAAAACTTTGAACATAGGAGAGGGAGAGGATTATGTTAATTTGAATGATGACCAGCCTGAATTATTGTTTGGCCCTGAGGCCAATGGTATTCATCAGCAAGGGGGAGTTCCTCCTTTTTACATCAGCCTAAACATTCATGATAAAATATTGCATAACGCTATGTTGGACTCAGGGGCATCCCACAATTTGATGCCTAAGGCAATAATGGAAAGACTGAACCTAGACATTACCAGGCCATATAAGGATTTGTTTTCTTTTGACTCCAGCCAGGTTAAATGCCTTGGCTTGATCAAAGACTTATGTGTGACTCTTGTCCAGTGCCCTGCAAAGAGAATTCTAATGGACATTGTAGTTGCAAACATCCCACCGAAATATGGAATGCTGCTATCTCGCTCATGGGGAGAAAAACTGCAAGGATCCTTGCAGTTGGATATGTCTTATGCCACCATATCTGTTTTTGGCCAACCAAGAAAATTGTATAGGGAGACCTTGATGAAACACATGGTGAGTAGTGAGGAAAAGCCACACAACTTTCCCATATACTCCATGCATTCAGATATGGACTCTTTTATCTTGTACAATGTAGAAAATGATAATAAGGAAATCACATCTAAAGACCTGAAATACAAAACAAATGACCGTGAGAACATATTTCATGAATCATTATGGCATCTAGACTTTGATGGGTTTGTCAATAGGTTAGGGGCTGGTGCAGGAGTGTGGATCCATAATATGGATAATAATCATGATGAGGGACATGCTTTCAAATTGAACTTCAAGTGTACCAATAACATGGACGAATATGAAGCCCTAATTCTAGGGTTACAATTGGTTAGGAAACTGGGAGCCAAAAGAGTTTCCATCATGGGAGACTCAGAGCTAATTATTAAATAGATTAATGGTGAATACTCTGTGAACAATCCTAGACTTGGTCGATATAGGGATACTGTTCTAGACTTGATCAAAGACTTCCTCGAAACAACTTTGCTGCGATTCCTAGAAAACAAAACATGCAGACCCACAGTCTGGCCACCTTTGCTAGTACTTGTAAATTGCCATTTCAACCCAACCATCAGTACACTGCAGAAGTCAGACATAGGCATGTTATACCAAACAACCTCAAGTACTGGCAGATTTTCTCCCAGGATTCTCAGATCTACGATTTCATGAACAATGAAGGTGATTTTCAGAATTGCAAGATAGATACTGACTGTACAGTAGACAATAATATATAAAGTAGCATAGATGTAAATATTTTAGATATAGATAAACCAACTAAATTTACTAGAGTAGAAATAGATAGTTTAGAGAATGTAGAGATTGAAGAAATAATGAATGATGATCTTGAGATTCTTAATTTGAAAAATATTTTTTTGCATAAGGGATTAGTCCCTTTAGAAGATTTGTTTGACTCTAATGATGTAGCTAGGAAACCTAAAATGGAACCTTTGAGAGCTGACATAGAAGAGGTTAATATAGGAACTGAGGAATAACCAAACTCATCAAAATATCAAAAGCCTTACCTCCAGAGGAAAAGGTTAAATACATCAATCTGTTTAAAGAGTTCCAGGATGTATTCGCGTGGAGTTATGAAGACTTAAAATCTTATGACACCAACATAATCCAATACAAAATACCTCTAAAAGAAGATCATAAACCTTTCAAACAAAAACTTAGGAGAATAAACCCAGTTCTGATGCCCTCTATTGAGAAGGAAGTTAAAAGAATGTTTGATGCCTAAATAATAGCCCCCATTAGATACTCAGACTGGATTTCAAACTTAGTCACAACTAGGAAAAAGACAGGTGAAATTAGACTTTGTGTAGATTTTAGAAATTTAAACAAGGTCTCACTAAAAGATAACTATCCTCTACCAAAAATGGACCATATACTGCAGAGGGTAGTAGGCTCATCTAGGATTTCACTGTTAGATGGATTCTCTGGGTATAACCAGATCTTAGTCCAACCTGAGGACCAAGCCAAAACTGCATTTACTACTCCATGGGGTACCTTCATGTATTTGAAGATGCCTTTCGGATTAATGAATGCAGGTGCCACATTTCAAAGAGCTATGGATATAGCTTTTGCCAAGGAGATCCCTGACTTCCTAGTGGTATACTAGGATGACATCACAGTCTTCTCTAGATCCGACAATGAACACCTAGACCACCTGAGAAGAGTATTCATCAAATGTAGAAAATTTGGGATTTCTTTAAATCCCAAGAAAACACTCTTTGGTCTGGAAGAGGGAAAAATGTTGGGGCATATCATATCTAAAGATGGGATTAGAATAGATCCTGCTAGAATAGAGGCCATTTTGACCATTACCCATCCTAGAAACATTAGAAAGTTACAGTCATTTCTAGGCAAGATAAAATTTCTTAGGAGATTCATTTCAAATCTAGCAGAATTGATTAGAGAGTTAAATAACATGCTAAGAAAGGACTCAGCACTTAAATGGACAGTGGAGGCCAAACAATCCTTTGAAGCCATCAAGGAAGCCTTAACCAAGACTCCAGTCCTAATAAGTCTTGATTTTAACAAGGATTTTATAATTTTTTCTTTTGCTTCAGAACACACCATTGCAACAGTCTTGCTGCAAAAGAACAACCAATTGCATTTTTTAGTAAATCCTTAAGAGATGCCACACTCAAATACAATATCATGGAAAAACAAGCATTAGCTTTAGTAAAGGCTATCAAAGACTTTAGAGTATACATTCTATATTCTCATATTATTGCTTATGTTCCAAATTCTGTAGTTAAGGACATTTTGACACAAAATGGGCCTGAAGGGAAAAGAGGCAAGTGGATTGCCACAATATTGGAATATGACATAGAGATAAAGCCAACTAAGCTTATCAAAGGCCAAGGTTTATCTAAACTCATGGCTGGATCGAACTGTTAGGCCCTTGATATAAACTTCATTAGTGCCCTTGATGATCAGGAAGAGATGGCGACTCCACCGATCAATGAACCTTTTACTGATTCACCTTGGTATGCAGATATTATATTTGTATTACAAAATTTACAAGCTCCTCCTGGTTTGACAAGAACTAAAGCTAGATTTTTAAAGATGAAGTCATTAAAGTATTGTATCATAGATAATGCATTGTTTTGGAAAGACAATAGTGGTATTCTTTTGAATTGTTTACTGAAAAATGAAGCTGATAAAATCATGCAAGAGTTTCATGCAGGGGATTGTGGAGGACACTTGTACTGGAAGACTACTGCTGACAAAATCTTGAGGGCTAGTTTCTACTGGCCCACTTTGTTTGCAGATGTTAAGAAACATGTGACCTCCTGTCATAAATGTCAGATATTTGAGGGAAAGAGAAAACTTTTACCCTTGCCTCTTAAACCAATTTCCACTGAAATGTCATTCCAACAATGGGGGTTAGACTTCATTGGAGAACGACACCCAGCCTTCTCAGCTCAGCACAAGTGGATTTTGACAGCCACTGACTATTTTACCAAATGGATAGAGGCCATACCTTCTAGGGAAGCCATATACACTATCATAATCTCCTTCCAAGAGAGTAATATCCTGTCAAGCTTTGGATGTCCTTAGAAGCTCATTACTGATAATGCAGCTGCCTTTAAATCCAAGAGAATGATAGATTTCTGTAACAAGTACCACATCACCCTTGGCCATTCCACAGCCTATTACCCTCAAGGTAATGGACTAGCAGAGTCATCCAACAAAAGCCTGGTCAATATCATTAAAAAATTGTTGGAAGATAACAAAAAGACATGGAACAAGAAGTTAGTCAATGCCTTATGGGCAGATAGACTGACTACTAAGAAATCCATTGGAACATCACCCTATCAGCTAGTTTATGGGATGGATGCAGTTTTCCCATCATCCTTGGGAGTGCTAGTGATGAAGATCATTCAGGAATTACAGGTGGAACCAAATGATATTCAAAGAATAATAAATCAGACCATACACCTGCAGCAGACCAGAGAAGAAGTATATGTAAAATCATAGGTAATCCAGGAAAAAATCAAGAAAGTCTTTGATAAAAAGACTAAAGCAGATGATTTTGACATAGAAGATAAAGTCCTTAAGTGGGATTCAAGGAGAGAAGACAAATGCAAGCATGAAAAATTTGATTTTTTGTCGCTGGGGCCTTATGTCATTTATGGATACAGGGGAAACAATGCCTTTTTCTTGAGAGAGATAGATGGATCAGATCTACCAACGGGACCTGTTAATGGTAGGATGTTGAAGCATTATTTTTCCATTGACTCACAATAGTTCACTTTACTTTGCATCATTGCACATAACACTGCAGAGTGTAGATTGGTTTGGATTGCAATCCTTTGAAGTTGAAGCCCGGAGAGAAGGCCCTGAGCTTTGAAGGATTCACTGTCATACGTATCAATAAAGCACAAGCACAAAAGGACAGTTTACAAGGTAACTACAGGGCTACTAGTCTTTAGAGTTCTTGACATTTCACTAGGAAATGCCATCCCCATGTGGAGCCACTGTTAGAGTCCTATAGTGATAGGATTATTTTTTTTGAATTGGCTAAGGTTAAGTCTTGTAATATTGTACATGCCTTTGCTTTCTGCAAATGTTTTCCATATTAAAATTAAAAAATGTAAAGAGGGTATGTCCTAAAAGAAATATCAAAGGACAAGAAAAATAAGAAAAGATCAAAAAATGAAAAAATATGAACCCCAAACAAAAAAAATAGATCATGAAAGTGTGCAAGTCGAAGTGCCACTACTCTTTACTTTACTATCTTAAATAATGTTTGTGTGCAGCTTGTCATACATGCAAAAACGCATGATAGTCAAACAATTTAATCTTGACTGCTTCATGCTTTGAATTTCATGTTTATAGTTAGAGAATAAAAATCTGACCAAACACTTTAATCTTGGCAGATTAGTAGATAGGTAGAGAAATAAAAGGAGCTCATCATTCTAATCTAAGCCCTTGGAAGATATAAGGTTAGAAGTAGATAGTTGGTTTTATAAAAGAAAAAGGAAAGGAAAGGGTTTGCTAGCTTAAGTGCACCCAACAAAGTGAAGAAAAAATGTTAGGGTAAGTAAAAGGGTAAGTAGAAGAAAGGTTGCAGAAATATAAGCTATTTGAGGCATAAACACATCTATCATGTTTAATCATGTGTTTCAGTGTGCAGGAGCAATTGTGAAAGAAAAAGGATGCTCATACGCTAATTTGCCTAATTTCCCCGCATTGCATTTCACCGCCCACTATATACTTACTAATTTCCCTTTTACCCCTTCATGGCTCGTGAAGACACCATTTCCATTCATTTTGACTCCTACCCCTTGGTTTCACACATCCCCTAGCCAATTTACCTTCTAAATTCGTCCCCTTTCCCCTAGTGTGAAACCCTTTTTCCCCTTGGAAAATTCACTTTCCCTTTGATTAATTCCCTTAAAAACCTCGAAAAACCCACTAAACCTCTTATCCTAACTATTATTCCCCTCCCGCTTTACTTTATTAATCCCGAAAATTCACTTTTACTCGTTATGTTCAATAAACCCGCATTAATTTATTAACCCCGCATATATACAATGATTAATTACACTTAAGCGTAATTAACCATGGGCCCCGCTAAAACCCGCCCCCATCTCCCGCTGTGCATCTCCGCCACGCGATGATCGTTGGATCGTTCACCCCCAGATCCTACGACCCTCTCCCATATCGTGCCCGCTCACTACCCGACCTTTACCGGCCCGAAAGCACGTGATATGGGCAGTATTGCTCGGGCCCCTTGGGTTATGTGGCAGCACCGCGCTAAGTTGCGTGCTCTCAGGAAAATACTGCCCGACCCCCATAAGCGGTGAAATATCTCCCTAAACCACCTCCCCGCCCAACGCGAAAACCATCACTGTTCATAAAAACATTTTCCCCGCCAATTTTCTAAACATTGCCCGTTAAAAGCCCAAAGACCCCCATTTTCACTCTTTTCACGCATTTTCTCTGCGAAAGAGTTCTAAGCCCTCTTGCGCCCCAAAGATTTTGTGACCAGTACCAAATACCAACTACAGCTCGAAGAAGCTCCGGACACCCATTTTAGCCATCCACAGCACACCTGAAGCCACAAAAACCTCTGCAACCACCATTTAAAGGCCAGTTTGCAATCCCAACCATAAATTCCAGGTATTTCAATATAAAACTAAAACAACCATCTCAGTTTAAAACATAGATTAAAATTCATGAAATAATTGATTGAATTTAATTGAATTCCCTTAAATTGAGAGTTTTTTCTCTCCTAAGATACCATAACTCTTACCTGCAAATTGCCAATACCCTACCCCTGTACCAGAGTTATCAAGAATTCATTCCCACAGACAGTATAAACCCAATTTCCACAACTTGTTACAAAGATGGTTGCCCCAACCTCTTTGAATGTCAGACCAATGACAACCCCTCATTTAGACATTGACCATTTGGCCCTAGCAGACAGGGATTTTCAAATTAAAGACACAGCCACCCCATGCCACCTTCTTAGAATCCATTGCTGGGCCAAGGATAGGTTCCTAAACCATGTTGATGATATAAACCTTTGGGAATCCAATTTTCCCAAATATACATTCCTAGAAGTCCACCAATTCCCAGACATAGTACAATTTTTTCATGCCTATTATGTTCCAAGCCATAGGGCTATTGAGGCACCAAACCATGAGATATTATTCACCATTACTGTTGAATCCATCAACCAGATGTTGCAAATCCAGCCTAGTCCCAATTTGACTCCTTTGTCCATTGGAAACCTATTGGACCTGTACATCACATTGGACCCAACCAAGATCAAACAAATATTTCAGAATTTCATCATTGATGAGTGCCATACTCCTAAACACATTCCACCCTATGTTGCCACTATTTTTTCAGAGACTGGCAGGAGAATAATCACCATGCTTTCATGCATCCTAGGATTCACATCAAATGAGTATGTGGATGAGGTAATCATGACCTTCTTATCCACTTTCACTCTAGGCAAGCCTCCTGCTGTCATGTATGATTATGACCAGTTCATTGCAGATAGAATGCATGAACAGTTCACTAGATTTCCCATTGAAAGGGTCTTCAAATACTCTTCAATGTTGTTTCATATGTTCCTGTATTACCAGACAGATAAGTTCCCTTTGAAGATTCATAAATTAGACACCAAGGGAAAGGAGAGATCAGTCATCTACTGGACACCCTTGGTCCACAAGTTTTCCACCTTTTTCACTTACAAAGACTTCATAGACTCTTTTTTATACCTAGTTATGAACATGTTGACTTCTAAGACTCAGCCTAGAATCAACCCAGAGATTAAAAGAGTACTGCAATTGGCCAAAAACAACAAGGTGGGAGATTGGTACTTGTACCAAAACCACACAGAGATCAGGATTTATGGCTGTGAGCTAGCCCCCTACAAGTTTCCCAAGTACCTCCCAATGAGGATATTTTCTCTTGAGTACTTTAGGCAGATGATCAACTCTGATGACATTAACTTCTTAACTTATGGGAAGAAAACCCAGTTCAAAGTGAAGAACCAGATGGGCCCATTTATTTGCAACAACAGAGAAGCTGGACTAGAGGCCAACAAGTTACTTCAACTAATGAAGTTCAAAAACAGTTTCATCTGGCACTATGACCCTCATGGGGTCATAAACAAGCTCAGACTCAAGGTCAAGTTGGCAGCCTACATACACCACCCAAGGCCTGACATTGAACATTATGCTAACCAAGATGAGTGGGCGGAGAACACCTTGATTGACATGGAAAAAACTGTTGTGGAAACGGAGAATACACTTATTGATTTGGAGAGACAATTTGATCACAACTCTTTCCTGCAGGTTCCAGAACAGGGAGGGCCAATGAACATTCCTCTAGTCATACAAACCCCAGTAAACGAGGAGAAGAATCCTAAGAGGAGCACTGATGAGGCATCTAGCTCTGCCATGGAGACCACTGATGAGCTGATGGAGCCAAGCAAGAGGCCCAAATTGAATCATGTCTTTGAACAAGAGGATAACATTGCATCAAAAGAAATCATTGACACTGAGTCAATGAGACAGAAAGGAAAAGAAGCAGCTGCATCAGAGGAGAAACCACACCCCTCAACATCCAACACACAGTTGGTAGATAGACAGCCGAGTATGGAGATCTCTTCCTGTGTTAGGCCAGCTGACAAGGAAAAAGACAACAAAGACATATTTAAAGAAATCAAAATTAGGAATGAAATACTGAAGGCAGAAACATATGCACAATACGTCAAGCTCACACCACCAAACCAGACTAGACTGATGTTAGCCTTTGACATGAAAGAAGGAAAAATGGAGGTCTCATTCCTACAGCCCACTGTACAGCAACCGAAGACCTCAACAGACTACAAAAAGACCAATTTTGAGGTCTTGGCCAGGGATGTTCATCCCATTGATCAGGTCGAATTTCATAAGCAGGCTGGAGAAATGATCTACTCCACCCTCACAGCAAAGGCCATGGTTGCTTACAAGTTGCAAGATTCATTAGACAATATAACAACACAATTCAAGTTGGAGAAAGCCTCTTCACAGGCTAAAGACACCAGGATAAAGTCCTTGGAGGACTTGGTTATTGAACTGGGCAATGACCCAAGTGATGTGAAGGCCATAGAGAAACTGATCAAGAAGAAGAATGAGGACATAACAGCCCTCAAGAAATAGCTCAAGTTTCCTCATTTGCAGCACCCACAAACAAAAGAAGTCCTAGGAAGCCTGACCAATCATGAGGAGATGATGGACTTGGTGCTGCAACTCAATGACCAGTTAAAGGATATGGAGAAGGAGTTGGATACCTTAATCCAACTTAAACAAGCTAGCATTGATAATGCTCCTGCAACTGTCATTCCAACAGTGACCACAACTGTACATTTTACTTTGGCAGCAACATTAACTCCCACTGCTCCAATGGCCAC
The DNA here is from genome assembly GCA_031772625.1 of Pinus tabuliformis. Classification (NCBI taxonomy): domain Eukaryota; kingdom Viridiplantae; phylum Streptophyta; class Pinopsida; order Pinales; family Pinaceae; genus Pinus; species Pinus tabuliformis. Next base: position 875,485,055 of record CM062820.1, on the reverse strand, counting down.
TGCACTACCGACATATGCACAAACTACATCAGCAACAGGATCAACAACAACAACCTCCACCAGTGAGGAAGCAAACAAGTCGGTTAAAGCAATGGAAGAAATGTCCATTCAGACCAATTAGATGAACAATTGAAAGAGAAAGTTAGGAGCCTTGAGACATATTGCAAGCTTGCCCAGATCATGCATAAGGAAGAACAACAAAATGCTGCAAGGATGAATGAGAGGATAAGGAACCTGGAAAAAAGAACTGACCTTGATTGAACCAATAGGAAAGGCTAAAGAGAAACTGTGGACCAATATCATTGACTCTGTCAATGATATTTGGCCATCTATCCAAATCATTTTTGAGCAGATTGATTTGATTATGCAGGCAACAAAGCCATTGAAGGGGTTAAAACAAATCTTGGAGATATGCCAGAGGAAGCAACAAGAATCATCCACTTCCTCAACTCCAAGAATAAATATGAACTGTAAGAGCTTGAGATACCTGATAGGACAGGTACAATTTTGGAAGTCAGAAGAGTCCTCACCAAGAGGAATTTGATGTTGAATCTAGAAGATAAGTGTCAGAACATGCAGCTAGCCGTTGACAGGTTCATGGCTAAGTTTGAGCTGTTGAAGGAAAAGGGATTACCTAATCCCTTAGTTATAAATGACAAGTTAATGACACATGCAGATTACAACAAGAAGATCAGGGAAGTGGCCAAAGAATAGGTGATCACTTCATCTATGAAGGGCATGCCAACAGGAAAAGTCTTGTACCAAACTTTTGAAAACTTGTTTTACCTCCAGCATGAGGTAAAACACTTGTTTATTAATAAGCCCACTTTTGCCAAATATACAGAGGTAGATGAGATATACAGAAAAATGATCAATATCCAATTACGAGATGAAGAAAGATGGGAAAAAATTAATGATTTAATGTAGTAAAAGGACAGTAAATTATAAATCTACAGTGAAAAGTTAAACAAGAGGGTAAAAGGATATTGATAGGTCAGCGGGGTTAAAGTGTATCAGAGAAAGAGTATTAGGTGAAAGATTAAAGTTAAACAAAACAAACAACGTAAAGACTAAACAACCAAGCAGCATAAAGGGCAAAAGGATTAAAGAGCAAATCCAGCAGAACATTAATAACATGGACAACAAGCAACAGTTCAATAGCTGTCTCTATTTTCTTGTAAGAAGATATTTCTTTTTTCCTAGATTAGTTATGAAAACAATTTCAAATATTTTGTAATTCCTTTTGTATAAATACTTCAAAATTCAAAGTATTATGGTGGATTATTTTACATTGTAGAGTTATTTGATCTTGAACCTAAGGGTGATTGTAGCATTTTCAAGTCAACAGATTGGAGCAAGTAATAAAAGCATTTCGTTACAAGATTCATGAGATAAGCCATTTGCAGTGAAATACTTTCTTTTTGTGATTTTGTTACCTTTCTTATGTGTTTCATAATCTTAAATGTGTTCAAATTCTAAATGAATTAACTGGAAATATCACTTAGAATTTGTTTAATTACACTCTGTTTTGCACAGTTAGTCATTTACATGTTTTCCTCTCATACCCGAATTTGAGAACCCTTAATTTCTCTCCTATCCCGGTTGACTTCTTTCATTCCTTCCAATGTTCGGCCTAGGGAACCCTTAATTGCTCCCTAGATCCTATTTGAAGCCATTCACTGTTTAGCCTTTGAGATATGTAGTAACTCATCTATCTTGCCCTGTAGACACTGTTTTTAGAACTCAATCCAGTCTTGTTTGTCTGACATTCGACTCCATAGCCCATTGGTAGAAACCAAACCTCTGTTCATCTAAGTAAAGTGATCCCACCACCAAATTTCAAAACAAAACCCCAAGTGCAAGCATTAACTAGCCCAAAATCATCGTAACTAAAACAAAGTTAAATTATAAAGAGGGAGCCCTCTCTGAGCATCAGGAAGGCTAGGTCCTGATCTCCAAAAGTGGTTTGTGGTTACCTTTGATTTTGTTTATTCATTTACTTCAAAAGAAATATCAGAGTGATAACGGTATCTATGTCATTGTCCGACGAGGTCATCATGGATCATTGTTGTGTAAGAATGATTGCTTATGTAGGAAAATGGCATGAAGAGGTTCCTTGTCTTATGAGGAATCAATTGGGAGGAGTAGTCCTGAAAAATCTATGAGGTCAGTATCATGTGATTATGAGTTGATATTATGTGATTATATCATGTCTATGTTATGGGCAGGCTATACCGAGGGATACATCAACGAAATGAAAGTGGTGTGGTTTGCGACATGCTGGGACAAGCATGGAGAAGATACTGGAAGCAAGGTTGCTTGGTAGAGACAATGTGGTTTTGGATGTGTGGTATTGTTGTTGTGCATGTTGTACATGTTGCATCTGTGATGTTGTGCACATGCAGTGTTGTGCATATATAGTGTGTACATGTTGTTTATGCAATGTTATGTACAAGATGGTACATATAGAGTTGTGCGAATGTTGCATATGCAATGTTGGGTATAGATGGTGCTATGTACATGTTGGCCCTATGCGGTGCGGTGTACATATTATATTGAGAGCACGATGGATATGCAGCGTTGTGTGCATATGGTGTTATGTACATGTTGTAGGTTTTAACCCCGTATAGAAATTACCTGCATACGAAATCTAAAACACAGAAAATAAACAATATGAGAGCATAACACATAAAACACATATACATAGAGATTTCCCTTGGATCCCAAAACCGGGACTACCAGCTTCATTTTTCATTATGTTCCTTTCAATGTTATAATACATATTTATACATGCCAAAGCATCCAATACCATGGACCAAAAACTATCACGTCCAATACCATGGACTAAAAACCATTGCGTCCAAAAACATGTGCGAAAATCATGCACAAAACCATAGGTGGGTCCACCCATCCTAACATAGGGTCCAAAATCAAAATTTTCTGGGGCACTGCCCCAGACCCCATAAAGTGGGGTTTCGGGTGCACCTCAGACCCCCTGTGACCCCCCCCGCCACACAATCGGTGCAATGAAGGGTGGCTCTGCTCCCCCTCTAGCCCCTCGGTTAACTACGTGGGCTAGTCGTGGAAAGAATATAACACAACCCAACATTCTCCCACTTGTTGTTTTCTTTCCATAGGGGGCCATAAGAGAGCTTAGTCATTTTTCCAGCCTTGAAACGCCCATTGTCTCTCTACACCAAGAGAAATTCTCAGAGCTCACAAATTTTGTCAATGCATCTGCAGTATTCTTCAAAGTGTCCACCTTTACCAGCAACACCTTTTTGTCTTCTATCATATCCCTCACAAAGTGATACTGAACATCAATGTGCTTTGTCTTTGAATGATATGCAAGGTTCTTTGCCAAAAAAATTGCACTTTGGCTTTCACAGTTTATCCTTATAGCTCCCTGTACTAACCCCATACTTGAACACAATCTCTGCAACCAAACTGCTTCCTTGCTTGCATGAGTGGCTGCCATGTATTCTGCCTCTGTAGTTGATAGTGCCACTACAGATTGTTTCTTACTCATCCAACTGATTGCACCTCCAAATAGGTTAAACACATACCCACTTGTAGATCTTCTTTGATCCAGATCTCCAGCCCAGTCTACATCAACAAAGCCACAAATATCTAACATTCTGTCCAATCCTGGTCTTCCTTGGTAGCACAAACCATAATCACTAGTGCCACGCAAATACCTGAAAACCCGCTTCACTACTGTCCAGTGCTCCTTCCCTGGTTTTGACATAAACCTGCTCAATACTCCCATTGCATGTGCAATGTCTAGTCTAGTACAGACCATTGCATACATCAGGCTACCGACTGCACTTGCATATGGAACACGAGACATTTCCTTTTCCTCTTCTTGTGTCTTGGGACACTGTTCAACAGATAACCTCACACCTACAGGAATAGGAACCTTCATCGATTTACTATCCTGCATATTAAACCTCTGCAGTATTGTCTCGACATACTTCCTCTGGTTTAACCAGTGCTTCCTCTTTGCCCGATCTTTTTTAATTTCCATGCCCAAAATATAGTTTGCAGCACCAAGATCTTTCATGTCGAATTTGGAGGACAATTGGGTCTTCAAATCCTGGATAATTTCTTTGTCATTTCCAACCAGCAACATATCATCCACATACAAGACTAGATAGATAATACGGTCACCAATTAATTTAAAATACACACAATGATCTACTTTGCTTCTGGTGAAGCCAAGTCCACGTATAAATGTATCAAATTTCTGATACCACATCCTTGGTCACTGTTTTAACCCATACCGAGACTTCTTTAACTTGCATACCAGTTCTTTCTTACCCTTCACCGCAAAGCCTTTAGGTTGCTTCATGTATATTTCCTCTTCCAGATCCCCATGAAGAAATGTTGTCTTCATATCCATTTGTTCTACCTCAAAATCAAAAGCAACAACAATAGATAAAAGTAATCTAATAAAAGTTACCTTGGCAACAGGAAAAAAATATCACCAAAATCAATTCCCGACACCTAGGAATAACCTTTTGCTACCAACTGAGCTTTGTATTTCTCCACCTTTCCTTCTGCATTTGTATTCTTCTTGAACACCCATTTGCTGCCAATGGGTTTCCTTCCAGCTGACAACTCCACCAGATCCCAAGCCTCATTTTTGTGCAAAGATTCCATTTCATCAACCATGGCCTCTTTCCAGAGTTTATCATCCTCTGAATCTACTGCTTCCTTCACAGTTCTAGGATCATCGTCAGTAATAGATAAAGAAAAATTTGAACAGAAAGCAGATGGACTATACCTTTCCGGCTGCCTTCTTTCTCGAACTGATCTTCTCATACCTGGAGTTTGTGGCTCTTCATCTTCTGATTCCTCCTCTGCTGTAGAGTCCGCTTCTTCCTCCTTAAGCTCAAACTCTATCTTTTCAGATTCCTTTGGTTGGATTTCATGTTTATTAAAATCTTTTACCTCTCTGAACACCACATCTAGGTTGTACACAACCTTCCGTGTGACTGGGTTCCAAAGCTTATAACCCTTTAAACCATCCTTATACCCAATAAAGATGCACTTTTCAGATTTACTGTCCACTTGGTTCGTTTCTCCTTTGGAACATGTACATATGCATCACATCCAAATACCCTCAGATGTGAAAGAGAGGGTTTCTTACCAGTCCATACCTCTTGTGGAGTCTTATCCTCCAATGCTGATGAAGGTGACCTGTTGAATAGGTAACATGCAGTATCCACCGCCTCTGCCCAGAATTCCTATCCTAACCCGGCACCACTGAGCATGCTTCTTGTCCTTTCCATCAACGTCTTATTCATTCTTTCTGCAACTCCATTTTGCTGAGGTGTATATGGAGTAGTTTTTTGTCGTGCTATACCACACTTCTTACAGAATTCTTCAAATTCCTTGCTGCAAAACTCTCCACCATTATTTGTCCTTAGCACCTTTATCTTCTTCTCCGTCTGATTTTCCACGAGAGCCTTAAATTCTTTAAACCTGCCAAAGGCTTCAGATTTATTCTTAAGGAAATATATCCATGTATTCCTTGAGAAGTCATCTATAAATGATACAGAGTACACAAACTTACCCAGTGATGGAACCTTCATAGGTCCAAACACATCACTGTGCACAAGTTCTAATATTTGTTTCGCCCTCTTACTACCAGAGGGGAAACTCACCCGATTCTGCTTCCCATATACACAATTTTCACAGAAATCAAAGTCTAGAGAGCTATTACTCATACCTTCTACCATACCTTTATCATGAAGTATTCAAAGGCCCTTCTCTCCAATATGTCCAAGTATTTGATGCCACAACATGGTCTTCTCTCCAGAGACCACTAGATTTTCCGCTCCACTTTCAGGAACCCCAGAACTATTGCACTCATCAACAACAGTGCTACCTTGCAGCTTGTACAGAGTTCCAATTCGAACTCCCCGCATCAATCCCAGTGCTCCCCGAACCATTTTGAAGGTATCCTTCTCGAACACTGTTTTTGCACCTGCATCATCCAACTTACTTAGAAATCAGATTTCTCGCCAATGCAAGAATATGCAGAACACTCGGAAGTGTTCTAACCCTTCCACCTTGCAACTTCAACTTTACTTTTCCGTGACCAATGATTCTAGCCTTCCTGTCATCCCCTAAGAAGACATCACCACCATCGTATTTCTCATACTCACAGAACCACTCTCTATGGGGAGTGAAGTGAAAGGATGCACCTGAGTCAATCAACCATGCCTCATGATCTACATGTGTACTTGAAGAAGCCAAGTACACATCCCCACCTTCATCTGAGGTGGTTTTCGCCTCTCCAGAAGGAGCATCATCAGATCCCTTTCCTTTATCAGGAGCTTTAGATTTACATTCCCTTTTGAAGTGCCCTTCCTTTTCGCATTTCCAACACACCACCTTTACAGGTTTTCCTGGAGATTTAGATCTCCCTCTAGATTTAGATCTCCCACTCGATGACTTATTTTTGTTTCTATTCTGGGACCGTCCTCGTACAGACAAGGCATCACCATTTTGGCTCTCCATATTTTTCCGTCTCATCTCCTCTGTCAGCAAGGCTGAGACTATTTCATCAAACTGCAAGGCAATTGCATTACTACCTATTGTAGTAACTAGACTATCCCACGAATCTGGTAGAGAACACAAAAAACTGATGCACTTATCTTCATCTGAAATTTTAATATCAACAGATGCTAACTGACTTATCACAATATTAAATGCATTGAATGCTTTTTCACTGAGTCTCCATCTTTCATCCTCAAGTTATACAACTTTTTCCGCAGGAACAGTTTATTCACTAGAGACTTAGATTGGTACAAAGTCCCTAACTTGTCCCACAAAGCCTTCGCCGTAGCTTCCCCTGATACATTTAGCAATACTGAATTTGAGACACATAATCGTATTGTGCTCTTTGCCTTCCGATCCAACTTCTTCCATTCTTCATTGGACAATCCCGTTGGTTTAGTACCTGGATCTACCGTGATCCACTGATCTTTATCCACCAACAGATCCTCCATCTTGAGTTTCCACAACTCAAAACTCTGACCATTAAATTTCTCGATCTCTATCTTTCCAGTACTCGCCATCTTCTTTTACCACCAGAATCGATCTCGCAGATATCCCGCTAAACAAGGTCTACCACAGGCCCGAGTGAAACCCCTCAGCAACAAAGGTGTCCCCTTGAAGCAAAACAACTCTGATACCAAATGTAGGTTTTAACCCCGTACATAAATTACCTACATAGGAATTCTAAAACACAGAAAATAAACAATGTGAGAGCATAACACATAAAACACATATACACAGAGATTTTCCCCTGGATCCTGAAACTGGGACTACCAGCTTGATTTTTCATTATGTTCCTTTCAATGTTATAATACATATTTAAACATGCCAAAGCATCCAATACCATGGACTGAAAACCATCACGTCCAATACCATGGACCGAAAACCATCGCATCCAAAAACATGTGCGAAAATCATACACAAAACCATAGGTGGGTCCGCCCATCCTAACATAGGGTCCAAAACCAAAATTTTCTGGGGTGCTGCCCCAGACCCCATAAAGTGGGGTTACGGGTGCGCCTCAAACCCCCTGTGATGCCCCCCCGCTACACAATCGACGCAATGAAGGGGGGCTCCACCCCCCCTTTAACCCCCCGGTTAACTACGTGGGCTAGTCGTGGAAAGAATATAACACAACCCAACACATGTTGTATATGCAGCGCTATGTACATATGGTGTTGTGTGCATGTTGTACATATGGTGTTGTGTGCATGATTGTACGAGTGGTGCTGTGAGCATGTGGTGTTGTGTACATGTTGTACGTATGGTTTTGTGTGCAGGTGGTGTTATGTACATGTCATGCATATGGTGCTGTGTACATGTGGTGTCATGTACATGTCATGCATGTGGTGTTGTGTACGTCTGGAGTTGTGTGCATGTTGTACAAGTGGTATGATGTACATGTGGCGTTGTGTACAAGTTGTGCAGGTGGTGTCATGTACATGTGATGTTGGTTACACGTTGTGCATGTGGTGTTGTATATAGGTGGTACTATGTACGTGTTGTACATGTGGTATTATGTGCCTGTCATGCATGCTGTGTTGAGGCCATGCAATACTATGTATGTGCATTGTGTAGTCGTTGTATCGTGACATGTATTCATTGTTTTATACTATGTGTATGTGTATGCATTGTGTTGTGGTGTACACCAGATGTAGGAGCTCATATATGTGTTGTGTCGTACACTGGGTGTAGGTGTATGTATGTTTTGTGTTGTTGCATACACAACGTGTAGGTGTATGTATGTGTTGTGTTTTACAGTGGGTGTAGGTGTATGTGTTGTATGTCACGTGTAGATGCATGTATTGCATGGTGATGTATGTCGTTTGTGGTTGTATGCGTGAGATGCACACTATGTGTATGTGCACATGGTCGAGGAGAAGGCACTGGGTGTTTGTCAGGTGTGGCAACTGATCCGCACTGATTGAAGGATAAGTATCAGTATTTTATTTCAGTTTTATTATGCATGTGATTTATGATTTTGGTCTATGATGATTACATGTGATCTATGATTCTGGTTTATCATGGTTACATGGGATTTATGATTTTGATCTATGACGGTTGTGTTTCGAGCTAACCTGATGTGATATGTTTATACATGATGATTTGGTCAAAGGTGTTAGTTTGACTTGTTGTGACAGGAAGCAAACATAATTGCAAGTGCACCTTATTGACGGGCCGCCAATGAGGTACGGTTTGAAGTTATTTTCAATTTATTTTGAAACTAATGGAAGTTATGTGTTTGGTACAGGAATGCATGAAAATTCTTGGTTGGATGATTGAAATTGACTGCAAGAATTAGAAGCAATAATGAAAGGAATTAGAACAAGTAGCAGTATCCTAGTAAAGCATATAGGAGCAGGGCCATTGTGGTACACTGATACCCAATAGTGTCCATTGATTGCCATGAACATGCTATGATCGGTATGATGATTTTAAGGCAGGGATATGCTTTGGTTTTTGTAGCTTTCGATGCGAGGAAGCCTTGCCAAGGGATGGACTGCCCGGGATGGGGGTGATAGCAGAACTTGGAAGGTGTGTGACTACACAGAAAGGGGTGACCAGATTTCCCAAGGGACTGTGTAGCAGAGAAGGGAAGGTCGAGGATGGATTTTTTTTGGTCATTAGCATTGCTAGATGGAATCATATGCACATTGGGAGTGTGCCTTAGAACAATGAGCCAGTAACTGTTCACTGAGAGGACAAGTGGCACAGGATTATAGTGTTGGACATTGGATGCATATTTGACTTTGACAATGGATTTTGGACTTCCTGGGAAGGAGGTGAATCCTAGTATTACTTTGAGGGTGGAGGTGTGAGCCTCTAGATTCCCTTGTTGCAGATGCAAGCATCGTATCCTTTTATTTGTTGGTTGAGCAAATGTGCATATGTGTATATGTGTGTATTATTGTAAATATTGTATCGAGCTGGGTTATACAGCTCCATAGACAGAATGATTATTTGTTGGGTGAAGCAAATGTGTATGTATGTATACGTGGTTGTTATTGTAAATACTATAATGAGTTGTGTTATAAAGCTCCAGTAAATGGTATGTTTGTCATGTTTTAGCGGATGGTAATTGTAAATACTGCAATGAGCTATGTTATAAAGCTCCATGGGTATTATGTTTTGTTTTCAACAATCCTGTTGGTTATAGGTGTCATTGAACATCGAGGATGGTGTTCCCCCAAGGGGGAGGGTTTTGTAACAACCCCGGTTAAAAATTCATGTAAAAATATATAAGACAATGGCCATATGACACATATTCCAAGCTGAATGGTGGGAAAAACATCCTAGTGGGTATTCATTCGGTTTATTATGGCTAAGGAAATTGGCAAATGCAATGGCAAAGGCTTTGGAAAGGCATGAGGCATTTATTGGCATTTTATTTATGAAAATAATGGAAATTAGGAGAAAAGGAACGTGAAAGGTCACAGGTTGCATGTGAGGAGGAAATTGAAGGAAAATAATGGAAAATGAAGAAAATAGAGGCCTCATTGATAAAAAAGCTTATGAGGATCAGTGGGTAAGGCTTGGTCAGTAAAGCTTGGCCAGTTCAATTTTGAAGCTCTCTCTCTATTCTCTCTCTCTCATACTCTTGGGTACTTAGATTTTTCTTGGAGCACTCTTGGAGAGTGTGGCATACTTAGAGGTTTGGAGCAAGAAGGCAAAGGAAGAGCAAGAAAGCGCAAGAGGACATCGGGATCAACAACTACAACGAGTTTCAGTTGTAGGTACCGAGTTGCATGTATGTTTTCCTCACTAGTTTCGGCATGCATGGCACATGCATGTGGATTCTTGGTTATGATCTATCATTGGCATGGATGATTGCTTGGATTGATAGTGGTTTTTCCTAGCCTTTCCATTTCCTGGATAGCCATGGAGATTGTGGGTTTATTTCCTTTTTTTCTGGTTGGTTCTCATGTTTCCATAGCTTAGGTTGAGTTATTAGTTCCTGGAAGCCCTGTAATATATTAGGTTGAGTTACTAGTCCTGGAAGCCTTGATTGGATAAACACTTTGGAATCCCTTGGTGGGTTGAGTTACTGGTCCTGGAAGCCTTGGTTGGACAAATGCTCTGGAAGCCCAACAACAACTGTGGGTTGAGTTACTAGTCCTGGAAGCCTTGGTTGGTGTTGAAGCCCCGAAAATCGGGTCTACAACAAGGGGGATACCCGCCTGGTTTGGACCTTGGTTGGTAGCTCCTTATCCGTTTGGTATAGCGGGTCCGACTGGGAATATGGGACCAGTTTCCAATTCTAAGAATGTGTGTGTAGAATTTGATGTTCCTGATCTAACAGTTCCTAATTAAGATATTCTAATTCTAATTTTAATCTAATGATATGCTATTGTAATCTAATAAGCAACAACATCTAAATCTATACTAACCCGGGATGTAATTCTTCTATTATGCGATCTAAAAATATTTCAAATAACAACTGGTAATAAATATCATTCAGCTATTATGAGAAAAGAAATCAATAAGGATGAACCACTTCGCATAAAAAGTTAGATGAAACAGTTGTGAAAAACATATCGCATAATGAGCTATTCATACATTAAGCATAAATAAATAGCTATCACCGTACAAAAGTGCTAAATGATAACTCAGGCATTCATGCAGTAATACATAAACAACTAAAAATTGTATATCACTTTAACACATAAGCATAAATGGTTAAGAGATAAAAGTACCATTTATAACTAGTCCTACTCATGAGCTTCAAGCAACAATGATTTATCTCTCCTTGCTCTAACATCCACTAAGAGTACAGAAGTGCAACATCAATAGCATATATCAAATGCAAACATCAACAAATCTTGTTCCATTCATTCATCAAAACCTCCTCGGAGGGTGCAAAAGTGCATGTTCTGAGGACAAGTTTTTGATAAATTTCTGGACCCTTCTCTAAATGCATGAGAAGGGTTTAAATACTACTAACTAAATCTAAAAATAACTTAATTACAAAAATTCAGGATGTGGTTTAAATGACCGTCCTATTTCTAGGAAAATAACGCAAAACTATTTCTAAAATTAAGTCTAATATCTAACTATTTCTGCATTTGGTCTTTGAAATTGCACGTATGCAACATCTATTTAAGGAGAGTCGGCTGGCTGACTTCTGATTTTAGCTGAGCTGAGAAAACATAATCGACGAGGGTTGGTGCCATTTTTTTGGCCGCATTTACGATACACTTAACAGTCATCCACTGACTATGCGACTTTACCAAGTATGCCCAGTAATACTCCCAATTTAATTGTTCAGCCCTTGAATTGCTTTTGCCTTTTCTTGCGCTCTCTGTTTCCATTCTGCCTCTAGTTGCTGTGCGTTCGGTAAATATCCTGGGGTGGTCTTTGTGATCAAATTTGCCCTGTGCAAATTTTCATTTACACAATCAATAAGACTGCTTGCTGCCGTGGTTGCTCCTTCTGCCGCTTGTTCTACCTCCCTAATTTGCTCGTCCCATTTGTTAAAGAGCATTTCTTTATGGTTTTCATTTATCCTTGGTGCACTTGCTCTTTTTCCCTCATCTTTATCTTGCCAAGCCAAATATTCAGTCACCCGTTTATCAATTAGATCATAGTCACTTCGTAAATATACCACTTGATTAGTGGTCTTATCACTAATTTCACAATAATAACTCCACTATGATATCTTTTGGCCCAACGCTTCTTGCTGTTGTAGTAATTGTTCATTCAAGGAAATGGACTCCGTAATAAATTCTGTAAGCTTAGGGTCATCTTTGTGCATCTCCTGTAAATCCTGTAACTGCTTTCCTTTCTCATCCAAACTTTTCTGATATCCTATCTGCATTTGCTGGAACTCCTGCTGCAACCTTTAAAGTTGTTTCTGTGCTTCATTATTGGTGTTAGCTTGTTGCAAATTTTGTTGAAGTACTTGTATCTGGTCTTCCCTTTCTTTTAACAACTGCTGTACCTCAGATGCTTTATCAATAGTCGCAGAGGCGTATGCTCCTGCGATCTGAGATAGTTTGGTGAGATTTTCAGTAGGATTGCTAGTGGGATCTTTCCACAGAACGTCTAATTGTTCTGCGTCTTGAGACAGTGTATTTTCCAATTTCCTTTTCTTCCTCTGTCTTATTACCACTGCTTTGTGTTGTGGGCTATAAAATATATCCAGAGGGGGAATTTCTTCAATGTTAAGTATAAGCTCAGAAGATGGGGCAACAGGAATATGCTCCATATCTCAGACATCGCTGACTGTTCTTATGACTACTTCTTTTGCTACCTGTGTATTGCTCACAGGTGTTTTTATGGCTTGTCCTTCAAGATTGATCGAGTCGTTGAAGGTTTCCCATTCTTTATCTAATTCGGTTGTGACTGGCGGTGCTTGAATGATGAGAGGAGGGGGATCTCTTTGCGGGGAGGCAATAACCTGCTGATGTAGAAGTTCCATTGACTGGGCAGTATTCTTTACTGACCGTTCACTGTTATCCTTTTCATTTCCAGATCTTTTAGAGTGTTCGAACATTTCTTGTTCAGACTTGGATTTAGATCTGTTAGTGCTTGAACTCCCACTAAGACTAACACTTGGAGTTGGTTCTCTTGAGGGTAGGCGTAGTTTCTCTAGAGGAATACTGGCTAACCTTCTTTCTTTGTATATTGTGAACTTTTGGAAATCTTCTGGAGATAATTGCAATTGAGCTTCGTGAAAAATTTCTTCAAGTGTGCTCTTCTATTGGAATATATCATCAAATAAATCCTTTTTTCCAAAAAACACCTTTATCTTGACTGTAGTTGTGAAATTATGGGCAACCTCATTAGGCTCAAATGGTCTTCCCGGGAATTTGAATAGTTGTAAACACGTTATATTCTGTACTTCCGTGAATGCGTGACCTACATCAAATAGCGAAAAGCCCCACAGGCTACAAGAAACTGTGGCCATATAACCTTCTTTTTGTCCTTTAAGTCTTTAGTTAGACCACCTTCCCCACAGGTTTGATATGCAAGCTCTCGAGCTAAGAGTTTATCAGGGATATACAAAGGTAGGACATGAGGGGGTGCAGTACTTCCAAATACTCTGACATAAGTAAATAATTCCTCCCCGAACCATCTTGAGATAGGGAGGATGTCTACTTCTGCTTTAGGCGAGCACCTCGGGGGGTCTTTATCATACAACATTCTGTACAAGGGCAGCATAATTCCATGACAAATTTGATAGAAGTATGGAGTGAACTAAGAGCCCCACAATTCTTTATGATAGACATGGATGGGTAAGGGGTCTTGAGTGGTCCACTTCCAACCCATAACAGGAAACTTAGAAACATAACATATTGAATCCATAATATATGCAGACAAGTAAAAAGGAGGATAAATTCTCTGGGCCGCAGCTCTTTTGGACCGGTAACTGACAATCGCCGTGACTAGGTTATCAGATAAAATTTTGGCCCAATCTACAATAGTGGCATTTGTGGCAGCATCAAGTAACGGTAGCCATTCGGATGAAAATTTGTTGATATCTGGCATTCCAAATATTCTACAGAGCATGGCAGTAGCAAAGCAATATGGGGAGGTAAGGGAACCAGTATTGTACATACCGTGTTTATCTTTCTTGAGCGATTCATCTCTCCTGGACCAGTCTTTGGTGGTTTCTGCCAGGTCCTGATTTTCCTTTACAAATTTCTCCATGAATTGCTTGTTATAAGTTGCCTGTTGCTCGGGCAGATGATACATGAGCTTTAAATCCTGCTCAGCGAATGAACCGATGAGTCCTTGACCATGAACTTTGAACTGTCTATTTCTTATTTCTGCGCTATCCCGTATCCACTTGACCATGTCTGTGTATGGGAGGATTTTTGGCCTTGCTGCTATCCGATGTAAGAATGAGCAAGCTAGCTCTGTTAAGGATGCTTCAGAAGGACTCTGTGAGCCTGCAATAGCATTAACTTCCATTACTTTGGGATTCTCCTCTTCGAGCAGATTATACATGCCTTCCCACGTAGCTATTCCCACGTCTCTGTTACAAGCCGTGTCTGTATACAAAGGTGCCATTTCCTTTTCTTCGGAGCTCGGGGCTTTGTTTTTCTTTCCCATTTCAACCTGCGTATTTCTTTGTATCGTCTTCCGTTCTCCGTTCCTGCAATTCACAAGTGAAGTAGAAATCAATGACAAGGAAGGGTGATGGGAGAGGTTTTAAATGCCGCAAACATACCAAATACACCACCTTACGTGAAATGATTCTTCGAAAATCACGCACTCATATTCTATTAATAACTGACAACTAACTCCTTTATTAGCATTTAAAGCACATAACCATGTGTCAGTTTATGGAAAATACTTTTCTTGAATAGCGTGCCCGGAAGATCTACGATGGAGCGATTTTGCGATTTGCTTCGCAACATCACAGAACGCAACATCGCAAAATCGCAGAATTGCACAAACACAACATCGCAACGTTGATCTGGCTTGACGTCGCAACATTGCTTTATCACGAGAACGCGATATCGCAGATCGCAAGAGTTTTATGTATGACAAATTTCGTTAACCTGTTTCTTGCGAGATGCAATGTTGCGATCGATGTCATCGCATATCGGCAGATTTTGAAGTGTTTCATGTAAGTTTTGCTGAATGCGACGTGATATTTGTTCATTGTTGCGATCTCGCAAATGTTGGGATTGTGCTTGTAAGGAGGCATCTTGCTATCTTTTTACGATGCGATTTTAAATATTTTTTCCTTACCATAAACTTAGATTTTAAGAATTTCAAAGAAGTTTCCTAAGCTTATGATGGCAACTATATTTGCAGAAAGGAAATTTAAGCACTACTTTGTTTTTCCTGGATTTAATAACTAAGGGTCCCCACACATTTAGTATTACGAATGGCACTAAATGAGAAGGGGGGTTGTTGCTGGCCACAACAATTGGCGATTCACTTGGAAGAACCAGTTATCTATGTTTTTCTATTGAATTTTCTAAACTTCCGAAACAATTTTTTTTTCATAAGTTTAAACTTTATTATGAAAAGATAAGGTACATTATGCTCTAACCTGTCAATGACATCTTGTTTCAACTATTTTCAACTTTGATCATTTGCTTCCTCAAGCTAGTCCTTGTATTTACATTAGTCATTACTTGGTATGTAAAGATAAAACAAAGTCTTCTCTACAAACCAGTTTTAAATATGCTCATTTGTCGTAGATAGAGCCTCTACTGCTAGCAGGCGTTTATAGCCTCGACAGGGTTACCTGTTACCCAGCAATGATCCTGTATCCTACTTAAAGTAACCTACAACTCTCAAAGAAGAATCCAAATCCACACTTATTGCTTTGATTTTCTTTTTATTCTTAAAGAACAATGTCTTGGTTTGATAGCCAATTTATGACACAGTCATTCACTTGATTTATAACTTTGCTGAACAAGCTGGCTCGTGATGAGACCCCTTGTCTCTTGATTGCAACAATCTTGAGTCATTGCCCTGTTGTGGTGTGGAGTATTGGCAAAGTCAGCAAGTTATAATATCTGTGATTATGATAAGCCGGCTCGTGATGAGACCTCTTATTCTTCAAGATGAAGTGTATCCTTGGGTTATTACTCTGAAAGTCGTGATCTCCTTAGCAGGGAGGAAGTCATTGTTTCCTTAAGATAGCTCTGGACGACAATAGTAGAGTTTTTCGAAACAACTGTTCTACAGAGAATCTTTATTTTGTTATTGATACCTTTCATTATACTGACATAAAACAATTTCTTCACAAAAGGTTGTTTTCATCAAACTTTATGAAGTTGAAACTAGTCATATCTAAGCTAGAGTCTTTAACTGTATCTATCAATAATAAAGATCAATTTTCCAAAAGATTTTCTATTTATTCAAGCGAAAAATCAAAATTTGAAAGAGAATTGGTATCTCATTTGTAAATGCCTAATGTAGCTAACGACAGCAAATTTTATTATGGAAGATATATTTAAAGAAGATGAGAGGTAACTATTCCCTTGGATGTTTATATGATATGAGGACGGCTAATTACTTCATTTATTTTTACCTACAGACTGTTAAAAATAAACTATCAACATAACAAACTAACTAAATTAATTCTACTCCTATTTTAACTATATACATGAAATTGACTAGGTATAGTCATATTTCCAGTGTAACCATTTTCTCATTTTTATTCCTGCACATATATACATTTCAAATATTAGTACTAGAAATAAAGTTTTTGCTGAACTAAGAATATTAAATGTGGAATTAGAATGCACAACTATTGTTAGAATTTTACTCTAAATCTCCTTCTTATGAAATTTTCTCTCGAATTGAATACCTATTGGATCATAGAAATCCAGATGGAATTCTATTACGGATTGATAAATGTTTAAGGAAAGAGATGACAAGCTAGATTGAAGATATGAAATTTTGGATTTAACAGCCTGTATCATATTATTAATGTTATGTGTGAAAGTTAGGTTTTTAACAATTTCCGGTGAAAGAAAAGTTTCTAAATATATTTCTTTGAATGGATCAATGAAGAATGGATGGAAATCTTTCAAAGAAAAATTATCAATTAAATTGAATTGCTGGCAAGTTTCTAAAAATACATCCTTTTGTTGATATTGTCTTGGATAAGATAGAAGTTTTTGATAAAATATTGACATTGATTGAAATTAAAATTGAAAGAGCTCTACATTCTTTCGAAAAACTTCAATTTTCCAACAGGGCAATACATCACTCGAATGTCTGATAGTAAGGTGTTCAGTATGGCAGCGTAATATATCAAAAGTCTGAAAATTAAAATTTAAAGCTAAATCTGATTTTATACAAAATGAGTGCAAATGGAATAGAATGCAATGATTATCTGTACAACTAGTGTTATAGCACAATTGGGATTGTTTTGAAATATCGTCTTTTTCACAAGGTTTGGCCAGAATTATGGAATTCGAGTAATTTCGAACTCCATCTTGTGATTTAAAATTATGATTATGAACAGGCGTGAAAGCTTGATCATGATATGAATCATAGACTGGAATACTTTCTTGGATAGTGAGGTCATGCAGATGATTTGCAGCTTTAGAATGAGGATCGGTTGAAATGATTTCTGAATTAAAATACCTCTCATTCTGAGGTGTTATTTGAAGTTTCTGATGATTCTCTCGAGATAAATCAACATCTTCAATGTCAAAGTAATTATCATAAATGACTTCACAGGATTCCCTAGATTTCTCTTTTTCATCCAGTATATTCAAACAAGGAGGGACAAGCCTTTCATGTTTGTTAATGGCAAAAAGGTGTTCTATAACTGCTTCTCTATCTTGAAAACTTAATGGTGATTCATTTAGATCAGCCTCTGTATTTTCTGAAATATCATTAATATTGAGAGGGGAAAAATTACCATCATTAAAAATATCAGGATAAAGAGAAAAATGTGACTCTGAAATAATGCATTTAAAAATATCTCTTTTTGAGAATTCTTGTGCATTATGTTCATCGTAGATTTTAGGTTTTAGATCATACCTTTGTGTGCTCATGTTTTTTGGAAGAAGATTACTTTGTTGTTCTAACCTTGGCATTTGCATTTGTTGAGTTGCGATCATATTTTCTGAATTTGCCTCAAAGTTGCTTCCCGATTCCAAGGCGACTTTTCTTCCAAAATTGCCGCTTTTGTCTTCTTGTATTGGATCAGAAATATCCTCTAAGCTTTGGGAAACTTAGAGAAAGATTTCGGTGAAAATCACATGGAATGTCATTTGTCGACGCGTTTCGAACCAACCGGTGTGGTTCATCGTCAGCACAAGTTGTCCTGACGATGAACCACACTGGTTGGTTCGAAACGCGTCGACAAATGACATTCCATGTGATTTTCGCCGAAATCTTTCTCTAACTTGATATGGATCACAGAAGCCTAAACTCTATTATTGAATCTTTGGGAAACTTCTTCATCACAATTTATTTGCACATCCAAATTGGATTTCTCATTTATATTAGAAGGAAATTGAACAAAGCTTGGACTAATTTCCACTGGATCGGGAATAGGAGGCAGATAATAATTATGATCAACACAATCTAGTGATTCTTCACTTGTGGATTCATTTTCAACATCATATTTCAAACAATTCAGATGAAATCGAATATTAAAATCTCTAACAGACTCATCTTCTTTTCGTAGATACTCAATTTCATCATATACCTGATCATAATCATAGCAATCAAATTTACAAATGAAAATCGTGACAAATTGATCCCAGCTGTGAATTGAGGCAACCGGAAGGGTTCTACACCAGTTTCTAGCTTCCGCTACAAATGTGAGAGTAAAAATTCTGCATAAAATGCCTTCATCAATTCCTTGAAAATTTGAATTTTAAACATTTTGAACAAATTGAAGGGCATGATTAAAAGCAGAAGAATTTCTCTTACCATTGAATTTTACTCGAGACAAGAGTCTCACCACTTCGGGTGGAGTGTTGGAAGATGCACGAACATGGATACAACTCCAAATTGGAAGTTTAAGAGAGGCCATCGTAATTCAAATGTTATAATTGAAAACAAACCCCAACAGACAACATGTTTCCGGCCCTCCTTCTAGCGCCAAATATGTTGAAGCCCCGAAAATCAGGTCTACAACAAGGGGGATACCTGCCTGGTCCGGACCTTGGTTGGCAGCTCCTTATCCGTTTGGTATAGTGGGTCCGACTGGGGATATGGGACCAGTTTCCCAATCTATGAGTGTGTGTGTAGAATTTGATGTTCCTGATATAACAATTCCTAATTAAGATATTCTAATTCTAATTTTAATCTAATGCTATGCCATTGTAATCTAATAAGCAACAACATCTAAATCTATACTAACCCGGGATGTAATTCTTCTATTATGCGATCTAAAAAGATTTCAAATAAAAACTGGTAATAAAGATCATTCATCTATTATGAGAAAAGAAATCAATAAGGATGAACCACTTCGCATAAAAAGTTAGACGAAACAGTTGTGAAAAACATATTGCATAATGAGATATTCATACATTAAGCATAAATAAATAGCTATCACCGTACAAAAGTGCCAAATGATAACTCAGGCATTCATGCAGTAATACATAAACAACTAAAAACTGTATATCACTTTAACACATAAGCAGAAATGGTTAAGAGATAAAAGTACCATTTATAACTAGTCCTACTCATGAGCTTCAAGCAACAATGATTTATCTCTCCTTGCTCTAACATCCACTAAGAGTACAGGAGTGCAACATCAGTAGCAGATATCAAATGCAAACATCAACAAATCCTGTTCCATTCATTCATCAAAACCTCCTCGGAGGGTGCAAAAGTGCATGTTCTGAGGACAAGTTTTTGATAAATTTATGGACCCTTCTCTAAATGCATGAGAAGGGTTTAAATACTACTAACTAAATCTAAAAATAACTTATTTACAAAAATTCAGGATGCGGTTTAAATGACCGTCCTGTTTCTAGGAAAATAAAGCAAAACTATTTCTAAAATTAAGTCTAATATCTAACTATTTCTGCATTTGGTCTTTGAAATTGCACGTATGTAGCATCTGTTTAAGGAGAGTCGGCTGGCTGACTTCTGCTTTTAGCTGAGCTGAGAAAATAGAATCGACGAGGGCTGGTGCCATTTTTTCGGCCGCATTTATGATACACTTAACAGTCATCCACTGGCTATGCGGCTTTACCAAGTATGCCCAGTAATACTCCCAGTTTAACTTGTTCAGCCCTTGAATTGCTTTTGCCTTTTCTTGCGCTCTCTGTTTCCATTCTGCCTCTAGTTGTTGTGCGTTCGGTAAATATCCTGGAGTGGTCTCTGCGATCAAATTTGCCCTGTGCAAATTTTCATTTACACAATCAATAAGACTGCTTGCTGCCGTGGCTGCTCCTTCTGCCGCTTGTTTTACCTCCCTGATTTGCTCATCCCATTTATTAAAAAGCATTTCTTTATGGTTTTCATTTATCCTTGGTGCACCTGCTCTTTTTCCCTCGTCTTTATCTTGCCAAGCCAAATATTCAGTCACCCGTTTATCAATTAGATCATAGTCACTTCGTAAATCTACCACTTGATTAGTGGTCTTATCACTAATTTCACAATAATAACTCCACTGTGATATGTTTTGGCCCAATGCTTCTTGCTGCTGTAGTAATTGTTCATTCAAGGAAATGGACTCCGTAATAAATTCTGTAAGCTTAGGGTCGTCTTTGTGCATCTCCTGTAAATCCTGTAACTGCTTTCCTTTCTCATCCAAACTTTTTTGATATCCTATCTGCATTTGCTGGAAGTCCTGCTGGAACCTTTCAAGCTGTTTCTGTGCTTCATTATTGGTGTTAGCTTGTTGCAACTTTTGTTGAAGTACTTGTATCCGGTGTTCCCTTTCTTTTAACAACTGCTGTACCTTAGATGCTTTATCAATAGTCGCAGAGGCGTATGCTCCTGCGATCTGAGATAGTTTGGTGAGATTTTCAGTAGGATTGCTAGTGGGATCTTTCCATAGAACGTCTAATTGTTCTGCGTCTTGAGAGAGTGTATTTTCCAATTTCCTTTTCTTCCTATGTCTTCTTACCACTGCTTTGTGTTGTGCGCTATAAAATATATCCAGAGGGGGAATTTCTTCAATGTTAAGTATAAGCTCAGAAGATGGGGCAATAGGAATATGCTCCATATCTGCGACATCACTGACTGTTCTTGTGACTACTTCTTTTGCTACCTGTGTATTTCTCACAGGTGTTTTTATGGCTTGTCCTTCAAGATTGATCAAGTCGTTGAAGGTTTCCCATTCTTTATCTAATTCGGTTGTGACTGGCGGTGCTTGAATGATGAGAGGAGGGGGATCTCTTTGCAGGGAGGCAATAACCTGCTGATGTAGAATTTCCATTGACTGGGCAGTATTCTTTACTGACCCTTCACTCTTATCTCATTGATTTCTGGATCTTTTATAGTGTTCAGACATTTCTTGTTTGGACTTGGATTTAGATCCGTTAGTGCTTGAACTCCCACTAAGACTAACACTTAGAGTTGGTACTCTTGAGGGTAGGTGTAGTTTCTCTAGAGGAATACTGGCTAACCTTCTTTCTCTGTATATTGTGAACTTTTGGAAATCTTCTGGAGATAATTGCAATTGAGCTTCGTGCAAAATTTCTTCAAGTGTGCTTTTCTGTTGGAATATATCATCAAATAAATCCTTTTTTCCAAAAAACACCTTTATCTTGACTGTAGTTGTGAAATTCTGGGCAACCTCATTAGGGTCAAATGGTCTTCCCGGGAATTTGAATAGTTGTAAACACGTTATATTCTGTACTTCCGTGAATGCGTGACCTACATCAAATAGCGAAAAGGCCCCACAGGCTACAGGAAACTATGGCCATATAACCTTCTTTTTGTCCTTTAAGTCTTTAGTTAGACCACCTTCCCCACAGGTTTGATATGCAACCTCTCGAGCTAAGAGTTTATCAGGGATACAAAGGTAGGAGTGCAGTACTTCCAAATACTCTGACATAAGTAAACAATTCCTCCCCAAACCATCTTGCGATAGGGAGGATGTTTACTTCTGCTTCAGGCGAGCACCTCGGGGGGTCTTTATCATACAACATTCTGTACAAGGGCAGCATAATTCCATGACAAATTTGGTAGAAGTATGGAGTGAACTAAGAGTCCCACAATTCTTTATGATAGACATGGATGGGTAAGGGGTCTTGAGTGGTCCACTTCCAACCCATAACAGGAAACTTAGAAACATAACATATTGATCCATAATATATGCAGACAGGTAAAAAGGAGGATAAATTCTCTGGGCCGCAGCTCTTTTGGATCGGTAACTGACAATGGCCGTGACTAGATTATCAGATAAAATTTTGGCCCAATCTACAATAGTGGCATTTGTGGCAACATCCAGTAATGGTAGCCATTCGGATGAAAATTTGTTGATATTTGGCATTCCAAATATTCTACAGAGCATGGCAGCAGCAGAGCAATATGGGGAGGTAAGGGAACCAGTACTGTACATACCGTGTTTATCTTTCTTTAGTGATTCGTCTCTCCTGGACTAGTCTTTGGTGGTTTCTGCTAGGTCCTGATTTTCCTTTACGAATTTCTCCATGAATTGCTTGTTATAAGTTGCCTGTGGCTCGGGCAGATGATACATGAGCTTTAAATCCTGCGCAGCGAATGAACCGATGAGTCCTTGACCATGAACTTTGAACTGTCTATTTCTGATTTCTGCGCTATCCAGTATCCACTTGACCATGTCTGTGTATGGGAGGATTTTTGGCCTTGCTGCTATCCGATGTAAGAATGAGCAAGCTAGCTCTATTAAGGATGCTTCAGAAGGACTTTGTGAGCCTGCAACAACAGTAACTTCCATTACTCTGGGATTCTCCTCTTCGAGCAGATTATACATGCCTTCCCACGTAGCTATTCCCGCGTCTCTGTTACAAGCCGTGTCTGTATACAAAGGTGCCATTTCATTTTATTCAGAGCTCGGGGCTTTGCTTTTCTTTCCCATTTCAACCTGCGTATTGCTTTGTATCGTCTTCCGTTCTCCGTTTTTGCAATTCACAAGTGAAGTAGAAATGAATGACAAGGAAGGGTGATGGGAGAGGTTTTAAATGCCGCAAACATACCAAATACACCACCTTACGTGAAATGATTCTTCGAAAATCACGCACTCATATTCTATTAATAACTGACAACTAACTCCTTTATTAGCATTTGAAGCACATAACCATGTGTCAGCTTATGGAAAATACTTTTCTTGAATAGCGTGCCCGAAAGATCTACGATGGAGCGATTTTGCGATTTGCTTCACAACATCACAGAACGCAACATCGCAAAATCGCAGAATTGCACAAACACAACATCGCAGCGTTGATCTGGCCTGACGTCGCAACATTGCTTTATTGCGAGAACACGATATCGCAGATCGCAAGAGTTTTATGTATGACAAATTTCGTTAACCTGTTTCTTGCGAGATGCAATGTTGCGATCGATGTCATCACATATCGGCAGATTTTGAAGTGTTTCATGTAAGTTTTGCTGAATGCAACGTGATATTTGTTCATTGTCGCGATCTCGCAAATGTTGGGATTGTGCTTGTAAGGAGGCATCTTGCTATCTTTTTACGATGCGATTTTAAATATTTTTTCCTTACCACAAACTTAGATTTTAAGAATTTCAAAGAAGTTTCCTAAGCTTATGATGGCAACTATATTTGCAGAAAGGAAATTTAAGCACTACTTTGTTTTTGCTGGATTTAATAACTAAGGGTCCCCACACATTTAGTATTATGAATGGCACTAAATGAGAATGGGGGTTGTTGTTGGCCACAACAGTTGGACAAACACTATGGAAGCCCAACAACAACTGTGGGTTGAGTTAGTAGTCTTGGAAGCCTTTATTGGAACAAATGATATGGAAGTCCTAGAAGGATTGGATAGAGACCATTCTGATGATGGTTTTGTGATGTCTGACTGTGAGGTGGAATCGTTTTTTGATAGGTTGAGGTGGTTGGCCTCTGGAAGCCTTGGATGGTCTTGTATTGATGTGCTCTATGAGATCCCACATCCATGCTTGGTATATGGCACGGGGGTGAATGGATGAAGAGAGATTTGGCTCAGCCATTCTATGGTCGGGTGGAATGTGGTAGTCCAATACTGGGTTGGCTTTTGCATCATTATTATGAGGTTATTTGTCCTTGTTATCTCATGAGTATTATACATGTTTATATGTGGATTCTATGGCTATTGTATCCTTGATATTTCTTTTGTTATTATGCTGGTTACGAATATGTATTATGACAGTGGCTATATATGGATCCCATCATGTTTTTACTTGTATATGAATGAACAATGTATCTATGGCCCAATGGATGAAACTTCAACTAAAGTGATATGTTTGACGAATTGCCTGTCATGGCCAGTAGGGGTCCAGTCAAGGTCTTATTCAAGTAATTGCATTATCACTGTCATTTCCATGTTATCTTAATGTTCTAATGGTGTCATTCAATTCTGGGCAGTGAGCTGGGCTCTAGGCCTGAAAATGTGGCTTAAATATTGGGGACGCTGGCACAAAATCGAGAAAATTAGTCCCTGGACATTGGCTTGCAGGCCTATGACAGCGTCCAAAGGTCCCTGGATGCTGGCATGCCCATGGCATGAGAGCGTCTAGAGGTCAAGTGGTCCAAAAGCTCTATAGGACCCAGTGGCTAGTTGGCAGAAAGGTTGGATTGGTTCCGCAAGGTCCTAATGTTGATGTTGAATGTATGTATGGTGTGTTTCCGTTGATTCCACTTCCTTAACGTGACTTATGAGGTCGAATCATATCATAGTAACTTCTCGTCACATGTTTACCCCGATTGGTTGGTTACTTGGGTAGGCGTGGGAGGAGGGTGTTACAAAGCTTTTTGTTGGTTATGTGATGGTTATGAATGAGTTTTATGACACTAATAATGTATGGCTCTCATCATGTTTGGGTTAATCACTAAATGTACAATAAATGTGTGGCTTAATAGATGGTAATGCAGTTATTGTGATGAAGCATCAATGCTTCTTAGTGATTCTCAGATAAGTATGAGACCCCTATGCTCATATATGTTGTTTAAACCTATAGAATGCATATTTGTGACATGTTTGACGAAATGCCTATCATGGCTAGTAGGGGTCTAGTTAAGTCCTTGTTTAGTTATTTGCATTTGTATCATTGTTTTGAGGTTAGCTTTCATTTCTGGAAGTTTCATGGAGTTATGGGTAGTGGCTTGAGTCTTGGCCCTGATAAAGTGGCACAAAATCTGAAGTTGCTGGCACAAAACTACCTGGAAAAGTTCCCAGTCACACACATGCCTTGCTATGGGAGCAACTGTGTTGAGAAATCTAGGGCATAACAATTAAGTGATTTCTCTTCTATTAGTAACTGCTTGTGAGTGATTTTTACTTCTTTAGATTAGGATCTTCTTTTATTTATGTTATTAGAATTTTTCTTCATTAGACAACTACCAATGCATAAACCATAAAGAGACAAGAGACGCAGAATACAGGGTATCATCCAGGGTAAAAACTCTCCCACTTGAGAGGAAAACCCAAACAAATTCTTCTTCTTATATGGATTCCAATTGACGAATACCAAGACCAAGTCCCTTGACCTACTTGCCACTCCAAGACCAAGACACAAGTTCTCTTAGTGATAGTCACCCTTCTACTCCTTCCTTTATATAGACTCCCCTTCCACTTCGACCTCCTTTTGCTTCAATTCTTCGACCTCCTTGAATTAGGTTTGTAATCCTAATTCAGAAACTCTAACTTGTACGTAAGACCTCTTATGCTTTTATTTTCTTCGCTTGGGATGGAGTCTCCTTCTAGCTTAATTCATCCTCCCTTATGACTTGAACTGCTTCCAACTCGGCTACCTAAGAGGACTATAATTCCTCTCGGTTCTCTTTGTAGCAGAAGTCTTCTTCTTTCTTCACACATGTGTCTCAAAATAGACCCCAAAAACAGATCCAAATATTACCACGTACCTCTTTCTCCCTTTACTTCACTTCGCTGGCTATAGGACTATTTTTCTTGACCCTTTCACCGATCTTCGCACACTTGCTGACTTTAGAACTTGACCAAAAAATGCTTACTCTGAAATGAGGTTGAGTGGCCTATTTATAGTTTTTTTCCATCATAATAAGTCGACATGACTGCAAGTTGGGCCGACGTGTCATTTGGAGAGGTATTATTGTCTTTCTCGAAGCCGACTTGAAGGGAGATACCTTGTGCTTGTCTTGGAGGGATTTTATACTGATCTAATGACTCATACAAAATGTAACATGCCCAAGAAGGGTCCTTCATACATGACATAGAATCAAATTGAATTTTATGACTAGATGACAAATCCTAAAGGCTCACAATGGGAGCCATCACTAAAATAAAATTCCTTGCTCATAAAACCCATGAGACAAGCATTACAATAATTTTAATTTTTATTCTTTTCATCAATTATATAAACTTACAATTAAACATGTCATTATGAAGATGGAACCGAGTTACACTTTTCAAAACTCCCTCTTAACTAGGGAGGTATTCATAATGGTACTTGGTGAGACCAATGATGTATAGACACCCTCGTCATTGCCTCTCTCAGAACATACCCCACCTGAGTTCTCAGGGTGTGTTCCACCATGAATATTCTTATCTTGGATTCCCAGTCCTCAAAGAATATCAGTCCTCTACGACCACTCTTATCTTGGATTTCCAGTTCTCAAAGAATATCGGTCCTCTATGACTACTTTTATCTTGGATGCTCTAACTCATCCACAAAGAGGATCATATGCCATATGTTTACCCAATCCTCCATTCTGTCTTCCTGAGTGAAGACAAGAATGATGTGTTTATCTCTCCCTCTTAATTAGGGAGGACATATCTATTCAAATAAAGGAATGTACTCATTTCTACGGAAGGAATGTTCCTAAGCTCCCTCTTGGCTTAGGAATTTCAAAGCTTCTTCCAAGTAAGAAACTTGTTTCTATGCTCCCTCTTAATTAGGGACCTACAATAGCTCCTCAGGTGGAGATGATGGGACAACCAATTGCTTGAAGAACTCCTCTTCATGATGTCATGAAATTCTTTTTGTTATCTAGGAGCCTTCAGTTTTGGTACTTCTACATAGGGCACCGAACATCCATCACTTTCATCCATGAGTCAGCCATGTCATCATCAGAAAGTGATCCGTCAATCCATATTTTTCCTTCCTTCATGCCATGTTTATTTAAGGATCCTTCATCCTACTACATGTGCATCGGTGGTGGAACACATTCATAGATCTTCCCTCGGCAACCCTGCATAAACCCATCCATATATTTGTTCAAAAATGAAGGAATGCACATTAAAATCAACATTACCTTTGTGATGGTATTTCATCACAACATCTTCTAGTTTGCATCAACATCCTGCATACATATCGACATATCTCCCAAAGATATATATTGTCAAGGGTCTCTTTCTTTTTCGGACTCCATTAGAGTTTTCATATCTTCCATGGAGATATCCTAGTCAAATATTCTTGGTCTTTCAGATGTTGATTTCCTTTACCATGGTTTCATATTCTATGATCTCTTCCTTCCTTTCTTCACACATTTCATTCCTAGGAGCTTTCAATCGGAGTTCCTCAATTGTAGCCAACCACCTCATACTTCATATGAGTACATATTATGTTGATTTAATATAGTGAATGTGTGACCCATGCATTCCGGCATCCCTTTGAGGGAGGAGATCATTTATTTTTATCATGCTCTTAAGATAGAGCGTTGGTTCATGATACCTGCAACCATATGGCATGACTTACACAATATCAAATGTAAGCACACATACCTCATTTTCTTTTGAGTCATCTAGACTCCTGCAACAACTTCTTTGATTGAAAGAGCTTCAATCCATTGATTCGCTTCTCCTTTTATGTCATCATACCGTCATCCCATGAATTCCACAAGTTTGGAATTCTTGATGAAACACTTTCTTCCTCTCTTGATCAGTGATCCTTCCGATGAAGATTCCATTAGAGAATATTGAGGATCTAGAGTATCCTCATCTAGCAGATGTTTCCTTTTGACAGATGTACGATGAGCCTTGTACTATATGACCTCTCCACTTATGTTCCCAATAATATTCTCAAGAGCTATATCCTTGAATTCCATAGATCTAACCATCTTTCATGCTTCTCTATGATGATGTCCTGAGCTCTTACTTTCAATGCTTCTATGATGCCATGATGCATCCTATCATGCTCCTACTTTACAACAGGAAAAATTAGAAAATAGAAAAAAACCCGGTGAGGAAGACTATCTCAATAGTGGAGGTCTATTACTTCCTCCTTCTTAGACTTCTTCTTTTCATCTTCCTCCACTTCCTCGGTGATGTGGGCTTCTTCTCTTCCTCTTTTGTTATTTCCCTTCTTGATCTTAAGAAAAACTCTCCTATAGTGCCCATATTCTTGACACCCATAGCATTGTATTTTAGCCATGTTCTTCTTTTTCCCGAGGACCAAACTTTCCAATTTTTCCCTTTCTTTTTGTCATTGCAACATATGCTTAATTTTTCTCACCTGCTCCCACATCAGATTTGACCTTTAGTATAGATTCTTCAATCTTGCACAGTGACCATAGATCCTAGAATGGAGTAGCTTCTTTATTCCCGTAGATACTTGAAGTAAACTTACCCCACTCCTCTAGTAGTGCATTTAATCCAACTATAGTCATTTCTCTATCAGACATGACTTCTCCCAGATCTTGTAGTTGATCCTGAATTTTAGACGTCCTTATAAAGTATGAGGCTATTCCATCTTCCCTTAACATCTTAAGCTTGTAGAGTTATTGCCTTAATGAGATGACTTCTCCAATCGTGCTTACAAAATACAACTCTACCAGTTTGTCATAGATTTCTTTTGAAGTTTTGAGTTTGGATACATATGGAATGGGGGGTCCTTGATAGATTCTATGAGAATCCTTTGAGCCCTAACTTCCCCTTTCATATACTTTGCAAGAGCTTGAGCATCTTCCTTTCCTGGTTTAGTGATAGATCCTTTGACATATTCCATAACCTCATTTTCAATGAGATTCAAATATGTCCTTTTCTTCCATACAAGATAATTTGAAGCCCCAACCAATATGTTGCTTTCCTTGCAAAAAGACATTTTGACAGATTCAAATGTGGACATAAATATACTTACTTGATAGGATGTTCCTTCTCCTTGCTGCTTCCTTGATGTTGATGATGATATAAAGAATAGAAAACTTATCCTTGATGAAGATAATTTTCTTCAATAATGATCCTTGATCCCACAAATAGGGAGATCCTTTTGGATCATTTGGTGGTGGAGTCTTTATTGATAAATATCAATGATGACTTCTTGATGATGATCCCAAGACTTCTTTGTAGATTCCTTCTTCATTCTATGTTTATAATGCTTCCTTTCTAGATCTTGACTTTTCCAACTTCGATCTCTGCTTTGATGCCTTTCTCAAGATTTGATCCTTGTGTGTCTCTTGATGAGAAGGCCTTCCTTATCTTTTTCATATCATCTCTAATTCCATGTTAAGAAATATAGTGCATATAAATCAAGTGATTTCTCTTCTATTAGTAATTTCTTATGAGTGCTTTTACTTCTTTAGATTAGGATCTTCTTTTACTTAGGTTATTAGTGTTTTTCTTCATAAAACAACTACAAATAAAGAAACCATAGAGAGACAAGAGACATAAAATATAGGCTATCATCCAGGGCCAAAACCTCTCCCACTTGAGAGGAAAACTAAAACAAATTCTCATTCTTATAGAGATTCTAATTGATGAATACCAATACCAAGACCCTTGACCTATTTGCCACTCCAAGACCAAGACACAAGTTCTCTTGATTATAGTCACCCTTATACTCCTTCCTTTGTCTTGACTCCCCTTCCACTTTGACCTCCTTCTGCTTAAAACCTTTGGCCTCCTTGAATTAGGTATGCAATCCTAATTCAGAAACCCTAACTTGTACATAAGACCTCTTCTTATGATTTTATTTCCTTCGCTTGGGATGGAGTCTTCTTCTAGCTTGATTCAACCTCCCTTATGATTTGAACTGCTTCCAACTCAGCTGCCTAAGAGGACTGTAATTCCTCTCAGTTCTTTCTGCAGTAGAAGTCCTCTTCTTTCTTCGCACGTGTGTTTAAAAACAAACCCCAAAAATAGATCCAAATATTACCACAAACCTCTCTCTCCCTTTACTTCAATTCGTTGGCTATAGGGTTGTTTTTCTTGATCCTTTCGCTGATCTTTGCACCACTTGCCGACTTCATAACTTGACTAAAAAATGTCTACTCTGAAATGAGGCCGAGTGGCCTATTTATAGTTGTTTTCCATCATAATAGGTTGAAATGATTGCAAGCTGGGCCAACTTGTCATTTGGAGAGGTATTATTAACTTTCTTGAAGCTGACTTGAAGGGAGATACCTTGTGCTTGTTTTGGAGGGATTTTATACTTATTTAATGACTCATATGAAATGTGACATGCCCAAGAAGGTTCCTTCATACATGACATAGACTCAAATTTACTTTTATGACTAGATGAAAAATCCTAAAGGCCCACAATGGGAGCCATCACTAAAATAAAATTCCTTGCTCATGAAACCCATGAGACAAGCATTACCATAATTTTATTTTTCTTTTTTTATCAATACATGAACTTACAATTACACATGTCATTATGAAGATTGAACCTAGTTACACTTTTCAACATAATGGAGGGTCCCAGTCGCATGCATGCCTATGTCAAGGGAGCGACTGAGGCTTTATGGCAACAAAATGTCAGTTTGTCTCAGGGGCTGGTCACTTGGATGGGTAGGATGGCTCCTAGGGGTTCTGTTGTAGGTGTAGAAGGTTAGGTTGTTTGTGTTTGGTTGTTTCCACTTCCTTAACTGTTACATAGGGTGTTGAATTATATCATAGTAACTCTTCGTCACATGTTTACCCTGGTTGGCCGGTTACTTGGGTAGATGTAGGAGGAGGGTGTTACGATTCTGCTTAATTGAGAAACCATTTCATATAGTTGGAGAGGTTGGCCTCATTAATTGATCCCATTGGTTGGTTAGGCACTAACCTTGATTCCATTGGGTTTTGGTTTATGGGATGAGATTGATTCTATGTATCATTCTTTATGATGAGAGTTGTACATTTGATCTCTCCCTTGGGTTGTTACTAAGAGGCCAACAAATTAGTAGGGGATATTGATCTTGAGAGAGAGAGAGAGAATGAAAAGTACCTCCATAGCTAAGAGGGAGTGTTGGAAATTGGTAATTGCGGTCGGTATTTTCATCAACATATAAAAGAATAAATTATGAATTTATATGTTCGTCAAGTCAACTCCACTCTTTGAAAGGGTTTAACCCCAAGGTTAAACCCCACCTCATAGCACATGTATAATTTGGAGTTTGTTTGACCTCATTTAGCATCCATCCATCAGACATCACATCATTCGATCTGAAATATAAGAAGAACAGCCCACACGTGCAAAGGAGAAGAAGAATATATTTTTTTTTTTGCGTTGACAAACTCTCTTGTTTTTGTCTTTTACTAGCATTGACTTGAGTATTCTTACTTATGTTTGACCGAGATTGTGATTGGTTTTGGAGGCTGAAATTTTCAGTGGTTCATTGACTCTATTTGACCAAATATTTGCTCCTTCTCTGGCATGTTGACTAAGGGTTGACTACAAGTCAACATCTTAAGATTTGACTATGGTATTACAGACTAAATTTCGTCACTTTGACCAGCTGCCTCGGGCCTAAATTTGGCCACTCTATTGCAGATTGACTTGGGCCAGTGTTGACTATTTCTTTCTCATTTGACTGGTTTGACTTGTCATTTATTGAGGCTAGGAGATTGGAATTTTGTTTGGAATATTCTAATGTATATTTTGATGAATTGAACTCTCTCTCATAAGGAAAGATTTATTGGGTTTTCCCCTTCTTGGTTTTGCACTGGTTGTTGACCTAAATTTGGTGTCTCTTGTCTTATTGTCTATTATGATACCTACTGCTACTCTATTGTTAATGGTTGGAAATTTTCATTTATAATAGCTTGATGATTGAAATTCTCTAAAGAAGTCAAATTGTATCATCGGATGTAGTTATCAGTTTGAAAATTTGTACTAGTCTTGATTGCACTAGAAAATTAACAATATGGGCCCATAATTTATAACCTCATGAGGGTTTGGATAGGTTTTATCTTCAAAAGTTCCAAGGACATGGTAAGAGTATTGGGGTGTCTTTGGTTTTTGGACTAGAGATTATTAAAATTAAAAAAATGACTCCAGCTCCCCAACACAAGTGAAGCTATTCAACCTCCTATTTAAGTTATAGATTAATGCAGCACTAAGGGCCATTAGAAACACCCATGAAACTTTTCTCGTGGCAAGGAATGGATATAAGGACAACAACACACACTATATGGCACATATATTAGTCAATTTAGATGTAAGGAATGGTTTGTATGAATCCCTCAACTTCATTTACATGGTTAAATCCTACACCCAATAACTTGATTGTGTAAACTTGTCATTCTATTGTGCATGATGTCTTTTGGTGGGTCACCTTATAACAAATTGTTCCATATCACCTATTAAAATGATTCACGGAGAATATGGAAGGGATGCTCTCCATCCTTTGGTGATATAGGAGATATGTGCGGTAAAGTCAACTCCTAAGGCGTGGGCTCAAATACAAATCCTATACTTTTGAAGGAAATACCATTTTCTGACGCTACTTTGGGGATCAAGAAACCCCATGGGTGCATGAATATTTCCTGTCCCACTGCACACCACTTTTTAAGGAGCACTATGGTGAGATTGACCTTTCAATTTTTGTGAAAAGGAAGATATGTATTGACGATGCATCTCCCTCCCTATGTCAAGTATCTTTGTCACATGACCCAAATACTAAGATCTGAAAAAATTGATTAATGGATTTGACTTATTTACATCGTAATGGATGAATATGGATATTCTTTGGTAACATGCCACTCTCGCATGAAAACCATCATATAAAAACATTTATATTTCTCTGACTTTTTCCCTTAATTATTCGTTGGTTGGGACATCTTCTCCCTTTCCTTTTTTCACTCCCTTCCTCCTGGATTCTAAAATTATTGCCCTTTGGCTCCTCTTAACATTGCATCACTCCCTACAAATCTCTTATGGAAGTTAAATCCCCCAGCGAATATCCTTAATAGAATTCCATATCCCAAACCACATAGTTACCCCACTTCATCTAATGGTGGAGAGCCTTATTTACTGCACCCCCACTCATCCTCCCAAGTTTA
This sequence comes from Pinus tabuliformis, assembly GCA_031772625.1. NCBI lineage: Eukaryota > Viridiplantae > Streptophyta > Pinopsida > Pinales > Pinaceae > Pinus > Pinus tabuliformis. Next base: position 875,451,711 of record CM062820.1, on the reverse strand, counting down.
CAGTGGATTGGGTTTTGATCTCCCTAGGGATTTGTATCCTTTAAATGCTGGAGAAAGTCTTATATTAAAATTGTGCAGGAAAAGGCCCCTCAAGAGATCAATTAGGGCTGACAAAGGGTGCTTTTAGGGGCCCTTAAGTCAGACCCACCCCTAAAGTGAATCACTCATGGAACTAATGTCTCTGAATGTTCATAGTCTGGGAGGGATGGAAAAAAAACTTCCCTTGTGAGGGTGGTTGGATTGGAAAGTCTGAATATTGTACTCATTCAAGAGATTATGGGATTGTGTGTTTCCATTGTGTTTGATCTAGTATATACATAGGGGACAAAGGGTACACTTATAATAAAATGGAACCATGAAAGGTTCTAAGATACATAACAACATAACAACATAACAATAGAAATGTAATAAATCAATATCTAGGGCTTAATAAGGTGTTTTTAGGGTAACATGGGGCTTATATAAGGATTAACATGCCCCTTCCCTTCAAACAAGTGTTTTCCTCAACACATGATTGTTTATAAGTGTTTCTGCATGAATAACTGATCTTCCCATGCCTCTTCCACTTAGTAGGTTCTCCCATTTGATGAGGTATTGAATAATTTTTTTTATCTCTCAGTTGTTTAATCTTTCTTTCCATGATTGTTTCTAGTGTTAGTATGACTTTCCCTTCTTCATTAATCTCTTGTAAAATAGTTTCTACTTGGATCTTGTCACTAATTACCTTCGTTAGCAAGAAACATGGAAGATTAGATGTACACGTGAATATGGAGGCAACTACAATTTGTAAGTCATACTTCTAATCCTCTACAATACCTTACAGAGGCCATAATACCTCAATGCTAATTTATTGTCTTTATTTTATTGCTTGAGGGACATCTATTTTATGGTTGTAGTCTCACAAATACCTTATCCCTGACATCAAATTCCCATTCATTGTGATGTTGACATGCTTGTTGTTTCATTCTATTTTCTGTTATAACCAAGTTGATCTTCAATGGTTTCAAAACCTCTTTTTGGTGCCATATGTAGTCCTCTACTACTTGAGCCTTTATAGTCCCTTTCAAGGGTGATGTGATGGAAGGAGGATGATAACCATAAAGTGCCATAAAGTGACATTTTTGATGAAGTATGGAAGGATATGTTGTACCACCATTCTACTAAGGGCAACCATTGGAGCCATTGTGTTTATTTATCAGATGCAAAGAAATGTGGATATTATTCTTAACATTTATTCACAATCTCAATTTTCCCATTAGATTGAGGATGGTAAGATGAGCTGTGAAACAATTGAATAACCAAAGAAGAAAATAATCTAGTCCATAAATTTCCAGTGAAAATTGGATCTCTATCATTAAAAATAATTTTGCGGTATTCCATATAGATTTTGGATTGTTTCCATGAATTCTTCTCACACTGTACTTGCTTTAAAAGGATGATAAAGAAAGAAAAAATGGGCATACTTTGTCATTCATTCTACCAATACCATAATGAGACTCTTTTATTTAGATTTTGGTAAAATTGTAATAAAATCCTTTGAAACTTCTTCCCAATGCTAGCTTGGTATGGCTAATGGTTGTAGGAGCCCTGGGGTCTTAAGTGTTTCTCCCTTATTTGTTGGCATACTACACATTCAACCACAAATTTTTGCACATATTCTTTAATACCTTCCCCAAAAAATTAATTTCTTGATCATATGGCATGTCTTCAAGAATCCTAAATGTCCCCCTACAATAGAAAAGTGTAATTCTAAAAGGACCTTTTGATTGAGTTGATAATTCTTATATAAATATAAGTGATCTTAATTGCACAACGAATCATTCCTCCACCTAAATTTTTCTACTACATTGGGGTCCTCCTCTAGTTGTTAAATGACCTTGTATGCCTTCTCACTTTGCTTCCATTTTATCCTTGCTTCTCCCACCCAATAAGATTGTGGAATGGAAATAGCGCATAATAAGACCTTTGTGTTTTTGTCTTTCCTTGAGAGTACATTTACCACAATATTTTGTTTTCCCTTTTTATATGTAATTTCAAATTCACAACCAAACATATTTGTAACCTATTTTCGTTGCTTTTCTAAAGATGGTATTTGTTCTAAGAAGTACTTCAAACTATCATGATCTATGTTTACTTTGAAGTGTCTTCCTATTAGGCATGGATGCCATTTCTTAACTGCATGTTGTGTGGCTAGCATTTCTTTCTCAAATAGGGGTATGGATAAGTTCTTTCATTTAAGTTTGCTATTTTTAAAGGTGAGGGGTCTTCCTTCTTGCATGCAAACTGAACCTATTTCATGGCTTGAGGCATCACACTTCACAATGAAGGTTTTTGTGAAGTCATGTTTCTTTAAGACATGGGTTGTACACATGATCCAAGTGGATATCTATGGCCATGCACTTCTTCCATTGTCTCAACAATTCTCTATCTTCTTGGAAGTTTTTTCTATTATTTTTGGGTCCCAAACTTTCGAGGTCGTTTTGAGGCCCTAACGACATTTTTTGACAATTTAGGGGGCCATGGTTATAACCCCCACTCCATTCAAAAGTTGTATTCCTCAGATAGTTCTTTCCAACGAGCTATTGTGCACCCCAAGTGGATATTGTATAAAATGTGCCCCCCTAGGAAGTTGATGTGCCAACTAACCACCTTGAGGCATACAAAACTTTTGGTGTTTCATCTTCTAGGATTATGTTTTTTTGATCTCCGGTGTTATTTCTTTATGTTAAAAGGCCATTCTTTTGACCTATCCTAATAGTTTTTGTTAATGCGTGTAGCCACCATCTGTCTCTATTCATAGATAGCTACCACCATTCTAACCAGTTTGTGTTCTATAGTATTTTGTTATTTCATTTATTAATAGTTCAGTTTTCACCACATTATTATAATCTCTGCTATATTTCTTAGTGTGTGTTATGTTTACTTTCCTGCATTTCATTTTATTCCTTGTGCAACCCAAATTAATGGTATCAGAGCAATTTGCACCTTATTATTTCTCAGTGCATGTCCCAGATGAGGTTAGGGTATAGAGAGTTGGGTCTCGAACTTGTATAACTTAGGAACAATTGTTATCACAAACCTAAGAGGTCTCCCATGGTAGAATAAAAGAGATATGGTGAAGCAAGATATCCTATCAAGTTGTTGTTCGAGGAAGCACTCTCATTACAAAGGAATGAGACGATGGATAATTTCAACTAGATCCTTCGATGATTGCCAACAATAGCCAAGGAACTTTCAACAAAGCGATAATTTTAAAGGTGTGACACCCTTTAAGGTACAAGTTAACTTTCGTATCCCCTCATTGAAAGGCCAAATAGATGTAGATGCTTTGGAAAAGTGGTTAAATATCTCAAAGGGGTATACTCTATCCAAAAAAGTCTGACAATGAGAAGATCACGTTTGCACTACTAAAAATCATTCCCCATGACAAATATTGGTAAGAAGGTTGGGATGGACACAATGGAGATTAGTCTATGATGTTCAATGCAAGATCAGCTCAAGTTGTTTTTGTTAATGCCCTTAATTAAAAATTCTACCTTGTAAGGAAGTATGATGACTAATACATAAGATGGACAACTATGCGATAGAAGAGAGACAAAACATTGTTGGAGTAACCAATAATTTCCATACCTTGCACTCAAATCTAGGTATCAGAGACTCTGAGTGACACCTAGTCTTGAAATACCATAGTGGCCTACACAAGTACATCCAAACGAAGATGGATTTACTGGACATCTCCTCATTGAAACTTCTTATCAATGTGATGTCAAATTTTAGCAAAAATTGAAGCCTCAATATAAGCGAGAGTTTGGGTTTGCAAATATGCCACAAAAAAAATTGGAAAAGGAAACCCCAACTCACGAAATAATGGATAAAGAAAGTAAGGCCAACCTTAATACAAAAAACCCAAGTTCTAGACAAAGAAGGGTAATGTGAAGTCATAAAAGGACACTCGAAAGTCGTGTGAGTTCCACAAAACACCCACCATGTTGTAGCGACTACAACAATTAGTGAACCACTGGTAGAATCCAACACCTCTGCTTTCATTCCTTCAAAATATAGAGTCTTGATAATGATGCAAGGAAGTATTGCATAAATATTATGGATACTGCCTTGAGCTACCTAACCATTTACAAATGTGTTATTCATCAATCTCAGAGATAGGTCATGTTAGTCGTTACACACCAAACTAAGAGTTCACACTCATAAGTCTTTGACATTGACACAAATAGCATGAAAAAGGGTTTATTATATTTAGAACTTAAGTGAGGTTCTAGTGTTGCTTTTATTCCAATGAGCATCCATAGCCTTGATGAAGTCACTCAAGAAATCACAATTATTTCTTTGTTGCTAGTGGGTGTCCATAGCCCCGAGAAAGTTGCGTGCTTCACCTCTCTATGTAGGAAGCCCTTCTTATACCTTTATCTTTTTATTTTATTTTTTATTTTACATGAAATTGGCATTATTTATTAGCGTGTTCTTTGCACAAGGGAAGATGAGGGATGCCAACTTATTGTATGGGAAAGAGAGGTTGTTTTTTGTTTTACAGAAACTAAAGGTTTTCTTACTTAGGTGGACAATGAAAGCAAAAAATCAAATATCTAGGACCAGATCAGAAACAGAGTTCAGGTTATAGATGTAGGTCGTATTACTTATCATAGTTCCCCACAAGTATCAGCTCGTATTTTCCTCATTAAAAGATTAGACTCATGAAAAAAATATCCAAGACGTAGTTCGATGCCATTTTCTACAAATGATTACCTCTTGGAGCGACCAACACAACTGCACACAACCACTTACTAGGTTGTCAGCATTTGGGTAGGGCGAATAAGGGAGCTCTTTTAGGATTTTTATTCATGTACATTTTTGAAGAAGGAAAAGCAATGCAAGGAAACCAATGCTAATTGTGAAGTAAATGGGTAATGCAATGAAGGAGACAAAAGTTGCATGCAGTGAAAAGAAAAGCAATGTAGGAAATCAATGCTAAAAGTTATGAAATGTGAAATGTAGTGTAGAAAAATAATGCTAAATGCAACATAAAAAGTAATGCAATGAAATGGACTAGATGCAAAAGAAACATAATGCAAGCATGAAACTTACTATAAAAATAAATGTGTACATAATTACTCTAGTACCTAGACAAACTAAAGCTAAAGCTAAAGTTAATCTAACCCAAAAGGAGATCGAGATCATGTAAAATAGAACTTCCAATGGATCCGTTCGAGTTGCTTCTGACCTGCAAACACAAAGATATCAACGATTAGCACCGATATGAAGCAATGTGCAAAAACAAATATGTTTACCAATGTAACATGCATAAGAGATAAAAGGCCTCACCCATTGGAAACAAATTTTTCTAGAAAGGATTGCTATAACCAGGATGCAATTATATCTGAATATACATAATGATAAATATGAAAACCCTAGAAACCTCTAAAAGATGACCATTCATTCATAATTTCCTTCATAGCAAGCACCAAAGAAATAAGAGGTCGCTTATTTGCAAAATAGTTTGTCAAAAAGGACTCTTCCAAACAATAAGAAATTCTACGACGATATTCAAAATGAGTAAGTTGAAACCCTGCAAACCTTTCAAAGATGAGCTTTCATTTAGTGAAACAATGTTAAGGGACGAAGCTTTCAAAGCAACCTTGACATGATCAAGTTTAGTGGACTCATCAAGATCTTAAAGATCTGACAAACTATCAGCTATAGTTGAAGTGCCTCAGTCTCCTGGCAAGTCTCTAAAGCTTTAGATGTTGGATAATCAAATTTCTGTGGTTTGGTCAAATCAATAGATGCATATGGACAACCATCATTCGGTGTATCAACAAGGTCATTGTTAACAAAGCGACAACTGCTAGAGCCACAAATTTGATTAGATGTTTGGATATCATCATATTGATCATTCAAAACGCAATATTCTTCATTGATCAATAATGGGGATGAATCAACTAGAGAGATTACGTGAATGGCTTGAATGGTGAAATTGTCTTCTTCACATGTTGAGGGTTGGAAGTCAAATGAGATATGAGGGATATTTTCATTATTTTCCTCTTCTATTTTTGAGACATCACTATCTTGTATCTTATTACAATACATCGCAATAGAAAGATAATCTAGAGGATTTAAATTATTGTCGGTGTGGCATATTCATAAAAAAGTCAAGATACAATTAATGGTGGGTTGAGGAAGAAAGAATATGAAAAGTATCTTGAGAAGACAATTCAATTTCCATCAAATTTGATTTCAAATCTAGTTTTTTCACATCTATATTTTCCTAAGGAATCAACAAATCAACATACATGTTACGTTCTGTGGAATCATTCGAACTCTCACCATTAACCAAGACAATGCCTTGGTGATAGCAAGGACATAAACACACATATCATATCTTGAGGAGATTGAAGATAACCAGAATCAATCTGAAATTCATCAACATGATAATCAAGAGATGGCTTACTGATTTCAGTTTTAGGTTGCCCCACTTCAAAACAATTTATTGTAATTCCTAAAACAATAACACTTTGCTCTTTTTCATCCATAATTGTTTCACAACCTAGATCATTGGTAACAAAGATTTCATTGTTAACACAAGAGATCATTTCATTTGGTGATAAGATGAAGAAGGATGAGAAATACTAGAAGAGAGAATTTCCTCCTTCATGGTTTAAGATACTCCTTGAAGTGTATATAAAAAAGAGACAAAAATTGGCATAATGAAAGTGTTGAGAAATCAATGTAGATATAAATTAGGGTTTTGATTCCTCTTTTTTTGATAATTACTTGTGATTATGTGGCTTTAATTCTTTTTTATTATTTCTTCTTTCATCAAGCAATTAACAATTAAAAAATGTATGAGAATAACAAGAACAAGAGACACAAGATATAGGCTCTTAGCTAGGGAAAAACCCCTCTCCTAGGGGAAAATCAAGTCAACCTCTTCTTTACATAGAACCAAGTCAAAATGAGACAACCAAGACTCCAAAAAAATATCACAAACTTCCACCAAGCACCAAGTCAGCCCTCCAAAATATCTTCACTAAAAGAGTCAAAGTCTATCCGAGTCAACGAAGGTCAAAGTGTCTCATTTCTATAACTTTCAAGGTTTCAGCCTATGACTCTTGGCCTATAACTCTCAACCTACAATTTTGGATTGTAGCAGTAGCAAAAACCCTAAAAAAACTACAAGTGTGAGCTGAATTAGGTTAAAGAACATTATTCTTCCCCTTCACTGGGATTCTCTTCCTTTCTCCTTGACTTTACTTGTCTTTTTACTTTTGTTTTAGGTGCAAATAGAACTTATGTCACATGGATGCCAAAGAGGCTGAATTCTCCTGTAAAATATACTCATCTTGTGTGATCGAATAGGCCTCTTCTAGGCCGATTTCCGTGGCAGGACTGACTTGGTGTTGGGGGTCCAAAAATGACACTTTAAAATCAATTTTAATGTTTCTTTCTTGATGCAATGTGCCCATAAGGTTCTTATACAAATGACAAGAATTATATTGACTCAATAAACCCTAAAGCATGAAGAACATGCTTGACCTAATTGACAAAATAAAATAGATCATGAAACCCAAGCTTTCAAAATTATTTTTTTCTCTTTCTTTTTGCTTTTACAAGAAATATATAATGATATGAGTATAATACTAATTATGAAGACCAAGTATATTTACATTTCGCAACACTCCCTCTTAACCAGCGAGGTATTCATAATTAAAAAAATAGTACAAGGATGATCTCAATTTGAAATGTTTTAAGAAGAATACCACAATAAGCATATATAATGCTAGAGATCTTGATACCATCTAGGCCAACTGCCAAGGTATCTAGGTACCATCTAGGCTACCTGCCAAGGTACCAATGGGGATCTAAGTGTCATCTAGGCTACCTGTCAGGACACAAACTCAATAGGGATCTAGGTGTCATCTAGGTTACCCACCAACACACCAAATCAACAAGGATCCAATTGTCATCTAGGCTACCTACCAAGACACCAACTCAACAAGAATCCAGGTGTCATCTAGGCTAACTGCCAAGACACCAACTCAACAAGGATCCAGGTGTCATTTAAGCTACCTGCCAAGAAACCAACTCAACATGGATCCACGTTTCTTCTAGACTACCTAGCAATACACCAACTCAACACGAATCTAGGTGTATTTTAGGCTACCTACTAAGACACCCACTCAACAAGGATCTAGGTGTCATCTAGGCTACCTGCCAAGACACCAACAAGGATCTCGGTAGCATCTATGCTACCTTCCAAGGTACAAACCCTAATATGGATCTAGGTATCATCTAGGCTACCTGCCAAGATACCAACCCTAACATGGAACTAGGTATCATCTAGGCTACTTGCCAAGATACCAACCATAAGTACCATCATACAATCTTATTAAGCCTAAGATACAATAACTCATCAATTCTCCCTCTCAATCAAATGGGATATATCAACTAATCCAAGCTCGCTTCTCAATTCAAGCTTATTATTGGGTAGAGATTTAGTCAAGATATCAACTACTTATTCATTTGTCGATATATATTGTAGCTTTATGACCCCACCTTGTACCAAACTTCTAATGTAATGGTACTTATTATTAATGTGCTTTGTTCTTGCATGGAACACAATATCCTCAGTCAACCTTATTCTACTTTGGTTGTCACAAAATATCATGGTGGGGTCCATAAGTCCTCCAAATAGATCTGTAAGAAGATTCCTGAGGCAAACAACTTCTTTTCCAACTTCACAAGCTGCAACATATTCAACTTCAACACTACTCAAAGCAACAAAGTCTTGTTTTTGACTCATCCATGAGATCATAATAGATCCCAAACTAAAGCAACCACCGGTAGTGCTTCTTCCATTTGTCTCACTACCACCCCAATCAGAGTTTGTAAATATTGACAATAAAATCCTATTTTCATCATATTTTAGGCAACGATGAATTGTTCCACATAGGTATCTAAAGATATGTTTGGAAACTACCCAGTGATCATGACATGGTTCCAACTGAAACTAACTGAGGACATTTACATCATAACATATGTCAGATCTAGAATTCATCAAGTACATTAGGGAGTTAACCAACTGATAATAGCTTGTGGGATCCACAAGACTAGAACCTGAATTATTCAACTTCTTCAAATTTGTGATCATGGGGGTTGTCACGGGCTTACTATCCATCATGCCAATCTTTTTCAATATCTTGATCACATATTTTCCTTGACCAAGATATATTTCGTCTTGTTTCAGCCAAAATTCCAAGCCTAAATAATAATGCATAAGCCCAAGGTCCTTCATTTCGAACTTGGCTTCCAACATATTCTTACATTCTTGAATTTGATTTTCTACACCTATAATAAGTAAGTCGTCCACATATAATAGTATAATGACAAGTTCATTCTTGAAAACATTGATGTAGATATTTCGATCAACATATCTCTTTATAAATCCAATTCTTAACAAATAGGAATCCATTCTTGGATACCAAGCTTTGGGAGCTTGTTTCAAGCCATATAATGCCTTCTTCAATATACAAACATGAGTATCTCTGTTATGGATTTCATATCCTTGAGGCTTCTCAAATATACTTCTTCGTCTATATTCCCATTAAAGAATGCTATTTTGACATCTATATGATGGATATTCCATCCCATAGTGGCAGCTAAAGAAAACAAATATCTAATAGTAGTGTACCTAGCGGTAGGAGAAAAAGTTTCTTCGTAGTCAATTTCTTCCTTTTGAGAGAAGCCTTTAGCTACAAATCTTGCCTTGAATTTATCAAAGCTCCCATCCACCGCATGTTTGATTTTATAAAGCCATTTGGAAGTGACAATTGATTTGTCACTAGGCCTAGGAACTATTTCACATACTCAATTCTTCATAACAGATTGGTATTCTTCCCACGTTGCCTTCTTCCATTCTTGATGTTCAATGGTTTGTTCATAGGTGGAGGGATATGCTTCAATAATCTTTGTCATATATGCTGCATATCCAAAATATCTTTTAGGTCTTTTACTTTCTCTGAAGGTCCCTTTTGTTGCTCCATGGCCTTCAACTTCTTATAGAGTTGTTCTTAACCATGAAAGCCTTTTTCAATTTTCTGGAATTATAGTTTGATGAATAGTTTCACTTGGTCCTTTAGTCTCTTAATTGATTGTAGGTACTTATTTGTTGTCATGATCTTCTTCTTCTTCAAAGAGGGGTGCTTCTTCTTCACCAGAGTGAACGAGAATGTCCTTGGACTTTTTGTATGCAATGTTTTCATCGAAAATGACATATTTGTTGACTTTAATAAGACGATATTCCTTAATATAGATTTTGTAGGCTTTAGATGACAAGTTATATCCAATAAAGATTCCTTCCATGTTGGTGGAGTCTCACTTCTTCCTCTTGTCTTTTGGAATGTGAATGTAAATGAGAGATCGAAAGATTCGAAGCTAATATTCACTAGGCTTCTTTCCTGAAAAAGTTTCTTTCGGAGTCATATTTTCAAGAATTCTACGAGGGCTTCTATTTTGATATAAACTGATGCTTCTCCCCATAAAAATTTAGGAAGATCTTGATCATGGAGCAGGGCTCTAATCCATTTTTCAATAGTTTTATTCTTTCTTTCAACCACTCCATTTTTGTTGAGGATTATAGGGAACTATGAGCTTCCTCTTAATACCAACTTCTTTACAAAAGTTTAAGTTCCTTGGAGGTCTATTCCCTAACATTGTTGGATCTTAGAGTTTTTATATTCCTTTTTGTTAAGATCTCTACTACTGCCTTGAATTCTTGGATTTTTTCAAAAAAATCATCTTTAGTCTTAAGGAGATAAATCCATGTTTTTCTTGAATGATCATCAATGAATGCCACATAATATTGATGACCTCCAAGGGAATTTTTTTCCATTATTCCACATACATCTAAATGAATGAGGTCTAATCTCTCTTTAGACCTGGTATCAATTCTTGTAAATGGATCCTTCACATTTTTTCCTAAAGCACATCCCTTGCATACTTCTTAATGGTCTTCTTTCAGTTCAGGGATGCCTTTTACCATCTTACTTAAAGAGGGAAATATTTTATAGTGAAGGTGGCCATACCTTCTATGCCAAAGTTCTGAAGTGATAATATGCAAGTGTACAAGAGCTTGAGGAAGAAGTTTTAGTAACCTATACAACCTCCCCTCACGAATCCCAATGACCTTATCTTTATCAATGGTAGAACCCTTTCCCCAAACAAGAACATTTCCATCTATGAAAGCAATTTTATCTCCTTTATCTTCTAGACAAGAAATAGAAAGCAAGTTTTTATTCAAACCTTGAATGAAGAGTATCTCGTTGAGATAAATATTTCAACCACTTTTTAGCTTCAAAGATGTAGACCCAACTCCCTTAACCATATAACTCTTATTATCTCTAAGCTCTAGTGAATGAGAGGCGTTTCTCTTAGATATAGTTTGTAGTTGACCATATTCTCCTGTCATGTGTCTTGAGGCTCCACTGTCAATTATCCATACATCTTCATAATGAAAAGTACCGGTGAGAGTGGAGAAGAATCCTTTATCCATGATACCCTTTGATAACCTTGAGATGAACTTGACCACACAATCTTTGGTAGATATTAATAAGTCTCCAATAGCCTTGATGCCTTGTTTCATATAGCTAGCCATTGAAGATAGTTTTTTTAAGGAATGCTTCAAGGGAGTCTTTAAATAGATGGCCAACGAGGTGATATTCAAAGCGTCCTTCCTTAACCTTAGCTCTAATACCATTCTGAGAAATCAACGTAGATGATTAGGGTTTTGATTCCTATTTTCTTGATAGTTACTTGTGATTATGAGTTGTCCTTTAATTTTTTTTATTATTTCTTCTTTCATCAAGCAATTACAAATTAAAAAATGTATGAAGATCACAACAACAAGAGACAAAAGATATAGGCTCTCAGCTAGGGAAAAACTCCTCTCCTAGGGGAAAACCTAGTCAAACTCTTCTCTATATAGAACCAAGTTAAAATGAGACAATCTGTTGGGTCCCTATAATACTAGTGATTACCCCATTACTATTGTAGTTATACCCCCTATTTATATTGTTGTGCCCCTATTACCCCCATATTGTTATTTTTGTGCCCCATAGAATCCCTCTATTGTTATTTTTGTGGCTTTATATTATTATTGTTAGGTCGGCTGGATTATATTGTGACTCCTTAGACTCCTATATATAGAAAGGAGGTTTTGTCATTTGTATCATCCAAGAATTGTTCATTTATGTAATGTAAAGGAGGTTTCCCCCTCGAAGAGGCTGAATTCTAAGGCGTGGATATCTCTTTTCTATCTTTTTGTGAGCTGCTTTCATAACATTTGGTATCAGAGCTTTGGATTCTAGGGTTTCGCTGCTCCAAACAGGTCATCGTGGAATTTTCGCTATAACTTTTTTTTCTGTGACGTTTCAGAAGTCGCAAAAAAAACCCATTTGAGAAGAAATCACACTGAACCTTGGGTCTGAATTTCAAAGCTTTTCGCGCGATATTTGCGGAGATATGATCTGAGGAAGTTGGTCTTTTTGCAGACTCCTGAATTACATTCAAAACAGGTGACCTGGGGAAAATCGTCATAACTTTCTCTCTGGGGATCGGATTGAAATTTAGTAAGAAGGTACAGAAAGAGGACGGACTGTAGTTTTTTGTATGTGTGTTTCAGATTCAAAGGTTGAAACAGGGACTCGTGGCACGTCGTACAAGTTCGCTCTACTGAACCAGTCTAAAAGCAAGTCACTGTGGGAGATTTCACATAACTCTTCCTTGGAGAATCCAATTTGGCTCAGACTTGTGGCATTGGAAAGAGGACGCAGAAGGCTACTACAAGTAGCAATTTCAGAATTGGAGGATCCAAAATTACAGAGATACATCAGATTCAATATCAGGCTTCTATAAAGTGAAAAAAGGTGTGTAGTTTTTTTTTTAATTTTTGTGTAAGCTTGGTTTAACGGAATTCAAAGGGCATAGTAAAACATTATTATCGGTAACTGATGCCCCGAGGAAAGAAAATGCAAACACCTAGTAAGGAACCTGAAAGCTCTAGCATGACTCATGAAGAAGAGGAAGAATGCTACATGATATATCAAAATTACAAGAACAAGTGCAACAAATGTCACGCTCACAAAAGCTAACAGAAGCTAAGATAAGTGGCGTGGAATCTAAGGTAAATGGCGTGGAATCTAAGATAAAGGGCATGGAAGCTAAGATGGATGGAATGGAAGCTAAGGTGAATGGCATGGACGCTAAAATTGATGGCATGGATGATAAGATGGATGAATTGAAGAAGTTGCTACAAGAAAGGGTCACTAATGGTGAAAAGGTAGTAAAGGAAACTGATGATGAGAACAAAAGAAATGTTAATCATGATTCCATAGACTCTAATGTTGGATCTAAGACTCACCATGTTCCAAAAATCGATATGAGGAAGTTTGATGGCAAGGATCCCGCCACATGGATATTACAGATGGAGCAATTCTTCGATCTCAATAATGTGCAAAACACACAAAAGGTACGTATGGCAACTTTATATTTGGAACCAAATCAGTTTGTATGGTATCAATGGCTTTGTTCTCGTAAACAATTTATCACTTGGGCAATTTTTACGGAAGAATTGATAGCACATTATGAGGATACAAAAAGCAACACTTTTTTTAGCCAATTGATAAGTCTCAAACAAAAGGGTTCAATAATGGAGCACATTGAGGAGTTCCAAAAATTGAACATAAGGGTAAAAGATATTCCAGAGGAGCATAGGATTGATGTGTTCATAGGGTCTTTAAAGGATAATATCCAACATGATGTGCGCCTTTGGGAACCTGATTCATTAGAGAAGGCATTCAGGTTAGCAAGAAAAATGGAAAGCAAAATTATGGCAACTAGGAAGCATACCGTTCACAACTATAAAGACGGAAGTGTTGTTGCCCATAGTCTTCCACAACCTACAAGGTTGACACCACAACAATTGGAAGAAAAAAGAGTAAAGGGCTTTGTTACAATTGTGATAGCAAATACATAAAAGGTCATAAGTGTGCCGAGAAGAAATTATTCTACATAGATTGTGAAGAGGAAGAAGAAAAGGAGCAAGAAAGGTCAAAAGAAGAGGATATATTCCAGGAACAAAGCCTAGATGAAGAACAAATAAATCCGACCATATCTTGTAATGCATTGGCGGGAATTACCACTCCTCAAACCATCAAGATAGAAGGACAAATCAAGAAAAAAAAGGTAATAGTGTTGATTGATTCAGGAAGCACCCACAATTTTATTCATTGTAGGGTAGCAAAAGAATTGAATTGCTTCCTATATCCAGCACCAGAGTGTCAAGTGATGATTGCAAATGGAGGAACAATAATTTGTTCTGGAAAGTGCCATAATATCAAGCTATCCATGGGAGAATATGTATTGACTAGCCCAATGCTTTCCATTCCAATGGGAGGCGCTGATGTTGTACTAGGAGTCCAATGGCTACAATCCTTGGGTACAATAGCTTTTAATTTTCAAGAACTTTTCATGAAATTTTCTGTGGAAGGAAAGGAAGTTGAATTAAGGGGTATTGCAGGGAAACCAAGAAAGATAATCAGCTCTAATGGCATGACAAAGCTTCTAAAAAAGGAGCAAAGAGGTGTAATTGCACAATTATGTTCGCTAGATGTTTCCACATTGGAATCATCTATTTCTCCAGATCTCCAAAAAGTCCTGGAAAATCATTCCAAGGTATTTGAGACTCCCAAAGGTCTCCCACCTATGCGTGATCATGATCATGCTATTCATCTGATTCCAGGAAGTGTTCCTCAAAACATCAGGCCGTACAGATATCCATATGTACAAAAAAGTGAAATTGAACGTATGGTTGCAGAAATGCTAGAGGCTGGTATAATTCGACTGAGTCAAAGTTCTTTCTCAGCTCCAGTAGTATTGGTGCACAAGAAGGATGGATCATGGCGCATGTGTCCAGATTATAGAGAGCTCAACAAGCTCACTATTAAAGATAAGTTCCCCATTCCTGTTATTGATGAATTACTGGATGAATTGCATGGATCAATTTACTTCACCAAGTTGGATCTTCGTTCTGGATATCATCAAATTAGAATGAAGATTGAAGACATTCCGAAAACAACATTTAGAACTCATGAGGGTCATTATGAATTTTTGGTCATGCATTTTGGCCTTACCAATGCACCTTCAACATTTCAAGGTTTGATGAATTCAATTTTCAAACCATTCCTTAGAAAATTTGTGTTAGTATTTTTTGATGATATACTAATCTACAGCAAGTCTTGGAAGGATCATGTTGAACATGTTGACAGGGTGTTACAACTATTGGAGGAGAAACAATTATATGCAAAAAGATCCAAATGTTTCTTTGGAGTCCAGGAGGTGGAATATTTGGGTCATATTGTATCTCATGAAGGAGTTAAGGTAGACCCTAGCAAAATTAAAGCCATTAAGGAATGGAAAATCCCCACATCCATAAAGCATCTGCGAGGATTTCTTGGGTTGACAGGGTATTATCGCAAGTTTGTTAAGAATTATGGGAGAATAGCAGCACCTCTAACAACATTATTGAAGAAAGATTCATTTTCATGGTCTTTGGAAGCAACAAAGGCCTTTGAACATCTTAAAGAGGCAATGTGCCAAGCACCGGTCTTAGCTACGCCGGACTTCACAAAAACCTTTATTGTGGAATGTGATGCTTCAGGAAATGGAATTGGTGTTTTTCTAATGCAAGATGAAAGACCCATTGCTTTTGAAAGTCGTCCAATCAAGGGAAAGTTTTTAAACAAAGCTATTTATGAGAAGGAAATGTTGGCAATACTCCATGCACTTAAGAAATGGCGACCCTACCTAATGGGAAGACACTTCAAGGTCAAAACGGATCATGATAGCCTTAAATACTTTTTAGAACAAAGATTATCCTCTGAAGAGCAACAAAAGTGGGTCACAAAGATGTTGGGTTATGACTTTGAAATCATCTACAAAAAAGGGAAGCAAAATGTGGTGGCAGATGCACTCTCAAGAAAGGATGAGGATGTGGAAGCATTGTTGTGTGCCATTTCTATTATCCAACCAGATTGGATAAATGAAGCAAGGGAGGAATGGAAGAACGACGAAGAAGTGTGGGCACTTATTCAAAAGCTACAACAAGATTCCAGTACTTCTGATACATTTAGCTGGCAAAATGATTCGTTATGGTACAAAGATCGCTTATACCTCTGTAAGAATTCCCAGTTAAAACAAAAGATTCTTATGGAATTGCACACTTCTCCTTTAGGAGGGCACTCAGGATTTTTAAAAACTTACCACAGGGTTAAGAAGGAATTTTTTTGGGATGGCCTTAAATCAGATATTCAAAAGTTTGTGGCGGAATGTTTGGTTTGCCAGCAAAATAAAGTTGAAACAATTAAGACACCAGGTCTATTACAACCTTTATCCATTCCAAGCCAACGTTGGGAGGAGGTTTCAATGGATTTTATCACAGGTTTACCCAAGTCTGAGGGAAAGAGTGTCATCATGGTGGTAGTTGACAGACTTACCAAGTATGCACACTTTTGTGCATTATCACATCCATTTAAAGCCAGTACAGTTTCTACTGCATTTATGGAAACAGTTCAAAAGCTACATGGAAACCCAAAGATTATTGTAAGTGACAGAGATCCCATTTTCACTGGAAATTTTTGGACAGAATTATTTTCTTGTCTTGGTACTCAGTTAGCTCATAGCTCATCTTATCATCCTCAATCTGATGGGCAAACTGAGATAGTAAACAAATGTTTGGAAGGATATCTTCGTTGCTTTGTATCTGATAAACAGACACAATGGGTCAAATGGTTGCCTCTAGCTGAATGGTGGTATAACACTTCCTTCCATACAGCAACAAAAATGACCCCATTTATGGCACTTTATGGGTATCAACCACCATCCATCACATCATATTTAAGAGAAAATTCTAAGGTTCAGGCAGTGGAACATCACATCGAACATCAACAACAAGTCCTCCAACTCTTAAAGGATAACCTCGTGTTGGCACAAAATAGAATGAAACAATAGGCAGATCAACATCGCAGTGAAAGAAGTTTTGATGTAGGTGATTGGGTATTCCTACGGCTACAACCATATAAGCAAATGTCCCTAAAGCAAGCTAAGAAGGATAATAAATTATCACCAAAGTATTATGGTCCGTACAAGGTGTTGGAAAAGATTGGTACTATGGCATACAAATTGGAGCTTCCTGCAGCTTCTCGATTGCACCCAATTTTCCATGTTTCATGTTTAAAGAAGGTTATAGGTGACAAGCTCCCAATTCAAACAATATTGCCAGAACTTGATGAGGAAGGAAAAATTATATTGGAACCGGAAGTAATCACAGAAACAAGAACTCGACAGCTACGAAATCGATCAATTTCAGAGTATCTTATCAAGTGGAAGAACTTATCCGCTGAAGATTACACATGGGAGGATGAGAATTTTATGCAGAAGTATCCAGAACTGCTCAAGCGTTGAGGACAACACTTTTTTGAAGGAGAGGGGCATGTTGGGTCCCTATAATACTAGTGATTACCCCATTACTATTGTAGTTATACCCCCTATTTATATTGTTGTGCCCCTATTACCCCCATATTGTTATTTTTGTGCCCCATAGAATCCCTCTATTGTTATTTTTGTGGCTTTATATTATTATTGTTAGGTCGGCTGGATTATATTGTGACTCCTTAGACTCCTATATATAGAAAGGAGGTTTTGTCATTTGTATCATCCAAGAATTGTTCATTTATGTAATGTAAAGGAGGTTGCCCCCTCGAAGAGGCTGAATTCTAAGGCGTGGATATCTCTTTTCTATCTTTTTGTGAGCTGGTTTCATAACATAACCAAGACTCCAAAACAAGATCACGGACTTCCACCAAGCATTAAGTCAACCCTCCAAAATATCTTCTCCAAAAGAGCCATAGTCTATCGAAGTCAACATTTAAGGTCAAAATGTCATCTTTTTGCAACTTTCAAGGTCTTAGCCTATGACTTCGGTCCTGCAACTCTCGACCTACAATTTCGGAATATAGCAATAGCAAAACCCTAGAAAAAAACCACACGTGTGAGCTATATCATGTTAAGGATCAACATTCTTATCCTTTGCATGGATTCTCTTCCTTTCTCCTTGACTTCACTTGTATTTTTACTTCTATTTTAGGTGCAAATCGAAATTAATTCAGATGGATTCCAAAGAGGTCAAATTCTCCTCCAATAGGTCAAATTCTCCTCCAATATATACTCATATTGTGTGGTCAAATAGGCCTCTTTTAGGTTGACATCAGTTGAAGGGCTGACTTGGTATTAGGAGTCCAAAAATGACACTTTAAAATCAATTTTAATGTTTCTTTATTAATATAATGTGCCTGTAATGGTCTAATGCAAATGACAAGGACTATATTGACTCAATAAACCCTAGATCATGAAGAACATGCTTGACCTAATTGACAAAATAAAATAGAGCATGAAACCCATGCTTTCAAAATTATATTTTTTCTCTTTATTTTTCCTTTTACAATAAATATATAATGATATGAGTACAATTCTAATTATGAAGGTCGATCATAGTTACATTTCTCAACAGAAAGTAGGGATATGATCTTGCTGATTTGTAACTTGCAGATTAATAGAATCATCTGATGGTTGATTGTCAATATTCATTTTAGATTTAAATATATATATATATATATATATATTTTTTCTGCAAAATGGTCAACCAATTGTGTAAATTCTCTAATTAAATGATGTCATTCCATATCTATCTTAGGAAATATATAACAAATATTGTGAAATCTATTGGAAAAAATCCTCCAATGATTCATCAGGTTTCATCCTAAGCTCATTAATCTCTTTAAATATTTTTTCAAGACTATACTCTTCAAAAGCAGATAGAAACACACCAATGAATTTCTCTAATGAATGGACAGATGTAGTTGGTAAGGTTTTACACCATGATTTGACATGGCCTTCAACAGTAAGAGTGAACAATCTACATATGGCACTTTCATGATGCACACGTTAGAGATACAACTTTCAAGAAATTGGAAGATATGTTTAGATGCATAGATTTCACCCTCGCCATCAAACTTATTCTTTGACAAGATATTGATTATCTTGATGGTGATTTTAATAGTTACTCTTTTAGAAAAAACAACCCCACATAGGGTTTTGGGAAGGAGCCATTTTAAAATACATATTTAACGTATGAGATACCCCGAGAGTTTTCACCCTTTGCATTAAAATTTTTGGGTCCCCCTTGTTTTCACAAGTTTTCATGGATATTTCATTGCACTTCTTAAACATTATCTCTAAAATGGCCAAATCATAGGTTCAATGAATTGGTGTGGACGTTCACAGTCACCTTGTCCTTTAGTACTCCTTGTTCATTTTGGCCCGCTATAACACATTGTCTATACTTGCCTTTCATTAATCCTATTTCTCATTTTATGGATACATTACGATTTGTGGCATGTGTAGTCAATTAAATTTGCTCTCAAGGCTTATGAATCTATGGGACACATGCAAAATATTTGGATCAGGAGAGTATTAAGGCTGGCCTTGATGGTTCCTGTATACATGAGAAGATAATGGAAGAAAACACTTTCTCAGAAGAGTGCTTTTTGAAGTTGCATTGCAGTTCTAGGAGTAAAAGGAGTTCCATTTATTAAAGAAATTATTCAGGGTCGAGCTATTACTATTGTGGCTTTTAAGATAGAATGACAATGTTTCTAGTTACCATTGCAACTAACAAAAACATTATTGAAGATAACATAGTATACCCAATGGAGTCAATAATGCAAGTTGTCAAGTTTTATGCATTGACAATGGACAAAGTAAAGTCAACTCATTCTACATTGTTATATCCTCATGAAGTCGAGAACAAGATCACTTTAGAAGTCCAAGGATTCTTGAGAGGAGGATTCTACTATTATTAGAAATAAAAATAAGTTCGTAGGACACGAGCTTTGCAAATGGAAACACGTAAGAGACATGGTCATGGCATTCCTATTGCAACAATTGTTGGATATATAAAATCTAGGAAATCATCATGGGTGGCATCTCTTTCACAAAGTGATCTTTACATTGATGAGAAGATTTTTGCAACATTGGACCTGCATTTGAAAAATATATTTCTTCCTTCTGGGTGTAAAGCATTTCTAAGTGATACAATTAGCTCAATAATTGGATAGACCCTCCCTTTGTATTCATAAAACATATTAATATGTATTTGGATATATCCATTAAATGGAGTTGTGAATTATGAGACTGTCGGGGAAGTGCTTCTATACATGTATTGGTCCCAAGTTCCTATATTTTGGATGAGAGTGATCCTCATACCAATATTTCTAACCATTTAAATTACACAAGGTACTGTCAAATTAGCG
Organism: Pinus tabuliformis; assembly: GCA_031772625.1. Taxonomy (NCBI): domain Eukaryota; kingdom Viridiplantae; phylum Streptophyta; class Pinopsida; order Pinales; family Pinaceae; genus Pinus; species Pinus tabuliformis. The sequence continues at coordinate 875,431,276 of CM062820.1, read as the reverse complement.
GACATGGTTGAACCAAGTATTACTCCCTGGGATTTGCTTCTTGGCAATACGAATTGCAAATATGAATCTATCTTCATGAAGCCACAAACTTGTGCTTGTTGTGGCATGCTTTAGACACTTGAATCTTGGTCAAAAGTGGAGAAGCCCCTATAAAATTCACTCAACCTATTAGATCGAGATGGATCTAGATAGATGGAGAGTTTTAGTTGTAACATCATACAAGGCCATTTTGACCACCACAAGGTACACCACACTTCTTTGGGAATGTTTAGCAGTGGCCCAAGAAGATTGCCAATCAAAGAAAGGTCTTGAAAGATTTTAGGTCCAAATTATAGAAAGAAATAAGTGCATGAATCTATAATTATGTGTGTTGAAATCATTTGTTGAGTTGAAAGAGAAACAAGCTAAATGGAATTGAAAACAAGAAAATGCAAGCCTTAATCAACTTTCTTTTGCTCTTGGATTTGCCTTCGCTCAACAATCATCAATTGATGAATGAATCCATACCATAAGCACATACGCAATATTGAAAACTCAATGCATAGAGTTTCCTCTTCAAATGCATTCTCAATAAAACATTTGATTAAAGCTTTGCACGATTCAAATAAGAAACCAGATTCAAATTTCTCTGTATCTGGTAATGAAAACGATAATCTTTCACAAGGAAAAAATACAAAACCAAAGAAAACGAAAATTACAAACACCATCCTTGCAGTGAAACATTTAAATCTATATCCATGCTCTAGATAGTAATGATGTGTCAGACATAACAAATATGGAATTCTTTGATGTGCTTGACAATGCCGAGATGAAGGAACAAACTATACAACCTTCTTGGACTCGTTTTCAAATGGATTTGTTGGGAATTAAAAGGACATGATTTTCCAAGTTATTGATAAGTTGGAGGTTTAGTGATCGCATGCTTTGGTCTTGGAGTAGTGAAATGCATTACATCTAAAAGAGTGTCACATATATTATTGTGATAGTGAACCAAATCTTATACATTATATATCTTTGTTGTCCATCGATATTCATCAACTTTAAGAAACACTTTCCATTCTTGGTTTTTCAAATATTTAGGAAGTAAATGCACACATCATGGAAAGCTTTACATCCTTTGCCTAAATCTTGCAGAGTTTGACTCAATCACCCAAAACAAATAGTGAATGGAAATATGATAATGAGGTCCAACCTCCTGGTAATGAAGTTGCATTGAAAAATAAACCTAATAGCGACTTGTAAAGGTCATTACTGTCTGCGAATGGGAAGTATGAAGAAATTTCGTTACTTGCAATAAAAAACCATGCCCGCTATAATACAAAATTACTTTTTGACCGTCTGCAGAGGATGTGTGGAGGTGTAGAGTTAAAGTGTAAAGAATTCTTCTTAGATGTTAGAACACACATTTAGGTCAAAATGGATAAAAGATGGGTCCTGGAAAATCAATTAATGTGCCGAAAAGTAAGTTGCATTTTGAAGGAATCACTATGAAGGATTTAATGGATCTAGATTTTATTGTTGCCGATGTAGATTTGTCAAAAGTCTTAAGGGTATTTGGTGACATTCCTCCATGGGGTAGAAGAGAAAATTACTTGAAAATTATGACTTGAAATACACATGTTTCACCTTGATTTATTGGTATATTTAGGAGTAGCGTAACAACATTGAAGGAAATCTAGGGAAGATTACATTGAAGCATAGGTCAATACCAAAGTCACAAAAATGAAATTAATCGATAAAATTTGGTCTCAAGATGAAATTGACATTTCATGGCTGTAAACTCATTATAATCTCTCACTACTTATTACAATGACAATCTCATTCATTATAAATGGAAGGATACTTGTTATAAGTTTTTATCTCGTTATGATAGAATATTTTAATATGGTGCCCTAATTGTTGGTTGTATGCTTTCATGATTGAAGTTGCGTGATAATTGTTGGCTATATAAATTTACACATTGCATGGATATGTGATCTTTAATCAGAGACAATCATTAGATTGTCCAACTAGTACTAAGGTTGCCCCAGGGTATGACTAAGACATCAAAGGGTCTCTCCCAAAGTGCAATATCCTCCCTACAAGCTACCACACCAAATCTCATGGAATTTCCTTTTGTTATATAATCAATATTATCTTGTAATAAAATATCAAATATAAAGGTCATGTGAGAGTTTATATGGATTTTAAAAGTTGATAGGAGTCTTAAGGACATTAGGAAATCAAAAGGTCATCGGGGGGGGGGTGGGTGTGGGGGATGAAGGATCATCTACCCATTTGTATAAATGTATGATCTTGCCTCTAAATAAATGGGCTTTTAGCACTTGAGTCTTTTAGCATAAATAGTTGTTAGTACTTAGGTTGTTGGGAACACTCTTGCTCTTGGTGATTGACTAAGTCGCGATGAGGAAAGGGTCTTGATTTGGTGATGATATGAGCAACCCACCTTCCACTACTGGATTTTGATGGAATTGCTTTACATGTACTGGAGTTTGCAAACTTTTCAATAAGAATCTCTTCATGCTTGGCATAGATTCCCATGCATTTTCATTGTGGCTGTAATGGCTATCTTATAGTTCTATTGTGTGTGCTTACATATTAGGCATATGTTGATGAACTAATTTGTGGCTTGTGGCTCATATGTTTTCTTGAATCTTTGCTCATTCATTCAGCACTAACACTTGTAATATATTGTGAACTAATTTACAAATAACCTCTAGTACTTTCTTATTTGTGTATGTCTTAGATTGTTTTAGATCATTGACTCCTCTTGAGGCATACTTCTTCTTATTGCTTTGTTGTCATATTATTGTACCTTGTTTTGAAAGTTATCAATTGTGGTTGATTTCATCCCTATTCTCCAGGTATTTCATACTTGTCCTCACATCAACATCTCTTCATTTGAAATCCAAGAGGAAACACACACAGTGGTAGTTGGGCCCACATACCAGATGAGACTCCTTTCCCAAATGATGTGAGATCTAATTGGGAATTTGGACCGTGAATATCCCCTCACTGTTGGCGGTACATTTTGCCTTGTCAACACGACTCAACATTGATTAATGTCACTTAAAATAATCATTATTAGTAGAACTCAAAGAAAAGGAAATAGAATATGGCTCTGATTTTGATTTAGAACAGGATAAAGGAAAGTGGATCATCGATGCATAACCTAGTGCTACCATCACAACCACATAGTTTCAACCAAAAAAGCCATAGAAGCTTGAAGAGGGGTATCACCTATTTTATTCACATATATATGTGAATGGGACCCCACTCCATTTCATCGTTCACAACAGGAACCAAAAGAATATAACATGAGCAAAGGTCATCAAGATATTGAAGTTGTTGACAATTCCCCACCCCTAATCATAAACCATTGGTTAGCTGAGACATAGATGAGACATACAAGAAAACCAATAATGTCTCCTGTCTTATGGAATCAAGCCCTTCAAAGATGACGTATTGTGTGATGTTGCCCCATTTGAAGTTTGTGATATTCTTTAGGAAAACCATATATGTGGAAGCATCATGATGTTTATGAGTCTTGTAATTGTAGTTTTATTGTTACTCAAATTTCAACTCTACAAGATATGAAAGGTAGTCCTAACTACTGCAATTTCATCAATCTTAACAAAATAGTGCCAAAAGGTAATCTCTCATATTGCAAAGTTTGTTCTCTTCATGGTTCAATTATAAGGTGAAAGGAAGGTCAATACAACAACCAAAACCCATGCATGAGGCATCTCTACATAATAGAAGCGAGTGGAAAATATCATAGATACATACAAAAATATGTTCACTCCACCTGTAGGGGTGCCTCTACACTGTCAAGTCAAACACTAAATTGATTTGATACCTAGTTCTCCTTTACCTAATGTCCCTATATATAGAAGCCCTCTCTTGGAGAATGAGGAAATAAAACATTAGATTCACGTGCTCATCTAAACACTACAACAAATCCATGTGATTAGCTTCCTCTTTAGCTCCCTTTTTTCCTTCCACTAACTGTTTTAGTGTATTTTTCTCCACCCTTTTGAAAAATCAACACTATTTATCAAGATGGCGTTAGTTTTGGCATTTTTTTGCTAATCATAGCGAGACAACACTAAATATGCCAACTTTAGCACCAACATAAATGCCCAGTTTGACCTCTTCTTTAGCTTCTAATGTAGCTACATGTATAACTTCTTGTGTAATGCCTTATTTTGCTGCTCATTATGGGATCGTTTTTAATGTCCACTTTAGCTTCCTTTTTAGCTTCCTTTTGAGATTTCATTTTAACTTCCCATGTAACATGCTATTTTTCTTCTCGTTATGGCATTGTTTTTACTCTCCACTTTAGCTTCCTTTTTAGCTTCCTGTGTAGCGTCCTATTTTGCTTCTCGTTATGGCATTATTTTTAGCATTCACTTTAGCTTCATTTTTATCCATGCATGAAATATTGTACAACATTGATCCAATCACTTTCCTTGTACAACCCTACGTCATCATAACAATAAGCCAAGGCAGGTATGTTTGATTGTCATTTACTTTTAGGATCTGGATTTAAGAGATGATATGACTTTTTTTGTTAAACATGTCAAGGATGAATTTTGTAATTAAGTTAGGGGGAGGAGTGTATCATATATATCGTACATTGCACTGACTGTACCCTAATTCAACAACTACCATTTGGCGGCGCACAATACACTTAACATAATTCAGTAATTACCCATTGTTGTCGTTACTCTTGCTATCATTTCTTAAAATCAATGTGACTATTTGGAAATCATTCTTAGTAGTTGTCATCTATGATGAAAAACCTAAATTAAATGAAAGGGTAACCTTAATTATTCCCTACCCATTGCCAAATTTCATTTGACTGATATTCTCTACCCTAGCAAGTGTTTGTATGTACCAAGTGCGGCCCTGTAATAGTATCTGAGCAATAACAGTCTCTGAAACAACCATGGGAGGAGCAATAGTCCATCATGAACCAGACTCCATTGATGCATTGCTACACCATCTAGAAGCGCTAGAAATATTTAGGAATGTAGGGTGGTCAGTATACCTTGAGAAGCTAGAGGGTTTCAACAAACAAATTTCTATGGAATTCACATAGGCTCTACAAGAGAAACATTCAGAGGTTAGAGGATTCAGATTGTTGTTACAGAGGACAGAATTTCTAGGGTGAAAGGTTTACCTTAGATAGGGGCTCATTGGTTTTCTGGGAAAATAACAGTTCCAACAGCCAGGGAAACATTTTTACAACCAAGAGAGGAAGTAAGGATCAAGGGGAGAGGTATTTAGAGAACATCCCTTCCTCACCCTCGGGATGATGTGGCTTTCTTTATTTAGAAGTTCATTACTTTTGAGGGATGTTTTGGGATAGTATTAAATTATAACTTTCAAATATTGGCATGTCTTCGTAATGGACAACTAATAAATTTGGCATATTATTTGCTGAAATATTTACAACAATGGCATAGGCGATGCATATGGAAAAACATCCAAAGACTTGCTTAACCAACCATGTGCTTATCAAGTTAATCATAATTCATTCACTGCAACAACAAGGAATCATATGGAATAGTTTATTGGCAAAGTCACATGTACCAACCACTAAAACAAAGGAAAGTGAAAGTGAAGAAAAGGAGGTAAGTGCTGAAACAACACCATAAGATAGAGCAATTACATCTCCCAGACAAAGTAGAGAAACTACACTTCCTAAACAAAGAAGAGCGATTACACCTCCTAGACCTCGTTGCAGAAAACCTAAGAGATGGAGTTCCATAAGAATGTTTTCTAGTACATCCATTGAAGGAAAAAGAACATGCACTAAAGAACCTATGGATATATCCAGTGGAAAATCTGAGGATAGTTATTATAGATTCCCTATTGAGTAAGAGGGGCTTGATTTAGAGATAACCGAAACATGGGCACTTGGAACAATGTCAGCTGAAGCAGGGGTTCCTGAAATAGAAATGCTCGGGGAATCTAACGAAGTATCTGAAAAATCTACTCTTGTACAAACTGTGGTGAAAAAGAGGAAATTGAAGAAGCCATTGGGTGGAAATAATCCCAAGAAGAGAGTGCAGGTAACTGTTACACCATCAAATACCCCAATATCTGAGCAATGTACTAATACAACAGAACTGAAGGAGTCTGAGGGACCGCAAAATAAAGAGAAAGAAGAAGAATTTGTAAAAGAACATACCCCAACACCTAACGTTCATGTTGTTCCACCTGAATCAAAGGAACTTGAGTAAAAATAAAAAGAGGAGGAGCTCCAAAAGGAATAAGAAGATCTCTATTTACCAGGTAAGTTTGAAACTGACCTCATTATTCAACAAATTAATAAATTGAAAGAGGAAAATGAGAATTTAAGGAAACAATTTACCATGGTTGAAGGGAAGCTGCAGTCTAGAAAACAAAATGAATTATAAACCTTGGCAGAAATAATGTCACTTAGATTATGTAATGGATGTAAGAAAGTGTCGAAGGAAGCAGATTGTGAAAGGTCAACCACAATTTCAGTTAGAATTCAAGTTAGAGAGAAAAATGAAGAAGTCCAAACTATTGTTGCACAAGAACCTGCTAAAGTTGTTGTTGTTACATAAGAATTAGCAGTTGAAGCAGAGAGGGATGGAGAAAGAATAATGTGCTATTCCATAAGAACCTGTTTATGATGTTACTATTACAAAAGAACTAGTAGCTGAAACAAAGCAAACTGAAGTAAAACTAGTTGTTGCTTCACAATAACCTATCGACAATGTCGTTATCACACTAGAACCAACAAGTAAGATAGTACAGTTGGTGGAGAAAGGGAATGAAGAGATGATTTAGGAAACAGTTGAAATTGTCACTATAACAATAACAAAAACAACTTAGTTAAAACTTGAGGAGCCATTAAATTCAACATTTTTTATTGAGGAATTGGAGAAGTGGAGGAAATTAACAATCTCACTGAAAGCTAAAGCTATTCCTTTGAAACAACTCAAGGAATTTGTTTATAATATAAAGAGGACATGGGCTAAAAATCAAATGTTTAGGACTTGATGAGGATTCAGAAAGAAAGGAAGCAAACATTATTGCAAGTGGAAGAATCACAAAAGGAAGTACAACTGCTACAACATGAAAAGGAGTCTATGTATGAACTTGTTCATGATATATTAAACTGTAGACCTCCTTCCCTGTCTTATCCCCTGATTTAACAAGAAAATTGATTCCTTTTTTGATTGATAACCCTCAAGGAGAAACTACCATATGAGGTAAGGCCCAGGCTCAAGGATTTCTGGGAACTCTATAGAAGGCCACTTTTATAGAACAACATCTATTGTGTGAACTATATTTGCATGACTATGTTTGTTTTGGTGAAAGATCTCTTAAACTCACACCATACGTTGGAGATGTTCAGTTGAGAGCCTTTGTGTCTTTTGTGCAAAATCATGTTAGTTGGAAGGCTGCCCATGATATTGTAACAACTAATGAAGAAAGGGTGAAATTTTTATTCAAAATGAACCAGAGTTTTCTAAAAGAGCCTTGAGGTTGTATAGCAGGACCCAGACACCAATAATATGCTATTGGGGGTTCAAAAACAAGGTTTTAGAACATTGAATTAGAATCATTAAAGGAATGAGACATAATACATTGGATGGGAGTAGAATTATATGGCATGCTTGCAGGAAGAATTTAAGAGATGAGGACCCTTATTGTTTTTTGAATTTTATCGAGGCACTCTCTAGGGTTTTTCAGTATGTGGAGTGAATTAAGAGCTGTGGGACTGGTTGGCATGGACTTAGGTTCAAATTTCCTTTTATTTGGCTCCCTACCTATTAATATCAACATCCATATCATGTTACTGATAAATTATGGGAAATGGAATTGGTACTTTCCTTAGGCTATACAACATATACAAAGGATACTATAGGAGACTACAGTTTTTCAAAAATCACTCTTAGCACATCAGGAACTTGTTATAAGGGTCTGCATGATCAAGGAGGATCTAAAAGTCCAAAATTTTGAAGTCCTCTAAATTCAATGAAACCTATCTAAAATTGAAGAACTCATTGTTTTGAATCCAATGATGTGAACACCACCTCAATCTGACATTGTATGAGAAAGTTATGGCCCGCTGAAGTTTTTGAGAAACAACTAAATTTTTTGCAGGCGGGATCCACAGGGATAACACGTGGCTCTATTTTCAGCAATACATATGTTGATGCCATCCATATGGATGGTGATGTCAGCAGGGTGACATGGTACTACGCTCGGAAGGGATCCAATCGGATACAACACGTGGCAAGTGATGTTAGCAAGACATCAACAACCCAGTCAGATGTACGGACCAATCATATTGCAACACATGGCGCCTAGTTAGCAACTTGTCAGTTTCCTTAACTAGGTTACAATTTACACATTTGCAACAGTCGGTGGCAGCCAATTTGTCTCTTGATTAATTTGTATAGTGACCTCCAAAAAATTGGCGGGAAAAAAGGCCGTTTGGGCCTATTTGAATAAATAATAATAATAAAAAAACCGTTGGAAACCCTGCTGGTTAGAGGTTATTATATATGTGTGTGTGCATGTGTTTGTGTGTGATACAAGCGGTGAGAGTTAGATCCGCTCAACGGGACCACCGACCGGTTTGCCGGCATTGTCAAAAGTAAAACCTTTTTCTACAAAACGACACCCAATGTTGTTTGTCGCGGGTTTGAACCCGTGTCTCTCGGGACCCAATCCGGGGTCGTACCAACGCACCAAAAGTGGTGGACCCATATAGGCTCGCCCATCCTCAAGTATTTAAACCATACATTTGTGCCGCATAGGGGGGAGAGATGGGCGAAATGGAACCGCGCCCAACGAAACTCTGTCACAGTGCCTGCAAAACCCCGAGCTGGAACCATGCCCTTGCTTGACACATTTTTCAAGAAAGATTCCTAAGAATGTTGGGAGAATATTCCTATGTAGAATCTTCTAGGGAATCTAAAAGATTCCCTAGAGCCCCAGAAATCACGTGCACATTATAGGGTCAAGTTCATAGTCATTTTTCACGATTTTTCACCACAAACTCAATGGTGTAGTCTGTTTCTTCAGCAAAGGTGTGCATTTTTAGGCCACCGATGAAAGTGGAGGTATAAGGTGTCAATTTATAATTGCATGTAATTTTATTTCGTTGAATATTAATAAAAGAGGCTTCCCCACATTGAGCAGGGCCCAAAGACGCAACCCACACTGGGTGAACTCCGTTATCAACTTGTTTGTGTCTTTGCTTCTCATGGTTGTTGGTTATTTCCACTTCTTTTATGTGTATGCATCTTATGGTTAAATGCCCTTTTAGATGAAATTATGTATGCATCTTTGAAGTGATAATATGTGAATCAAGTTTGGTATCAGAGCGAGTCTTTTATTGATGTGAATTGCAAGTGTACGATAACCACTGCAAAGCTCCAAAGAGGTGAAGGAAAACTTAAGTCCTTTGATCCAGAAGCAGGGCGTGCAACAAAAAGAAGGGAAATGGCAGATGAAGATGCTCGGTTGGAGGAAGAGTGAAAGTATCGCAAGATCTTCTACACCATCGCATAAAAAGTGGAAAATTTATTTGCAGAATATGAGAAGACAATGGCGAAAATAGATGATCATGCCTCAATAATCAAGGAGGAGGAGAAGAGCCTAATGAACCCCCATCTCCATCTTCTAGTGAATGCTCCACTTCTTCCTCATCTTCTCATCATTTTAAAAGTAGAAAAACTCATACAAATCCTTTTTTCAAGTTGGATGTCAAGTTTGATTTACCTATGTTTAGTGGAGAATCTAATGCAAAAAAACTAGATAACCTGGATTAGACATGTTGAAGTATATTCCCACACACAACAAATCAAAGAGGATGAGGCCAAAATCTAATTATCATCCCTTTGATTGAGTGGCACTGCTCTCACATGGTGGGAAAGCAAGCTGTAGAAAGGTGGTAAGAGTAGTTGTAAACTTCTTTCACCTTGGATCGAGTTTGTTTATGCTTTAAGAGGACAGATTTACCCATGAGGAAAATTTGTTTGGGATAGAACACCATGATGGAATGGAAATATTTGAAACAAAATAAAGGTGAAAATGTTCAAAATTTTACAAAAGAGTTTAGAAAACAAGCTTTAGCATTGAATGTTCCATTAGACTCTCCTGAGACATTGATGAAATACATTGGCCCTTTGCATAATTATTGAATCATTCATTGTTATTATTTGAACCTAAGACTCTTGATGAACCTAGTGTGAATTTTATACATCTTAAAATCAGGGGAAAGCATGAGCAAGATGACTTCCCAAAGAGGACAGTAGTTGTTGACACCTAATCACCGGGATTGGGTGAACAACTGTAAATAGTGTAAATAAATAATAGAGAAAATGGAGAGTCATCGGGAGATGTAACTCAACAGTCACTTCCTCATGTATATAATAATGAATAGCCTAAATCAATAATACAATCTCATTTTGAGGAGTTACCTCCTGGCCTGACATGGTATTAGAGCCAACTCTATTTTTAGCATTCCTGCCCTTGTAACTCCCTTTCTACCTATTTTCCTATTTTGCCTATGTTCTTCCCATATTGCAAAACTGACACCTCTGACTGTACTGTGGTGTGATGAGTGCATATTTGGTGATATCGCATAGGTTAATAGCAACATTGGCTCCCAGCATCTTTAGAGGTATAACATGCTATTCATTTAAAACGCCTCCACTTCCATTGTGGTTCTGAGTCTCACTGTCTTCAATGCTACTTTCAATTTTTTCATTATTAATGCTACTCCAATTATTTCGAAAACCACCCTCTCTGCGCCATCCTTTTTCCTTTATTTCGCTAATCTACAGGCATTCAAGACTAGATTGTGTTGCTACTCTTTGGGTGTTCAAGACTGGACAATAGCATTTCCTAATATGCAACATTCCCATACGTAGTGTTTTGCTATTTCTCACTACTCATACGCAGCGCTCCCATACACAATGTTCCATTACAACTTGTTTGCAGAACTCATACGCACGCTCCCATACATAAGATGCTCCCTCCCTCCAATACACGGCGCTCCCATACATACGTTGCTCCCTACATACGCTGCTCCCTACATATGCGACCAATATTCTGCTCTCTAGTGTCGCAGTAGACTGCGTTGGATGCCCAGTATTGGTCCTGCGAGAGGTTCGAGGAGGAAAATGTGCTCAGGCATCTCCATTATGGTTTTATGGGGTTTTGAATAGAACTTCTAAGCTACTTCTTCTTTGTTTTTGAATAGAGCAGACGGAGTCCTTAACACCATGCCGGAAGATGATTTTTTTTTACCAGAACTGCATTTTTATCAGTAATGCATTTTTGACCAAATTGTATTCTTGATCAGAATTGAAGTTTTTTTTCTTAAGAATATTGCTATTACAATGCAGTTTTTTTTTTCTTTAACACCAGAAGTGAAAATATTTTATATATTGGCAGCAGAAGTATATTTTTTTACAGTTCTCAGTTTTTTTAAAATGCACTCATTAATATCTATTGTGGGAGTGGTCCTCAATGGGAAGGTAAATTATCCTGAGTGGTCTCAAAAAATCAAACACACTCTCATTTTTAATGAGATGTGGAAAGGAGTGTGTGTTGGAGATGGAGACAAAGAGCCAGAACAACCTACCTCAGACAAGGAATTCGCCATTTGGGAAAATAAAAACAACAAGAATTATGCATTGATTGCAGCATCGGTAAATGAAAAGGTGAGTCGCCATATTTCTCCATTTTCAATTGCTTTTGAAGCCTTACAAAAACTGAAGGAACTCTATGACTCACACTCTGCACTTGAATTTGTTCAACTCATGATTAAATTGTTCAACCTTCAATCACAAAATGATGATCCTCTTGCTCTTTCATCAGAAGTAAAATCTATTATGCATGATATCAAAGTCACTAACGTTGAACTACACATTCCTCTTATCGCTTTTCTCAAGGCACTTTATCCCACTTACTCAAATTATTTTGAGTCATTGCAAGCAAATGGAAACCTCAAAGATATTACCTTTGGCTCCCTTGTGAAAAAAATTGCTGAAAGAGAGAAAGTTTTTGGGAAGAAGACACCTCCTCAGTCTTCTGAAGAGGCTGTGTGTCTTTCACATAGAGAGAAGAATCTTGCTCAAGATTCTTCCAGAGGAAGAGGAAGAAATTTCAGAGGCAGGTGGGGGTAGACACTCTCAAGGAGAAATGTCAAATTTGTATTGCATACGTTGCAAAAGAGATGGATCACATGATGCATCCACATGCAAGTTTCCTTGGTACAAAATTGAGCACAAAAGAAACCAACCCAAAGGTAAAACTAATGACAAAGAGAAAGGTAAAGCACCTGAATCTGCTCACTATGTTGTGGCACATTATAATATTGGAGTAAATGAAGACTTATTTAATGCTTCAGTTGCTTCTTGGAAAAATGATTGGTTTCTTGATTCAGGAGCAACTTGCCACATGACTTTTAGAAGAGATTTTTTTTGAAGAATTTATTTGACAATGTTGATGGAGCAGTATACTTTGCAGACAAATCAAAACTCAAGCCATCAGGGCTTAGCACAATCAGGCTTAAATTGCCTGGTCTTCTAGACTTTCTTCTGCATCATGTTTTATATCTCCCATAGCTGAGGAGAAACTTGTTGTCCTTGGTCCACATCCGCCAGCAAGGACACTCCATTCATATGTTTGATGGCAAGGTTGAGGTGAGAAAAGCATCAGACCACTCACTTGTCATAATGGGGGTAGAAGAAGAAAGGCTTCTCAAGCTACAGGGTACCTTTGCTAGTGCACAAAATTTCTCATACAATTCTCATTATGAAGAAGGTACATTTCCATCAAGTTTATTATGGCATGCTAGATTTGGACACTTGAACTATGAAAACCTCTGCTTGTTGAAGAAAAATGGTGTTTCTGGTTTGTCTACAATTCCTAGGAAACTTAAGCAATGTGATGCTTGCATTCTAGGAAAGCATAGCAAACAGTCTTTTCATGATTCACATTCCAAAGCACATAGAAAAATTGAACTCATTCATTCGTATTTATGTGGTCCAATGCCTGTTCCTTCTGCAAATGGAAATAAATATATGATGACATTTATTGGTGACTACACCAAAATGTGTTGGGTTTATTTATTAAAGAACAAATTTGATGCTTTTCAAACATTCAAGAACTTTCATACATGGATTGAAAATGATGCACAATCTCATATTGGCTCTATTCGCACTGATAATGGAAAAGAATACATTTCAAATGAATTTGAAAACTATCTTCGCCAACATGGGATCAAACATCAAACAATTGTGCTTATAATCCCCAACATAATGGAGTAGCTAAAAGAACGAATATGACAATCTTAAATATGGTGCGCTCCATGATGTTTTTCAAGAATGTAAAATTGATGTTTTGGGCTGATGCAGTTCTATGTGCTGTATATGTAAAGACTAGATGTCCATCTAATGCTATTAGAAACAAGACTCCTTATGAAATGTGGTATGGGCACATTCCTTCGGTAAAGCATCTCAAGGTCTTTGGTTCCACATGTTATGCCTTGATACCAAAGGTACATAGAAACAAACTTGGTGCAAGGAGTCGTAAGTGTATTTTCCTAGGGTATCCAAACACCTCCAAAGCATACCGTCTCTATGATGAAGTCAATAAAAAGTCTGTTGTATCTAGAGATGTAATCTTTCTTGAATCATCCAAAGCTGACAATGTTGTTGAGCAGCAACTTGATTGCTTGGATAGATTCGCAAATGCAAAATCATTTCAAGAATTTGATAATCAGATTCCACATCTTGAAGGGAGGATTCCTATTCTAGATCAACCTATGGAATCTTCTTCTGAGGCACTCTCTCCCTCGCATGAAACTCCAACAACAGATGATACTTTGAGTGATGTGATTGACAGAATTGGGAGACTAAATCTTGATTCAGTCCCAACTCAATCAATTGAGCAGCCTCGACCATCTTAGAAAGGTCCCCCAAAGTGGCTGACAAAGACACTTGAAAGTGTTCATCCTAATGAGGTTGGAAAGACAGGAACTAGAAACTCAACCCAGCAAAATGGAGGTGATGTAGATGACTTTGATTCACCTGTTGATATGGATGTTTCTTATGATTGCGAATTGAATTTGTCTACAGATTTTGAACCAACTTCCTTCAAAGACGCTGCTTCTCATGATGAATGGAAAGAAGCAATGCAAAAGGAGTATGATGCCTTGATAAAGAATGGCACTTGGAAGTTGGTTGATCCTCCATTGGGAAGCAAACCAATTGGCTGCAAGTGGGTCTACAAGAACAAGTATAAAGCTGATGGCTCACTTGACAAGCACAAAGCCAGGCTTGTGGAAAAAGGTTTTGCACAAAAGGAAGGGGTCGATTATGAGGAGACTTTTGCCCCCAGAACAAAATGGGCTGCCATCTAGACACTCTTTCCCCTAGCAGCTCAGAATGGTTGGAAAGTCCATCAGATGTAAAAACTACTTTCTTGAATGGAGACCTAAAAGATAATGTTTTTATGTCCCAGCTTGAAGGATATGCTGTGAAAGGACATGAACATAAAGTATGCAAAATTGTGAAATCCTTGTATGGCCTCAAACAAGCACCGTGAGCATGGTATGAAAAACTAACTGAGCATCTTCTGAAACTCAAATTCAGACATTATGATCTTGATGATGCAACTTTGTTTGTCAAGAAAGTGAAAAACAATTGTATATCTTGTGGTATATGTAGATGATCTTTTGATGACAGGGAACAATGGGAGCTACATTGCATCTATAAAGAAGGAATTGAGGAAAGGTTTTGAAATGACTGATTTGGGCTATGTTCATTACTATCTTGGTATTGAAGTAACTCAACATCTGAAGTCCATATTCCTTTCTCAAAATAAGTACATTGGAGATTTGTTGAATAGGTTTGGCATGGCTGAATGCAATCCTCTCAGTACTCCAATGGAACAAAACTTAAAGCTCACATCCATTGAAGGAAAAGAATTTGAGGATGCAACAAAGTACAGACAGCTTGTAGGAAGTCTCAACTACCTGACTACTACCAAACCAAACATTTCGTTTGCTGTTGGAATCCTCTCCAGGTTTATGAAAAAGCCTTGTGAGGGACATTGGTCTGCTACAAAAAGAGTTCTAAAGTACTTGAAGGGAACTCAAGACTTTGGACTCAAGTATAATAGGTGGGCAACTTCAGCTTGATTGGATACTCTGATTCAGACTTCGATGGAGACAAAGAAACCGGGGTATCTACTTCGGGTTATGCTATGAGTCTTGGATCAGGAGATGTCTCTTGGAGATCACACAAACAATCAGTTCCAGTAGATTCTACGACAGAGGCAGAATACGTGGTAGCAGCTGAGGCAACAAAAGAAATTGTGTGGCTCAGGAAAATTCTGGTATATTTCCAAGTAAAACAAGTACATTCGAATCCACTCATGATTGACAATACCTCGGCAATATAGTTGGCCAAGAACCCAAAGTTCCATGATCGAACGAAGAACAACAATATAAAATATCATCTGATTCGACATCATGTTGAGGCGAAAACAATCCAACTTCGCCATTGTTCCACTAATGAGAAGATTGCAGACATCTTCACCAAAGCGCTTGGAAGAGAAAAGCTTGAAATATTCAGAATGATGCTTGGACTCACCAACATTCCTTCACATTAAGGGGGGGAATGTTGACACCTAAAAATAGGGATTGGGTGAACAACTGTAAGTAGTGTAAATAAATAATAGAGAAAATGGAGAGTCATCGGGAGATGAAACTCAACAGTCACTCCCTCATGTATATAATAATGAACAACCTAAATGAATAATACAATCTCATTTTGAGGAGTTACCTCCTGGCCTAACAGTAGCAACCAAGAGAAAGGAAGCATAGCCCTCTTGTACTCATTGTGAGAAAGAAGGGAATGATGAGGAGCATTGCTGGAAGTTGTTGAAGGAGATGTAACTAGGACAGGTCTTCATAAATGTAATTTTGATACTTGTATTTATTCAAGAAAAGAGAAATTATTGTGATATTATTTGTCAATGAGTTTCTTGCTCATTGAAAATCGGTCAAACACATTTTAAAGTGATTCTAGAGAGTCAAAGTCAAAATGTAATTACGATGAGACCCTTTCAGGGCATGTTACATCATGTATGTCAACATACAAGGACATGGGAACACCTCCAAGCCAAGTTGAATCCTCTCCTAGCATCAACGAAGTCTCCAAGCAGCCAAATAATGAATAAAAAATGAATGTGTCAAGTCGGCCTTAAGAGGAGGGACATACCTCTATTTATAGAGGCTGTCCACTCCTCATTTGATATCACTTGTGCTTTGAAATTTGCACACAAGAAAGGAGACAATGTGAAGGGAAGAGAAGTCTTAAAGGGTCTCCAAGGAACAACGAAGAAAGGAGTAAGAACAATGAAGGTAAGGAGACAATTTATAGGGCATCAACATCCACACGTGCAAGAATAAAAGGATCTACCTACAGTCATTACAGCAAGAAGTCACAATAACATGTATCTCTGTTTTGGGCTAATAAACAAGGCCTATAAGGCCTTCCAATCTTGTGAAGAAGGAAGGGAAAGACATTGAGGATAAGGGGACTGTTTTAGGGTTTCTGTTCACACGTGCGAAGACTTCAAAAAGTAAACCCTTACGGATTTGACAGAAGTTAAAGGAAACAACATGAGAAGTTTCATTTGGATGTGTATCTAGGTCTACAAGGTATCCTAAAGAAAGTAAAGAAGATTATCTCTAAAGCAAAGTAAAGAAGCCCTAATTTTATAGGGTTTCTCCTAAGAAGAAGAGAGTCTAACTTAGACAAGCAGCAGAAGAAGGTCGAAGTACTGAGGAGCAAAGTGACGAAAGATAGAGGTCCATGTGCCGAAAGTTATAGTGCATAAAGAGGAAGGATTTGACTTATGCTTGGAGGATATCCTAGTCAAGGGTCTTGGGTTTGGCAGTTGTTCAAATAAGAAGCTTCAATAAGAGAAAACTTACAAAGGGTTTTCCTCTCAAGAGTGGAGAGGTTTTGTCCCTGGCAGAGAGCCAAACCTTGTGTTCTTGTTATTTTGTTTTGGTGGAATTTTGATGAAACACACACACTAATAAGAAGAAGAAGATAAATTGTCAAAGTGCATCACAAATTGTTATCAAGTAACATGAAATCACTTTACACTACTTTTCCTTAGATTCTTCAACATGGTATCAGAGCTAAGGTAACACATCAAGGAAAGGGAAACTCAAGAACACTCATCAAGGAGAATCATCTACAAAGTTGAAGCATCAAGACTAAAAGTTTCAATCACTTCAAGGACAAGAAGGGTATACAATCCATCAATCGTCAAGGACGTCTACAAATCTAGAAGAAGAGCCTTACATAAAGGCACCTACAAAGAAGAGTAGGTTGAAGCAGGACCTACATCAAGCTACAAGTCTTCAAACAAACATAATCACCAAGCAAGTCCACTTGGAGAAGGTAACTTGAAGAACATCAAGATCTAGGGAAGACAAGCCATCAAGCCTTCAAGTAGGAAGCAAATCCATTACATCTCAAAATCTATCAAGTATGTACATGTCCTCTTCTGAAGGTACATCAATGTCTTTTTGAAAGGAAAGCACTAAATTGGTAGTTACCAATAAATTTCTTGCATGGAAGAAGAGGAATGGTTTAATACTCAAGGAGAATGAAATCCTAGAGCATGTCAAAGGGAATATCATTATCCCCACTAACGAACAGACTCAAGCCTTAGACAAGTACAATAAGAATGAGACAAGAGCTCAAAGGATTATGATAGAATCAATCAAAGACTCTCTCATTCCTTATGTCTCCAAGTTTTAGACATCAAAACAAATTTATGATAAGCTAGTAGAGATATTCTCGGTATCCACAATTGGAGAAGTAATATCTCTGAGGAATGAATTATACAAGATGAAGATAACAAAGGAAGGAATAACTCCCTACTTCATGAAAATATCTGAAATGAGAGATCAACTTCAAGAGCTTGGGAAAGTCATGTCTGACAGAGAGATGACAACTGTAGTACTCAATGCTCTATTTGAGGAGTGGGGAAATTTAAAATATAGCATATATGCCAAGAAGGAAGAAACCACTCTCAGTGAAATGTGGTCTCTATGTAGAAAAAAGGAAACCAAACTTAAGGCAAAAGAAGATGTGGGATCAAAGGAGCAAGCATTTACTACCATGGCCAAAAGAATGGGTAAATTTGGCAAGTTTGGTCCACGAAGAACAAACAACAAAGACATGTCCAAGATCCAATGCTTTGGATGACAAGAATATGGACACTACAAAAGGAATTTACCTAAGCTTAAGAAGGACAACAACAACAAAAGAAAGAGGGAAGAAGCTCACATAACTCAAGAGATGAAAGAAGAAGGAAATAAGCAAAAGAAGGAAGATCCTCTGGATCTCTACTATGACTAAGTCAAACTCTTTACTTCTAGACTTCTTTCAAAGCTTTGAGTAGAATAGGAGCATGTAGGAATAAATTAAAATTGCATGACTAGAAACATCCTCTAGAATCTAGCAACGTGATGTACATAGAGTTCTAGATACTCATGTAGATGTATCATTTATGATAAAAAAAAATTCTTAAGTAGAAATATCTTCTAGAATATTGGAGGATGGCAGATATAGCTCAAGATATTCATGTAGAAGAAGCATACCTAGTATAGGACCTCATACATGATGAAATAAAATTGATCATGACAACAATCTTAGAAGACCTACATCATCAAAAGAAAGGAAACATTTGCAAGGCAAGGATCTTTAAGATCCTATGATGGAATCTTCAAAAGAAGGTTCATGGACCAAAGCGGATGTCTCATTGGGAATCCCATTCATGTGTTTCAAGAAAAGAATGATATACAGGCAAGCTAAGATGAAGCAAGAAGGGCCAAACCAAAGTATGATCAAAGGAGAATCAAGATGAGGTATGTATGCATCAAAGTTTAAGTCATGTTATCATTTGTATGTTATTAAGTCATGGGTATAGTTCTATAACATGATCAAGCATGAAATAATCTCTTTCACCAAGAACATGCTCGAAGGCATGTACCACAATGCAATGAAGGTCAACAAAAGAATATGCTCACATAAGGAGCATAAGATTGCTGACTAAGAAGCAATGAAGGAATGCTCTCATAAGAAGCATTAAACGATTGAACTATCTATCTGAGAAGAAGCAAATGAAGAAAGAGATCAAGCATCTGAAGAACACCATGATCACCAAGAATCATTATTTAAAAAATTCTTTGAAAGATATCTCCCAAAATAAGGCAGGACAACTCTGATAAAGGAAGAAAGGACCCTTGACATAGAAAGGACTCAGATAACTGATTCTACTCTATAGAGATGCCGTGATGAAGAAACCATCCAAAAAAATAAAATGCAATGTTGAAGCAATATCAAGATGAAGTCATGATGGGCTACTAGGTCAAAACATGTAATCAAGCAAGCATCCATGAGAAGAGTATTCAGAAGCATGGAAAAGATGACAAAGGAGTAGCCAAGATGACAAGAAAAACCTAATATTCACTTTCCATGAAGCAAAGACATGACAAACCAAGAAGTAAAGTGATCGATGGATGGTGCCCTACGTAGAAGAAGTTCAAACAAAGACTTCATGACATCAAGAAAGGAAGGAGATCAAGCAGCTGAAGGACCCACAAAGAAGGAGCTGTTGATGAAGGAAAGAGACCCCAATTAAGAGGGAGCTCAGACAAGTCCCTAATCAAGAGGGAGTTTTGAACCACCCCTGATTACAAAGGAGTGACAATTGTGTTTTCCATTTCATGGGTCATACAATAGACTACAACTAACAGTCTTAAGTCTAGATGAAGGCCATGAATGTAAATGTAGACATAAGATAGACACAACATTCTTGTCTTCACTTGAGAAGAAAAAATGGGAGGATTAGGTAATCATCTAGCATCTGATACTCTTTGAGGATGTGTAGGGCATCCAAGACAAGAGTAGGAAAGAGGACTGATATTCTTTGAGGGCTGGGAACCCAAGATAATAATAGTCCTAGGAGGTGATAATCAGAGAACACCCGGGTGGGTATGTACCTTGAGGTACAATGATGAAGGTGTCTATAAATCATTGTTCTCGCCAACATTGTAGCTCATGGTCTCGTAAAGAGATGGAGTTGTTAGTCAAGGCCTTGCACTATGACAATGCTGACGGATATGATGCTACAATAGATGGATTGCTAATCTGATTTCTCTTATGTGACTTGTACAAGATTTAAAATTGCCAAATACCTTGTGATGTTGTATGAATATCTCCCTAGTTAAGAGGGAGTGTTGAAGGAAATGTAACTAGGTTAGGTCTTCATAAATGTAATTTTGATATTTGTATTTATTCAAGAAAAGAGAAATTATTTTGATATTACTTGTCAGTGAATTTCTTACTCATTGAAAATAGGTCAAACACATTTGAAGTGCTTCTAGAGAGTCAAAGTCAAAATGTAATTATTGTGAGACCCTTCGAGGGCATGTTACATCATGTATGTCAACATATAGGTTCACGGGAACACCTCAAAGCTAATTCAAATCCTCTCCTAGTATCAATGGAGTCTCCAAGAAGCCAAATAATGAATAAAATATGAATTTGTCAAGTCGGCCTAATGGACAATCAAGTCGACCTTAAGAGGAGGGACAAACCTCTATTTATAGAGGCTGTCCACTCCTCATTTGATATCACTTGTGCTCTAAAATCCAAAAACAAGAAAGGAGACAAAGTGAAGGGAAGAAAAGTCTGAAAGGTTCTCCAAGGCACAACGAAGAAAGGAGTAAGAACAACAAAGGTAAGGAGACAATTTCTATGGCATCAACAACCACATGTGCAAGAATAAAAGGATCTGCATGTGGTCATTACAATAGGAAATCATAGTAACAAGTATCTTTGTTTTGGGCTAATAAACAAGGCCTATAAGGCCTCCCCATCCAACAAAGAAGGAAGGGAAAGACGACAGGGATAAGGGGATTGTTTTAGGATTTGTGTTCACACGTGCGAAGACTTCAACAAGTAAACCCTTGTAGATTTGACAACAGTTGAAGGTAGCAACATGAGAAGCCTCATTCAGATGTGTATCTAGGTCTAAAAGGTATCCAAAAGAAAGAAAAGAAGATTCTCTCTAAAGCGAAGTAAAGAAGCCCTAATTTTCTAGGGTTCTCCTAAGAAGAAGAGAGTCTAACTTAGACAAGCAGCAGGAGAAGGTCAAAGTACTGAGGAGCAAAGTGCCAGAAGAAAAAGGTCCATGTGCCAGAAGTTATAGTGCATAAAGAGGAAGGATTTTACTTATGCTTGGAGGATATCCTAGTCAAGGGTCTAGGGTTTGGCAGTTGTTCAAATAAGAAGCTTCAATAAGAGAAAACTTACAAAGGGTTTTCCTCTCAAGAGGAGAGGTTTTTTCCCTGGAAGAGAGCCAAACCTTGTGTTCTTGTTATTTTGTTTTGGTAGCAGTTTATTGAAACACACACACTAATAAGGAGAAGAATATAAATTGTCAAAGTGCATCACAAATTGTTATCAAGTAATGAAGAATCACTTTACACTACTTTACCCTAGATTATTTAACAGAAGTTGCATTTGGAATTGAGGGCAAAGAGGCATGGCAGGAAGGAGAAGCAAAAGACGGTCAAAACTGTGCAACAAGACGAAGAATATGAATCAGAGGATGATGAGAAGGTCATAGCTACAAGATTTGTGTGTGCTGGAGCACTTGACCTGGGATCAAACTCAGATGATGAGATGAAGATTGCAACTCTTAGAATTGCAAGAGATGGACCTATTGACTTGGGTTCCGATTTAGGCGACGAGGAAAATATTTCAGCAGATGTTGTGCCAAAGATGACAAGGGCACCAAAGACTGCATGGCTCCAAGAGCTCGAAGAGATCAACCAAAGAAATCAAGCAGAGAATGTTGAACGAAGGAGACTCCTACAAGAAGTTGAGGAGGAGAAAAAGAGGTTACAACATAAATTACAAGCCGAGGAGGAGGCCTTGGAAAAGTTGCAGCATATCGTAGATGCCCAATTCCGTATGAATTGATACATTTCAAAAATGAAAGAGAAGGATAATATATTTCATCAACCTAACACTCGCATAATCTATATGACCTATCTCGCACCTATCATGGAATACATATGATCCAATAGTAGGTGAACTGTACTGTATTGGGATTGTAGCTTAATTGGTTAGAGTACCGCCCCGTCAAGACAGAAGTTGCGGGTTCGAGTCTCGTCAGTCTCAAGCCTGAGGTAAAAAGTGATCCTTCAATTTCATACTCTTTTTATGATGATGATTTCACTTCTTTTGAGAAACATATTACAAGAATTTGATCAAAATTATTGGAGGAGGCCTCGGAAAAGTTGCAGCATAACAAGCCCGAGGTAAAAAGTGATTCTTCAATTTCATGCTCTTTTTATGATGACGATTTCACTATTTTTGAGAAACATAATACAAGAATTGGATCAAAATTATTGAAGAAAACGGGGTATCAAGGAAAGGCCCTTGACATTAAGGGCCAAGGCATTGTGAATCCCATTAAAGTGCAAGAATTTCCTCGTTATGAAGGACTTGGGTACGTCAGAAAAGAGGTTGGAGAATGGTCCAAGACAACCAGTGACCAACCAATGATGGATGATGGGAGCACCTCACCACATTCCATTGATAATGAGGATTCCACAAGAATTTCTCCTCATCAGAGGCACACTAGGAATAGCATTCCAAGATGGTCTAGAAGGTTTGGAGGAGAAAGAATCACTGCGGTCACTACAACAAGGATGGACATCAGAGATCCACATGTCAGATACTCCATGACCATAAAGCACCTATGGAGGAACTAACTAGTGAAGATGTTCAATAAGCGAATCAAAAACAAGGAGATGACCCATTCACTTTGTTGAGTGAGAGATGGTTTTATTAGATATAGTAGCTTGTCATGGCCGCATTTTGTAAATCACATGTTGTGAAATGATTGTAAAAGTGATGAAGTGTTTTCCATCACTTATGAATGCAACATGATGATGTTTTTGGGCCTTTTTGTTGATATTTTGGGTATTGGTTTTTGTTTTGATTACGATGTAAACTTGACCAAAGAGTGTGTTATAAAATCTTGGCAAGTATGGGGTTGTCTGAGTCATGATTGGTCTTGTATGTAATTTTCAAAGGATGTACTACAAAATTGCATAGAATGAAGGTGTTGGTTTTTCACTTATGGCTCCGAAGTACAAAGGTGAAGGAGAAGGAAGTGTGGCTTGATAGGACACTTGTTATCCAGATGAGAGAGTATAGTAGATTGTAGAATGTGTTCATGCTTTTGGTGGACCAAAGGCTCCTCAGTGGGGAGGAATGATCCAGGAGGATCCTAAAAGGCCAATTTGTTGAAGGCCTTGAAATGCTGCGAACCCTATCTCAAGTCGAAGAACTCGTCGTTCTGAATCCAATGACATGAACAACACCTCAATTTGATATTGTATGAGAAAGTTATGGCCCGTTGAAGTTTTTGAGAAATAGTTAAAATTTTTGTAGGCATGACCCACAGGGATGACACGTGGCACTGACATCAACATTATAGAGGTTGATGTCAACAGGGTGACATGGAAGTATGGTCAACAGGGAGATAATAAGAAAAAACACGTGACAGGTGATGTCCACATGAGGTCAACAACCTAGTCAACAACCTAGTCAGACATGTGGAACAATTAGATTTCGACATGTGGCGCCCAGTCAACAGCTTGTCGGTTTCCTTAATGAGGCGGAATTTTTCACCTTTACGGTAGTCAGCAGTTACCAATTTTTTGCCTGATTAATTTGTATTTTGACCTAAAAAAAATCGACAAGAAAAAATACTGTTTGGGCTTATTTAAAAAAAAAAAAAACCGCCGACCAGCGGGCGATCAAACCCCGCTGGCTGGTCGGTGGGCAGTTATTATATATATATATATATATATATATATATATTTGTGTGTGTGTGTGAGACAAGAGGTGGGAGTCAGAACTGCCTGGTTTACCAACACTGTAAAAAACAAAACCTTTTAATACAAAATGACGCTTGACATTAGATGCCACGGGTTTGAACCTGGGTCTCCCAGGAGCCAATCTGTCGTGGTGCCAATGCACCACAAGTGCTAGGCCTTGATAGGTCATCCCATCCACAAGTATTTAAACCATACATTTGTGCCGAATAGGGGCAGAAACAGGCGAAACGAAATTGTGCCCAATGGAACTTTGTCACTGTGCCTGTGGAACCCCGAGCCAGAACCACGCCCCTGTCTGACACATTTTTCGAGAAAGATTCCTAGGAATCTTGGGAGAATATTTCTACAGAGAATCTTTTAAGGAATCTAAGAGATTCCTAGGAGCCCTAGAAGTCACCTGCACAGAATAGGGTCAAGTTTATAGCCATTTTTCAAAATTTTTCACCACGAACTCAATGGTGCAATATGTTTCTTGAGTAGAGGTGTGCATTTTCAGGCCATCCCCAGAAGTGGAAGTATAAGGTGTCAATTTGTAATTTCATGTAATTTGATTTCACTAAGTATTAATGAATGAGGCCTCCCCACATTGAGTAGGGCTCAAAGACTTGGCCCACACTAAATGAACTCCATTATCAACTTTTTTATGTTTGTGGAAAAACCTGTGAATAGTTTATGAAACCAACGTTTCAGACAGCTTAGTGAGTCCATCATCAGGACAATGTGATTTGTATTTTGAGAAGAGAGAGCGTGAAATTATGGAGCTATTAATAGTTATTTGAAAAAATATTTGATGTCTTTTTTAATGTCGGCCTAAATGATTCATACTTATTAATTCATTTTTTTTTTTTTTAGTGACTGGTTTAATTAATGATTGATAATATTTAAATGTATTCATTTGATTTATAAATATATATATATATATATATATATATTTATATATATTATATATATATTTTATTTATTATTATTATTGAATTGATTATGTATATATTTAAATTCATTTATTAATATTAATATTATTATTATTATTTTTAGATTCTATGTTATATATATAAGTTCTTTGCTATGTATTTTTGAAGTAATAGTTTGAAGATTCATTTACGTTGACTTATTAAATTATATTTAAAAGGGAGTTAGATAGATTTATTTATTTATTATTCTATTAATTTGTATTTACTTCTTTTTTTATTTTATTTAATAAGGGTTTCCAGGTGCTACTTAATTTTAGTCCGTCATCTCTATTCATGTTGTTGGAGGATTTCTCAATTTCAATTGCCTCTTTCACCCTTCTTTTTAAATAATGGTCTTCCTTGTGAATTAATTTTGCTTGTTCCATACAGATATAGTGTGAGGAAGAACATGCGTGCTCTGCCAGACCTGATTTTTCTGACCTGTTTCTTGTAATATCATTAATGTGTTCTTTTAATCTTATGCCAAAGGATCTCCCTGTTTCACCTATATATACTTTTCCGCATGAGCAGGGAATCAAGTATACTCCTTTGTGATTTTTTGGGTCTATTAAGTCCTTAGCAGAATCAAGTATGTTTTTTATGGTGTTAGGGGGCGCAAAGGCAACTAGGATGTTATGCTTGGCGAGAATTCTGGTAATTTTGTCTGTGGTTCCTTTTATATAGGGTAAGGAGATTCTAGGGTTTTTAAGGGTTTTCCTTTTTTGGTTATTGGTTATGGATTCTTTAATTATTTTTTGGATAATGTGTTTCTGATAGCCATTGTTTATGAAGACCTTGTGGAGATGGTTAAGTTCTTCCTCTAGATGTTCAGGGTTAGAGATTCTGGAAGCTCTGGTAGCTAGGGTTTTGATGACACCAACTTTTTGCTAAACTAAGATGTTATGCTTGGCGAGAATTCTGGCAATTTTGTCTGTGGTTCCTTTTATATAGGGTAAGGAGATTCTAGGGTTTTCAAGAGTTTTCCTTTTTTGGTTATTGGTTATGGATTATTTAATTATTTTTTGGATAATGTGTTTTTGATAGCCATTGTTTATGAAGACCAGGTGGAGATGGTTAAGTTCTTCCTCTAGATGTTCAGGGTCAGAGATTCTGGAAGCTCTAGTAGCTAGGGTTTTGATGACACCAAATTTTTGCTAAACTAGGATGTTATGCTTGGCGAGAATTCTGGAAATTTTTTCTGTGGTTCTTTTTATATAGGGTAAGGAGATTCTAGGGTTTTCAAGAGTTTTCCTTTTTTGGTTATTGGTTATGGATTCTTTAATTATTTTTTGGATAATGTGTTTCTGATAGCCATTGTTTATGAAGAACTTGTGGAGATGGTTAAGTTCTTCCTCTAGATGTTCAGGGTCAGAGATTTTGGAAGCTCTGGTAGCTAGGGTTTTGATGACACCAACTTTTTGCTAAACTAGGATGTTATGCTTGGCGAGAATTCTGACAATTTTGTTTGTGTCTTTGCTTCTCATGGTTGTCGTTTATTTCTACTTCTTTTATGTGTATGTATCTTATGGTTACATTCCCTTTTAAATGAAATTATGCATGCATCTTTGAAGTGAAGAGATCTGGATCACTGCATGAGGACATGCAAATACTTAAGTTGGGGGGAGCTATTGGGACGTGAAATTGACATTTGTTTGCACTAATTTTCCTACCTTTTCTTTACCCTTTTTTATTCTCAAGACCATAATCGACCACTATCACAACCCTTATCAACCTAAGTATGTCTCTTTTTATATGTCATCCTTTTTTTTTTTTTTGAAAAAGTCGGTTGCTATGTATTGCATTCTGAAAAAAACGAGGGTCTAAATCCCTCTTTGTACATAAAGTTCGCAGATTGAGAGGAAACAAGGGGTTTACAAAATGAGGCTGCCCCCTTGATCCTTAGGCTACTTTTTTCCTTACTACTGCTAGAGATGTTGCTAGTATAGATTCTGATGAAAGAAGATAACAAAAAGATGCATTTGATTTTCATTCAGTCGATCATTATGTGTTGAATGTGTCTCGCTGTTGATTCTTCTGGATTCTCATCTTTGGCTCCTTGGTTTGCGCTGGAGGAGCTGGTGGCGTTGGTGTGCTTATCCAGCCAGGATTTCAGAGTGTCGAGCGATTCTTCAACATGGCCACAGCGATTTGAGAGCTGCTCGAATTGATCTCGGAGAGAGGAGACCCTGTGCATGAAAAGCTGAATTTCTGCTTTGTATTTCTCCGTGTTGATGCGGTCTTGTTCAAAAAGTCTTCTACTGTGCTCATCAAGGCGCCGGTCATGCTCTTCTAGCCTTGCAGCAAGCAGACCCTGTTTTTCCTCTATCAGTGACTGTTGGGTCCTTATTTCTTCCAACTCAAATTGAAGGTCTGCACAGTGCAGACAGTCTTCACTGCGCGCCATGGAATGGGGGTTGCAAAAAGGGGAGAGGGTCCAGTAGGCAGTTAGGATTTTGAAGATTTTGAAGATATCTTGCAGACGGGTTTGGAAGGCACTGTCAAGGGATACAGCAGATCCCACTTTCTGAGCGTCAAGGGAAAAATATAAATGGACCCGGATGTTGGCGCGCAAGCTTGAAGGGAGAGTACTGTAGATAAGGGAGAAGGAAACAGAGGGGAGTTTGCTGTAGGTGCAAGATTGAGAAATGGAAGGCGACCAGCGGAGGTGATGGAAAGAGAACAGAGAGTAAGGAAAGGGTGGAACAGCAATACTGGCCACCCCACAGATACTTCTCCTGTAAAACACCACGACAGAGATTAGTAAAAAGATATACAAGACAGGAAGTAGCAATACCAGAGACTGATTTTTTCTTCGGCCCTGGACGAGAGCGCCTTCATCAAACCAGAGTATCTGCTCTTGCGCAAGGCAGTGAATGACAATTCTTTTCTTTCCTCTGCCCGTATTTATGGAGTGAAACCAACAGTAGCCTGGGTGTATTACGGGGGCCGTTTCCTCTGTGGCGATTAGATATTTCCCTGAATCTCGATGGCGATCTGCTGGTGCAGCATATTCGATCTTCCGGCCTTCACTGAATTGATTGGTTTTCCTTGGGATGCAGGTTGTTCTTTGAATCGATGCTTGGATAAGACTACTTATGCATTCCATGCTCTCTGTCAAGTGTCCGGATGCTGATGAAACCAAGCCCGTCGCACGCTTGATGGATCTGCGAGCCTGGGCAAAGTCAAGATTTGCCTGTATCATGGCAGAGGCTGGAAGGTATCTCTGTCATTGTGCCTCAACGCACCTTCCGGATTTCCAACTGCGTTATTCGCATGTTTGTCAGCTTCCCCGTTGAACGTGCGAAGGATATGGTAGAATCTGATATTTTCAAAGTGTTTGAGAAGGAGCTTGATGCGTTGGATATGTTGCTGAAGGTTGCTGTTTGTTGATCTTTGGTTGTGGTTCATGAAGCCAATGATTATGGAGGAGTCCCCAAATACTAAAGCTTTTCTAATCCCCAGATTTTTTAATTGCAACAACCCTTGATAGAGAGCTAAGGCCTCTGCGTTATTATTTGTTTTTTTTCCTAGACTCCATTCATACTTGCAGATTTCTTCTCCTAATTCATCTATGATAACTCCTCCCGCGCCTGCTGGTCCTGGGTTAGACTTTGAGGCGCCATCAAAGTATAAAATCGGGCAATTGTTACTCTGTATCCATCTCTTGTAGTCCTGGGTGGGAAGTCTTATTTCCCACTCCCTGGTCTGGTCATGATGCTGTCTGTTAGTTCTCTGGATACTCTGTTGATGTCCTGGGCGGCCTAGAATATGCCTAATAATTGACCTCTCCTCAACTGAATAATCTGCTGCTTTGAAAGTCCCTGAGTGTTTTGCTGCAATTGTCTCCTACGCCAATAGGTGAGCCTTGTTGCATGTCTTCCATACATTACTCTCTTTGTTTTGGAAGATTTTTTTATTTCTTGTGAGCCAGATTTTCCATAGTAGATTGTGAGGTATGATATCCCAAGTTCTTTTGACAATCTTGCTCCTTTTATCTTTCCATGGGCAGCTCCTTCTCCAATCTTGAATTGTCTCTGCAATGTTCTGATGAGGTTGCCATGTTATATTGCCCAAGTTGGACAAGTTTATCCAGCATTTCTTCGCGAAGGAACAGTCAAGGAATAGATGGTGGATGGTTTCCTCTGCTGAGCAGCAGTTGGGGCAAATTGAAGGACCATATATCCCTCTCTTTCTTAAATTTTCAGAAGTGAGGATTTTGCCTTTTAACAGCAGCCATATGAAGAATTTGACCTTGGGGATGGCCTCTGATTTCCATATTGTTCTCCATTGGTTCCAGATAGGAGTCTGGTAAGTGCTGTTGCAGATGAATTGATAGCCGGACTTGATGGTGTAGCTTGAGCCCGTGGGGTCCCATCTGAATCCATCTGCTGCTCCTTTTTTAATGGGAGCTCTGTTCTGAAGGTTTTTATGAAAAGCTTGGAAACTTAATTCTAAGTTTGAGGGGATAACTGGAAAATCCCAGCTAGTCCAGGCTCCAGTGTCAACATCCCATTTTGAAATTTGATCAAGCCTCTGAATGCCTTTGCTATTAAGATGAAGGATGAAGGGAATGGCTTCTTCAACTGTGTTTAGAGGTTGGAAACCCATTATCTTATCAGAGGCATAATTAATACTGGTCCCTCCCCCCGGGATCTTTGAAATGTTTTGCTTGAGAATGGGAATCGCTTTCTTACAGAGGTGCCATATTTTAGTAGAATCTCTGCTGGGAATATCAGTTTCAAGGAGTCTTTGCCTATTGTCAGAGAGGTATTTGCATTCAATGACCTGTTTCCACCAAGCTTTTGGTTCATTAATTAATCTCCAAGCCATTTTGATCCCGAAAGCGAGGTTAAGAATTTTAGGGGCTCTAATTCCCAGTCCACCTCTATCTTGGGATTGAATTACGCTTTTCCATTTGACCAAATTGAATCTATTTTTTTCTTTTTTTCCTCCTTGCCATAAAAAGTTGCGGAGGGCAGTTTCCAACTTATAGTGAAAAGAGGCAGGAGCTTGGTAAAGAGTGAAACGGTATAGAGGTAAGGAGGAGATACCTGATTTGAGCAAAATTAATCTGCCTGCTGGGTTAAGCCATTGAGTTCCCCATTGCTGAACCTTCCTTTTGACTTTGTCTATTATTTCATTCCAGGTAGTGGCTTTTAGAGAGCCCATGGTGACCGGCATCCCAAGGTAGGTGAAGTGGTCCCAGGTTGCTTTGTAGGCAACTCCAAAAATGTTGGCTATGATGTGAGCTGTTTGATTGGAGATATTCCATCCATAGATGCAGCTTTTTTGAAAGTTGACCTCTCCCCCTGAGCACTCCATGAACTGGTCGAGGAGGATTTTGAAGCGCCTTGCTATAGTAGTGGATGCCCCTCCAATGAGCAGAGTGTCGTCAGCAAATTGAGAGTGGTTGATATTCTTCACTCCGTTTCCAAACTTGATACCAGAGATGAGGCCAACTCTTCTATTGTGATCAAGGGCGCTGCTAAATGATTCAGCCATCAAGATGAAAAGATAGGGGGAAAGAGGGCAACCTTGCCTTAACCCTCTTGAGGATTGAAAAGCTTCACAAGGGCGTCCATTTATGAGAGGCGAAATCCAGGGGCCAGAGATGCAAGCGGCAATGGTGCTGATGAAGTCAGAATTGAATCCCATTTTCCTCAAGACAGCAAACAAGAAGGAGTGTCTTACTCGATCAAATGCATTGGCTAAGTCAAGCTTAAGAACGAAGCCTTTCTCCTGCCTTGATGTGCTGGAGTGAATAGCTTCTTGGACCAAGGTGATGGTATCATGAATTTGCCTGTTGGACATAAAGCCTCCTTGATTTTCGGATATAAGGGAAGGGAGAAAGGGTTGGAGTCTGGCTGCTATGATTTTTGCAAAGATCTTATATGAAGTGTTACACAGTGAAATAGGTCGAAATCTGGAGAAAGAAGTGGGGCGATTTTCTTTAGCAATCCCAGTACTGCTTATTCCACATAGTTGTGATTCCTCCAGAAGCTCCTCTGGAGTTGCTACTGGCCCCTGAGAAATTTTTGTGTGGCATCTATAATTATTTGCATTTCGCTCTGACTTTGCTTGGTTTCCTGTATCAGAACAATTTCAGGTCTTTCTGTTTGAAGAAGATCTCGTAGGGTAGCTGATTTGGAGGGTGCCCCATACCCCTGCTGTTCCAAGATAAGAGCTTCATCATTAGGCGTTCGAGCGAGGAGGTGCTCGCCTCTCATGATCTTTACCTGCTGTTTCTTTTTCTTGTGAACCTGTAATGAAGGATTCCATAGGGGTTTGGATCCCTAGGGCTATGTCCTTTTGTGTGCTTTTTCCGGTGTTGCTTGGCTGACTTTCTTCCTGGTCCCGGTTTCTTATGGATATCACTGGAGGCGCCAATGTCTTTTGAAGAGCTTCTGGTGGTTCTGGGGGGGGGAGGATCAATGGGAGGCTGAGAGGGGGTCGAAGAAGTCAAGGGAGGTTCGATCAGATCCGGAGAGGGCTGATCAGGCTGAGGATCATCAGAGGATAAAATAAAGAAGGGGTTGGAGGAGGAGGGGAAAGAAGATTCAATGGAGGGTCCAGGAGGATTTAAAGAGGGAGAGGTGGGGCGGGGGGAGGAAGAGCCCGGTTGTTCAGGAGGTGGATCTTGTTTTGATTGAGGGGGTGCTTTCTTTTTTTTCACAGTTTCCCACTGTTCTACTTGGTCCTCAGATTCAAGATTAGTAATTTTAGAACATCTATTGGCAAAGTGGCCGTATTCATGACATACCTTACATTTAAAGGGTATTTGTTCGTAGTCCAGCTGCTGTATGTAGCTCCAGTCATCCACCTTCAGCTTGATGGCTTCTGGCAGGCCTTTCCCAAGGTCCACTTCTACGCAAATCCTTGCACAGGCCTGCATGTTATCTTTAGGCTCGCTTCTGTCGATGTACTTGCCTACTGCATTCCCTATTGCTTTTACCGAGTCATCTCCCCAGCAATGCAGGGGGAGGTGGGGAAGACGGACCCAAACCGGAACCGCATTAGGAATATCGAGTTCAGGGTCGAAGTCAGGAGTCCATTTGTTCAGATATAACCCTCGAGAGTCCATGAAATAGGGCCCGTTCCTGAATATCAGATCCTTGTCTGCCTTGGTTTCAAAGTGAAAAGTATAGTAACCTCTGCCACAAAATCGAATCGAAATCTTTCCTTGTGTTTTATCAGACCAGTTCCTTTCCACCCATCTCTGGACTGTCTTTGGTGAGGGCCATAAGCCTGTGAACTGCCCTATGAGCCCTTTTTCTGCTAAAGATAAAGCTGCCATTCGAGGGAGAGAAGGAGGTAGCTGAACTTCTTGGAGAATATCAAGTTTCTTGACAAATTTTGATGTTGCTGGTTTCGGACGGATGGGGGGCAGAGATTTTACCAGATCAGAGAAAGCTTTCTCTGCATCCCCCGTAGATGGATCAGAATGGGCCATGGCGGAGGCCAGGCCCCAAAAAACAGGCCTCGCGGCCCAGGCCGAGGCGAAGCTGCAGCTGCTCACCAGTCTTCAGTCCCGCGATCCAGCTCCGCGCGCGCTCCTTGGCCGCCTTGGCATGCCCTCGTTTCCTCTTACTCTACTAAGCATAGCTTTCTTATCTTCGGTGGGAAAAAAGAAAAGGTAGTGGGCTTGGCCCGGTTCGGTTACTTTTCGCACGACGAGCACCGACCTTGCTCAGGATCGAACACAAGACCGGTCCGTCATGACGAGGTCGACCTTACCACTACGCCGCCTCCACGACCTTTTTTATATGTCATCCTTATGATCCAATTATAATTGTAATTTGGTATGAGAACTATTGTTTTAGGCTATTTTTCTCATAAAACTGACAATTGGGTTGTTACAAGGTTTGTGGTCTATTGAGATGTTGTTGCAGGATTACACTTTCTAGTTTTTCCTTGCTAAGGACAGGACAAGGACTAACTGAACAATGCTGTTACACATGAATATATATTCTAGACTCCTTCAATTAATTACAAAGATCAATTTAGAAAGCATCTGGTCAAAAGATAGTTTGACTGTCAAAGGAGAAGTTTATGGACAATGCAGTTGAAACAATTAGGATTTTCTATTGATAATTATTGTAATTTGGAAAAGTTGTTACAACTTTGTCCTAACCTTGGAAATTGTTATAAAATTATTTAATATTTATTCTCAAATTAGATCACATGAGAATCGAGAGATTCTCATGATGATTTTACCAATGTAATATGAAATTATAAAGAGGTGTGCCCTCTTCCCACGTGAGATAGGCATATAGAAATAGATAGAATGTGATAGAGGAGAGAACCAACATTTTAATACTATATGTTTCATTAATGCAATCTCAATTATTCATGGATCCATACCTTTCCGTTGACTAGCTTGTGTGCTGTGTAGTGTGCCAACCCTTGCTAGGAAGGAAGGGCCCTCCTACTTAGCATGGATCAATGGTTAGGAAAATATTGTATTTGTTTGATTTATTTCCTCTCTGTTATAATTCATTTGTGATTGTTTTTATTATTATTATTAGTCTTGTTCACGCTTTAATGATTGCAAAATTAACCTCTGTATTGTGTAACAACACATGTCCTGGATCGACCCCTTTATTAGTGTGACAATTATTTAATTCTGGTTATAGTTTGAAGGTGTGTTCATTTCATATGAATGTGTGTTTAATTATTTGTTGAGAGAATGGTTTCGAGGAGTGTTGTTCTTTTCTGAATAAGAGTGACAATGTGACAAAATGGTTTTATTATGCATTGTGTGTTTATTTCTTAAGAGTGTGAACATAGTTTGAGAGTGTTGAATTGCTGAGAGTGTGATTATAACGATTGAGTTTGAGATTCATTAGCGCTATTCATCATTTCCCCTTGCATATATTTTGTGTAATAGACTTGCAATAACAAAACATACCTAGATTGAAAATTAGTGTGAAGAGTTGGAACTATTGCTTTGAATTAAAAGGAAATTGTTTCACCCAACAACAAGTTGAAGCAAAACCTATACTCAACTTTCACAATGGAAGTTGAAACAAAAATTTGAATGTTGTATGAAAGCTAAAGCAAAATTATTTAAGGATCAAAGTAAACATATAATAATTCAAAAGCATGTAAAATAATTAAATAAACAATCTACAATTTGAATCAATCAGATTGGCCAATAAATGAAGCCTTGGCGTGCATTTTAGTGAAGCAAGGAAATTTTGGCATACTTCACAAAAATGCATGCCCAACCTTCATTACAAGGCCAAATTGAATGATTTAGATTGGAGGGTTCCTTTTTACTCATAATTAACAATAATTTTTGCACATAGAAATTTTTGTTGTGTAAGAATATGCCAAATTGGATCGATTTCGTAGGGTTAAAGTCAAGGTTTGTGTGCCTCAAATAAATGCACACCAGGACTTGTACTTAATTGACTGTGTGATAATGATCATTCCAACCTAAATATAAAACCATTTTATGCAACATATCATAGTAATTTTCATAAAGGAAATGTTATACACTGAAATCCAAGTTTGTCAGAATAACAATTGATCATATCTGCCAATGATCACAGTTGAAACAAATATGCACTCCCAGGCCAAACCAATTACACTCTTGGTAATGAAATTTGAAATGGGACATGATTGGACAATTCCTAACCTTAGGATATAACCTTGCATCATGTCTGACAAATATCCTACATAACTATGTTTCCCACTTATACACAACTTTTGCATATGGATGAGGATGATCATAATATTAAATGCTTGAAAGAGCATATGAACATTGACAACGATATGTAGGATGACATTGTTGCAGACAATAATGTTAATGAACAAGACTTCTAAATTTTCAAAATTATTTGTAATCCATGGTTAAAAAATGATGAATTTTATGGCCCAAATGTTTCAGTATTATTTGTGTTGATACAAATTACCTATTGAAATATCCTTAAAGTGTTTAATCTTTGGTATGAATTGTTGGCAGAAAAAAAAATAGGATTACTTGGATAAGAGTTAGCATGGTTAGTGGTCAATGGAAATTTATTGGTTGATAATGGTTTATAGGTGTTGTCATCTTATTGGTTAGGTTTAGACTGAACTAGGGTGAAGAGCCTTTTGAATAACAATAATTTAAATATGAAATTGTTAAAAAATATAATTACATATATCGTATATGTAAAAAAATGTAAATCCAAACATTAGGCTAAATGTTTGCAAAGTTTGTTCATTAATTTATATTATAAAACAAATTGAAACATTTCACTAAGCCTAAGAAAAATTATTTTTTATGTGCAAAATTAGAAAATTTTATTTGTATTAATGTTCTTCATGAGTAAAAAAATACTCTCCAAGTCGAATTGTTCAATTTGGCATTGTAATGAAGGTTTGGCATGCATTTCTGTCAACCCTGTTGTTTGCATAGATAAATTTATCTAGATCTTTAGAATAACACCCTTGAAATTGTTTTGTACATCTTTGACATGCAAATATCCCCTTTGTTTGAAGCCCTACAATTCAACAAGTAATGTTAATAACATAAAAATGATAGTATAAATGTAAGTATTAAAGTTGGGATGAAAATAAATTATCAGTGTAAATACATAAATATTTTATCTTAATAGAACAAACACCAAGTCCTGGGAAATCATAAATAGTCCAACATAGTGCACCATATAACATGAAGGACCTATTTGATGGAGAACATGAGATGTCATACATTCTTATGCCTTTCCATAGCATTTGCATCTCATCAATAAAAGTCGCAATATAAACGTCCATTTTTTTTACTTGATGTGTTCTTAGAACAATGAAATTCAACATAAGGTGCTCCTTTCTAAAACTCATCCATGGGGGGAATATTGTATGCTATCAATCTGACTGGCCAAACACTATAATTTGAGCTCAAGAAAGAGAATGGGCACACTCCATCAATTACATGACCAAACCTAATACTATGGGGTTCATCTTTGAATTTTCTTGGCCACTCTTCCTCTATATGTTTCATTGTTTTGGAGTCAGCTGAAATTCACATGCATCCATCTTTACTCTTGTTATTTACATACTAGTCCATCAATTATGCAAGTGACTTGCAATGAAACATTCATTGAAGTCTAGGTACAATTGGCATGTGACGTAAAACCTTCTTTGGAACTATAGGACCTTGTACATATGTACGCTATCTCTTCTCTTTGCATATAGGGCATTCTACCATGTCTTGATATTCATCTATATATAAAATGTAATCATTTTTACATGAATGAACTTGCTTATATTCAATCCCCAACTCAACCAACTACTGACGTGCTTCTCTACAAGTAGAATTTTTAGTTTTTAGTGCCCTGTAAGATTGCCCGAGATTAAATCAATTGAATTTTTGACTAATGATGAACATGTTTGATATGTGAATCTATACTAGGATTGTTTATATATAAAATATGGTTTTAAAATCCCCTTCAAGAAATATAAACGAAGTTGATGAATTTTTACAAATTATGTACACCAATTAACAATGAAAATTAAGAAATAGATTTCAACTCACTTCAGTAGGGTAGTGAATCCTTTTTATGACCAACCAAAAAGTGATTTGATTTCTAATAATATTAAGGTGCATTCAACTTTTGAAGTTCTTCTTGCACCTGATCACATAGGTGTTTTAGCTTCTTGCTTGATTGAGTCTTTCAGGTTGTCATAATCAAGATTATGTTGGTGGTAATTACCCTTGTGATTGTTATTACTGTCAACCATATGATCATTATCATCATCATTGTTTCCATCCCCAAAGAAACTTGTAAGCATTTCATTCAATCCTTCTTCATGCATTTCATTTTCACTATCATCATCATCATTAAGGCTAGGTGGCATGTCATCAATGTATGCTAATCTCATACGCTCTTCAAATTTCTCAGATGGTATTCATTCATCCATGGTATTTACCCGCCCATGGAATTTACTTGTGGTATTGTAACTAAAAAAGACTATAAGTAACAAGTCATATTTTGTAAAAGGACAGATTGTCCACCACAGTGTAGCTTTTATAGTTATTTTGTATTTTAATAAAAAGTTTCTTGGTGGTTTTGTTTACTATGTGTTCTCATCCTTTTATGGCATTTCGATTTTTTGGATCTTGAGGGGAGGCCCCCAAGATTTGAAAAATTAAAATGTCATAAAAGGATGAGAACACACAATAAACAAAAACCACCAAGAAACTTTTTATTAAAATAGAGAATAACTGTAAAAGCTACATTATGGTGGACAATCTGTCCTTTTACAAAATGCGACTTGTTACTTATAGCCTTTTTTAGTTACAATACCACAGGTAAATTCCATGGGTGGGTAAATACCATGGGTGAATGAATACCATGGGTGGATGCCACTTACAATACCATGGGTGGATAAATACCATGGGTGGATGAATACCATGGGTGGATGCCACTTACAATACCATAGCTGAATGAATACCATGGGTGGATTCCACTTACAATACCATGGGTAAATTCCATGGGTGGATAAATACAATGGGTACCCCTACACTATGAGGGCAAGCACTCCATCAATTTGACCTCGGGTGCTTCGCTGCCCAACGGATCAATCTACTGACACTATATTCTGGAGAACAATAAAATTAAGTGGTATCAAATTCAGGTTACATATCTATGGGAATGAGGGTTTGAAGCATATTTTAGTTTCAAAGTTTTGTAGTAATATTCAACAAACTTCATGTAAGTGATACGACGTCCACAAAGCATTTTAAAAGGCACAAAATAACTCATTTGAAAGTATTTTATGTTAGCTCAAATACATGAAATCCATGGGGGGAGGCCCCCAAGCTCTGAGAATAATAAGATCTTGGGAAGGCCCCCAAGATTTGAAAAATTGAAAATCCAGAAGAAAAGAGAACACACAGTCAACAAAACCACCAAGAATTTTTTTATTAAAATAGAGAATAAGTGTAAAAGCTACATTTTGGTGGACAATGTATCCTTTTGCAAAATGCAACTCGTTACTTATAACCTTTTTTAGTTAAAATACCATGGGTAAATTCCATGGGTGGGTAAATACCATGGGTGAATGAATACCATGGGTAGATATCACTTACAATACCATGGGTGGATGCCACTTACAATACCTGGGTAAATTCCATCTGTGGATGAATACCATGGGTGGATAAATACCATGGGTGAATGAATACCATGGATAAATTCCACTTACAATACCATGGGTGGATGCCACTTTCCATTCAGATCATTCTTCCCCCCTTAAGAAGAAATGGGCCCCATTGCATGAAGTTCCCTCCTGAGAATCCTTTGTTGAATATGAGGAACCACTGAAGAGAAGGGTTTTGTGTGGTTAACCCATAACCGTGATGAACGGAGATCTAAGGATAGAGATACCCTGTAATTCTTGTGACCAACTGTGATAATGACAGTGTGCGGCCTAGTAAATGGACTTTCATGAAGTGTGGGTTTTTGGATGACCCATAACCATGAAAAATGAAGATCTGAGGATAAATATACCCTATAATTTTTGTGACCAACTATGATACTAATAGTGTGTAGCCTGTATTGAAGCGGGTGAAGCTTGTGATGGGGCCCAGCAAGGCACTCCTTCTGCAAATGTAACCAAACTTTGTTGCTTACCTAGAACTTGTGTGACACACGATGCTGCTTGTACTTAGCATTGGCTGTGTCCAATATGTCTTGGACCTATTGGAAGATGTGTTGAATGCACTCAATGAAGCTATTAGCTTGGTTAGCTTAGGACTGGACATGAGTCGAATCCGCTTGAGTAGTTGCAAATGGTATGGCCACATCAATGGGACATAGTGGATGGAATCCCAACCCCACCTGAAAGGGGATGTGGCCAATTGAGCTATGGAGAGCTCTGTTGTTTTGGACATGGGAGGATTTCATCCCAGTTGCATGGATGCTTTGAGTTGTACATGCACAAAATATGCACGTTCATCCTATTGACGATCTCTATTTGGCCATCAGTTTGGGGGTGGAAAGTCATGGACTTAGTGAGCTTGGTATCTAGCATCAACCATAGGCTTGACCAAAATGTACTTAGGAACCTGCTATCCTGATATGAGATAATGGACTGTGGGATCCAAAAATGTACCCACACTCGTTTAAATAAGAGCTTAACAATGGCTTCTGATGTGATACTCTTGTTGTAGGATGCCATAATGGCCATCTTAGAGAATTTTTCGATGACCACGCAGTCGTTTCCATGCTTACTAGAAGGAAGGCCCGTTATGTAATCCATGTAGATGGATTCCCAAGGCCGACTAGGAGTAGGCAGAGGAGTATATAGGCCTTTCTTCTTGATTGTTGGTTTAGAAATGGCGCAGATAGTGTAGGATCTTATGTAATTCCAACTTCCTGTAGAAGGTTCGGCCAATAAAAATACTTTTGCAAAACTCCCACTCTTTTATCTACTTTGAAATGTCCAATGACCTGACTGTAGTGCACCTCCCAAATCATCTTGGCATGCTCTCTTGTAGGAATACAAAGGTGTCTCGGGTGGCATAACACTCCACCTTGGAGGTGAAAATCTAGAACTTGCTTGCCTTCCAACAACTTCTGGTATGCGTTGCCGAATTTTGGATCGATCTTGTAAATATGCAGCCACATCGATGTCTCGTGTCCACAAGAGTCTAGCACAGTGGTCAATGCCATAACCGGTGGTTGGATGAGACAATATGCAACATTATTGTGCCTGCCCTTCTTGTACTTGATGTTCAAATGGAATTTTGTACCAATTTTGATGGAAATCTTTTTGAAACTTCCCTTATGTCTGTATGAACTACAGGGGTCGGTGATTTGTGTGGATGACCGTTTCCTTCCTTAAAATGTAATGCTTCCATTGTTAGCAGGCCTACACAATAGAATACATCTCTTTGTCATAAGTGGGATACTTTCAGACTGTATTTGAAAGTGTCTCACTGTGATATGACACCGGATGCACTTGTTGGTTAAGAACTGCACCAATAGCATAGTCGAAGGCTTCTGTCTCAATTTTAGATAGTTGTTGCAAGTCTGGTAATGTGAGCACTGGTGCAGAGTAGAGGTGATGCTTTAACTAGACAAAAGCCTTCTATTGGGATTCAAACCATAAGAACTTCGCTTTCGCTCTACCCTTGGTGACTTGACTCAAAGGCCAAGTGATATGGGAGAATCCCAACACGAACCTGTGATAGAAATTGGTAAGACCCATAAAGTTGCAGAGCTCTATTAGAGTGGTTGGGGCTGACCAATCTCGAATAACTTGTATCTTGGCCAAGTCCACATGCACACCCCTCTTATTAATGATGTATCCCAGATATTTAACTTGGGTCATACCAAAAGTGCATTTCTCCAAATTGGCACACAATTTGTGTTGTCGCAGGGTTTGGAGGACCTGTCGGATATGGTGTATGTGCTCTTCCCAAACTAGGTTGAAGATCAGGATGCAGTCTAGGTACATTACCACAAATGAGTTGGTAAAGGTCTGCAAGATGTCGTTAGCCGAATGAAGGTTGCGGGGGCATTCGTCAACCTGAAATGATCATTATTGATTTTGCCTTGTTATAATAGGTATTATGGTAATGTTATAAATTTATTGGCCAAGTTTAGGGATTTTTATATGATTACAAGTCTGGATTGATGACGATGATATGTGACTTAACCTGATAATAGTCAAGATTGCAAATGATTATTGGCTTTAAATGCCAAATATTGTTGAGCAGTTATATGCAAACTATTATTGAGTTTGATGACATAGTTGCATTATAAACCATTGATGATCAAAGTCTATATTGATGAGAGTTTGTAGTGAATTACAATTAATGATCCAATGCCTTCTAAGGTAGAAATTGAGACAACTTGAGGCTAGGTACATGACATATCGATGGCACATTGAAGTGTGCATGTGGGGTAGAGTTGGTAGTGATATGACTTTCTCTCTCACCTATGACAATAGTCATATTGATAAGAAATACTATGACAGTTGGACTAAGCATAGAGAAATACAATTATAGTAATGATATCATGGATTGACAATAATGGTTGGTCATAAAAAGTGAACATATATAGTGGCTGAGCAGTGTGACCAGAGTAATCTATATTATTAATTTATCTTTCTATCTTAAGGTTGGTCATAAGAAGTGTGAGTAGTGTGGTGCAAGGCAGAGATTAGAGTTTTCTTCATGTTGGATCTTGAGAACACTTCAGGACAGTAGGGTGGTGCTAGGGAAAGTTGGAGATTGCAGTGTGACGGAGCATCCTTTCAGTTGGAGTTGATAAAACCAGGGGGTTGGAGCCTCCTTCCAATTGGAGTTGGTAAGTCAGGGTGTTGGAGCTGATAAATCAGGGGGTTGGAGCCTCCTTCTAGTTGTTGCTTGAAAATATTAGAAGTTGGAGCTTGCTGTTGATGTAATATTTAAAGACATATATAAAAATCATTTGGTAATTTTTTTTTTAATTATCTTGGAAGGGATTCCACCTAAAAATGTCTTGTGTACTGTATTTGATGTTGAGTATTGTTGAATGGTGTTTTTGATTTATGTTTTGATCTGATGCTAATGTTATTTAATGCTCTGAATATTATAAATTAAATAATTGAAGTGAAATATCGATTCCCACCCTTCTCAGTATTTTCAACAACATGAACCTTCTCATAATGGCTCTGGAAAATAAGCTTGGAATAAGAGAAGATAGAGGTTTTAACTCAAAGTTAGGATCAAAGAGAAAATTGGGGAATTGAGAAGAATAGAGAATGAGGCTAAGAAAGAACCTAAAAATATAACAACCTAATTCGATTTTCATAAACCATTCATAGTCCCTATTTAATATTTCAACAAAGGTTGACATCGAGCCATATCAAGGTGATATTGGTGCTTTGAAATTAGATAACTGGTTGCAACAATTATATGTTTATTTTAACATTCATCACATAAAGGAAGAACTTAAAATTTATTCCATCTATTTGAAACTAGATGTCCACGACCTAAGCTGGTGGAAAGCCATACAAAAAACTCGAGGCTAGAGGGAGATCCTCTAGTAACTGAGTGGGAGGAATTCAAAACTATCATAAAGTCTCATTTCTAACTTATCATGTATGTAGAGGGCCAGGGATCAGGTAGCATTACTTTAGGTAAATATAGGCGCAAAGTGTACATGAGTACACCATAGAATTTAGGAAGATGGAAATAATGTTGGATATCTCTCCCAAGAACCTAGACATACTCCTTAAGTATTTGGGGGGCCTACAAAACCATCTGTAGAAGCATGTGATGTTGCTCAAACATAGAAGGAATATCGAGAAGCTTCCAAATAAGGGAATAATAAGTGGAAAGAAAGGGAGGACCAAAAATAAATAGCCATAACAAACTAGTGCAAATATCCTAGCAATCAATGGAACTACTATAATGTTGATGGTCATATAGAAGAGAAATTCTTAGAAATACATCGAAAACTCAACTCGAATAACCATAAGAAGGATGGGAAGAAGAAAAATTTCATGGCCACATATTTGAGTAAATAGGTGGAAAGTAACTCAGAGATGGATCATAATATTTTGTGTAAATTAGTGCAGATGGGGGTGAATCTAAGTAGCCTTCAACAATAAGAAGATAAGGAGATGACCAAATTCTTCCATATAATGATATAGGTCAAGAAGGTGAAAAGTGATGCTCTTTTGGACTCAGGACCACAGGGGAATCTCCTTGTAGCTGAGTTGGTTAACAAATTGGGATTAGATGTTCATGAAATTCCTAGCCCATATGCATTGTAATGGATAAAAAAGGAGGCCCAAAAAAGGCAAATAAACATTGTACAATCATATTTTCTAACAATGTTGATTTTATTGAAGTAGAATTGGTTGTAGTTCTATTTTATGCATGTGGAGTTGTGTTTGGGGTACCTTTTATGTACATCATGTTACCCACCATTATGTGGGTAATATCCCTTGGAGATTTTTTTTCTCCAAGATGGTCCTCAACCGGCAGCCAACAGCCCCTTGCAACCACCAACTAGCTCATTGTGCCATTTCTCTGCCACCTGAGCCAACCATGTGGTCCCTCGCCCATCTGCCATGATCATATGTCTGAAGGTGGGCCTCCTGAACCTAAAGGCATACCTTATCATTTGGAAATTGAGTATTGTAGTTTGCTTATCATGGACACTTCTAGGCATGGATTAATGGGGGGACTTAACTGAAATAATGGGTTAGGTTCATGCGTTTGTCCCCTAGACTCCTTTTGGGTATTAACCTTAGATTCTAATATTGTGGGATCTGTTTTATTGGCCATTTGGATCTAGGGATGGTATTTCATGGGAAACCCTAATTTTGGTTGTGTGGTCCCACTCCCTTATCCAATTATATTACCCTCTTTCCATTCATTATTACCCTATTCATCATTTCTCCCACCCGGGTCCACATTCCTCCACTAGGTCCATATAGGGTTAGCATGCCCCTTTCCCTTGCCCACACCTTGGTTCATGACTTGGAATGAAGCCCAGAGTTTGATGTAGCTAAAAAGAAAGATAAAAGAATACATGGCCACATTCAACAAGAAAATGTACCACAAAATGCAAAAGATGGTCCGGACAAAAACATTTAACACTTGGGAAAAAGCCAATACATGACCTCTACCCCATCATCATGGCCATCACCCCGGTTGCTACAGGTTATATGAACCTCCTCC
This sequence comes from Pinus tabuliformis, assembly GCA_031772625.1. Lineage (NCBI taxonomy): Eukaryota > Viridiplantae > Streptophyta > Pinopsida > Pinales > Pinaceae > Pinus > Pinus tabuliformis. The sequence continues at coordinate 875,387,637 of CM062820.1, read as the reverse complement.
ATCATATAGGAACCCATGATTGTCCCAACCCCTGGTGGGCAATGAACCACCCCACCATGAAAAGGGTTTATTCACTGCTATATCTTATACATCACGTTCTAACCTCTTGAGCCCCGAGAAGTTAATTAAATAAAATCATAAAAAGGAAAAAGGCATATAAAGAAGGGTGGAAAAATCAAGGTTGGGTCACCTTATGTACCTCGATTTCTCTCTCCTATACATTATAAACCCAAGTGTGGTCTTCCCTCTTATTAGCTACCCTTGTACCCTAGCATGTGACCCAAGGATGCCCCTTCTCATCCCCTACTTCATTCACCTATCTGTCACATGCCACCGCCTTTTGAAGGATGTACCTTGACTATATCATCCCCTTCAAAAGTAGAAACAAGATAATAGGATTATTGGTTAACCCCATTTGCAGTTTAGGAGACATCGACAATCCCAAAGCCCATTATAGAAGGGAAAAACATTATGAAGTCCCCATCTGTGGTCCATGATTTGGTAAGCTCATTTTCTTGATTTCTTTAATGACTTGTTGTACTAGAAGGCTAGGGGACACATTGGATCTTATGCATGATTGTAGATGGTCTCCATTTTGGGTTTGGTCTCCCTATATGGGGTCCTAATCCTTCAATGGGCTACATTGGCACTTGTAGGGCGTACGTTGAGAGCCATGGGCCTCCACAACAACAGACAACACTCCATGGATCCCCACAACCATTCAAAGATTGCTCGTGGTTCATTTATTGGATGAAGAAGATGCACACGATCCATCATGCCCAACTAGCCCCAGATTTACACCACACACTTGGAAAATGATCCAAGCCTTGAAAAAGGAAGTGGCACCACCTACACCCTCATCCTAGCCTTTGCGAGCGATCTACAAGCATCTTCTATTTGTTTGGAGACCCATGAGGTCACTTATGTGCCCCCACATGTCATTTGGAGCACCACAAGTTATTACAAGGGGCCACCCCATTAGCCACTGCTTTTAAGGGTCATATTCTTCAATGTGGCACCCATGGACCTCATTAGGCCTCTTAGAGGGCCCTACGACATGCATAGCTTATTAGTTGACCTCTTGAGAGGCTTACTTTTTCATTTATGAGCTAGTTTGGTGGGCTTGTCACCAAAAGTTGAATTATTAGAACATTATTTTCTTTTTTGGGGCTTATGTAGGCCAAGGAGTCTAATTCGAACTCCTAAGTTGTGTATAAATACAAGTGATATGAGCTCATTTTCTCATCATCACTTTGGATTGGATCTTTTCTCTCTCTTGATATTTTCACACTTTTTCTAAAGGATGAATTGGAGCTTTATGGATGAATTTTGATGTGTGGATATTAATCTATATTTTCTTGGATCTTCTCTCTTGTCAATTGTGAATGGTTGGATATATTTTGTTACATGTAAGTACATTATTTTAATGTTATTATTGTTTTACTTTGTCATATACATTGGACTGAGATTTTTGTTGTTCTAGGGCTAATTCTTGCATGCATTTACTGCTTAGAATTGTGGAATTTTGTCTCTATTATAGCATCTCTCAATGTTTGGGCCATGTAATATGAACAATATCTCCTAGGGGAAATTATATCAAAGAATTTTCCTTTATAATCCATATCCTTTGCACATCGAAGTATAAAAGCTGCAAGATTGCTTCTCCTTGACCTAGAAGGCAAGCGAAGTGATGTTGAGGCCTCCTTGATTGGGAATCAAGAAATCCTACTCATATTCATCATAGAATCCATTCTCCCAAATATTAAGGCACTGATCTACCAAAAGGTGCTCACCAAAAATCACATTCTTTCACCTCCTTCTAGGTCTAGCCAAGTTGGGGTACCTAGGGCACAAGCTAGCCCTCCAAAAAGTTCGATCTCCTAGGGTCTCCTGCGTTGGTCTTTCCTCAATATTTCCTCCAATTTTGAAGCCATTCCGACTATGGGGTTGGGAGAAAAGCCAAGACCGAGCTCCAAGATCAAACTTTGCCTTAGCCTCCCCAAGGCTAGTACCTCAAAGGGTTAAATTAACACCTTCAAGTGAAATTTTTTTCTTTGACCCTTCCCCACCTTGTTTAGGGTAAGAACATCATTGTTTGCTATACACATTCCCCCTATCCTAGACCAGGTCCACTTGGTCCTGTGTGGTCCCATTCCTGTAAAAAGACAATTCTTCAAGAACCATCTGGGATACCAATCACAATAAGAATTTTAGGGATTGGGAAGTTCCGTCACAAGTCATATCCCATAAGCCTAACCCTTGAATCCTGCTTTCCTTTCCCTAGAAGACCTTGTACTTTTCTTAGCAAGCAAGCAAGCCTTATCCTTCTCACTCTTCCGGGAAAGAGATTGTTTGGGTCACTCCATATCATTTCATTGAATTATCCTTCATCAACGACTCCATAATATATCGGGTCTCCTCCTGTTGGTAAGGTAAATCCCCTCTGCGGACAGAGGCGATCCCACTAGCCTATCACAGAACTAGCCACAAACAAACCACGCTGCTACGCAAGTTCCTAGTTATGCATCAAGGGTGAATCAAGAAGACTAACCTGGAGTCCAATGCTATGATTGAAGCAGAGTTGATATCCTCGCTCCCTTGCTCCAACAGATCATAAACGAACACCTGCACATGCAAAGGAAGAGACAGATACCAACATAGAAACTACCAAGGCACAACTATATTTCAGTCAGAAAGGAAATAAATCAACATATCACCATGACAGATAATGAGATTGGAACTATAATAGCAGTCGCTCATCAATTAATAAACAGGAAAAGTTACAACCATTGTTCTGACGTCGACCCTTCTCCTGGCTGGGCGAATAACTATATGTGTCTTGACATGCATCTCCTCTCCGGCAGCATAACCTCCCTAGCACTCACTAGCATTCCTCCAAGAACTCAACATCTAACACTCCATGACCAATAATCATCACTACTATGACTCAATCACCAAATCACTAGCATAACACTAACACCAACACTCTCTCTTGTCCAATGCATAATGACAAGCTTATATAGATGGAGAAGGGAGGAGGATGCAATGAAACTGGACACCTTTCGCGGATTAGAAAAAGCCATAAAGATGGATAAAGCTCGACAAAAGACTGATTTTCTATCCTCAGAAAAGCTCCATGTAATGAAGGAAACAACAGTCGGATGTGCATTAAGGCAAAAAGCACGACTAAATTTGGTTGGCGCGACTGTTGCTCTAAGAAAGAGCGCCAATGGTCGCGCCCTCTTTTGAGGATCTCCATCATTGGCGCGGGTAGGATATTGTGGACTTGCGCCAATGGAAAAAGAGCACTTTTTAGGGACGATCTGCAGAAGGTGCCTTCAGGGAACATGGAGTACATACTTAGGGGAACATAATGCAAGTGTTTTTAGACTTTGTCACTTCTTATAACTCCCGGGATGGGTCCTCCAAGGTACGACAAGAGGAGTAACAGGGATGGTGAAAAATTACTGTGTAACAGATGCCCCCTAAAGCATGAAGCCCGAGAGGTGGAGAGGGGTGAAATGCTTTACAAGAACACACACATAAGAGCACACAAGAGCACATATAGTTACTGCCGCCGAGGAGCTGTATTAAGAGACATGACTGATAGTTCAATTACATGATGTACATGGTATGGTCGCAGCCATCCATAAGAGAGTACATAAATAATCTGGATCCATAGTATGGACGCAGCCATCTGGTTAGGATCAATGATTTGACTCAGGTATGGTCGCAGCCATCCAGTGAATGAGTCAAGTATCAAGAATCACGCCTGGATTACAACAGACACAATCCAGGGTCTTGCGCTCCATCTCGACCCGAACAAGAGTACAAGTCCAAGCATGTGAATATATGAGCTGAAGTCGAACATGCATGAACATCGCTTGATTACCAGTCAATAATGGAAACTGTTAATAGACGCGAGAGGTACCACCAATAATGACAATGGCCCTCAAGGTACTATAGGTACAATCTACGGCGTGTGAATCAATGATCTGAAGTCGAACACCCGTAGAATCATTCGATCGGAGGCCAATGATGAAAACCTCACGTCGAACACGAAGAACCTGCCATTGAGGCATGCAGGCTCCAAGGCACCGGAAAGGAGTCTCTAGATCAATTCCCTGGATAATGAGTTGAAGTCGACAGGGAGTGACCTTGATCGAAGGTGGGCCATAATGTTTCCCACATCATCGACACGAGACAGAGAGATGAAGTTTGTGAATCAAGATTGTGCGAACTATCAGAAGGAGGTTGTTTTTTCAGAGGTCAACTTCTCTTGAACATATCGGCGGCACATTAACGGAATTGGCAGTATTTGACATCAATGTATCAAAGGTCATTATGACGAGGCAATGAGTGAATGAGAGGTCAAATAGGGTACCCAAATCCATGGAAGCAAGTGAAAGATATGAGATGAAATATCCCCACCCCGGACACGAAAACAAAAAGTGCCATGTTCAAGAGCGACATACTGCCTTTATGGTAATAATTATGGTTCAAAATTTTCTTTTCCCCCCCGCCATTTCTGGCGAGTACCCCAGTTATTTTTAACAAGCTTGATGGGGATAGCATATGCTTGTATTGTGATAAAATCCGATGTCATTAAGTTTTAACGAGTCTGACAAAGGAAGAACTCGACGTCTTTTCATGTTTAGAGAGTTTGAAAAGACAGCAGAAAAGTAAACTCCAGGGATGTCCTTTTTCGTAAAGTTGTGTCTCTCGGGCCCGAAAAAGTATAAAATAATACCCGAAAGAACCGCCCGATCATTACGATCGAGGAGTACTTTTCATGATTAGTGACTTTGACCTGAAAAAGTAAAAAGCGGTCAAAACCACGTCGTTTCGTAACCACTAACGAGTTTGAAACAACAAAAACCCGGTAATCTTTTTTATGTTTTAACGGTCGACAAAAAGAACTTAAAACGACCGCCCCTTATCACCATTTAACAAGTCAAGAGGAGCGACTCGGCAATCTTTTCCTCTTTAAATGGTCAGAAAAGAGCTGAAAGCGGACCTTGAAGTAACCTTTTCTCGTGTTTTACCGAGCTCGAAAAACCGAAAAAAAGAGTTCATTATGTTGCTCGAGTGGCACTAATCCCTGTCAACACACAAAAACAACGTAAAATCCTACTTTGACATAAAAATATTCACAAAAATATGATTTTAATGTGTTTTTTAAGCCAAAAGAAGTTATAAATAGTGAAATAGTAAAAAATAAAATTACTTTTCACTTTTTACCTTGTGAGTTTACCGTTGGAGGGTTTTGGGTGCAAATTTCAACTGTTGATTGCGACCAATCCAGGAGACCATTCGAGCCGCCGTTTGAAACAAGTAAGAGGCCTCATCCTTAGCTTCATTTTTATCCCATTCTTTCAGTTTTCTATCCACAGAATTATCCTCTGTAAGGGGTATTGCAAAAAATAGGGTTGCGCCCATTGGCGCGAGTTTCCCACGCGGGTTCGCGCTAATGGGCTGTTTTTCAAAAAGGGCGCGAACCAATTTTCACATAATTTTGACTGTTGAAACTGCAATTTTCTTTGATTTTTGGTTTCACCATTGATCTTATGATGACATTTTGGTGTTTTGGTTGCAGGAATTGGTCAAAATGGCTATAGAATGGAGAGAAAGGGAACATGAGGCCATAGATGCTTTGGCATTGGAAGATGACGCATGCATGGATGCTTTGCGATATTGTGGTTTGAAAAAATTCTTCCTTACCTCATATCTACGTGCACAGCCCGAGTTACTAAGGTTTATTGTGGATGCCTGGGATATTGAGGATCAGGTATTCCGCCTGAAAGACCAGACATTGGAGTTGGATGTCTCTGATGTTTATTTTATTACTGGACTATCTCGGCGGGGCGCACGGCCCATCTTGACCGGTAGTAGACCTTCTGGGGAAAAGATGGGGGAGGTAATGGCCAGAGTTTGTCCTGGGGCCCATTTTGGATCCAATAGTGCCAAGGTGGACATTGTCACTATCCCAGATTTGGTGCTACGAGTGGTACTATTCACTATCACTCGGACGGCTGGGGTACAGGCACCCCACGAGGCCAGCAAGAATCACTTGCTGCTGGCAACTGAGTGCCTACACCCTACATTATTTGATTGGGCCACAACAGTAACAACAAATATAAAGAGGCAACTTACCAAATGTAAGCGTGATGGCAATAAATAGTTTGGATATGGATCCATCATAGTATCATTTTTCCTGGAGCGGCTACCGATATTCCGGATCCCAGGAGGTATAGTGGCAGATCCAGTGCCACGGGAGCCGAGATTGGCTCGATGGGCACCACTTATGCCCAGAGGAGGTGGGGGCCAGCAGATGTCCTGGAGGCCCGAGTTCTTCATTTGGCTCCAACACCAGTTGATCGTCGTGGAGGACTGGCCCTATGCGGGCACTGATTTTACTGGAGATCCAGACCTCCCGTTGCCTGAGGGAGAGGACTGGGACGAGGAGCTAGGTAAGGACCTTTTATGTTTTCAATATTTTAACATATTCAAGTTTTTATAATTCATGTCTGTTTCTTACAACATCTATATATGTATGCAGACGTTGGTGCAGAACGACCAGCCGACTTGCCTCACAACGTACGGAGAGTACAACCTGCAGCGGACCCTCAGGCAGAGGGTGACGATGATGACCTGGTGCAGAACCTCGAGGCACTTACTCGAGGGATCCCAGATTATGGCAGACTGGCGGACGTGCCTAGAGTGTACCAGAGGCATACGGTGGGAGTGTCTACTCGCGTCCATCGTCTGTTGAGACGTGTGGTGCGGGCGGTGACATGCTATCATGAGCATCACCGCGATTAGACGCCTAGGTTTCATTTTTTGCACATGTTGTCGACGGCTGTATGAGTTTTGGACATGTATTATTTTTTGGATTATGTAATGCGCGGGGTGCAAACATTTTGACACTCACGTATATATATATATATACATATGTTCATGGTTCATTATTGTGTTTTCATGTGCTTGCTTACATAATGTTTTAATTACAAATTATGCAGATGTCTATCTAATACATGATTGGCCAATGCATCAGATAATGTGTTTAATTGTCTCGGAACATGTTGATATGTAATAAAATCAAAATGCCTTTCTAACAACCTTACACATAAATACAACCTTAGTATATGATGGTTTCTGACGGAATATTGCCTGTTGAGCTGGTGGACAACAAGTTGAGAGTCCAGGTTTACTATCAATGCGTGAATACCGAAATTAATTGCTCTAGCAAGTAACTCGATTACAGCACAGTATTCGGCAACATTGTTAGTAGTATGGCCTAAACACACACCCTGGCAATCTATTAGCTCGTTATGAGGATCGTAGATTACCCATGCCGCAGAAGACAAACTGCGGGTACTGCGGTAGGCACCATCAGCGAAACCAACATAAGGTGCATCCGGCATCTACACAAGAAGCGAAAAACACAATAAGTGGCGGCTATGTCTCGAAAACCGACACACAACACACCAAAGTACATGTATGTACATAATAAAATGTACCAGCATCACGCATAGTACTTTTTCAAGTAAAGCCCATTTCGGGGCTTCCCAAGAGGGTTTCCTTCATAATCAATCAGCTCGTAGGCCCCTTTCTGCAGGACTCTCTTGACAATATAAGGGCCTAGCCACATAGACTCGAGTTTTCCTGCGCCTAGCTTATCTTTCGCTTGATCATAGAGTAGGACCAAGTCTCCCTCAACGAAAGAACGCCGATAGACGGTCTGATCGAAATGAGTCTTGACTCGCTTCTTTTGTGTTTCGATGGCCAAAGAGGCCAGGCGACGAGTCTCATCTAACCGTTCTAGGTAAAGAAGGCGTTCTTCTAACGGGGTAGTGTTGGGAAGCAGTTCGATGGCTAATTTCAATGAAGGGATTTCACATTCAATTGGAAGGGTAGCCTCTAGTCCATAAACTAGTTGAAATGGAGTGAAACCAGTGGCATCCTTCACGGAGGTTCGGTAAGCCCATAAGGCAGGGAATAACATCAAATGCCAGTTAGATTTATGCACACCAACGATACGTTGAAGCATTGTAACCAAGATTTTATTGACAGCTTCAACTTGACCATTGGACTGAGGGTAGTATGGAGTTGAACTATCATGTTGCAAGCCTAGCTGGGTTGTTAATTCCGACATCATATGATTACGGAAATGCTTTCCGTGATCAGTGACAATGGCTTGAGGGACGCCGAATCGCGAAATAACATGATTGAATAAAAATTGCGCCGTAGTGTGACCGCCTTCAGTTAATGTAGGCATCGCCTCGGCCCATTTAGTAAAGTAGTCGACGTCAACGATGACAAACCCATGCCCCCCGACCGAGCGAGGGTTACAGGTCATATAATCAATGCCCCATTTTGCAAAAGGGCCGACGGAAACCACTGGGTGCAACGGAGCAGAAGGCGCTCGCATTTTACGTTGGTATATCTGGCACTCATGACAAGACCGGACGGCAAGGATGCAATCCTTGAAAATAGAGGGCCAAAAATAGCCAGCACGAAGGATTTTTTGGGCTGTAGCATATCCGGACATATGTCTGCCACAAGCGCTAGAGTGGCAGTCATTTAGAACCCGTTCAGCTTCCTCTAGAGTAAGACAACGACGGAGAACGAAGTCTGCACCAAGACGATATAATGTATCTCCGATGATACGGTAGGGTTGAGATTGATGACGAATCCTCCGCCGAGCGTCTTTAGACAGACCTGGGCGGAAGGAGGACATTTGCAGATATGTGATTATATCTCCGTACCAGGGATCGAGGGTGCTAATGAGGAACAGGGTTTCATCTGGTATTTGGTCTTCTGAAGGCGAGATTGAGGAAGAAGATGGCAAAGAGCAAATTAACTCAGCAAACACAAGAGATTTCTTAGACTTGGCAGTGGTAAATTCCAAGTCAAACTCTTGGAGGATAACAATCCACTTTGAGTATTTGCCCCCTAGTAACTGGCGTGACAATATATACGTCATGGGGTTGCAATCAGAAATCACAGTAGTAGTACGCAAAAGAATATAATGACGGAAACGTTGTACAGCACAAACTGCGGCTAGTGCCAACTTTTCGATATAAGCATATCGAGTTTCCGTGTCTAAAAGGTTGTGGCTGAGATAGTAAATAACATGTTCAGTGTTATCATCATCAGTTTGGACAAGAACCATGCCGATAGTGGTATCGGCGGCAGCTAAATACAAGGTGTAGTCGCGATAATAATCCGGAGGACGAAGCAATGGAGCAGAAACAAGTAAACTCTTGAGACGTTCAAAAGATTCCTGAGCTATGGCATCCCAATGGAAAGGGATATCACGCTTCAGTAATTGCGTAAAACCTTTAGCTACTTCGACATAGTTGGGAACAAAACGGCGTAAAAAATTGGCTTTCCCCTGCAAACTTTGTAACTGATGCAAAGAATTTGGGGGAGGGAGATTGACGATAGCTTCGACTTTAAGGGGATCCAAACGGATGCCTTCTTTGGAAACGATAAAACAGAGAAGTCTACCAGATTCAACGCAGAAGACACATTTGTGGGGATTTAGCCGGATGCGGTAGTACCGACAGCGAAGAAAGATTTCGCGAAGGTGTTTAGGGTGGTCCTCACGTTTAGCTGAATGAGCAGGAAGATCATCCAGATAAGGTTGCACAATATGCCGAATGTCATGAAATGCATAAGACATTGCGCGCTGGAAGGTAGCACCAGCATTTTTAAGACCGAAAGGGAGCTTCTTATAGGCAAAAGTCCCCCATGGGCAAATAAAGGCCGTTTTGTGTTGATCAACAGGAGCAATATTGATCTGGTTATAACCGGAGAAACCGTCCATAAAAGAATACATTTCACTGCCGGCACACTCGTCAATGATCTGATCAATGAATGGTGTGGGAAAATTATCTTTAGGACAGGCTTTGTTTATATCACGGTAATCAACACAAACCCGGATTGTACCTTGTTTTTTAGTTACAGGGACAATGTTAGAGACCCAATCTGTAAGAGGAATAGGGTAAATAAAACCGGCGTTAAGAAGCTTTTCTACTTCGGCCTTAATCGCCGCAGCCTTCCTAGGATGTACAGGGCGTAGACGTTGACGAACAAGCTTAGCATCTGGATACGTGATTATTTCATGCATCACTATGCTAGAATCAATGCCAGGCATTTCTTCATAGGACCATGCGAAAACATCACGAAATTCGCGAAAGAGTTCGGAATAAAGTTGAATCTCCTCTGGAGTACAAGTGACTCCGATATGAATATGCTCGACTATCCCGGGTTTAACAGAGATGTCGAGGGGTTGGGTTCGTGTAATGTTTGCCATATTTCCTTCAGAAAAAATCTGATCAATTTGAATAGGCGTTTGAAGGATTTGTGATGGTAGACAAGGAGCAAATCGTTCGAGGCATGTCAGGAAATGCTGCGAGGCAGGGAGAAATGAGGAACGATGGTGAGAACTATACCAGGGAGGTTCCTCTAGAGACATAGTCTCAATAATAGCTTCGTCGGAGAGGAATATTTCTCCTAGAGAATCCGAAGAAGCCTTATCTAGAAGTCCTAAGGATGGAGTAAGCGTAGAGGAGGGAGCCAAGGCAGCAATGATTTCAACATAATTAAACTCGGCGGGACTCAATGGCATCTGGTCGCCCCAGGAATCTACTTGGTCTGTAGGGGGTACGAGCCACGGATCAGAGCCAGTAGCGATCATATTGACAGAGGCGACATTTATAGGAGGGAGTGGAAAAACACCCATAAGATCAGGATCTTTGAAAAGTCCAGCTCCCAGAGTCTTAGGTAATTTGGAAGTATGGTCCAAGAACGGGATGGTGCCTTCGGAAGAAGAAGCAAAAAAGGAGAGCTGGTCAATGGTAACGATCTTCCCTTGATGAGGAAAACGGATGATTCGGAAGAAAGATGAAGCAACAGCTTGCATTGCGTATATCCAGCTACGTCCGAGAAGGAGGTTGTAGGTTAGAGTAGCATCAACGACTTCAACTTCCATCTCGACCGTCTTCCCTTCCAAAGAGATTGGTAAACATTGGAGTATACCGTAAGGATGGGACGCTATTCCATCAAAAGCTTCCAAGGTGGTGGGAGATTGGCTCAACGTCGGAGATCCAATCGCTTTCCAACAGGCAACGGACATGATGCAAGTTGAGGCACCTTCATCAATAACTGTACGATGAATCGTCTTGGAATCAATAATTACCTGTATGAGGAAGGCGATTTGGGGAGGTAGTCTTAGAGTGTGGCGTTCTAAGTCAAAGGTTATTAAATCTGAATCGGCCGGGTCTATGCCCCCAATGGCAGATAGCATGGACTTCCTCTGCGAAGGGCAACTCTGGAGAACCTCAAAAGCAGACATAGCCGACGGAGTCTGTGCTAAGTCCTCGACGATGTTGTAGTGCTGTGCAGCACGAGCATTCGGATTATACGAGGATTTCCGGAGTACTCCTTTTGGAGGGGGTCGAAGAGGCGTTTCAGTGGTAGGTCTCTCAATGTGGAGTGGACCTGAACTGAACGGGGGAGCACTTGGGGGAACCTCAGGCTCCTTCCCGGCAGATGACGAATAATCCTTCGTTCGAGTACTGATATTAATGGGTATTGTACCAGCCATAAACACTTGAGAACCAAAGGAAGAGGGAGGCTGAGTAGGGTCAGCCACCATTTGAGTTTTTTGAGTGTGTTGGGTGGGAAAGGGCTCCTTGAGCACCGCAGGAGTCCCAGAGGTGCCTTTTAATAAACGACTAACTTCGGACCACCTCGGGCAATCCTTGGTAAAGTGATTTTCATCGCAAATAAGACAAGGATATTTGGGTTTGCGTTTAGCGCCGTCCTCAGGTTGAGGTTTCGGGGTTTCCTGCTTAGGTTGCTCCGTCTTATTTTTCGCTTTCCCTCTTTTCTTCTCTTTCGAAGCCTTGCGTGCCATATTAGATTGGACGGCATTAACCTCAGAAGTAACATTCGAACCTGGCGATGCCTGGGAAGGTTTTCCATTCGAAGCAGATGTTTTTGCTTTGAGGATGAATTAACCAAACCAATGATACCGTCAACAACGGGTGTTGGCGGGGCTTTAGATGGTTCTTGTCTTTGGACATCAGGCAGATAATCATATAATGTACCTGACTGAGAATAAACCAAGTCAAGGTACTGAGCCCGAGCAATAGCTTGCTCTTCGGTGACACACGCCCCCATGGCGATATCCCGAGCTATCGGAGGCACGAATGAAGTCGTAAACCAATCGGTAAGAAGCTGGTCGGGAATCCAAAATTTGATCATACGTCTACGCCGTCTCCATTCATGGATATGATCAGAGATATGCGTAGCCGTCGTTTGTCTTAAGGAAGTGAGGAGGTGAGTACCCGTTTCGTATCGAACGGGTAACTGGAAGTGAGTGAGAAATGCCATAGCCAAGGAATTGAAATCTTGAAAAGACCCGCGATGAAGTTCGATATACTACTTAGCGGCAGAGCCAGTGAGAGTCCTTTGAAAAAGGCGAAGCCGAATCGAATCGTCAAGCCATGAATTAGATGAACACCACAAATGATAGGTCATAACATGGGCTTGCGGGTCTTCATTGGCTTTACCATCGAATTTTGGACAGTCACCAGGTATTTTAGTTGGAACTGGAGACCAATAAGGATTATGAAGAATAGGATCATTGGTTAATTTGGATACATCTAGTAATTCCAAAGTCGCTAAGAATGGTAATTGAGGATTGAAAGGCATCTGGGGCTGTTGGTAGGGTGGAGCACCAGGGTTCCACCCAGGTGGTGGTTGCCCCCATAGAGTTTGTCCGGAAGGATTTGGCCCCATAGTGGATTGGCCGTAGGGATTTGTATAGTGCCCCCCAGCATAAGGATTACCAAATGATGCTGCAGGTGTGCCGTATTGCTGTTGATAAGGTTGCGAGGGATTTGCTTGCGGTTGCTGGTAGTTCTGGTACGGGGCAAACGAAAATTGCCCTTGAGGTTGTTGGTAGCCATACAGTGGTGGGGCTCCGAATTGAGTTGAAGGACCAGGCTGGGTTGGATAAAAAGTTTGTGATTGAGACCCAGCCTGCATTTGAAGACCAGATGGGTATTGGGGTCCCATTTGGGGCCACGGACCGGATTGAGCAGCGCCAATAGACTGTCCTATAGGGTGGGCTATCTGGCCAGAAGGAAAACCTTGTTGATGGTGAGGTTGGCCGATCTATCCAGAAGGTTGTACCTGCTGATACTGAGGTTGGCCTACCTGCTGGAACTGTTGTTGCGCAGTTGAAGGTTGTCCTAGCAGACTAGATGGTTGAGGAGGCTGGGCAGTTGGTTGGCCCAACTGTGTTTGAGGCTGACCAATCTGCCCAGTGGGTTGTGAATACTGGACAGTAGGTTGACCAAGTGGTTGAGTACCTTGTCCAGACATTGGACTATACTGGACATTGGATTGGTTTGGGTGAATAGTTTGTTGACCACTTTGTCCAATGGGATAGCCTTGCTGGATACCAGGTTGGACTTGTTGAAAAGACGACTGACCTGAGCTACCAGAAGGTTGCGTATAAGAAGAGGAAAAAGGAGCAGCAGTGATGAAAGGGTTTCCATAAATGGATTGCCCTAGTTGGTCTTGAGGGGGTTGTATTGGAGATTGCGCGGATAAAACTTGACCACCATGGAAAGAGGTGGAGGTCCAATCAATTGACAATGGGACCGATACCTCAACAACCGGTTGAGATGACAAATATGGATCATATGGCTCCTGCATTGGGACATTTTTCATGGGGTCAAAAACTCCAAACAAAGAGGCTGGGGGACGACTATAAATAGAAGTCAAGGGGGCTGCACATACCGTTGGAGCGGTTGTGACGGAGGTAACAGATAGACTGCGACTTGGTGGAGTAAAAGGCTCTGTAGTAAGAAAAGTGTGTGATGACCACATGGGACCTGTGAACGGAGTTCCAGAAGGCGTAGCATCTCTCAAAGCTTTATAACCCAGTGGTAAATTTGTAGTAGTAGGCGTACTACTAACATGTATAGGGTCCGTTGAGGTGGGAATGTCACCGCTCGTTGCAACGGACTCATCGGTCGTTGTAGGAGACAAATCATCCATGTCGGATGAAACTGGTGGGACTGACCCACGAGGAGAAGGATGGTCCCAAAAAGGGATACCGCCCTCAAAAGGTTCCCACGTAGGGTTCCAATGAAACTGGTAAGTCTCGTCACCCGGGGCACGAGAACTAAGTGGTTGTATACTTAGAACCACAGGAAGACTTACCACCGGTGTTTCGGTAAAAGACGAAACTGGTAATTCTGCCAGGATGAAACTTGAAAAGTTTATCGAGATAACTCCTACTTCAGACTGACACAAACGAAAGCTAATTGGGTAGATGTTATCGTGGCCAATAAATTTTAAGACACTGAACTTAACCTTTTCATTTTTTAAGAGTCGAGAAAAGGGTAAAAGATGACTCTAGTCTCCTTCGAATATTTAATGAGCACGAAGTGACAAGACGCTCACAGGCACCTTTTCGTTTAGGGAGTCCGAAAAGGATCAAAAGTGACTGCTCTGGAATTCTAGGTAGAGGGTGTGCCAAACTTTTCGCAAAACCACAGAATACTTTTTAAGGTACGAGTGGTCGATCTTCATGAATGCTGTGTTCACTGCATTGCGAATCGTAGGGTGGCTGACACGGCTTCCTATGGATAAAGGCTTTATTCCTATAGGGGTCTCCCAATATATACTCGACGGTACGTGGGAGCACAGTCCGTATTGGCACCTATCGTTTCACCGTGGAGGAATCACCCAACCACTCGACGATAAACTACCAGGTTTAAAGACGCCAGAACACGTCTCTAACCTAGACCTCTAGAGTGTTTGCGTTATGTTCCAATGCGTTGTTATGTTCATTGAGTTCATTTTAAAGTTTATCTTTGATTATGTTTCAGTTTTTGGTCCTACCGTATGTGATATCTCAAAAACTTCTTACATGCAAACTATATGCCAAAATTAAATCATTTGATTCAATGAATTCTATCTACAGGAGGGTTGAGATCTTTTTCACAAACGAAATGATCACTTCAACAAAGATCCTAATGCAGCTAATAACAAGAAACGAAATTTTGTCTTTTTCTTTTTAATAGCAACAAATAACAATAAATGCTAACTACTATGATGCAGGAGATTTTTTTTTTCCTTTAAGATGGCATGATGCATGTAAACAAATTCTAAAAGATATGCACAATCCAAGTTCAGTCAATGAAATAGAACCAATCCTAAAACACAAAATGAACCATGCAAGAAAGGAAAAACACAAAGACTAGTGAAATCCAAAGAAGCTAGAAGTGAAGTATTCAGAGTATAGAAGATCAAGCTTTAACAAATCACTGAATAAGTGCAGAACACAATCAACAAGCTGACTGGATAATCAAGAGACCGAAACTTCCCACAGAAGGCTAGACATGCAAAGTCACTAGAAATAAGCAAACAGCTGAGGGATACAGGCTAAGACCAGTCAAGCAGAGGTTCAACACAGTTCTAGAGGCTGAAAGAGATATATAAAGAGACTGAATGAGCTTTCCACCCACACACAGGCAAAATTTACAGAGCTGGCGCGACTGTCAGCCTGCAACTTGCGCTACCACAGGATTGGCGCGAGCTGCTCTTGAGCAACGTGTGCCAACTGGCGCGACTGTCAGAGAAATAACAGCGCCAATTAAGCTTGCCAACTAGAAAAATGAATGATACGACCTCAGGTCGGGTTGACAGTGCTCAGATGGGTCAAACAGTAAAGAATCAACTCAAAACTGACTCAGGAAGCTCATGCACTCAAGCAAGCAGAAGAAAATTAACATGCAAGACAGAAATCAAAGAGTTACTTCCCCAGCGGAGTCGCCAATTTGTTGGTAAGGTAAATCCCCTCTGCGGACAGAGGCGATCCCACTAGCCTATCACAGAACTAGCCACAAACAAACCACGCTGCTACGCAAGTTCCTAGTTATGCATCAAGGGTGAATCAAGAAGACTAACCTGGAGTCCAACGCTATGATTGAAGCAGAGTTGATATCCTCGCTCCCTTGCTCCAACAGATCATAAACGAACACCTGCACATGCAAAGGAAGAGACAGATACCAACATAGAAACTACCAAGGCACAACTATATTTCAGTCAGAAAGGAAATAAATCAACATATCACCATGACAGATAATGAGATTGGAACTATAATAGCAGTCGCTCATCAATTAATAAACAGGAAAAGTTACAACCATTGTTCTGACGTCGACCCTTCTCCTGGCTGGGCGAATAACTATATGTGTCTTGACATGCATCTCCTCTCCGGCAGCATAACCTCCCTAGCACTCACTAGCATTCCTCCAAGAACTCAACATCTAACACTCCATGACCAATAATCATCACTACTATGACTCAATCACCAAATCACTAGCATAACACTAACACCAACACTCTCTCTTGTCCAATGCATAATGACAAGCTTATATAGATGGAGAAGGGAGGAGGATGCAATGAACCTGGACACCTTTCGCGGATTAGCAAAAGCCATAAAGATGGATAAAGCTCGACAAAAGATTGATTTTCTATCCTCAGAAAAGCTCCATGTAATGAAGGAAACAACAGTTGGACGTGCATTAAGGCAAAAAGCACGACTAAATTTGGTTGGCGCGACTGTTGCTCTAAGACAGAGCGCCAATGGTCGCGCCCTCTTTTGAGGATCTCCATCATTGGCGCGGGTAGGATATTGTGGAATTGCGCCAATGGAAAAAGAGCACTTTTTAGGGACGATCTGCAGAAGGTGCCTTCAGGGAACATGGAGTACATACTCAGGGGAACATAATACAAGTGTTTTTAGACTTTGTCACTTCTTATAACTCCCGGGATGGGTCCTCCAAGGTACGACAAGAGGAGTAACAGGGATGGTGACAAATTACTGTGTAACACCTCCCATCGATGAAATGCTGTAAATAGAAGGGAGCCTTAGCTGAGGTGACAGTGGGCTATGCCTCCATTTGCTGCCCTTGGCCTAACATTTTCCCTTTAGGGATTCCCCCTTAGCTCCCCTGCTAGTTTGAGCGCTAACACATCTGGGATCTAATCTTCATGGGGAGAGACAACTAGTATTGTCTGAACAAGGATGAAAAATTCTTCATCATTAATGCACACAAGAGAAAGTCAAAGATCTTATGATAAGTGCCAACTAGGCCAAGAAATTGATCAATTATAGCAACAAGTATGTTTTTATTTTTATTTTTAAGAGAAAACCAATCAGTAAAGGAGTCAATGAGGGAAAATTTATCCCTAGAGGGGTACGCTGAGGAACAAAAACAATAATTGGAAGAGTTGCTACAAGCATACAAGGGTGAGTTCCAGGATCCTAAAGGGATATCTCCTAAGAGGGAAGTGAAGAATGGGATCTCGTTGTTGACAAATTCCTTATTTCCAAACATTGGGTTGTATAGGAAATCCATTATAGAAGCAAGCAAGGTGAAGAAATAGTTAGAGTAGTTGCTAGAACAAGGTGCCATTTGACCAAGTACCTCACCATGCGGGTCTTGTATCATAATTGTGCCAAAGAAGGATGTGACATGGAAAATGTTTATTGATTACAGGGGTTAAACAAAATTACACTCAAGAACAAGTACTCCCTACCCATAATAAATGATTTTTTGGACCAGTTGCAACAACCAAAATACTTCACCAAGCAAAACTTAAACTTAGAGTATTACGAGGATTGAGCTTGAGGAGAAAATACTTGGAATACAACCTTCAAAACAAAACAAGGTTTGTATGATGGTTAGGTATGCCTTTTGTCCTATGCAATGCACCAACTACATTCACGAGATGAATGAATAATATATTTTGCCCTTTTCTAGATTCATTTCTTATTGTTTATTTGGATGATATATTAGTATACAATGCTACCTCAAAGGAGCACATCTCACATGTAATGTGGGTGCTAGAGATATTAAAGAAGCATTAGCTGCTGAAAAATCTTAATAAATGTGCATTTTCCAATAGTATTCGCAATATTTTTGATATGTTATTGGTGGAGGAAAATTGAACATAGATCCTACGAATATGGAGGCCATCTTGAAGTGGTCATTCCTTACCAATGTGTTTGAGGTGAATAGGTTTGTTGGGGTAGCATAATACTTAAGTAAATTCATAGCCTTCTTTTCAATAGTAGTAGCACCACTTCAAGCCATAGCAACCAATGACAAGAGTTTCTAGTGGGGAAAGGGTCAACAAAGGGATTCTATGGAGTTAAAGTAGAAAATCAGTCATGCACCAGTGTTTGCATTATTGAACTTGCAATAGCCTTTTAAAGTGGAGAAAAATGTGAGTAGGTATGTTATGGGATAAATTTTGATGTAGGGAGGAATGCTTGTATGCTACCATTTTTAAGTTCTTCATGGGGCGAGTCTAACCTACCCCACTTATGACAAGGAGCTCTATGGTATGATGTAAGTTGTGAAGAAGTGGAAACACTATCTGATGGGAAATGAGGTATTTATCCATACAGATCACTGGCCCCTACAGTACCTTGAAGATCATAATATGTTACAACAAACTAGGCATTACAAGTGGATGGGGTTTTTACAACAATTTCATTTGTGATCAAGTAGAAGAAGGGTAGCAAAAACAAGTTGGTCAACATGCTCCCAAGGCCACCCACATAAAATATCACAATTTTTGGAACTCTAATTCACATGGAGTTTTTCACCCACAATGCATATGGACAAGCATACACAAATTATGATGACTTTAAGGAGGTGTTTCCATAGTTATAGAGCTCAAATTCTGTGCACGATGATGACAACAAAATCGACTACCATCTCCATAATGGGTTACTATACGAGCTATAAAACTTATGTGTTCCTAAAGATGAGTGAATGCAACTAATGAGAGAGACTGACACCTCTAAGGTTGCAGGAAATTTTGGTGTAGGAAGGAAAATGGCCAACTTACATTAGTATGTGTATTGGCCTAAGATGCAATAAGATGTAACTAGGTTCATAAGAGGATGTATGCTTTGCTACACTAGCAAGCCTAGTAATAGGAAACAACAGCTATACCATCCCTTGTTTGTATCCACTCATCCTTGGGAAAGAATTTCCATCGACTTTGTGGGAGGTTACCAACAACCAGGAAGGGACATGAATACCTATTTGTGGTAGTTGAAAGGTTCAAGGAGATGTGCATTTGCATGCCCTAGAAAAATACCTTCAGTGAGCAAGAAGCAACAAACTTATTCTTTTGACAAATTTGGGTGCACGTGTTATACGAAATTTGCATCTACAGATAAACACATTTTCCCTAGGTGGGTGACTACACCTAGAACAACATAAAGAAAGTAGTTTAACCTTTTCTTATAGAAGATAGATGAGATGGAGGAACTTACTTGTAGTCTTTCACTTCCTTGATCTCTTTTGAATCACTCCCGTTGCTCCCACTTGAACTAAATCTGCTCAAAAGGTACTTGTATCAAGAGAAACAGAAACAAGAAACGATCAAAGCATACATGATCTATCAACTATAAAACAATGGAATTGAAGACATTGAAACACATAATCATCACAGATATGAACAATCATATGAGAAAAGGAATAAGCTCTTTATTAATGTAGAAGGAAGAGTATCACCCAATACAGTTCGATCCTATGCCACTCCTCTAGCTTCAGTCCAACCCTCACCACATCAAAAGCACACTACTCTAGCAACATAACATTGCTTAACATAAACTCAATTCTCAAACCAACAGAATTTCCTTACAAACTTCAGATTCTAGCCCCCTCATCACTATGATGAGTGCTCAATTTATAGGAAATGGAGGTGGTTTTGTCATAAATGAGGGTATTGAATGGCCTTCCAAACTTGGAGTTAGTTTCCATGGAGCAATGGATGAGAGGATAGGAGGTTAATGGATCCTTAGCCTATCCAATTTCGAGCTCATAGGAGGATATAAGAGGTGGGATCCTTCTATAATCATCTAGAATCAAGGAATATTCGCAGAATCCTATGCTAATTTTGCTCAGTCTCGCCCAACACAGGTCAAAGAGGGCCTAAGTGCATTGCAGTGTAGGCCACAGTGGGCATGCTTGCTCTGCAGCAAAGTTACCCCTAACCAAGGCTGCGCTGGTGTCCCAAGGAGGTATTTTAACAAGGCTTCAGGCGAGGAAAATTTCATAGAAGGAAGCATTCAATGTGATGAATTGTCTAGGGAATGTAACAACTGAATTAGGGTTTGATGAGCCCTAATTGTACTGATCTGAATGTCGGGAGTGATGTGCCCAAATAGACCTGTAACAATTTCCCCCTAAAGCATGAAGTCGAAAGTGACAATGTCGAGTGATATGCTTTACGATGTGACGGAGAGGAACTGAAGTGGACGGTGACCTGCATCGATTACAATACATTTCATCATGATATTTTGATTTTTTCATGAATTGACAAGGGAAGGCATACCCATACTTAACATATAAACTTTTCGTTACATGTAAATAGATAGTCATCTACAGATATAGACCCATGATAGTATGACCATCCTTGTAAAGCCATTGTACAAATGATTTAGTACTCTCCTGAAATCGCAGCCTGGATGGATGAAACTAGATCCAGGGTCTTTTATGTCGTTTAATCATTTGTTTAAGTACGAGTCTAAACATATGAATATATGATCTAAATTCGAACATGGGAAGACATCTTCTGATTACCAGCCAATGGTGTAAGCTGTTAACATACGCGAGAGAGATCACTGATAATGATAATGATTCTCAAGGTACTGCAGTACATTCAGCACGATGTGAATAGATGTTTTGATGTCAAACACCATACAAAGTCTTTCGGTCGAAGGCCAGTGATGTCAACCTGTTGCCGGAAGTGAGAAACTTGCCATTGATGTATGCAAGCCTCAAGGTACTGGAAGGGTGTTTCTAAGTCAGCTTCTTGGATAATGTGTTGATGTCGAAATGAAGCGACTCGTTGCAGGAGGGTCTTGATGTATCCCACATCAACGACACGAAACGAGTGTAATGATTTTGGAGATGGAATGTGACTGACGACACAAGGTTCAAGAATGGCGGTCATGAAAATGAAGGTTTATGAGTATTGCAAAGGATGAGTTTTACTGAGTGACTTCTCTTGAACATGTCGGCGACACTGAATGAATTGGCAGCATTGACCCAAAACCAAAGTGATGGATGGTATGATAGACCATAGGTATGATAACCATCAAGCAGATAACCCAACCCAAATAGTCACGGAGATGAAGTGAAAGTGTCATGTTCAAGAGTGACTTGCTACCATAAAGTGATTTATCCCTTTTCCCATTTTCCCCAGTCATTGCTGACCAGTACCTCTTTATTTTTTAACAAGCTTGAGGAGGATAACATATGCTTGTAGTATAATTCCACCCTTCGGGTGAATCCATCGCTATGAGATGTTTTAACGAGCCTATAGAAGGTGAAACTCGATCTTGTCATGATGGACAAGTTTGTCGCTATTTGATGTTTTAACGAGTTTAACGACAATGAGAACTCGGTCCTTTTCATGTTTAGAGAGTTTGAAAAGGGAAAAAAAGAAAAATACACAAGTTCTTTTTCGTAAGTTTGTCTCTCAAGTTCGAAAAAGTGTAAAATAATACAAGAGAGAACCTATTGACCATGTTCGATCGATGTATTCCTTTTTTGTAAATAATCTATCTCAATCTGGAAAAGGGTTAAACTTATACTGCGTAGATGTTGTTTCCAATCCATTAACGAGCTGAAAAGGACAAGCGCTCGACAATATTTTCATATATCAAGAGTCTGAAAAGAGCTTAAAGAGGACTCCACTTAGAGGAACGAGTGGTGTCTAGGATAACAATTGGTTCCGGTGATGTTGGAACTTCTCAAAACATGTAATGGTCAAGAGGCTGGATAATAAGACCACTCATTGCAACTGTTCCCCAAAAAGGGTAAAACAACCAAGTGAAAGCGTATGATCAGCCAAGAAGATAGTGACGATGGAAGGAGAAAAACCAAGGCTCATCTGACGGAAGAGGCTGATAGAATGGAAATCACGAGGGTTAAAATGGAGATGCGTTCATTTTTACACAAGCTTAAACCATAGGGAACTATGCTTGGATTCAGTTTCATTTTTACATAAGCTTGAAACAAAAACCTATGCTTGGATTTAGTTTCATTTTTTCACAAGCTTGAACCATGAAAAAACTATGCTTGATATTGGTTTACATGCCCCCAGCACGATGACTTGATTCTAGGTGCATGCCCCCCAAGCTTCATTTCATTCACCTAAGTAGGCTACTCGTGGCTATTAGGGGGATGGAATGAAGGTTAATTTATGAGATCAAGTGAAAGACTCGACTGGGATTTTACGAGATCTAATCAAAGACTCGAATTAGAACTTTGCTCCGGGGGGCGTTGTTTCATTTTTTAATGAGCTTGACACAAGGCAAGGAACTTTGCTCAGATTCATTGTTTCATTTTTTAACGAGCTTGACACAAGACAAGGAACTCTGCTTTGGGACCTATTTCATTTTTTTTTTAATGAGGTTGACACAGTAAAAGAAATATCCTCATATTCCTTGTTTCATTTTTTAATGATCTTGACACAAGACAAGGAACTATGATCATACCCTTTATTTCATTTTTTAACGAGGTTGACACAAGACCAAGAACTATCTTCATATTCCTTGTTTCACTTTTTAACGAGCTTGACACAAGAAGAGGAACTATGTTCATATTCCTTGTTTCATTTTTTAATGAGGTTGACACAAGACAAGGAACTATCCTCATATTCCTTGATCATGACTCATAATAGGTCATGACTTCCAAGAGGTTCTCATCAGATGGGAGAACAATTCTCTGGAATGGATACATAGCAAGGAATCCATTACAAAGATCTGGTTCCAATGCCCCCCGTACATAATGCACAACATCATGGAATTGATCGTCAGTTGATGTCGGCATGGAACGGGTTGCCACATAATTGACCCATGGCGGGGAAGATACCATTTTGAGTGAAGGACCATTTAGGGAAGATGGTTGACTGGAAGCCATATTTGGATCGGGAAATGAAAGCTGGTCAACGGTGACAATTCTGCCTTCATGCGGGAAACACATCACTTGAAAGAGTGTTGAAAGAATAACTCCCATGTCATAAACATAGTCACACCCAAGAAGTAAATTGTAATCTAAAGGGCCTGGGACCACCATCACATTGAGATAAACAATTTTTCCTCCCAAAGTAATAGGCAACTGAGGAAGGATCCCTCTGTTAAAAGACAACAGAATTTGGGTAACAAGCATAAGTGGCGGTGAACCGAGCACTTGCCAAGCAGTGAAGGAAAGGATACTCACAGATGCACCTTCATCTATAATAGTGCCAGGTATAATCATATTACAAAGCTGTACTATGATCTGGAAAGGCACATAAGAAGGAAGACGATGTCTTACCAGTCGATTCCAATCAAAGGAAGTGACCAGACTACTTGGAAGGGTACCGTAAGAATGGGAGAATTACCCCCTTGAGTTACGAGAATGGGAGGATTTTCCTCCTGTCTTGATGGAATAAGAGGGTTTCCTTGAATCTCATTGGAATATGAAGAAATGAAAAAACCTGACTGGTATCATACTCACTCTCTACGGGAAAGGTACGATTAACTGAAGGTGAAATCGGGTCAACTGTTTCCTAGATCTGTGATTGGTTAGGTATAGACTCATGGGATTCACATTCAGAGAGAGTAGGTTTAATCAACGGTTGATTTGGGTCAGTCACTTCATCAACTAGTGAAGGATTCGGGGAGAGTCTCCTATAACTAGATGGAAGTCGTTGCGGAGAAGCAGGATAGTTATCCAACACTTTTTGGGCTTCATCCATATAGGGACAAAGGTGAATGGGGTGATTCCCTTCACATAAGCTACAGGGAAACTTAACTTTACCCTTCTTTCCATGAACTTTACTACCACTAGTTGATGGTGTGTCATCAGCATGATCTCCAGAAGTTGATGACATAGGATGATGTGAACAAGAAGACCATTCTTCTAAGATCTGAGGAATGAAAAAACAATTTTGAAGAAGATGGTCTCTCGTACAAAGTTTGCAAGGATATCGAAGTTTATGAGGCTTATCAGATGGTTTCTCATTAGAAGTTTCATTCGAAGCAATGGTTGCTTGGTTGCCCCCCTATTGAATTTTCTTCTTCTTCTTATCCACCTGGTTACTAGTGTCAATACTTTCACCAGGTGAAGAGGAAGAAGGGGAAGAAGAAACAACCGAGGAAGAAGGTAAATGGTCAACTTTAGGATCAACCAAAGGTTGATTTTGTCCAGGTGGAGGAGTACTTGATTGTGGAGAAATCACGACATTTTGAATCAAGGAGGTTGAAAACAACCATATTGGCAAGAAAATGGTAAATCTCATAAGGGATAATGTAGCCATATATGGAGCACCAATATTTCCAAAAGGAGGAAGAGGACTTGGATTCCCATCAAAAGGAATTCCTTGATCGGTGGAATCCGAAGTTGTTTCCATATGTCTCAACCTAAGATAAACTAAGGAGTGACGTGGAGGATGTTATCCATAGTCAATTAATTTTATTTTAATCAAAATAACATAACGAAACAAAAGAGGGATAATCTAGGCAAAATAATTACCAAGTAACTGTGAACTGCAATATACTGCCTCAGTAAACCAAGGACTTAACATATGTGCAAGCAATCTCCCCAAATGTTATTTTCGGTGTATCACAGTATAGAAGGCGGCTGACTCAGTTACCTATGGATGGATAGCAACCTAATTTAGTCCTCCAAAATATACTCGAAAGTACGTGGAGGCCCAATTCGTGTTAGTGCTGTCTAATGTGAAACCGCACAGTGAGAGCATTCCTTTATACTTTTCGTACTATAACACCGCCCTATATACCCGAAAGTACGTGGAAGAGCTACGATATACTTACGTATGTGGAATGAAGTATCACACTCGGAATGTATCGTAGACAATTAACGACAGCTGCTATGTTTTGCGATGCCGGAACACGTCTCTAACCTAGAACCTCTAAATGTTATTTGTTAAGTTACAATGCTCCATTAGGTTAATTCAGATAAATTTTAATTTGATCTTCTTAAGAATTTGCCTTTCAAGGTTCACCACGTGATTTCTTTGAAACTCATAGAATGCAACTAAGATGATAAACATTCTTTTCATTTGATTTGAACAATGAAAACCATAGCTAGTAAGGGATAGAGCAATCAGATCTTTGACAAAGAGCAAAGAGCACACCTAATGCAATTTCCCTAGCTATTCCTATCAAGCATTCGCAAACTACAATATGCACAATGCAAGTTTTTCTTTTCAGTCCCTTTAATGTTTATATGAACAAAAAGGAACTAGATGCAAAACAATCAATGAATACTTTTCATGAGAAACGAAGACTTTACAACAGTTTCTTTTTCAAAGAAATGAAGACTTGACGACACTTCATTTTTAGAAAAGACTAATCGATATAAACTAACTTTGATAATGAATTGATAATGATAAAGAAATCCCTTAAGAAACACTAAACAATCAAGGTCAAAGTAGGGCTAGGAGAGAAACTTCAAATTGATTTCAGAACCATAGAGAACATTGATCTTTCAACAAACAAAAACAGAAGCAACTTTGGAAAAATCAAACCAAAGGTGGGTTTTTTAGCCTAAGAGGGATCAACGCAGGCCAAAGTGGGAGAGACTACGTTGCAGAGAACTATCTCTAAGCCAAGGGTGCACTACAGTGCATTATCCCCTGACCAAGACTGCGCTGGTGCTAGAGAGTCAAATCAAGAGACATCTAAGCACATTTTTTTGACTAAAAACACTTATAAAAGGCTAAAATAAGATCAATAAAGTCAAGAAAAGTATACTAGGGTGTAAAATGATGAGGGTAAGCCACCAATGATGACATTCATTCCCAAGTATGGTCGCCAATTTGTTATATGGAATTTTCATCTATGGATAAACACATTTTCCCTAGGTGGGTGACTACACCTAGAACAACAGAAAAAAAGTAGCTTAACCTTTTCTGATAGCAGATAGATGAGATGGAGGAACTTACTTGTAGTCTTTTGCTTCCTTGATCTCTTTTGAATCGTTGCCATTGCTCCCACTTGAACTAAATCTGCTCAAAAGGTACATGTATCAAGAGAAACAGAAACAAGAAACGATCAAAGCATACATGATTTATCAACTATAAAACAATGGAGTCGAAGACATTGAAACGCATAATCATCACATATATGAACAATCATATGAGAAAATGAATAATCTCTCTATTAATATAGAAGGAAGAGTATCACCCAATATAGTTCGATCCTGTGCCACTCCTCCAGCTTCAATCCATCCCTCGTCACATCAAAAGCGCACTACTCCAGCAGCATAACATTGCTTAACATAAACTCAATTCTCAAACCAACATAATTTCCTTACAAACTTCAGATTCTAACCCCCTGATCACTATGATGAGTAGCAGCATAACATTGCTTAACATAAACTCAATTCTCAAACCAATATAATTTCCTTACAAACTTCAGATTCTATCCCCCTTATCACTATGATGAGTGCTCAATTTATAGGAAATGGAGGTGGTTTTGTCATAAATGAGGGTATTGAATGGCGTTCCAAACTTGGAGTTAGTTTCCATGGAGTAAGGGATGAGAGGATAGGAGGTTAATGGATCCTTGGGCTATCCAATTTCGAGCTCATAGGAGGAGATACGAGGTGGGATCCTTCTAGAATCATCTAGAATCAAGGAATATTCCCAGAACCCTATGCAAATTTCGCTCAATCTCGCCCAGTGCAGGTCAAAGAGGGCCTAAGTGCACTACAGTGCAGGCCACAGTGGGCTTGCCTGCTCTGCAGAGCAGTTACCCCTGACCAAGGTTGCACTAGTGTCCTAAGGAGGTATTTTAACAAGGCTTCAGGCCAGGAAACTTTCATAAAAGGAAGCATTCAATGTGATGATTTGTCTAGGGAATGTAACAACTGAATTAGGGTTTGATGAGCCCTAATTATACTGATCTGAATGTCGGGAGTGATGTGCCCAAATAGACCTGTAACAACATGGAATCCCAAGGAGCATTGTTTCAAAAAGGGTCACAATATTTCTTAGTGCATTTTGGACTACATTATGGGAGAATATGGACACAAAGTTGAAGATGTCTACAACATTCCATCCATATATAGATGGGAAAATAATGATTAACATGAATCTAGTGCAAATTTTAAGGGGCTAAAATATGAATCATCCAAATACTTTGGGTGAAAATATGGTATATATACAATACTCTTATAATAGAATAGTTCAAAATTCTATTGGTAAGTCCCCATTTGAAACATGTTTTGGATATTTTCCATCTCCACCTTATATTGAAAATGGACAACGAGGAGAAGCAAGGGAGGATATTACAGGTGATTCCTTGAGAGAAAGAAATTTTGTTGAGAAGATCAAGTAGATCCACTTATACATACATGAGATGCCATATAAGTCATAGGAAAAATACAAGGCCAAGCATGATCTGCACAGAACATAGAAATCATTCAGAATGGGAGACAAAGTATAGTTACACTTAAACAAAGAGAGGTTTTATGGTCTCGTTAGCAAAATCATATCTTTGTGACATGATCCCTTTGAGATATTGGAAAAGGCGGAAGATAATTTTTATATACTCAATTTATCCCCATACATGGGAATTTACTCAACAATGGATACATAAAATCTAAAACTCTACGAGCCTTCAATGTTGGATCAGTAAGAGGAACAAGTCCTACCTTTTACAAAAGATTTAGCACCAAAGTCTTAGGTAGAGTTGGAGGATACAATTTTGTAGAACAATTCAAGAACTATAAGATAGGGGCAACACAACCTTTGGAAGGTTGGGTTGAAAGGACAACTTATAAGTAAGGCTAAATAATACTCGAGGGGGAAGGTTTTCAATAAATACTTTTGGGGAACAAAGACCTCCCAAAATGGGGAGGTATGATCCAAAATGGATCATTATATTATTTTTTTATCCATTTTTATGATTTTAGAGTGGAAAAATTAGAAGAATAGGCTCATAGGACCATTTTTATCAAGAGGTGTTAGTTTAGCGAATTGAGGTTAAACCTTTTGGAGGCAATTTGAGGCTCTCTATTGCACTAGAAACCTTTGTGTTGTTCTACACCCAGATACCTTTCCAATGGCATAAGAAAGGAAGGACCTGAAATGCAACCAGTATGCAAAATTTATGCCACCCAGAAGTCAACCTTCCTATTTTGACCACATCGATTCAAGTGGATACCATGTCAACCCCATTACTCATGGAAAAAGGGCTAGTCATGTGAACATGATGAAGCAAACTATGGAAGGGTCAATATTATAACTTTAGTTAGGTGTTTAAGTTGTAAAAATTAACCACTAGTAGGCTATCAAGTTGTGTTATAACTGAGCCACTAGGAGGAAAAGGGGTTCCATTCTATTTGAGTGCATTTACTTCCATATATGAGAAGAGTAGCTATGCATGGATAGAGAGAAAGAAAATATAGACGATTTGTGTTATGTAGCAACCCATAGGCCATAAGTCTCACTCCTTTATATTTTCACCATTTCCATCCAAAGAAAGAGAGAGCAGAGCAGTTTGACCTTCCAACTACGTTTCTACCTAAGTATTTCCCATATTCAAGGTTTTAACTGTGAACATAAATTGCCTGAATATGAATTCTTAAAAAAAGAGAAAAATATACAATGACGAGAACATAAAATATACACAAATATTTGTCTCCTGGAACCCAAAACTGGGAAAACCAGATTGATTTTTCATTATATTTCTTTCAATGTTACAATACATTATATACATGTCGAAGCATTCATAAACCCCCAATGCATTAAACTCCGATGAGAACATAACCATAGTTCCCTTGGCTGGATCTACAAAATACCATGGGAAAAACCATCATGCCCAAAACCATGCACAAAATCATGGGTGGTTCTGCCCAACCATCATTGGGCCTATATATATATATATATATATATATATATATATATATATATATATATACATACATATATATATATATATATATATATTTTAATTGGGTGCTGCCCTGAACATAATGCATGGGGTTGTCACCCCTTGTGACCCCCCGCTGCACCCAATGCAACATAACATCCCCTAATACTAGTCATGCAAAGAATTTGACACATATCATTTACTGTGGTATTATGGTTTTGTGAGTGATTATTCTATTTATTCTATATGTTATGCATTCTTATATTTTGTCTGTATGTGCATTAAACAATAACTTAATAGTTCCATAAATCTAAGGAAAAATTAAACCTCATAATATAGATTTCAAAGACAAGTAAATATTTATAAGAACTATTGTGACACACTATCGAGTGGAATATCAACAACAATTTAAGTATCACCCTTAGGCTATTCCATTTCCCCTCAAGCTTCCATTTCTATTGGTAAGTAAATCTCAATGTTAGGAGCTCAATATATTCTCAATCTATGAAGAAGTCCACAAGAAATAACATTCCAATCAAGCATTCAAATAGTTCTCGACCAAAACATAACAAGTATTAACCCCCATCCACACAATGACTCTTTTCCATAAAAATCTTCTTCTCTCCAAGAAGCAAGAACATCACCATGAAAGTGAAGAATGCATGAAGTCTCCAAGCAACCCAAAAACATATGGTTAAATATGCATGCTCTCAAAATTCCACATGGCCTCACCCAAGAGTCTCACATGATTATCTTTTCCCTTGATTTCTAAAATAACTATATAAAAATATAAACAAAAAGTTCTATACTTTCTAGCTACCTTGCACCCCCTCGTCGAATCATAGGATCCTCTACTCTTGTCCTGGTGTTTGTGCAATTGGCGATGATTTTATTATTTATATTCAAAGCCATCACACATCTCTCCAGCCTTTCCTCACGTACACCATACATTATTAATTTGGGGTCAAAATTGGAGTATTACATATTAGATTTTGAATAATTTCCATTCCATCATGGCATCAAGGAGTAGCTATTATGAGTATATTCTCTTACCTGCCCAATGAGTTAAATAGTTGAAACCAGAATCATTTGCATGAAGGTGATAACACAGTTGACTACCATCTCCATGATGGGTTACTCTATAGGTTAAACAAATTATGAGTTCTTGAAGGTGAGTGCCAGTAATTAATGAGTGAGGTTCACAACTCTATGTTTGAAGGGAATTTTGGTGTACGAGAGACAATGACTAACTTACAGAGGTATCTGTACTAACCCAGGATGCAAGAAGATGTAACTAGGTTCATAAGAGGATGTGTGATTTTCTATAAAAACAAGCCTAATAAAAGGAAACAAGGTATATATCATCCCTTACATGTACCTACTCATAATTGAGAAAGCATTTCCATGAACTTTATGGGAGGTTTACGAACAACAAAGAAGAGACATAAGTGCACATTTGTGGAAATTGACAGGTTCAACAAGATGTGCATTCTTATGCCCTTTAAAAAGACAACCATCGACCAAGAAGCAACAAACTAGTTCTTTGACAGGTTTGGGTGCATATTGGAATCCCAAGAAGAATCCTTTCAGATAGGGACACCATGTTTCTTAGTGCATTTTGGACTACATTATAGGAGAAGATGGACATGACGTTGAAGAGGTATACAACATTCCAACAATCAACAAGACTTTGGTGTTGATTTTGAGGGATTACAATTAGAAACATCCAAAGTCTTGCAATGAAAATCTAACATATTTCCAACACACTTATAATAGAATAGTATACACTTCTACTAGTAAGTCCCTGTTTGAAAATTGTTTTAGATATTTTCCACCTTCACCTTTGGATATTGCATATGGAAAACAAAGAGGAGTGGGAGGAAGTTACAAGGGATGCCTTAAGGGTGGATAAATTTGTTGAGGGGACCAGGAATATCCATTTGCATGTACAAGAGAAAATACAAGGCTAGGCATTATTAACATAGAGTAGAAAATTATTCAGAGTGGAAGATAGAATATGGTTACAGTTGAACAAGGAGAGGCTACAAGCTCCTAGTAACAAATCAAGGCTTTTTGATATGGTCCCTTTTAGATACTATAAAAGGTGGGAGATAATACCTATAGATTCAGTCTACCCCCTTAAATGTGCATTTACATAGTGGTGAATGTAGAAAATATGAAACTCTATGAGCCTTCAATGTTGGATCAAGAAGAGGAACATGTCCTACCTTTTGTAGAGGACTTATCACCAGATGCTCAAGTAGATTTGACAAAGGATACAATTTTGCAGAAGATTTCTAGAACTACAACACAAGGGCAGCATGACCTTTGGTAGGTTGGGTTGAAAGGAAAACATTGTAATGCCACTAGTATACTCCCTCTGATTTTTGTAATGTAATCGTACTCTGATTATCAATTATGATAAATTTATTTTTTTGAATGGACCAAAGAGTGGGACCATAGATCCACGATATAAGAGGGAAGGGGAGGATAATTATGAGTGATGATAGTTGGCACACTGTGTTTTTAAATATTCAACCAACAAGAAATATCAAGAAAAAGAAAGAAAGCGTTCTCAGAGGAACACAAAGAGACACACAAGAAAAATAATAAAAAGGAATTTGAACCACACAAGGGGGTTGGCTGAAAAGTTGGTCTCTTGATGGTCCTTTTCTAAAGGGAATTTGAATTTTCATTGAGCAAATAAAATTTTGAGCTCTCATTGAGCATTGGTGTGGCCTACTGAGGCTAAGGGAATGGGATTCATTTTGTTGCAAAGTGTGGACTGTGAGTGTCCAAGCTTGGAGGAGCTCAATAAAGTTCCGAGGAGATGGGTGATGAGTGCTCTCTTAGAATGGCTGATAAACCACTTAGGGTGCTTGCTTATAGGGCCGATAAACTAGCCCAGGTGCTTGTTGAGGGTCTAATAAACCAAAAGGAGGGTCCTTGCTAAGAGAGTTAATAAACCACCCAGGGTGCTTGTTGCTGGCTAATAAACCACTCCTAGAGTGCTTGCCATATTTTATAAACCACCTATATATATATATATATATATATATATATATATATATATATATATATATATATATATATATATATATATATATATATATATATATATATATATATATATATATATATATACCTAGAGTTGAGCATGATTTCAAACTAAATTTGTCAAAGAAATTCCCTTGGATCTTGGATTTGGGTTGGGGGTGATAGTTGCAAGTGATAATGGTTATAGTTAGTCTATGGTTGAGTGGAAAATTGAAGTCCCACATTCAGTCTCATGAATATGAAGATTGGTCCTTTATAGAAAATATGTATAGCTTGGTAATAATATTACATGGAATAGTTAATTGATGCACAAAATTAATTAACATATGTCTAGAATGATTTGTGTATTAAATTGCATTTTTCCTACCTTGATTTTTTTTCCTCAGATAAGTGTTACCAAGCTCCGAGCTGTGAATATGAAGACTGATTCTTTATAGAAAATATGTGTAGCTTGATAATGATCTTGCATGGATGTATGTATTGATACATGAAATTAATTAACAGCTTCATGGAATGTCCTATGTATTAAATTGATTTTTTCCTACCTTGAAGTTGTAAGAAATATGCCATGATTATGTTGTGTAAGATAATATATTGCATGTGATCATGTAGGGATTTGTAATTATATTTGTTCTTGTGCTTGGTTTTATTTCATATTTGAACATTTTCGGTCTTGTTTAAATGTTGTAAAAGTATGTTACTTATGCAAAGAACAAATGGGTTTAAAGATTATTGTGATGCTACAAGAATGGTTCAATGTATGTTGAGGCTTGTTTTATATTATTCTATTAAAATGTTAAGCACCATTTATGTATGTTGTTTTATTGAGTTCCCTAAATAAATATATCTAAGAAAGGGGGTGAGCATCATGTCGTTCTGAGCTCGTTGAGAGGAACCCATTTCTCATTGTTTTCAAGTTGAAACCTTGCTAAGTGTTAAATTGGTGCAATATCTTGTTTGTGATGTAAAGGTGCAATTCTTGAGTTGGGTGAAATAGGGGAGAAGCCCTAAAACACTATATTTCCTTATAAATATAATGTGTTCTTATTAGTTGAGCCAAACCAGTTAAGACCTATCTATCTATCTATATATATATCTATAGTTATTTATTTATTAATTTTTCAAAGCACAGGGCCTTTCGGGGTTTATCTTATTTTAAGAAAAAATTAAGTGATTAGCGTTTGGGGGTTTGGGCCCTAATGACCTTTTGAAATTGTAATGTAGGTCAAGGGCTCGAATGGATTTAAGGGGCTGATTGAGTTTGAGGCATCGAATGAGTTCGACAGGGGTGGGGGTGGGGGTTGGGGGATGGCGTTTGAGTTCAGGGCCTAGTTGAAGTTGCCATGTGGAGCACTACATGATTACCACGTGGGCACCATGTGGTTGCCATGTGGATACCACACAATAGGGCTTTTACTACATGGCAGGTAATTAAATGGTGAACTTTAAAAGCTCATAACTTTTGATCCATGTAACATATTTTAATAAAAATTATATCGTTAGAAAGTTATTAACGAGGCAGTTGCGATGATGGTATTTTTTTTTTGGATTTCTAGAAAGTTGAAAATTGAGGATTTTTGAGACCCCATTTCTATAACGAGACCATGGAATTTGTGTTAGAATCATGTAACTCCTTCCACTGCACCAGAATAATCAAGTGGGAGGGTGTGTTACAAATATTTAAGCAAGGCTAAATGGTACTATAGGGAGAAGGTAGAGGGAAAATTTCCTCACCTCTTTTGATAAAAGCTTTTGGGAACCAAAAGTCTCCAAAAATGGGGTGGTATGATATGGATTAAATCATTATATTATTTTCCTTCCATCTTGATGCTTTAAGAGTGGAAAATTTGGAGGAATCAACTCATAGGACCATTTTTATTGGCGAACCCTAGTTTCGTGAATTGAAGTTTTAAACCTTCTAGAGGAAATTTGAGGCATTTCCTAATGTCTTTTGGGGTGTAAAAACTCTCACTAACCCTAGACGCCTATTGTTGTTCTACACTCAGATACCTTTCCAACGATGCAAGAAAGACTTCAAATGGAGTCTATATACAAAAGTCATGCCACCTAAAAATTGACCTTCCTATTTTCACCACCATGATTTGAGAGGATACCACATTAACCCCATTGATCATGGAAAAGGGGTTATCCATATGAACATGATGATGAAGACTTTAGAAGGGTCAATGTTGTAACTTTAGTTAAGAGTTGAAGTTGTGAAACTTAACCATTTAATAGGTTATCAAGTTGTGTTACAATTGGGCTACTAGGAGGAAAATGGGTTCCATTCTATTCGAGTGAATTTTTTCCATAGATGAGAAGAGTAGCTACAAGTGGATATAGAGAGAGAAAAACGAGAGGTTTTTTATTCTATAGCAACCCATAAGCCACATGTCTTACTCCTTTGTATTTTCACTATTTCCATTTAGATAAACAAAGAGTAGAGAAACTTCACCTTCTAGATGGGTTTTCTTTTGAAAGGGTTTCCCATATCATATCTTGTGTTATTGTGGCTTTATATTTGATTGTTATATTTGTTCTCTATAATATGCATTTTTATATTTTGCATGCATATGCAATAAATAGTAACTTAACAATTCCATAAATATAGGAAAAAATTAATCCTCATAGTATAGATTTCCAAATTTAGTAATTTTTTATCAGAAATATTGTGAATAACTTTCCAATGGAATATACATGGAAGTTTCTATACTATCCTTAGGCTATTCCATTTCCCTTTAGGGCTCCAATGCCATCGGTCAAAAAATCTCAATGTTAGAAGCTCAAAATACTCTCAACCTATGGAGAAGATCTCAAGTAATAACACAACAATCAAGAAATTAGGCATTTCTTAGCCATAGGATAACAAGTTTTAACCCTCGTGCACACAATGCCTCTTTTCCATAAAAATATTCTTCTCTCAAAGAAGTAGGAGCATCACCATGAAAGTGAAGAATGAGTGAAGTCTCCAAGCAACCCAAAAATGTATGGTTAAATATGCACTCTCAAAATTCCACATGGCCTCACCTAAGAGGCTCACATAACCATCTTTTCCCTTAATTTATAAAATGGTTATATAAAAATATAAATAAAAAAGTCTAGCCTCTCTAACTACCACCCCCCACCATCATAAGCTCCCATACTACTCTTGTCATTATTTGTTTGCAGTCATTGATGATTTTATTATTAACATTAAAAAGTATTACATAGCTAGCTCCCTAGCCTTTCCTCGTGTACAACATACATTATTAATCTAGGGTCAAAATGAGGGTATTACATATTAAATTTTGAAGAATTTCCTTTCCATCTAGGAGTCAAGGTGTACTTATTGTGGGTATAGTCTCTTGCGTGCCTTGTGGATTAAATTATTAAAGCATTTATGTTAAAAAAGAAGAATATATATATGTTTATGTACTCCAATCTTATGCTCTTGGGCAACGGGCTATGGGCAAGTCACATATTAGTCACTGTAAGTGTTGTGAGGGGGAGGGTCAATCCCAAGATCCTCATCATGC
Organism: Pinus tabuliformis; assembly: GCA_031772625.1. Classification (NCBI taxonomy): domain Eukaryota; kingdom Viridiplantae; phylum Streptophyta; class Pinopsida; order Pinales; family Pinaceae; genus Pinus; species Pinus tabuliformis. Next base: position 875,352,057 of record CM062820.1, on the reverse strand, counting down.
TCTCAAGATTTGAAAATCCTTAAACCATTTTTTCCTTCTTAGATCATTGTTCAAATAAAGGAAAATACGATGGCCATTAAATACCTCTATTAGTGTTCCTACATATTAGCTACATTTAGGTACTCATATCTACAAGAAAGCAACCCTATCATGTTATTCCCCACTCACAAAGGAATTCCCTAAACTAAATCAACTCAGGGAGATTAAAGGGACTTAGTGTTAATGGATTATTATTTTGGTTGAAAATTGAACCTCACTAGATCTTGATTTTATAATGAGAGAAATATGTCAGAGCCTTCTACTAGAACCTTATACCCCTAGGAACCTGAGCATCATACCATTTAGATAGTAAGTAGATGCTAGTTCTTTATAAACTCACTCATGATCTCTTGTAATTCTTAGAATACAACTATGCAAAATATTCTCTCTTAAATTTTGTTGGGGATTTCTTTTATGGTATTGGAAACCTAGTTAAAAGAATGATGAGGAGGAATAACAATGCTATTATTATATGTTGATATTTAAGGATCAACAAACTTGTATTGGGTTATTTATTATGTAACCAATGGAGTTAAATGGACTCATGGGGAAAAATATATATATCAATAGCCACAATGCCACTAATTATATATTTAGGATCTTTGAATGCCAAAGGTTCTATAAGTAGTCTCTTGTACCCCTAGTGTGTGGCTTTGGGTAATTAATGGATTCTAAGAGTGATGCAATCACCCCCCCATACACTCTCAAGTTAACATGTCAAAATAGAAGAATTGTTGAAGTGCCTATTAGGTAATCTTATTATCTTTGAATCTATACATTATTGAAGGGAAATGGACGAACTTATTCTAATTGTTTATTTGAATGGATATTTAGTTCTCCATAATATTTAAAAAGTTTATGTTTGGGAGAATATGATCCTCCTTGGGTTTAGAGAGACCTAGGTTGATTTAGGAAATATGAAAACCCTAAAGGGAAATTAAACATTTAGCACCTTACTTGTATAAATCAATATAGGCATGTTTCTTGTACATAGAGCCCTTTGCATAGTAGCTTGATAAGGAAAATCTTATTTAAAAAAAACCTCTAAGCGTAAGAGTAGGAATGAGAATCCTCTTGGAAATTGACAAGGAATTATTGTGTATGGACTGATACAAACAATTTCCTCATTGGGTTTACATGCGATTTTCACCCTCACACCTAAATGATTATACAACATGGATATTGTGGTCATAATCCATCCATAAATTGAGCCTATAGTGACAACCCGACAAGTAGTGTATATAGGTGAATCATAGACGATGCAAGGTCAAGTATTTGAACTTGGGCTAGTAGGCCTTAACCTAGACCCCAAGCCATGTTTGAATTTCCTTGAGCAATTGAGGGTTGGTGAATCCATGTAAGTGTTTCGCCATATTTTCTAGAAGTTGATTATGCACAGATCTAGTGCAAATACTTGAAATTGAGTAAAGTATAGGACCTTTCCACTTAGATGGTTGAACCTAGGAGCAATTGCATATTTATATTCTAAATTGGTAGGATGTGATTCACTCTGATAAAACCAATAACTATTGGACCCTATTCTTAATTAATTTGGTATTCTGAGGTAATAAATAGATTTAAGCTTGCAATGTAATTCTAATGTAATGAGGCAAGGCCACCACCATATTGCTCTAAGATTTAGATTTTTCATTAATAAGGCTAGTGCCATATCATGAAAAAATCCATATTTTTTCACGATATGTTTCATAATGGATTTATGCATTTCCATAGGATGACCTTCACCGAGTGATACAAGGCTTAGGAAAATGGATTTGACCATGACAAATATTTAGTTATGTTAGTGAAACGAAATTCAGCCTCAGCAATTGATTGCTTTGTTCCTAAAAAATCTACTTCTACGAGTGATACAAAGGAGGCTCCTCTCCTTGTCACATGAAAATGTGTTTTTTCTAGCAATATATAGGATATGAAGAGGGCTTCTCATTGCACAATTTTTTTTGTTTTTTTGTTTTCCAGAAATACGTGGAAGGTTGGTTTCCATATTATGCAAGAATATTCTTTTGATGGTGATATGTCATGGAGAAACAAAATTTTATAGCGCTAAAAAAAGGAGATGATTTCTCTATGCTGCAGAAGAATGATCTTTTGGAGAGATATGAAATTTTTACAAAACAAGTCACAGAGGAATCATTATTCGTTAAAGACACAAGAATGAACTTAATACCTTGTCATTGGAATAAGTGCCCACCTTTCAATAGATTGAAGTCACCTAGTCTAGAAATCAGGAGCAAGGTGTGAGATCCTTATTTCCATTGATGCCAATATAACCTTGATTATACACACATGGATGGGAGAAAATTTGAGTTAAACACTTGAACCGAGCTCATAAATGAGAATGTTTGAGACTCCATCCCTTGAAGGACACCCATGGATTGTGTTTGCTACAATATTTTGCTCTAAGTTTTGCTCCTAAAATTCAACCACGAATCTTGCTTTTACCTCATCTATTTTCAATTTCGTGGTATATCTAACATCAGTCAATATGAACTTCATACCACTGTAGAGCCCTCGTTTCCAAAGTGTTTTTGAACTTTACTAGTGTGGCCTTTAGTATTGTGACCCTTTTGTTGCTCCATATTGATATGCAAAGGAAATAATGTTTCTTTACATTGTTGTCGCCTTTTCCTAAGAACTCAATGAGGGACGTTGTGATACTGGTTGTTGTTCCAATCACATTGTTGGTCTAATTTCTTAGTAAAAGGAATCCTTGTGGACCTAAATGAATAATTAAGAAACTCCCTTTTCATAAACGAGAATTACTCACTATTGCATTGCTACTATTACCAATATTTCCACCTACACTTGCCACTGCTACTATCTGTCCCACTTTGGGAAGGTGTTTTTAAACTAGAAATAAAAAAGAGATTAATGATTGCCTCAATTTACTTGATATCCATGGGGAGTGGTGACTCTTTTGGGATAGCTACACTATCCTTTGGTCATATCATGTTTCCTGTTCACCCTTCTTCTACTTCAAACACTAGCACATGTTGTCAAGTGCTTTTCCTCATTATGGCTCGATTATTGTGTTATTCTCTATGATTTGATATGCATTCCCTTGGGATGCAACTTCCCATTATACCATCCCAAATGTGTTTAATTTATTATGCTTACTAACTTACTTCAATCCTTTCATAAAACCCATTGAATCTCCAAACATCAGTCCCCCATATAGTCCATTCTTTGGATTCTCATTTGCTACTAATCACTATTCTTTCAACCATCAATAAACCTTCCCTCCTGGTTTTTGCAACTATTCCAACTTTTAAAGATGGAATTTGATACTACCTTTAATACCCATCATTCTTTTCATTCATCTCTTTGGTGAACCTATTTCATTGTGTTTATCCAACATTTTTTGGTTATTACGTCTCACTTCAAAGCCTTCTCCACTCTTCTTGGAGCACATGGTTCATACATGCTATCATCCTCATACATGGTTCATACATTATTGAGGGGAAATGGACAGACTTCTTCTAATTGTTTATTTGAATGGATATTTAGTTCTCCATAATATTTATAAAGTTTATGTTTGGGAGAATATGTTCCTCCTTGGGTTTAGATAGATCTAGGTTGATTTAGGAAACATGAAAACCCTAATAGGGAAATTACACATTTAGCTCCTTACTTGTAGAAATTAGTATAGGCATGTTTCTTGTACATAGAGCCCTTTTCATAGTAGCTTGATAAGGAAAATCTTATTAAAAAAAACCTCTAAGCGCGAGATTAGGAATGAGAATCCTCTTGGAAATTGACAAGGAATTATTGTGTATGGACTAATACAAACAATTCACTTATTGGGTTTACATAAGACTTTCACCCTCACACCTAAATGATTATACAACATGGATATTGTGGTCATAATCCATCCATAAGTAGTGTATATAGGCGAATCATAGACGATGCAAGGTCAAGTATTTGAACTTGGGCTAGTAGGCCTTAACCTAGACCCCAAGCCATGTTTGACTTTCCTTGAGCAATTGAGGGTTGGTGAATCCATGTAAGTGTTTCCCCATATTTTCTAGAAGTTGATTATGCACATATCTAGTGCAAATACTTGAAATTGAGTTAAGTATAGGCCCTTTCCACTTAATTGGTTGAACCTAGGAGCAATTGCATATTTATATTCTAAATTGGTAGGATGAGATTCACTCTGATAAAACCAATAACTATTGGACCCTAATCTTAATTAATTTGGTATTCTAAGGTAATAAATAGATTTAAGCTTGCAATGTAATGCTAATGTAATGAGGCAAGGCCACCACCATAATGCTCTAAGATCTAGATTTGTCATTAATAAGGCTAGTGCTATATCATGAAAAAAATCCATATTTTTACATGATATGTTTCATAAGGGATTTATGCATTTCCATAGAATGATCTTCATCGAGTGATACAAGGTTTAGGAAAATGGATTTTACCATGACAAATATTTAGTTATGTTAGTGAAACGAAATTCAGCCTCAACAATTGATTGCTTTGTTCCTGGAAAATCTACTTCTACGAGTGATACAAAGGAGGCTCCTCTCCTTGTCGCATGAAAATGTGTTTTTTCTAGCAATATATAGGATATAAAGAGGGCTTCTATTCTCATTGCACAATTTTTCTAACAATATATAGGATATAAAGAGGGATCCTATTCTCATTGCACAATTTTTTTGTTTTTTGTTTTTTTGTTTTCTAGAAATACGTGGAAGGTTGGTTTCCATATTATGCAAGAATATTATTTTGATGGTGATATGTCATGGAGAAACAAAATTTTATAGTGCCAAAAAAAGGAGATGATTTCTTTATGCTGCAGAATAATATATTTTGGAGAGATATGAAATTTTTACAAAACAAGTCACAGAGGAATCATTATTCGTTAAAGACACAAGAATGAACTTAATACCTTGTCATTGGAATAAGTGCTCACCTTTCAATAGATTGAACTCACCTAGTGTAGAAATCATGAGCAAGGTGTGAGATCCTTATTTCCATTGATGCCAATATAACCTTGATTATGCACACATGGATGGGAGAAAATTTGAGTTAAACACTTGAACCAAGCTCATAAACGAGAATTTTTGAGACTCCATCCCTTTAAGGACAACCATGAATTGTGTTTTCTACAATATTTTGCTCTAATTTTGGCTCCTAAAATTCAACCATGAATCTTTCTTTTACCTCATCTATTTTCAATTTCGTGGTATATCTAATATCAGTCTATATGAACTTCATATACCACTATAGAGCCCTCCTTTCCAAAGTGTTTTGGAACTTTACTAGTGTGTCCTTTAGTATTGTGACCTTTTTTTGCTCCATATTGATCCGCAAAGGAAATAATGTTGCTTTACGTTGTTGTCACCTTTTCCTAAGAACTCAATGAGGGACGTTGTGATACTGGTTGTTGTTCCAATCACACGGTTGGTCTAATTTATCACTAAAAGGAATCCTTGTGGACCTAATTGACTAATTAAACAACTCCCTCTTCCTAAATTAGAATTACTCGCTATTGCATTGCTACTATTACCAATATTTCCGCCTACACTTGCCACTACTACTATTTGTCCCACTTTGGGAAGGTGATTTTAAACTAGAAATAGAAAAGAGATTAATGATTGCCTCAATTTACTTGATATCCATGGGAAGTGGTGACTCTTTTGGGCTAGCTCCACTATCCTTTCGCCATATCATGTTTCTTCTTCACCCTTCTTCTATTTCAAACACTAGCACATGTTGTCAAGTGCTTTTCCTCATTATGGCTCGATTATTGTGCTATTCTCTATGATTTGATATGCATCCCCTTGGGATGAAACTTCCCATTATACCATCCCTAATGTGTTTAATTGATTATGCTTACTAAATTACTTCAGTCCCTTCATCAACCCCATTGAATCTCCAAACATCACTCCCCCATTGATTCTCATTTGCTACCAATTGCTATTCTTTCAACCATCGATCAACCTTCCCTTTTGGTTTTTGCAACTATTCCAACTTTTAAATACGGAGTTTGATACTACCTTCAATACCCATCATTATTTTCATTACTTCCTCTCTTTGTTGAACCTATTTCATTGTGTTTATCCACCATATTTTGGTTATTACGTCTCACTCCACTCTTCCTGGAGCACATGGTTCATAAATGGCATCGTCCTCCTTTTATTATTCACTTTTTGCATCTCCATCTCGGGTCACCCCTAACCATGAGTTATTATATTGTTATGTCCAATGGTTTAAAGGGCAGATAATCCTGCTCTACCAAGAACATCTTTATCTAGGTTACTTCTCCTTTACCAATTTCTCACAAGCTCCCTTTTTAGAAATATTAGTTCATCTTCATTGCAAACTCAATGATGTAACCTTCTGTTATGGTATTAACCCAGAAATTGATACCCCTTGCAACTTCATGATCAAATATTTGGAGTGCAATGAAATTTAGGATGATCCACTGGATCTCTCTTCTCCTTTTCTAGGTAGGTTGTTGATGTTCTCCTAATATTTTTAAATATCTAAATAATACTATTGGGAAATTTAGCCAAAATAGTTCAAAACTATTATGGTCATTATGCATCCAAAGTGATTTACAACTCACAATGCACTACTTCTCAAAGAGATTAGTTTGCTTGAATAACAAATCTTCCACATAGTTCTTGGTCAACTTATTAATCATGCAATTAGAATGCTATACACATTATGAAGAGTCTTAACGATAAAACCATTTTCCAACTCAACTTTAGATTATTGTCTGCGTTGATGTCCAATAAGAGGGGTCTAAATGCTAGAATTTTCAATGCCCATGGGGGCCAAGGTCTCACTTAAAGAATTATGTCAATATTATAGCTTGTATATTGCCCACAGAGTACGAATATTGCAAAATAACACCTAATCCATTACCCATATATTCACCCTAACTTTAATTCAAGTGTTAAGTCATCATTTCACAACCATTATTTTTATAAATAGTGATTAAAGTACCATAACAACCAAAACCATAATCTTACTTAAGAGCACAACATAGATTCAAGCAAATAATAGTTATTTGCATTATATACAAAGATAATGGTAAAATACATTATCACTATATAAGAGAAACACAACAATTATTTTGATGGCGACCTCATTCCATTTATCTCCAATGTAAACTAATACATAATACCTTAAGATACACCAATACATAATACCTTTAGGAATATATAACTAATGCAACACTAATTACAATAGTGGTAACAATAACAACAACTTAACCATAATAAAGGCCAAACTTTTCTTAGGAACAAGCCTTTACATTTATAATGTTGTGTTAGAAGGTGGAAAATTGCATTCAAAATGTGTAGTGTCATTGGCCTACTTTTAGTTTGAGCTAAATGAACTAGCCATTGCTTACTTCTACTACAACTAGGTGTCGTCATTAATATTCAACTTGATTCTTTGATCACCTGGAACCCTAGCTATTATCTTGGTTCTAATCACCCTTTAATATTGAGACTCCTTTATGCATCTAGTGTTCTCTACTCTACATGGCATAAGTCCCATTTGTTCATTTTGCTAAATCTGCACCAGTTTATCCCTTCCCACTATTACAATTAGTCATCTCCAAAAATCAAAATGAGGGGTCCAATGTAAATACGTGTACTAAGATAATGGACGATGAAAAGCATAGGTTTCTCTTAGCATTCCCTTCCTACATGCACATTAAGGTTCGATCCTACAATATTTGTAACACTAGTGATCTTCATAGCTTGTTGACTTATGAACATAAAAAAAGGTTAGGAAAGTTTCTATGTAATCTTTTTGATCATATAAACATAATGTTACATCAAATTAATTGGCTATCAATTTTCTTAAGGCGTGATAAACAAAAAGTGGTCTCGGTGGATGCTAATAATAATAATCATCACCAATAATAAGAAAATTTTATAATTAGAATTAATTCATTAATGATATTAATTGAGCTAATAATTATAATAGTTAATACAAAATAAATAATTAATAATAATTTGACTTAACATGGTGCTAAAACATTTTTCATACAACACAAAATATGTACACATTACAATGTAATCACACCATTAACATAAGGCATTGATTCTTTTTGTGCAAATAAGAATGACAAAAAAATGATGCAATATGACTGTAACATGACACAAATTAAGATGCCGGCAATTGCATCAAATTTTCCATCTTGAACACTCGAAAACATTCAAATAACTAGGTTTGCATTATAGTAGTGCATTATACATTTATACATTCTAACATCTTATGACCCATAATGAAATAATGCATTACACAAAAGAAAGTGAATAACTATGCCCTTGATTCTTTCATATAATGCATGATTTGTTCCAAATCATAGCATCATAATGCACACATTCCACAAGGTCACAAAGCAAACATGCTCTCATCGATAGTCTCCCTAAGTAAATCTAAAAAAACCCATGGCAAGTTAGGGAACATTGCTTTGGAAAAAATAATAAGAAATATGATTTGCTTAATATGCACAAGAAGTTTTATAAACAAAAAAATAACCCAACAACAATAAAACAATATTGCAAATAACCAAGATAAAAAATATTAGACATGAAAAAAGCAATATCTCAAAGTTCATAAAGGAGCATAGTGCATCAACTCTCTTGTTAAAATTCAATGCATAAAGCAACGAGAGGAAAGTAGAGACTTCACATATATTTCATATAATCACATAGTTTTGAAGGTTAGCTTAGTTCATTGGTGTTATTGTTGACAAGATGTTTCTAGTAGGTCCTTGGTACAATTTCCATATGGTTAAGCACGTTAAGTCTATGTCATCCAATTTACATTGGGTACCATCCTTAATATGTATGGGAGTGCTTGAGAGTCTCACGTGGATTTATTTCAATGTTTGTTTGTTTGTTTTTCATATTAATGACATAAATATCAATACCAAAATTATCTTGGAAAACCCTCATGAAGTAGAAAACTATAATCTAAAAAATTGCTTTCATTACATGATTGTATGATATAGCACTAATGACACAAAGACTTAAACATGTTGTAGTAAGGCTAAAAGGGTAAACACCCTCTGGGATAAAGGTCCACTCAAATGTGCCTTAGAACAACTCAACCCTTACTAAATCACAAGTTATTGATACATCTAACTTGTAACCTATTGGATATACTCATGGTCTATAATGGTAGCTAAAAAGTTTAATGATAGTCTTCACTTAAATCACTCCAATAAATTACCAATTCTCATCGTTAAAAGAAAAACATACCCTAAACCATCTTCTAACAACCATATTAACAAAATTTAATAAAAACCATTATAACTACTATATCATAATTTAATAATAAATCATTAAAATATCTAATTAACACTAATTTGAGTGTAACTAGCGCATTTCCATCATTCCCATTAAAAAAATAAACCTCTACAAACATGAAAAAACAAAGACATGAATGGGAGTTAGCAATAACAATAAGGAAGATGGTGGTCACGTGTTGAGCACTTTAGGAGAGGTACACAACATAAACTTAGGTTAGTCTACCACTTAACTTTTGTGATATCATGACTAACATCATTAATCATGGTCTCTCGTGTCTTCTCATTTGACACCATAAATAATCAATCTTCAATTTTGTGAACTTTGACTCTTTCGTGGCTAACACACCTTTGCTATGACTTGCAAAGTTAACCAATCAATCTTGAATCTTATTCACTTTTCCTTTTATGTACACACATCATATTCATATCTACAATGACTCTTTTACCTTTGCTTCTTTTATGGCTAACACACCTTTGCTATGACTTGCAAAGTTAACCAATCAATCTTTAATCTTATTCACTTTATTTTTATGTACACACATCATATTCATATTTACAATGACTTTTTAAATTTATTATCTCCGTGGGGAACATATATGATCTATTTTGGGAATACCTAATTGAAATTTGTTTTTGATATTAACTTTTAGGTATAGAGATTTTTGGTTTTTCTAAATAACATTTTTCTTAAATTTTATTAGATGGTTGAGAAAAAAGTTAGTATTATTATTTGCGCAAAAATCCCTCTTAGTCAAGTAGACTGTTGCATGTGCCTTCAGGTTGACCGATTCCCTCCGGGATTGAGAAAACTTGACTTGCATGCACGGGCTGTGTTTTCTTAAAAATAGCTAAAAGAAACATGCAAAAAATATCCCTAGATTTTAGGAAGCTATTTTTAGCAGTTGGAAGTTACATGCAAAGATCGTTTTAGAAACTTTCCTCCAAGTGTCATTTTTTCTAGATTTGTGGCATGCGCATCATCAGCCTCAAACTTATTTATTCAACCCTTTAAAGCTCATTATTCACATTGATCTTGGAGCTTTGACATCCCACAGTACATCCAGGAGTCTTCGGCACATCCATCTTAGCTATTTCTAGGTAATTCTGCTTTACTTGTCTTTTACAACAATTCTGTCGCTTTTTGTGTTTTGGCTTGTGTGAGTGTTGTTTGCTTGATTTCTGTGAACGCTTGTTGTCGTTTGCATGCATGTTAGCCTGTACAAGCACCGTTTTACTTTTCGTTAGCATCTCATTGTTGTCGCATGCATGACACTATTTTGCGCGAACGGTCGCCGACTTGGCGACTTGTTTCACACACATGCATGTTGTTCCAATTTTTGAATCTGGCATTCCCTGTTTGCATGCACAATCATTCACTCCTGCTTACACTCAGTATCGCCATGCATTCACATCTTCATATGTTTTCAATTTCCCATCGGCTAGTCTGGGCAATCTTGGCCCGGACTCTGCCTTACCCGAACATCATTGCGCAATTTTGAGAGGGAAGGCTTTGCCTTCCTCCCAGAAAATGCGCAAATCTGGCCAGTCAGTTCCCTCTAGTCTTGATTTGCGCAATTCTGAGAGGTAGTGACTGCTGGTGCAGAAAATTGCGCAATGTAGTCCCTGGGCCTGTATCACTTGCCAGCTGAAATTGCGCATTGTGAAATATCAGCACCCAACAGGTCAGTCTGGATTACGCATTGCACAATTCCAACAGTCAACCAACCTCCCCACAGTCCGAGCTGCCTTTTGCGCAGTTTCGACAGTCATTCTCCTGGCCTCCCAGTGAAAATTGCGTAATCCTTGCCAGTAGTTCCCCAGGTATGTTGCATTTCAGCCCTCAAGTTTTCTTTGGTTTTAACTGACAAATTTCTTGCCATGCATGTCGCCATGTCTCCAGATATAGTAGGTTTTCGTCTGTCTCTCAGCAGTTCAGAATCAATGGCCTCCAAGAGAGCATGGTCAAAGGACACCCACGGAAGCGCAACTGGAGCAGCAGTTGAGCGAGTGTCTATGAGTTTGCCGATATACGAAGGCACCAAGCTAATCATAGACAAAGATATCAAGCTGAAATGGAAAGAGGTAAATGATGCATTCTCGAGCACATTTGGGGAAGATCTTGAACACCACCAAGTCTATGTGATTATTCACAAGTCCGACTTGTATCAGATTGCATGCGCGAACATGATACATTGGATTGTCTCACACACTGATCCTAAGACGATGACATTGAGCAGTTCTACCTTCGGGGCACAAGAGCAGTTCTACCTTCGGGGCACAATATTATCTGCAGATGTACCACTTGCCAAAACCAGTGATCACCATGGAGACACCCTTCAACATACCTAGTAGCAATACTAACTCCAGGGATATCTTGAAGAATTGGGTGAAGGAGCCAGCCAAATTCAGGATGACACCCAAATAGATTTACAAGACGAAGGTACTGCAAAAGGCATATCAGTACTTGGTCATCTTTGCATGTCACTTGTATGACCAAGAGAGCACGAAGACCTTCCCACAGACTTGGGTGATCACGTTGGACCAACTGGCCAGTGAAGGCAAGGCATGCAACTGGTCCGACATGTTGGCTCACAAGTTGAAGGAACAATTAACATGAGCTCAACAACCACCAAAGGTTAGTAAGTGGAAATCTACATGTCCACATACTTCGTGGATGCAATCTGTGCCCATCAGGAATTCATGGGCTTGAAGTGGGCATGGACACCAGCAGAAACCTCTGTCAATACTTGTTGTAAATTGTTTCCATAACGCAACTTCCGTGGAGTCATCACACAGCTGTCAAATCATTTTGTCACCCCGATGTACAAGATGATATTTGAGCAGGATTGACCTTGCATATCAAAGGTAGTAATGGAGGCAGTGATCGACATAACAGATTGGTATGCCTCACCTCTTGGCACCTTCATACAGATGTACAACGTGGAGAAACCTCTACATGTTTTGTCGAAGTTTGCCATGGACAAGCTCGTCATGCAAGAAGTATCATACCACATCTTGACAGAATTGTTAGCTAGGCTGCACCAGAAGAAGAAAGCACCTTGGCCCACTCTTCCGTTGCGGATCGGGTTGTACGAGATACATAATTTCAAGCATGCAGATGCTGAAACAAAAGAGTTCAACAAATATCCTTTCGGCACCAGAAGCTATAATTCGTATGACCCGCATTGTTTTGTGAAGGATCACTGTGCGAGAGTACAATTTCCATGGATCCACGGGGCATGTCATTGTGCTGAGGAAGACCCATGGAGATATTGTCACGACTTCTCTAGGCCCAATGAACCGGTGAGCATCGTTGTGGAATAGTTAGCGAAGAAACATCTAGGAGAGCACCAGCAACACCAGTAGCAGAGGTAAACATACCAACACCTAAAAAAGGCAAGAGAAAGATTGTCGACAGCGTAGAGGCAGAGCAAAGCTGCAAGTTTAGAGCAAACCCACTTGTTCAGAAAGTAGCTTTGGCAATAGAGGCGAGGAGGCAACAACGCGATAGGAGGACTGCGTAAAGGCAGAGAGAAAAACAGAGGATGGAGGAAACAGTGAAGGAGTTGCATGAGTTGAAGGAGCAACTCCGAAAGGAATAGGAGTTGCGCAAACAAGAGAAGGAAGTGCAACAAGGATAGATACAACAGGGGGTGCAACATACATAGATTGATGAAGCTGTGCCCATATAGGTGGGAGACTCATCCGAGTAGTTGGCACAAAGCAGACAGGGTGAGCCATCACAGGAGCAGGACTTCACTCAAGAGATTGAATGAGCACTCGTTAGAGCAAGACATCGACCTCACAGGAGCAGGTCTTGGGTCAACCTCTTGGTGGTAAGGCATGAGGTCGTTGTCTTTCTCTAACTCTAACTTCTTAATATCACAGAGCCAACATGTTTCATGCATATGTTGTTATTGTATTTCAGTTATCATGTTTACTCTAATGATATATGTATCTGTTTGCTTACACATGTGTGTATAGACTCTTTCTGTATATGTATGTATGAGTCTTACTGAAATGTGCTGTTGGTTTAACCATCACTTTGGATTGTTAGCTTACTTTCTTTCTAGTTGGTGATGCATCTTCGCTTGTGTGTTCCCTTCTTAGCTGCGTGCTTTCATAGGTTTCCAAGGGGCGCACTCACCTCACTTTCCGCGTGTTGGAACCGTTTATGCACCTTCCTTGGATTACTGTGCATGTCACACCCTTGCTACCAATAGGGACATCTTACTTGCCTCTGCGCGCAACTGCGGTTAAGGTGATACCATTGGGTGCCATCCTCAATATGTAAGGGAGTGCTTGAGAGTCTCTGATGGATTTATTTCAAAGTTTTTCTTTCTCCATGTTAATGACATAAATATCAATACCAAAATTATCTTGGATGATCAGGTGATCAAATTTATGCTAAAAAATGAAAGTGCCCAAAACTTGTTAAAACCAATGCCAAATCGAAGTGCTCGTCGCTTTGAATCCAATGACGTTCGTTTCACCGCAATCTGACACCGTATGCTCAAGTTATCATGTGCTGACCATTTGGTGAAACAACTAAAATTTGAGTAAAGCAGTTGACTGGACAACTGACTGGGATTTCGTACTACTGATTCAACAAGGTGACTGTGTAGGGTACGATCCAATCACAGGCTTCCAAGTGACATCCTCTAGTTTGTTGGCATGTGGTGAAATCTGATTGGTTGAGGTGTTTCTGCGTGGACCAATGAAATGGTGCCACGTGGCACCCCAATGTCATGAAAAATATTAGTTTAGGTTGAACAACACCCCACAACATTTGAACACGAGACCTCGTGCCCACAAGTCCAATGACCCACCACTATGCTGCGCTTTGGTCCTTGTTAATCATAGTGGGGAACATATATTTGAATGGGTGCACATTGTATATGGGGGAAGGGGCAAGGGCTGAGCCCTAGCCCACAACCACACCCCACACCACAAGACTGGCAGAGGGAGCCATTGGCTCAGGACCTAGCCCAAGCCCCAAGCCACAGTCACATGCTACAACACATGACCACAAGTGGGAGTATAGAGGGGGCCATCCCCTAGGGAGCAGAGTGGGGGCTAGCCTCAGGGTACATGCGCCCACACATGACTGCGTGCCAAGAGGAAAGGAGCTCCGACGGGTAGGGCAGGTGTTAAGGCCCAACCTATGGAACCATGACCCCATGTAACTGTTCACCCAAAATTTAAGGGCTAGGTCATCGAGGGCGGGCATTAAGACCCAACCCTCAGCCCTATTTGGCCATATGGCCACGATTTTCACTCTCAAGGGGTTAGAGGACAATTTAATGGCCCAAAAAATTGCACATGCGGAGCGAAAATTTATCGGTTAGTTAGTGATTTTCAGGGCAGACTTGTAGGATCATTAGCCATAAGGGTGAAATTGTAGGATGGTTAACAGTCAAGTTCATGGATGAGCTTGTAGCTGAATTTTTTTTTGCATTTTTCACCAATTTGAGCTGGGAAAGAGGATACCTGGGGGTTTTTGGATGCTCTGAATCCATTATTGACCTCTGTTTAAAGTTTTGATCACATATAGATGGCCTTTTTATAGGTTTAAGGCTAAGGGATGTATGGATCAAACAAGGATTGGTAGCAAATCTTGATGGTATTGAGCATGAAGAAGACCTTGTAGGGGTTTCTTCACCTTCATAATTCATTTGCAACAACTGATACTTGCAAGGTTAAGCTCCTGGACATTTTTCTCTCTATGTAAAGATAAGAAAATCTTGGATTATGTCCTTCTTTTTGCATGTATGTTCATTTTCAAATGAGGTCTAACGTCTTTGTAGAAGGCTCCTTGTATTGTTGTATTTTACATAGTGATTGTAGGTTGTGATGTTGTTTTTATGTGAGAGTTCTCTGCAGGATAACATTTCCTTGAAAGGGAAATAGCCACATGGTCATCAACATACTTTATGTACTTCATTTTTACACTGAAATATGAGTGGTCTAGTCATGTTGACAGACCCATAGATGTAGCCTAGGAGGGGTGAAATCCAACATCAAACCTTGTGTTTTTGTTCTCTATGCTTACAGGAATTATATGTGTTATGTTAATTAAGATTAACTTGCACATGAGAACTAATTCATGCCTGAAATGACACTAAACAAACATGTTGCTTATGAAGACCCATTTTCATGCTTGCAAAGTGTCAAAATGGTCCTAATAGTTTTTGTTTCATCTAATTTTGAAAAGAGAGGCAGAGATCACCTATTCTAGTTTTAGATTAGATTGGTATCAGAGCACAAGTTGACAAAGTTACAAGATGGGTAGAAAAAAGAGTATCCAAGAGCTTGAAGAGCGAAATTTGGCTCTTCGGATGGAGAATATAGAGTTGAGAAGGATGTTGGAGATAACTAAAGAGGAGAAGAGGCACATGCACTTTGTGTTGCAGCAAGTGCTTGATGAGAAAGTTGTAGAAAGTGCTACTCTTGCACCAGCAAAAGAGACCTCTAAGATGAAGCTAGTATGTGCTCATGGTTCAAATAGTGGTTTTGGACCATATGTAGAAGATGATGCATGTGAGTTTTGCAAGCATCTCCAAGAAGCACACCCTATGGCAGTGGACAAGAGTGGATGGTTAGATTCATCTACAAGTTGGCTGTCATCGTCATCATCAAAAGCAGAAAGGATGCATGACAAGTTTAAAGAGGTAATCAGTATCTCAAGTACTACTCCTTCCATTCATTTGCATAATAACTCTTTTGCGGCATTTGAGCAGCATACCAAGGGTATAGGTATGAGGTTTCTCTCTAAGATGGGATATGAAGGTGGAGGTCTTGGAAAAAATGGTCAAGGCATTACCAATCTGATTATGGTTGAGGAAAGACCAAAGTACTAGGGATTGGGATATAGCCAAAGGGAGTTTGGAGAATGCTCCAAAAGGCTTGAGGTACATCAAACATTTGGCCATGAGATGTCACCACCTTGTGACAAATGTCGAAGTTGAAACTCTAGAGACATGTATAAATCTCAAGAGTGTTTTCCAAATACTTGTGGAATCATTACCCTTATACATTTTGTGATGCTTCTGACCACTGCATAGCTGTGTGCAAGAAACACATAGTAATGGTTAAGAGAATGAATGAAATTCTAGGCATCAAACATAACGAATTTCTTTTGCAAGAAGAGAACCTAAAAGCCTAGGAGAGGCAAGATTTGGGTAGACTTGTTGTAAATATGTTTTGTAAATTGTTTGTAAATACTTGTTTTCATTACCTATTTAGGTACTTTTGTAAAGTGAACATCATTGTCACTATGTTCAACAAGTAGGTGTTTTCATTGATGTATGTATTGGCTTTTTATAAGTCCACATGTTCAATAACTTTTTAGTGAATGTACAAAATTTGTCGTTCAAGTTTGTCTACAAATCGTCACATGTTCGCTGATATAGTATTCAAGATGAAACTTGTGTGAATCAAATATTTGTTTTCAAGATTGTATAAGATGACTGTGATTATAGGTAAGGACAAAGTTGTCAATTAAAAAATTTGCAATTCAGATTGAGTTGTTGAGTATTTTTAAGTTGCAAACTCTTTATATGAACTATGGAAGTAAACTTTTGGAGTCCAAAAGTTCCTAGGAGGGAGGAGTGATCAGGTGATCCAATTTATGCTCAAAAATTAAAGTGCCTAGAACTTGTTGAAACTAGCGCCAAATCTAAGTTCTCGTCGTTCTGAATCCAACGACGTTCATTTCACCTCAGTCTGACACCGTATGCTCAAGTTATCGCGTGTTGACCGTTTGGTGAAACAACTAAAATTTGAGTAGAGTAATTGACTGGACAAATGACTGGGATTCCTTACTGCTGATTCAACAGGGTGACTGTGCAGGGTATGACCCAATCACAAGCTACCAAGTGTCATCCTCCAGTTCATTGGCATGTGGTGAGATCTGATTGGTTGAGGTGTTTCTACGTTGAACAATGAAATGGTGCCATGTGGCCCAATCACATGCTGCCACGTGACACCCCAGTGTCATGCAAAATATTGGTTTGGGTCGAACAACACCCCACAGGATTCGAACACGAGACCTCGTACCCACAAGTCCAATGACCTACCATTATGTCGCGCTTTGGTCCTTGTTAATCATAGTGGCCAACATATATTTGAATGGGCACACATTGTATATGGGGGAAGGGGCCAGGGCTAAACCCTAGCCCATGACCACACCCCACACCATAGGACCGGTGGAGGGAGCCAAGGGCTCGGGGCCTAACCCCAGCCCCAAGTCACAGTCACATGCTACAACACATGACCACAAGCGAGAGTTTGGAGGGGGCCAGCCCCAAGGCACATGCACCCACACATGACCGTGCGCTAAGAGGAAAGGAGCTCCGATGCGTAGGGCGCGCATTAAGGCACAACCCATGGACCCATAACCCCATGTAGCCGTTCGCCCTAAATTTAAGGGTTAAGCCATCGAGGGTAGACATTAAGGCCCAGCTCTCGGCCCTATGTGGTCATATGGCCATGATTTTCTCTCTCAGAGGTTAGATGAAAATTTAATGGCCCAACAAATTGCACCTGCGGAGGGCGAATTTTCCGCTCAGTTAGTGATTTTCTAGTCGGAATTGTAGGATCAGTAGCCATAAGGGCGAAATTGTAGGATGGTTAATAGTCAAGTTCATGGATGAGCTTGTAGCTCATAACGTTTTGAGTTTTTCACCAATTTGGGCTCAGAAAGAGGCTACCTAGGGGTTTTTGGATGCCTTGAATCCATTGGTGACCTATGTTTTATGTTTTGAGCACATCTAGATGGCCTTTTCGCAAGTTTAATGCGAAGGGATGTATGGATCAAATAAGGATCGATAGCAGATCTTTAGGGTATTGAGCATGAAGAAGAACTTATAGGGGTTTCTTCACCTTCAGAATTCATTTGACACAACTGATACTTGCAAGGTTCAGCTCTTGGTCATTTTTCTTTCTATGTCAATATGAGGGAAGCTTAGATTATGTCCTTCTTTTTGCATGTATGCTCATTTTCAGATGAGGTCTAGTGTCTTTGTAGAAGACTCCTTGTATTGTTGTAATTTACATGGTGACTGCAGGTATTCATGTTGATTTTATGTGAGAGTTCTCTACAAGAGAACATTTCCTTGAAAGGGAAATAACCACATGGTCATCAACATACTTTATGTACTTCATTTTTACACTAAAATATGAGTGGTCTAGTCATATTGACAAACCCGAAGATGTAGCCCAAGAGGGGTGAACTTCGACATCAAACCTTGTGTTGCTCTTCTCTATGCTTGAATTATATGTGTTATGTTCATTATGATGAAATTTCACATGAGAACTAATTCATGCATGAAGAGACACTAAACAATCATGTTGTTTATGACGACCCATTTTCATGCTTGCAAAGTGTCAACACGATCCTAATAGTTTTTCTTTCATCTGATTTTGGAAAGAGAGGTAGAGATCACCTATTCCACTTTCAGATCATTGGAAAACCCTCATGAATTAGAAAACTCCAATCTAAAAAAATGTTTTCATTACATGATTGTATGATATAACACTAATGACACAAAGACTTAAACATGTTGTAGTAAGGCTAAAAGGGTAAACAACCTCTGGGATAAAGGTCCACTCAAATATGCCTTAGAAAACCTCAACCCTTACTAAGTCACAAGTTATTGGTACAACTAACTTGCAACCTATTGGATACACTCATGGTCTATAATGGTGGCTAGAAATTTTAATGATAGCCCTCACCTAAATCACTCCAATAAATTACCAATTCTCGTCGTTTAAAATAAAACTTACCCTAAACCATCCTATAACAACCATATTAACAAAATTTAATAAAAACCGTTATAACCACTATATCAATAATTTAATAATAAATGATTAAAATATCTAATTAACACTAATTCCAATGTAGCCAGTGTATTTCCATCATTCCCATTAAAAAAATAAACCTCTACAAACATGAAAAGACAAAGACATGAATGGGAGTTAGCGAAAACAATAAGGAAGATGGTGGTGATGTGTTGACCACTTTACAAGAGGTACACAACATAAATTTAGGTTAGTCTCCCACTTAACTTTTGTGATGTCATGACTAACTTCATTAATTATGCCGTAAGGCGTTTTCCTTTGAAAAGAACACCCTCTGCTGCCTTCCTATCCTAATCTATGTCATTCGATCCTTCGTTAGACGATTGGATCATTCTCACACATTGATTTGAGATTTGAAATGCGCTGACAGGTGGCAATTGCAACTCACTCTCAAGATTCCAAATTTCCTGTCCATCCAGTTACCAACTGCACAAACGACTTTGCAAACTACTCTTGGAAATGTCTCTTGAATATAGATGCCATTGGTTGCCTACGTCCTGTAGCAATGACCTCTATTAGGGAAGCATTTTCAAGGATCTAGCTATTTTGATTTCATGGCACCTATGCAGATTAGGATACTCTTTCCTTACAACTAAAAGCGGAGAACCACCACTCACACTAGATTCACCAAAGCGGAACGAAGATCTAAAGGGTTTCAAAGATGTCTGGCCATTTCGATTTGAGGGCACCTTTGCAGATCATGATACCCTCTTCCACGAACTCTGCTCCCAGTGTAGCTTCGACCCATCAACGTTAGACGAATGGATTGTTATAAACTGTCGATATGAAACCCATCATCACGAAGAACACTACTGAACCAACGAGAACTGTTCGCATGGCACAACCCTCCATCACCACCGTTACGACGCTACCGAGCATTGATGTTAAAAACTCGAGGGATAAGCCTATGCCCCAGTTCTAAGTATGATAAACCCCCGTTTAGTTCTGCGTGGTGTATTTTCCCCCGTTCTGAGCACGATAAGCCCCTCCACGATGGTGAGATGAGCTTGATTTACTATGTCTGGTATTATTTAGTTACAAAGCTAGGTTTATCTGCCTATGCTATTATTGAGTTGGGTACTTCAAACTCTTGGATAAGATCGAGAAATAGATGTCGCTAAGGATGTTGATCTTTCAATTTAAGTTTTCATTTCAAGTAAGAATTGAACCTGCAACTGTAATTGAAATAATTTCCTTTTTTTTTTTTTTTAAATATTGTTGAATTTAGTAAGAAAAACCCTTCGTTCTGTGTGTAGTTTAGCTAGGTAGGGTGCGCAATACAGAAAAGTCAACATAAAAGGCCGAGTCTATGAATGTCTTGTGGTTAATAGACCCATGGACAAACCATAGTTGTAAAATAGAATGTCACCTAGCACCAATATTACTGGAGAAGATCAAGAAATAGATACCGCTGAGGATTTTGATCTTTCAGTTTAGGTTTTCATTTCAAGTAAGAATCGAACCTGCAACTGGAATTGAAATAATTTTCCTTTCTATTTATGCAACTTAACTGATTTGGGATATTTTTAGGTATTGCGGTGAAAACGTCAAACTGACGATTAAACAAACTTTTGAAATTTGAGCTAGGCATCTTGGTGTGGGCTAAACTACCTATAAAACCCTCTCCTCTTCATTGCCTGTTGTTCTCATTTCTCATCCAAACCCTTTTCGAGTGCATTGATGGTAGTGAGAAAATTATATAAACTGTTCTCAAGGCAAGTTCTTTATCTATTCTCCTAACCCCTTATTCTTGCGCAGTATCATCTAATATTCAACAATGGACAAAATACAACACAAGCTAGTTCAAGTTGGAGAGCTTAATTTACACGTTGCAGAGATTGGATCAGGTACTAATTCTCATCCCAAACAAACTGCTATCTTCAAGTATTTTCCTTTGTACCACTGAAAAGGCCAGGTGCTTTACAGATACAGTCATAGAGGGAAGATGTTTATCACAAGTGTGGATCTCCCTGGAATGGTATTTCAATACCTGTATTTTTCAAGTGGGATAGATTCATAACAATATGCCTGGGGTTTAACTTGTATTTTTAATATTTGTATATATGTTTTTAGTTATACAGTTAAACTAATTAAACTAATCTTTAAAATTGATTGAAAAAATCTAACATAATGGGTTTTGTAATTTTTTTCTATTATGAATAAAAAAATTAAACCACTTTTGTTGTCAAATTTATCTTTAGGTCCGACTGTGTTATTATTGCATGGATTTCCAAAGATATGGTATTTATGGCTTCATCAGATGATAGCATTGGCAGAGGCAGGGTTTCACGCAATTGCTCGACTTTTGAGGCTATGGACTCTCTGATCATCCAGGTAGTTTGACTTCATTATGAATTGAAGGTTATTATAGGGTTCTTAACTAGTGCTTGAAATGTATTCGTTAGCTGACAATGATAGTTTTTCCTGAGATGTAGGGAAGGTGTCAGTTGCATGTCCTTTAGTCCTGTTCTAGAGTATGGGAATGTATTGCAAATAGGCATGCCTTATGCTTGAGTCTTACCAACTCATCAAAGTAGAAAAGAACTGCAAAATTGTGATGGAAAACAAATTCTTAAGGATGTCACACGACCTTTTATAATACAAACAATGTAAACTTTATCTTCACAGATAAATTGCAAGTTAAGCTACTTCATAAAAAGTGTTTTGATCTATGTTGTCCAATTTTGACACCCAAAACATTGATGAGATAACTCCTTACTGAAAATGTTTCAACATGGAGTTTGTCAAATAAGTCAGAAATAGTTGAGATAATAAACAACATAAGTAGAATTTTGATTGACAATTACTTGTTGGAGTTCTTTGATTTTGTTATTGATTGGGACTTGAGTGTTTTAAATAGTTTGTATCTTGACTTGTCATCATCGACCTTGCGTATGTCTTCAAGAAAACCTTTGGAAATCATAAACCCTTATTTAAGCAGAGTAACTCCTCAATTCAAAATCTCTTTGCCTCAGAAACATATATTTCTAATGAGAGATTGCTTTATTCTCAAGCAACAATGTTATTAACGAGGCTTGTTGCATACCCATACCCAAGGTCCATCCTTGGTGGGTTTTGAATTGTTGTACAGATCATCGTTGTAGGACTTGCTGATAATGGGGAGTTTGTGGATATTTTTCGGGAAAATCGCTAGTAGAGTAACTCCTCAATTCAAAATATCTTCGCCTTAGAAACATATATTTCTAATGAGAGATTGCTTTATTCTGAAACACTAGTGTTATTAACAAGGCTTGTTGTGGGCTTGTTGCATACCCAAGTTCCATCCTTGGTGGGTTTTGAATTGTTGTACAGATCATCGTTGTAGGACTTGCTGATAATGGGGAGTTTGTGGATTTTTTTGGGAAAATCGCTGACAAAGTTTTCTTTCTCTTATACAAGTATTCTTGGAGCTCGTTTTCCCATTTTCACTTGTTTTTATTTTTATTTCTACATTTAGTTATGCCACTTCAAAAAGATGTACACACAATTGGTGACACGTGAATTGTAATTGTTTCAAATCTCATGCATATTCCTGATATATTTACACCACAATGTCATGCTGTTGTACGAAATCCATGGAGTTAGTGCTGGGCCATTGAACTCACATCTTCCCTTAGGTTTTCTAACAACTCTCAACTGCTTTGAGCTTTTCCAAAATCTGACACATTCTCTCCATCGACATTTGGGGACCGATATCTGAGGCCGTGATCAACCGACATTTGGGGCCGTTATGAATGGACTCTGGGAGGACAATTACACTCCAACATGACTAATCAGCCTATTGATTTTTCCTGAAATAGTTATTCTTTATCTAAAGTTGATCTTTCGTAAGGACATGGAAGAAGAATATTATATCATTATATCTTGAGCTTGTGTTAATCACTCCAATTTCTTCTCTTTGGTAGGAGATGACTTGGAGTACTTGTGCACATAGAAGTTGGAGAACAACAACAACAACGCGATCATGTAGTAGAAACGTGTATGCAAAAGAAAAAACAGTTAACTGGTTAGTCCATCTATGTCCAGTCTGCAGAAACAGAGTTCCACAACAGAAAAGAAGATACCTTGCAGAGAAATCTTGGATATGGAGCATATCTTTTAATACAATAGTAAACTTGAACCATTTTCAAACCAAATTGTAGCATTTGTATTTGTGTAAGATACCTAAGACAAAACAGGAAATATATATATATTTTTTATATTAATTTTAGTGTACGAAATGGTGCAAACCCAATATACTCTATTGACAGTAAGCTGATTGCCATAACTCTTACAAGACTATTGTCAGTTATTCAAAAAAGTAATAGAAAAAAGTTTACATTTCAGAACTTACTTTCCCCAAAAGAGGTATTTTCTTCGTAGTTTCTCTATGCCCCTTAGAATTGAGGAAATCAAATAATAGAAGTACATAATTACATGAACCGCTGAGTTCATTGCTGCATAGAAGTATGCTACACAGGCCAAAATGAAAACCAGGAGTTAAAGGAAGCTAAAACAATATTGCTTTTGTATCTATAAAAAAAATAATCACCGCTAAAGATTTCACTGGTTGGTAAAGATGTTGGAAGAAACTAGAGTTAATTCCAACTACCTGGAACCTACATTCAACAGAGATTTTAAATGTGGCTTCTAGAAACTGTTGACAAAGGGGCAAGCTTCTTCAGGAAGCCACCGCCCCAATTTCCAGAGCTTTCTCTTGATGTGTATAAATACATGATTAAAAACGAATGAAATCAAGTTATGAAGTTATTCAGTTCTAAGTTGTGTGTTCTGTTTGATAAGTCTCTGCTATCTCTGTCATGGTATCAGAGCTATATCTAAGTTGGTATCAGAGCAGTCTCTAATTTGGTATCAGAGCCGAGGGTTGCGGCAGAGTGCAGAGCTCAGGAGTAAGGGTTGGTAAAGAGCTGTGAGCTCAGTGAGTGTTAGTGAGCCGTGAGCTTGTAGTGAGGGTTTCCGCTGTGTCTAGTGTGTGAGGAAGAGCGAGCGTTGTGGAAGCGCCACCGTATGAGGATCTAGTGTGGCTTAAAGAACTGTTGTGCGTGTGCCACTAGGTGAGAGAGCCTGTTTTGTGCGTTTTTGAAGAACTATGTGGAAAGCCCGTTGTGCTATTGGAGTTGTGGTAGCTCTGGTATATGTTGTGAAGTCTCTGTGTGGAGCGCAAGTTGAAGCGCTGTTGTTGACAGTAGGAGCGCTGAATACTATTTGAGTGCTGTGGGAGTGTGTGGAGCCTAGAGGGCTGAGGAGAGCCGAGGTCGGCGCAAGTGTGCTGAGTGCCGATGAGTGCTGTGAGTGTTGTATTGATTATCTGTTGTGTTTTGAATATGCGTGAGTCTTTATTGTTTTCTGAAACTTGTGTGAAGCTGTGTGTTGAGGACGCATTGAGTCCTGTGTTGCCGGGCTGTTAGAGAACTGAGGTGAGCTACTTAGGGGAGGTCTTGGTGGTGTGAAGATCTCAAGGAGCGAGAGATTTGGTTTTCTTTGTGTGAATCTGGGACTGTTTTTGGTGGCTGCACATGGCCACGGATTGCATCCACTTGGCAACTTGGCCAGAGTTGGAGCTGTCGTGGCGTAATTTGTGTTCAAGGGACGAGGTGAGGGATTTGTGTTCATTGTTCGCGGGGCGGCCTTCGTTGTGCATGTTAAGATCTGGGAATCTGCTGAGTTCTTGTGTAGTGCACGTGCCCAAGGCGGGTGCCTGCTCGGAGCGCTGGCACGCAGGTTGCCTTAATTGACGGCAGATATAATAGGGAAGGAATCTGGTGTGGAGTGTGTCTGTCAGCGTGTGAATCTTCGTCATTGAAGGCCATCGAAAGGAGATCTGCTCCATCTCGAAACTGGAGAAGAAAAGCTTGTTGCAGCCAGCGTGGTCTCCGTGTGTGAAGTGGTGGATTGTGTGCCGCCTGGACGAGAATAGCAGTGGCTCTGTCTAGCGATTGGAGCCTGTGTGATTTAGTGGTGTGTAGGAGCCGTTGAGGCTTGTAAGCATCCGAGAGGGCTAAGATTTGTGAGGGTTGCCGATCTCACTGTTGGAAGAAATTGATCTGCTGCGTGTAGAGTCACAAAGTATATTTTGAAATCCTGCCTTGCATGTTGTATTGTGCCTTCTGATATGTTGTTGGTATGGCCTATTGTGTGGAACTAGTTGGTGTTGACTGTGGAGTAAAAGCTTGTGGCTTGGCATAGCGTGGCAGTTGAATTTTCTCAAATGGCAATAGTGGCAGAAGAAGATCTGAATCAGATAGAAGAATTTGAAGACACTGATGCAATACTGAAACGATTAATGCCAGTTTTGCCAATTTTCTCAGGTAAAAATTTTAAGCTTTGGGCAATTAAAATGGAAGGATTGCTTGGTTCAGTAGATTTATGGAAATTTGTCCAAGAAACTTCTATGAATTTGAATGATAAGTGTAGAAATGCAGTAGCATTGTTTCTCATCATATCAGCTTTAGATGAAAATATTTTGTCTAATATTTTGTACGAATTTGGTGAAATGCATAATGCAAAAATATTTTGGAATGTTCTTGAAATGAAATACAATATGGAGGGTAGTGAGAAAGCTGAAGTTGATGAAGGTGTTGTTGTTAAAAGTGATTGTGTTGAAAGCATCATAGTTGGGATTAAGGTTGAAAGTATGTCTTTAACTGACAATAGCGTAGCATGTGATAGTGAGGAAATTACCTGTGATGCAGAAACATATGAAATCAAATTTGATGACAATTATGTATCCCATGCTGAGTGGTTAAATATGATGCAAGAAAAGCATCTTATTGATGAGTTGTTGTTATGAAACCAACTCAAGAAAAGATAGAAAAGAAAGATCAACGCCTTAGAATTCAGCCTCTTCGAGGGGGCAACCTCCTTTACATTACATAAATGAACAATTCTTGGATGATACAAATGACAAAACCTCCTTTCTATATATAGGAGTCTAAGGAGTCACAATATAATCCAGCCGACCTAACAATAATAATATAAAGCCACAAAAATAACAATAGAGGGATTCTATGGGGCACAAAAATAACAATATGGGGGTAATAGGGGCACAACAATATAAATAAGGGGTATAACTACAATAGTAATGGGGTAATCACTAGTATTATAGGGACCCAACATGCCCCTCTCCTTCAAAAAAGTGTTGTCCTCAACGCTTGAGCAGTTTTGGATACTTCTGCATAAAATTCTCATCCTCCCATGTGGAATCTTCAGCGGATAAGTTCTTCCACTTGATAAGATACTCTGAAATTGATCGATTTCGTAGCTGTCGAGTTCTTGTTTCTGTGACTGCTTCCGGTTCCAATATAATTTTTCCTTCCTCGTCAAGTTCTAGCAATATTGTTTGAATTGGGAGCTTGTCGCCTATAACCTTCTTTAAACATGAAACATGGAAAACTGGGTGCAATCGAGAAGCTGCAGGAAGCTCCAATTTGTATGCCATAGTACCAATCTTTTCCAACACCTTGTACGGACCATAATACTTTGGTGATAATTTATTATCCTTCTTAGCTTTCTTTAGGGACATTTGCTTATATGGTTGTAGCCGTAGGAATACCCAATCACCTACATCAAAACTTCTTTCACTACGATGTTGATATGCCTGTTGTTTCATTCTATTTTGTGCCAACACGAGGTTATCCTTTAAGACTTGGAGGACTTGTTGTTGATGTTCAATGTGATGTTCCACTGCCTGAACCTTAGAATTTTCTCTTAAATATGATGTGATTGATGGTGGTTGGTACCCATAAAGTGCCATAAATGGGGTCATTTTTGTTGCTGTATGGAAGGAAGTGTTATACCACCATTCAGCCAGAGGCAACCATTTGACCCATTGTGTCTGTTTATCAGATACAAAGCAACGAAGATATCCTTCCAAACATTTGTTTACTATCTCAGTTTGCCCATCAGATTGAGGATGATAAGATGACCTATGAGCTAACTGAGTACCAAGACAAGAAAATAATTCTGTCCAAAAATTTCCAGTGAAAATGGGATCTCTGTCACTTACAATAATCTTTGGGTTTCCATGTAGCTTTTGAACTGTTTCCATAAATGCAGTAGAAACTGTACTGGCTTTAAATGGATGTGATAATGCACAAAAGTGTGCATACTTGGTAAGTCTGTCAACTACCACCATGATGACACTCTTTCCTTCAGACTTGGGTAAACCTGTGATAAAATCCATTGAAACCTCCTCCCAACGTTCGCTTGGAATGGATAAAGGTTGTAATAGACCCGGTGTCTTAATTGTTTCAACTTTATTTTGTTGGCAAACCAAACATTTCACCACAAACTTTTGAATATCTGATTTAAGGCCATCCCAAAAAAATTCCTTCTTAACCCTGTGGTAAGTTTTTAAAAATCCTGAGTGCCCTCCTAAGGGAGAAGTGTGCAATTCCATAAGAATCTTTTGTTTTAGCTGGGAATTCTTACAGAGGTATAAGCGATCTTTGTACCATAACGAATCACTTTTCCAGCTAAATGTATCAGAAGTACTGGAATCTTGTTGTAGCTTTTGAATAAGTGCCCACACTTCTTCGTCATTCTTCCATTCCTCCTTTGCTTCGTTTATCCAATCTGGTTGGATAATAGAAATGGCACACAACAATGCTTCCATATCCTCATCCTTTCTTGAGAGTGCATCTGCCACCACATTTTGCTTCCCTTTTTTGTAGATGATTTCAAAGTCATAACCCAACATCTTTGTGACCCACTTTTGTTGCTCTTCAGAGGATAATCTTTGTTCTAAAAAGTATTTAAGGCTATCATGATCCGTT
This sequence comes from Pinus tabuliformis, assembly GCA_031772625.1. NCBI lineage: Eukaryota > Viridiplantae > Streptophyta > Pinopsida > Pinales > Pinaceae > Pinus > Pinus tabuliformis. The sequence continues at coordinate 875,324,079 of CM062820.1, read as the reverse complement.
TTTACCTTGAAGTGTCTTCCCATTAGGTAGGGTCGCCATTTCTTAAGTGCATGGAGTATTGCCAACATTTCTTCTCATAAATAGCTTTGCTTAAAAACTTTCCCTTGATTGGACGACTTTCAAAAGCAATGGGTCTTTCATCTTGCATTAGAACAGCACCAATTCCATTTCCTGAAGCATCACATTCCACAATAAAGGTTTTTGTGAAGTCCGGTGTAGCTAAGACTGGTGCTTGGCACATTGCCTCTTTAAGATGTTTAAAGGCCTTTGTTGCTTCCGGAGTCCATGAAAATGAATCTTTCTTCAATAATGTTGTTAGAGGTGTTGCTATTCTCCCATAATTCTTAACGAACTTGCGATAATACCCTGTCAACCCAAGAAATCCTCGCAGATGCTTTATGGATGTGGGAATTTTCCATTCCTTAATAGCTTTAATTTTGCTAGGGTCTACCTTAACTCCTTCATGAGATACTATATGACCCAAATATTCCACCTCCTGGACTCCAAAGAAACATTTGGATCTTTTTGCATATAATTGTTTCTCCTCCAATAGTTGTAGCACCTTGTCAACATGTTCAACATGATCCTTCCAAGACTTGCTGTAGATTAGTATATCATCAAAAAATACCAACACAAATTTTCTAAGGAATGGTTTGAAAATTGAATTCATCAAACCTTGAAATGTTGAAGGTGCATTGGTAAGGCCAAAAGGCATGACCAAAAATTCATAATGACCCTCATGAGTTCTAAATGCCGTTTTCGGAATGTCTTCAATCTTCATTCTGATTTGATGATATCCCGAACGAAGATCCAACTTGGTGAAGTAAATTGATCCATGCAATTCATCCAGTAATTCATCAATGACAGGAATGGGGAACTTATCTTTAACAGTGAGCTTGTTGAGCTCTCTATAATCTGGACACATGCGTCATGATCCATCCTTCTTGTGCACCAATACTACTGGAGCTGAGAAAGAACTTTGACTCGGTTGAATTATACCAGCCTCTAGCATTTCTGCAACCATACGTTCAATTTCACTTTTTTGGACATATGGATATCTGTACGGCCTGATGTTTGGAGGAACACTTCTTGGAATCAGATGAATAGCATGATCATGATCACGCATAGGTGGGAGACCTTTGGGAGTCTCAAATACCTTGGAATGATTGTCCAGGACTTTTTGGAGATCTGGAGAAATAGATGATTCCAATGTGGAAACATCTAGCGAACATAATTGTGCAATTACACCTCTTTGCTCCTTTTTTAGAAGCTTTGTCATGCCATTAGAGCTGATTATCTTTCCTGGTTTCCCTACAATACCCATTAATTCAACTTCCTTTCCTTCCACAGAAAATTTCATGAAAAGTTCTTGAAAATTAAAAGCTATTGTACCCAAGGATTGTAGCTATTGGACTCCTAGTACAACATCAGCACCTCCCATTGGAATGGAAAGCATTGGGCTAGTCAATACATATTCTCCCATGGATAGCTTGATATTATGGCACTTTCCAGAACAATTTATTGTTCCTCCATTTGCAATCATCACTTGACACTCTGGTGCTGGATATAAGAAGCAATTCAATTCTTTTGCTACCCTACAATGAATAAAATTGTGGGTGCTTCCTGAATCAATCAACACTATTACCTTTTTCTTCTTGATTTGTCCTTCTATCTTGATGGTTTGAGGAGTGGTAATTCCCGCCAATGCATTACAAGATATGATCGGATTTATTTGTTTTTCATCTAGGCTTTGTTCCTGGAATATATCCTCTTCTTTTGACCTTTCTTGCTCCTTTTCTTCTTCCTCTTCACAATCTATGTAGAATAATTTCTTCTCAGCACACTTATGACCTTTTGTGTATTTTCTATCACAATTGTAACAAAGCCCTTTTGCTCTTTTTTCTTCCAATTGTTGTGGTGTCAACCTTGTAGGTTGTGGAAGACTATGGGCAACAACACTTCCGTCTTTATAGTTGTGAATGGTATGCTTCCTAGTTGCCATAATTTTGCTTTCCATTTTTCTTGCTAACCTGAATGCCTTCTCTATTGAATCAGGTTCCCAAAGACGCACATCATGTTGGATATTATCCTTTAAAGACCCTATGAACACATCAATCCTATACTCCTCTGGAATATCTTTTACCCTTATGTTCAATTTTTGGAACTCCTCAATGTGCTCCATTATTGAACCCTTTTGTTTGAGACCTATCAATTGGCTAAAAAAAGTGTTGCTTTTTGTATCCTCATAATGTGCTATCGATTCTTCCGTAAAAATTGCCCAAGTGATAAATTGTTTACGAGAACAAAGCCATTGATACCATACAAACTGATTTGGTTCCAAATATAAAGTTGCCATACGTACCTTTTGTGTGTTTTGCACATTATTGAGATCGAAGAATTGCTCCATCTGTAATATCCATGTGGCGGGATCCCTGCCATCAAACTTCCTCATATCGATTTTTGGAATGTGGTGATTCTTCGATCCAACATTAGAGTCTATGGAATCATGATTAACATTTCTTTTGTTCTCATCATGAGTTTCCTTTACTACCTTTTCACCATTAGTAAGTATTTCTTGTAGAAAATTAGTCAAATCTGTCTTCAAATCTGCCATGCCTGTCTTCAAATTTGTGTTCAAATCTATCTTCAAATTGTCCATCTTAGCTTCCATGCCATTCATCTTAGCTTCCACGCCATTTATCTTAGCTTCCACGCCATTTATCTTAGTATCTGTTAACTTTTGTGAGCGTGACATTTGTTGCACTTGTTCTTGTAATTTTGATATATCATGTAGCATTTCTTCCTCTTCTTCATGAGTCATGCTAGAGCTTTCAGGTACCTTACTAGGTGTTTGCATTTTTTTTCCTCGGGGCATCAGTTACCGATAATAATGCTCTATTATGCCCTTTGAATTCCTTCAAAATAAATTTTCAAACCAAGCTTAAACAAAAATTTAAAAAAAATCTACACACCTTTTTTCACTTTGTAGGAGCTCGATATTGCCTCTGATGTATCTCTGTACTTTCCAATCATCTAGTTCTGAAATTATGACCTGTAGTAGCTCTCTGTGTCCTCTTTCCAATGCCACAAGTCTGACCCAAATTGGATTCTCCAAGGAAGAGTTATGCGAAATCTCCCACAGTGACTTGATTATAGACTAGTTCAGTAGAGCTAACTTGTACGACGTGCCGCGAGTCACTGTTTCGACCTTTGGATCTGAAAAACACCCACAAGAAACTACAGTCCGTCCTCTTTCTGTACCTTCTTACGAAACTTCAATCCGATCCCCAGAGAGAAAGTTATGACGATTTTCCTCAGGTCACCTATTTTGAATGTAATTCAGGAGTCTGCAAAAAGACCAACTTCCTCAGATCATATCTCCGCAAATATCGCGCGAAAAGCTCTGAAATTCAGACCCAAGATTCAGCGCGATTTCTTCTCAAATGGGTTTTTTTTTGCGACTTCTGAAACGTCACAAAAAAAAAAGTTATAGCGAAAATGCCACGATGACCTGTTTGGAGCAGCAAAACCCTAGAATCCAAAGCTCTGATACCAAATGTTATGAAACCAGCTCAAGAAAAGATAGAAAAGAAAGATCAATGCCTTAGAATTCAGCCTCTTCGAGGGGGAAACCTCCTTTACATTACATAAATGAACAATTCTTGGATGATACAAATGACAAAACCTCCTTTCTATATATAGGAGTCTAAGGAGTCACAATATAATCCAGCCGACCTAACAATAATAATATAAAGCCACAAAAATAACAATAGAGGGATTCTATGGGGCATAGAAATAACAATATGGGGGTAATAGGGGCACAACAATATAAATAAGGGGTATAACTACAATAGTAATGGGGTAATCACTAGTATTATAGGGACCCAACAGTTGTTGTTTGGTGAGAAGAGTTGCCTACCTCCATATACAAATCAAATGCAGGATAACATGTTTGCAGCAATAGAATTGGCGAAAGAGGTTGAAGACATTAATCAACCAACTATGTCAGCAAAGAAAAATGAAGGAAGCAAAGCTCTTTCCAAAGAGCATGATGTTAAAAATCAATATGGTTTTGTTTATGAATCTAACATTGTTTTTAAGTTTGCAGATATTGACAATTAGGAAGAAGCAACAAAACTTGAAGAAATTGCAAGCATTAAGGACAAGCATAAGTCCCAAGACCCTGCAGCAATATTGAATGCAAAGAATGTTAATCCGCAATCAAGAAAGGAGAAATTCAATCACCATCTTATGACAATAAAGGTGAAGATGAAACTGCATCAACAAAGGAAAAGGAACAAGCGTGGACCCTTTAATAAGAAGGCAAAAATGAAATGTTTTGTTGTAAGCCTAGCTAAGACTTAGACCAGCAGACACAACAATTAAGAGTATAGTGTCTTGTTTATTGTACTAAGAGTATGTTTGTTATATAGTTGGAATTAAGGGGGAGTGTTGGAAGAAACTAGAGTTAATTCCAACTACCTGGAACCTACATTCAACAAAGATTTTAAATGCGGCTTCTAGAAACTGTTGAGAAAGGGGCAAGCTTCTTCAGGAAGCCACCGCCCCAATCTCCAGAGCTTTCTCTTGATGTGTATAAATACATGATTAAATAATGAATTAAACCAAGTTATGAAGTTGTTCAGTTCTAAGTTGTGTGTTCTGTTTGATAAGTCTTTGCTCTCTCTGTCATGGTATCAGAGTTATATCTAAGTTGGTATTAGAGCAGTCTCTAAGTAAAGAGGGTGTAATGACATTCGTGCCAATTCCCCCAAGAGGGTGGTATGTTTCATGCCATGAAATAACAGGGTGTCATGGATGTTAAATCGGTTAACAATAGTTGGAGTCTTTAGATGAAACATGATCATCTTCCAACAAAAATTAAGAGAAAAATATTAAATGGTGATAGTGGCAAGTGTCGAGAAATTACCATCCCCTCCCAGTGCATGATGGGCAATGATCCACCAAATAATAGCTCTAGAAACATGGTGTTACACATGAAGAACAGTGATTTGATGAACATTTCGCTTTAAGACCATTATTATCTGGAAACAAAAAACTCAATCCATAACCAGTGCATTTAAATATTTGAGACACTGAGAATGTTTTAGATATTCTATTGAAATTAAATCTACCTAGAAAGTCTTAAAGAAAAAAAATCTATCTAGAAAGTCCTAAAGAAAAAAATGGAGAACAAGAATAGCCAAGCTAATTCGAGGACAAAGGACAACAATCCAAATTAGAAAGATCCACGGTGCACAATAATCTCACAATGTCAATGAGCTCAAAAAGTTTGCAGATGTAGAAAAGGTAGATGAAGTACGCCATCTGAAAATTCAAAACCCAAGATTAGCAGCAAAGGAAATCTTATGGATAAAACAAATTAGCGAACAAGGGATAAACTGCACAAAAACATTTGTAAGAGTGATACAAATAATGACTAATGAAATTTTAGAAACATGGTTAGCAGCACAATTCAAGCAACATCAGAAAATACGAGACTAGTGGGCAGAGGATTTGGTGGAAGGGCAACAAAAAATCAACTAGGACCAAAAACTGTAGGGTGTGGACCATGACATCATGGCCATGAAGGTTAGCAATTTCATTTGCACCTAGAATCTGAATGCCACTAAAGACTTGAAAGAGGAATTGAAGCAGGAGCATGCTAAGTCAACCTGCTTTCTTTAATCTGCATTATTATGGTCTCTATCCTGCCTTGCTTTAATAATATTAATAAGATTTTAGGATGATGAAAGACACATGGCTTATGTTCGTACCTTCAAGGCGGGGCTAAATCTCATAATGTTTTCAGTTAGGAACCCAATGCATATGCTATCTTCTGTAAAGACAATCTGAACTTAATGGCGCAAATTTGTACAAAATCCAAACACATATGCAAGTGTCATTAGAAATACTTACGACGTTTCCTTTGCAGCATCTGATGCAAATCCTAGTCATAGCCTCTCTTGTCTTCTCATTTGACACAATAAATAATCAATCTTCAATTTTGTTAACTTTGACTCTTTCCTGGCTAACACACCTTTGCTTCTTTCACGGCTAACACACCTTTGCTATGACTTGCACAATTAATCTTATTCACTTTTCTTTTATGTACACACATCATATTCATATATCTACATTGACGTTTTTAATTTATTATGTCTGTGGGGGGACATATATGATCTATTTTGAGAATACCCAATTGAAATTTGTTTTTGATGTTAACTTTATATATAGAGATTTTTTATTTTTTTGAATAATGCTTTTTTTGAATCTTATTAGATGGTTGAGAAGAAATGTTAGAATCACCATTTGAGCCCTACATGGGACAACGTAAGTATCACTGTGCAGTGTGAAGGCAATGTGTAAGTATGTCCATACCTCTTAAAATAAAAATAAAATATTCTTAATATAGAAAAGCAACGTCTCTATATGACCTAATATAATTTCATGTAAAGTAAAAATATATTAGTAAGATATTTAGACCTTATACTTTTCAAAAATATTTTAACACATGATATCAACTTCATATATAACAAAACAATAGTTTAATACGCACTAATAAAATGACTCAATACACATTTAATCTCTATACCATTCAAAAATACAATTTAAACAATAAAAAATTACACATTTTTTACACGTGAAAAAATTTGATCCATTTAAACTCATGTTAGATCCTTGGTTAAAATAGATCTATACTAATATATATTTACACCAAAATAATATTCTGTTTTGAAATTCTTTAACATCCACTTTTATCTACATTTTATTTTCAACCAACACCTATCATTATTTATTTTCCTCCATTTGTTCGATCAAACAACTGTCATTGTTTTCCACCAGTATGCGTTGACCATGCTCCATCTTCATGATATCGTTCATTCCAAGCCGATCCGTTACTAAATCTGAAAAGTAGGATCTGTCACAGACCCGCCATTTCTAAAGGACTGCCGCCGTGAATGGACCAAGGGGAGTCCTCAAAAGCGTCCTAAACGGTGAAATGTTTCAGATGGTTGAAGTTGCAGCAACATGTGTACGTCACCCACTTACAACAACTTCACGGGCTCCTTTTCTTCCCTCGGCTTTCTCTTATTTTTTTTAATAACCACTGGCTCCATGTCGCAGTTGTATAACGTGACTTTTTGAAAGCTTTTTCGGAGGGTTTTTCCGGTCGAAATCCGGCAGGAATTTATTGGAATCGCAGGTTTGATATCTAGTTTCTGCACAATGAAAGAGTCCCAGGGGTTTTTCAGGGTGCTGAATCCAAATATGCAGTTAAAAAACAATTTTAACTTTAACAAATCAAGATTTAACCTCAATTTTTTCCCCGGATTCCGTCACCGAAATCTCCAAAAAATCATTAACTCCCTCCATGTCTACGGCCTCCTCTTATTTCTTGTCAGCTGACATATATATGTATTCATCCCGTGAAAAGGCAATATTAAAGCTCTTCACCCTGCATTGTCAGTCCACTTATTTACAGCAGTAAATATAAATACTATCCAAAAGGAATAATGTTAGATTTAAATAGTTTCGTGTCGGTGCTATCTACCCGGCTGGATTTCTCGATTTTTGTGTAAAACCAGACCAATCAATAAATACGTATTATTAAATAAACAACTCTGGAATAATTCAAGAAACGCTGTAACATTTTTCAAAATTTACTACCAGAAATACAAAAATTAGTGTAGGTGAATGGTGTTTAAAATTTTAAAATTCATAAAAATTAACTAAGTTATAATTTTATTTTAAATTATGAATAATATTTTTATCTATGGAAATTTGTTTTTTTAATAGGTTTTTTTATTTATAGAAATTTGTTTTACTCTAATTTATAATAGGCTTTGTTATCATGTTATCGGTCAATATCATAGCTTATCAATACCGCATATTCAAAAAACCATAACTTATATTTATGACATCGCTGAATTTAGGCTGATCCATATCAAGTTTATTAAGAAGAGTTTTTGGCGTAAATCACATCATAATTTATTTGTCGATGCACAAGTGTCGTTCAGGACAAGTTGAAGAACCAGATCATGGTGCAGGTAAAATAGAGAGCGCAAATAATTCAACGACAATATTTGACCAGGAAACGGCTACATTGGTTGTTTCCTGGTCCAATATAGCCATGGAATATTCTGCTCTCTCTATTTAACCTCCAACCATGATCTGGTTCTTCAACTTGTCCTGACTATGAACCACACTTGTTGGTTCGAAACTCGTTGACAAATGGATTATGATGTAATTTTAGCGGAAAACTCTTCTCAATAATCTATGACATTCTTTAAATTAATCAATTTAGTTTAAAAGGTAAGACCAAGATAACCATTTTAAAAACAAATTTAAACTAAAAACTAAAAAAACTAAAAAAAGGTTAAAATTTCAATTAATTTATGCCATGTCCATAAGACTTTTAGTATTTTTAGTTTAATTATCAATAATTATTAGAAAATTAGTAGATTTAACCTTCACAAAAGATTTCCTAATAATATATATATATATATTGTTTAGCATATATTAATTTTTTTCATACTTAATAATAATATTAAAGCAACAATATATATTAAATAACTCATAAATGTTGATATAAATCAATTCATAATAAACATTAAAACATTTAGACATCTCAAATTACTAAATTTTAAAAAATATATAAAATTTCATTAAATTATAATTTTCTATTATTATTCTTTATAACAATAATAATTTATATATATATATATATATAAATTATCACTTAGTTTGGTTTCTATGGAAAAATGTATTATTATTATTATTATTAACAACTTACCCCGCGGTCGGACGGCTTGCCGCCTCCCCACCCAGGTTCAAACCCCTCGATGCATGTTTCCAGATGCTCCAGCAGTTTATATGTTGATCATCTTGCTCCGCTGCATGTATTGTACAATCACGCTTCTGTAAATATGTATTCATTGCGAATTCAATCTCACTTCTATAAATATATGTAAATTGTGAATTTGGGGTTAATACAGCTTCTTCTAAAGGGACTCACCCCCTCTCAGTGTAATATATATATATATATATATATACACCACGCAATGGCTAGGGCTTTTGAGGTTTTTGGTTTCCGTCGTGTCGTCGACATTTTTCTGAATATTCTACGTCTGGCATCGCCATGGGTGGGTGAAGGGTCTGACGATGGAAGTTCCTATTTCGTATCCTATAACATAGTAAATGCCCCCTGAAATGGGGCCGATATAACACCATATAACACGCCGCGCGGTGATGAGAGAGGAAAAATACGCGTGACATGTTATATAGTGTTATATCGACCCCATATCAGAAGGCATTTACTATGCTATAGGATACGAAATAGGAACCGCCGTCTGAGGACACTTCGGAGAGCATATACCGGCACGTTCTGACGCTGTGGAATACCGCTGACCTCGTGGAATTAATGCATCACGTGCAATCAGGAATACCGCTGACCTACTGGCCCCCACTACGGACTTCTCCTAGATGTTTCGTCCATTTCTCATTGCGAAATTTAACATTCAAGAGAGACAGGCTTTGCAACCACTCACAACCTAAAACACAGTGCATAAAGTCACAACCGAAACAAGGTATGGTCTTCCTGAAGTAGATATACTCGTTATCCAGGTTTTGTCTCGAATTATAATGTTGGAATTATAAAACAACATAAAAAAAATGCTTTTCAAACTATTTAAAGCGCCTGATTTGAAATGCAGGGAGGCATGAAAAGAAGTTTATGGTCTTGTTTATTTGTAATTTCCAAAACCTTGGAATTAGAAGTCAACTTAAAAGTACATGCTTTATTTTATTATCCAGAAGAACATAATCTATAATCTAAATTGGAAATGGAATTCAAATTTAATCTATAATCTAAATGGAATTCAATTTTTTTTTAATAATTTACCTATGTAATCTTGCTATCCTTAGATATTTCCTTCTTGATATAGTGATATGGTAGAACTCAAATGTTTTAAAGTAAATGCAATATACACATTAGGGAAATCTCAACTAAAAAGATTTGCTTCAAATTCTTCGCAATTTGTAATACAAAGACTTTGGATTTGCTAATCATCGAAGTTCTTCCAATTTGTAACACAACGATCGGAATTCTTGGATTTGCGGAGGTTTATATTCCATATGGCATTCAATAACAATGAAAGCTATGGAAAAATAAATTAACAACCAAAGCTATAAGATTTCAGAGAAATTTTTAATTCTGAATAATGAATTTGCAGATAGTAATTAACAGATAGATTTTATTTAAAAAGAAGCACAGTTAGTATAAGTTCTTCTTTGAAGGTAATATTTTTGAAAAAGTAAATGAATACAAGTATCTTAGGATTGATTTCAACAACAAGGGGTAGAAAGAAGAAAATTTTAGGAGGGTGGAAAGTATTATATGCTCTTCAAAACAGATGAAGAGAGGAAAATTTTAGGAGGGTGGAAAGTATTATATGCTCTTCAAAACAGATGAAGAGAGGTAGAGTTGTGGGATTGGAAAATGATTAAAGTGCTTTTTGGGCTCCTAGTTTGTCTAGTGATATATATAGGTTTGAACTGTGGGTTAGCAACATCCCTGTCTCAAAGTGGAAGCAAATTGAGAAAATCCAAAAACGTTTGATCATGAGCAAGTTCATTCCTTATGAGATAATGTTGAGTGAAACATGAGCAACTCCCATCGAAGCAATTGCTATGGTGCGTCTCATACGGTACCTACAAAGAATTGAGCAAATAGGAATGAGTGAAAGAAGAAAATCATGGATGAGACAAAACAATAAATGGATGCAAAAATGAAATATTTACCTCAATGCATGTCCCACAAATAACAAGGAGTTAAAGAGTTTTGTTATGGAGAAGTTTCATAAGCCTCTATGGGGAAAATAGTTGGGTAGAAAGAAGTACTATGTTTAGGAATTCAACCCCACTTGTGATCTCCAACAAAAAGAGTACATTGGAGCTAGCATTCCATGGAAAGAAAAGATTCTTATTGCTCAATTAAGAACTAACTCGCATAAACTACTATACAAAACAGGTTGGTGGAAAAGACCTAAAGAAGCTTGGGAATAATGGGTGTGTGCTTTTTGCACCTTTGGGGCAGTGGAATTGGAAAAACATTTCATTTTGGAATGTGATGCTTATCAGAGATGGTTACAACAATATGTTAACATTGGGTCCTTGACATTGTCTTTTTAGTGATGGAATTGATAGAAAGCTAGGTAAACTCATCATTAATTTGAATAATAAAAAGATTAAATAGAAAAAGGTAAAAAACTTGAAGCCTGTGGTCCCATAGGCTATTTCTACTTTCGTGGAAGTTAAAATTTCATTAATTCATATATTTTCTTATATATATATATATATATATATATATTTTTTTTTTTTTTTTCTCTAGACTACATGACTATCATACATTCATCCAGGAAGAATATGTTAATAGAGTGCATGGCTATCATATTTTAAATTGCAATATTTGCAAACCTCAAGGACATTTGGTGCATACATGGCTTGTTTAATTTTGTGGAACATTTACTCAGGACATTTATCAAGCACATTTATTATATTTTTTATATAATAGATCCAAATCTTACAATCCACTTGCTCTTTTATTGAATAACTTTACCCTTTAATAATTACTTTACATAATTATTTTACTTATAATTTTATTTATATATATTTTTCCAATAATAAATTGATTTTTTTTAATATAAAATAAATAAATAAAATGTGTTTATGAATTAATTCAAATGGTGTTCTCAACCATTCCATTTACTAACACTGGAGTGAGCTTTTGTAAATTTTAATAGTCACATTAGTTTACGGAGGTGGGAGCTACTAACCAAGGAGTACATTTTCATAAACTTTGACAGTTCTTTATCCCACAAATAACAAGGTCTCATATAATGTCTGGTTGATAGTGAATTTAAAAATATATTATTGTTATTGATAATAATTTTGTATTTCTTGGTTTTGTAGTGGGAGGACTGAGTTGTTGGTACATTTTCATAAACTTTGACAGTTCTTTATCCCACAAATAACAAGGTCTCATATAATGTCTGGTTGATAGTGAATTTAAAAATATATTATTGTTATTGATAATAATTTTGTATTTCTTGGTTTTGTAGTGGGAGGACTGAGTTGTTGGTACATTGGAATATTACCCCCTCTACCGGGTTTGTGGGGAGACATATTTGACTCATTGTGATAAGGCTCAAGGAGTCAGCTCCCCCACCCACGAAGTCTTGGCTCTTGCTAAGTCATAAATTCTGGTATATCTGAGTTATGGGCTATCCTCTTGGTGTTATAGTGTTGGGTATACTCTTGATGTTATAGTGGCTAGGTTTGATTACTCCAACCAATTCATAATGGTAAACAAATAATTAAACTGTATTCTTATAATTAATTAATTTGGAAAAGATTTATTTTACTAGATAATAATAATAAACAAGGATCAAATCTTTCAAGATGCAAACCTCTTTTTTATTACAAAACTTGAGGAAATATTTGTAACTTGAGGAATTTGATCCCTCTTGACATTTATAAATTAGAAGTTAAGATGAATCTACCCTGGTTTTTAATAATATTATTTATATTTATAAGAATTTCATATCATTTCTATTTTTAATTTTACTAAAACCATGATAATACATATATACGAGGCATTTTTTTTAATATGTTTTATAATTTTTTTAAATTTAATATTTTGATGATATGCATAGCATTGATGGTCTATAGTCCCAAGGGTTAGCTTATTTGGTCAAGTTCCCGTTACTAAAGTACCTTGCCAATGGGAGGTCACGAAGTCAATTCTCCTCGACACCCTCGTGGTTAGCCTCCTACTAGCTTGGCCAATAGGATGTGATCCCTTCGGGTTGATCTGCTCGAATTTTCCATGGGTAAAAAAAGAAAAAGAACATTGATGATATATATGTGTGTGTGTGTGTGTGTTGATTGGAGTTATCTCAGGTGACAAATGATTGTTATCTTCTCCACCTAGGTTCAAATCCTTGTTAGTGACATTATAAACTATACTACCTCGATAAATATTGTTGTAATGACGTAGTACCTATAAATTTTGTTATATTGAATTTGAGTTCTGAAAATGAATCATTATTTTAATTTATATATTCAAATGGATCTTGATATAATGAAAAGATTTATCTTTATTATTTTTTATTTAATCAATTAAAATTTCAAAACATTTTTTGGTAAGTCAAAAGTTTTCTAATAAGAGAAAGATTACATCACTGTCCACAACTTTCAAAAGATTATACCAACCTAACTCTTACCAAATTTGTTGGCGAGTATGTGATTTACCAGAGTTTTCACATTAGACAAAATTAACTGTGCCATCCAAAACAAAAGATCTATGAATGACAAAAAAAATAGTAGATTCATAAAACAACAGGTAGCCATCTAAGAGTCAGATGAGGTTATTGGAGTAGGGTTCTCTAGTCTAGTGCCAGGGAGAATTAAAAGCTTGAATTCACACTGTATGTGCTTCTCCATGTGTGCTAGGCGAGCATCCATGCGATCAAGGATGTCTTGCATTCTCGACTAGTTCTGATGTAGATCATTCAGAAAACACATGATTTCATTTCTATCATCATGTTTTTCCATGAGAACTTGTCCCAATAGAGACGTCAACTACCATTGAAGGGTGACCAAATGCATATACTTATTTCGCCTCCCCCTAGTGTGCCTAGGTTCCAGGAGCTAATGAGAAACTTCATCCATGAGCTTCAAATTTGAAAGATGATTTTCTTTTCCTGCTAACATTCGTTTCAAGCTGATGGATGTCAGCTTGAGTGTTGGGAGAGTTTGTAGCTTGGTAAGCAATGGTCATGAGCTTTAGAGTGAGGCCTACTAGTTTGGCCATGCTCCCCAACACTTCATCGGTTACGACAACACTATCGAGGCATGGTGAGCAAGCTAGTCCACAAAACGATATAGTCCCCAAGAAGACCGTGAGTGTAATTCCCCCATAACCTAGACCTAACAAACTCCACGGGGAATAACAAAGTAGTCCGACTACATACAGGGAACTTGCACCCCCCCCCCCTTTCCATAATACCCCAGGGCCAATAAATCCTCCCAAGGTTAATCCAAGAGAGGAGATGAAAACCAAGAATCACACCACAACCAACCAAAATGAAAAACTAGAGCAGACAAAGCCAGAAGCACATAATTACCTCATCTATCGACCTAGAGGAATTGAAGGCGCCCTACCACAAACCAACACTTGATTGGAGTGCCTTCGAATTAATCCAATCCAAGCTAAGTGATGTGTAAGAGTTATTTATCTTCTCCAAGGTAGAAGCCTTGGCTTGTCGGTCTTCCTCATTGTAAAAGTTTGGGCCTTGAGCTTCCAAAAAGGGAAGGGTTTTTCTTTTGTGAGGCTTCTCTGATAGATAGCTTCTAGCTTGCTTTCCCTAGCTAATGATGCCCACTATAAATTGTCACTCATTCTAGCAATTTTCAATAGAATAACTGAGAAAGAGGCTTGTAGGGTTGCTTGTAAAACCCCTTGCGGCCCTTGGATAACTCACACAAATTTCATAAGCAAACACCTTGAAGAAGGATTGAGAGAAATTTAAATGGTCGAGGCATCATAAATTCCAATGAGATCTCATGTATGGTGCATGGGGGGCATGCCACACCACCCCTTCATTATTTTTGGGAGTTAGTGGGGTGGCGGGTGCCCCGATCTCCATTTTCGTTAGTTCTTCCACCCCTACTCAATTGGGTTTTAAAAATAAATATTAAATATTTATAGATTTTTTTTTCCCCTGGAAAAATCGTAATCTTTCATTAATATTGAAAAATTACATGTTGTAGATGCCTTCTGGCATATGCTGTAAACAAATGTAAAAAATGGTGCTTAAAAAAGATGCAATGATCCGTCATCACCACGCAGGGTGTACGAAATCAAGAAATAAGCATGTTATGCAGATATGATTATGTACATGTGGGGGAAAGTCAGAGTTTTCACCCCTTTTTCTTCTCAACTTTTTTCCAAATCCCCTGTGACTCTGTTGGACTTATGAGTGCAAGTGCAGATTCAACCACAGGTTGTGGATTGTCTTTATTAGAGTCTGACGAGTCTGATATGTGTTGTCTTTTGTTTCTGCCCATGTTCATAGTATCTGTTAAACTTTCCAGTGTTGTATCTATCTGCTCCTGTGGTATTTTGTCTTCCGCTGTTGGTTCTTTTTTCATCTGATTGGGCTGGTTGGGGTTTGTAAACTCCATCTCTTCTTCCTCCTCGTCATCTGAAGCAGGTGGGGGAAATTGCCATCCCTTCACTTGTTTTTCTGTTTTCTTCTTTCTTCGATTGTCTTTTTTCGCTGCTGGACACGTGCTTTGTAGGTGTCCTGTTTGTCTACATATTCGACATCTGAAAGCAGTATTTTCGAAGTCTAGATCCTGTGTCCAGCTCCTCTATCTATGCTTCAGTTGAATCTGGTCTGGCAGGCCTTTGTTGAGGTCTACTTCCACACATATCCGTGCAAAAGTGTAAATTCGTTCCTCCACTCGCTGGGTATCCCATTTGATGTAGTGTCCAATGGTATTTCCAATTCCAGCTAGTACTTGATCAGTCCAGAGATGTATTGGGAGGTTGTGTAGTCGCACCCAAACTGGCATTTTGGTAACAACCATTGTATTTGTGTCAAATTCCTGAAACCAAGGTGTGATGAAAAGTCCTGTGGATCCCCAGAACCAAGGTCCTTCCTGTATTACTGTGTCCCTGTCAATTGCTGATAAGAATTTTACTATGAAAAATCCTTTGGAGCAGAGGTGTATTTCGCATTGCATGGTCCAGTTCGTGAAGATCCACTGGAATAAATCCATTGGTTTGGGCCAAAAGATGTTAAATCTGCATATTATTGCTTGCCTTTCGTAAGTAGTACAGTGCTCCTCTATTTCTGGTGTGTCTATGTTATATTCTGGGGTATGATCCAGCTGTTCCACAATATATGGTCTGGCATCCATACCTGTTTGATTTGGTGTTGTTCCTTCTGTGTTTTTCCCTTGTAGGATGTTTTTGAAGGAAATGTTACCTGGTTTTTTCCCTGCACCTGTACCACTCCCTTCAGCTCTGTTATTATTCCTGCCATTGACGGATGCTCCCCCTCTTATTCTCAGATTGAGTATGATTGTTGACAGGGGTTCAATTTGGTATTCCCAGAGATATTTTGTATCTTGAAGCGCTCTGCCCTCATATATCAGATTTTGTGATCTGATGGGGAATCCCAACTGTTGCATAATCATTTCCTGCACTTGCTTAACAATATCAGTTTCTTTTACCCAGATAAATTTCGATTTTCCTTCAGGGAGTTTTATAAATACTTGGAATCCTCTTGCCGGAGATCCAACTCTTGTGTTCGATGGATCTAATGCAGAAATTTTGTTCTGTGGCTTTTGCATGCCCCATATCAGTGGTTGGGTGTCCAGATCTGACATGAGATGGGACCGATCTACCATGCGGGGTTCTAGTTCGAAGGGCCCAAGTCTCGATCTGTGCATAATCCCATGGATCGGGATAAAAAAGGGTCGGTTTACCACCAAATGGTCTAGATCTGATAGCCCGGGGCACGATCTGAGCTGGGTGCCGCGGAGCGATTGGAATGACTCCCAATCAGAGCTCCCTGGTAGGTGGGTAGCCAGATCTACGCCATAAATAAACAGATCAGCATTCTGATATTCAATGAAAAGGGTTTTTCCTCCATACCTTAAACAGAGTCTGCGTTTTTCCATCCTGAGGGCTCCATTATTGCTGAAGACATCTCCCCCGTCAAGGTTGATCTCGTTGGCAACTACGGCCTGGTGGCAGACTGTCGAATGGCCGTTCAACCCGCTTGTACCGATCCGAGGATTGTCGGCTATCTTCGCCTTCTGGGTGTAACCCGTATTTGCCAGATCTTGGCAGATTCGCGCCTCAATCTCCCCTATACGCCCTGTTTGCTGTGTAATACATTTGATACTTCCGCTCTGTACCCCGGAGATGACCCCGACTGTTCGCGTTTCCTGCTTCTTGGGCTCTCTAGAGGGTTTGTCGGCACATGTGGGAGCCATAGCTAATGCAGATCGTCCGCCTCTCTGGATCTTCAGCCCCTGTAATTAAATATTTATAGATATTTTGTTATATTATTTATTTTTTGGAATTTTCGGTGTCGGAATCCGGTGGAAAAATTTAAGGTGAAATCTTGATTTGTGTTATTTAAACTAGTTTTTTGATTGTATATATGGATTCAATACCCTCGAAAACCCCTATGGCACTTCGATTGCATAGGATTACCCATCAAACTTGTGATTTCAGTAATTTCCTACCGGATTTTAGAGAAATTTGATCGGAAAAACCTACCGTAAAAGCTTCCAAAGAGTCACACTAAAGACAACTCCTTCCTCCACCCCTACTCAATCGGGTTTTAAAAATAAATATTAAATATTTATAAATATTTTGTTATATTTTTTAAAGTGAGATAATTTAAAAGTTATATGTGTATTAATAAAATATGAAAAGATTTAGACATATATGAACATATTTATCTATTGTATTTTCTTAAAAATTTAAATTTAAAATTTAATTTATTTTGGAAGATATATAATTTGAATATTATATTTATAATTGGTGTTTTATATTTTAATTAATTAATTAAAATTTAAAATAAATTATTTATTTATTTATTTAAGATAAACAATTTAAATGTTATATTTATAATTAAGATTTTATGTTTTAGTACAAGTTTTTTTTATAAGTTTAATTTCATTAATAATTTCTTTTTCAAACTAACTAGGGCTAGCCTTAATTTTTGCCTGGTCCAGCTTGGATGTCTTTTTGGGATAGTTAAATTCTCCAAAAGATGGTTCCCATCCTCAACCCCTCCCCATGAAATTTAAACATGTGATCTAATGGAGACTAAATTCCACACAAACCAATTGATCCACACCTCATGAGTAACTTCATTAATAATTTGTTATTAGATAACAACTCTAAAACACTGTTAAACTATCATAATCCAACCATCTTGTTAAAATAATTCCAATTAATGAAACTTTAACAACACAACTTTGTGATATTCAAGTCCAACCACCTTGTTAGAATAATGCCAAGTAATAGAACTAGAGCAGTATGGCTTTCCCAACCCATGTATTTATAGGATTAAAGTGTTTACATAAAGCTAAACTATGAAAATGATGAATACAAAATTCAACTTCTCTGAAATATAAAACAATGCTAAAACCACCTCTTTAATTTTAGAGTATAACTTAAATTGAATTTAATTAATTAAAACTTTGTTTTAAAAAAAATAAAAAATAATTTAAAATTTAAATTATTTAATAAAAAAAAATTATTGCGTCAAAGGCGCTCTCCAACTCGGTATTATTGATATTTTGCAATGTAATGTTCTTTTTAACATTTTGACTTTGTCAAATTACACAAATAATAATAAAAATAAGAGTAATAGTAATAATAATAATTAAACTAGCCTAAATCCATCTCAACTCCAGATCTACCAAGTGATAAGAGGGACCAAATCCCTTGAGATGCAAACCTCTTTCAAAGTGAAAAGGGATTTGATAAAAATAAAATAAAATAGCTTAAAAGTAATAATTATATTTATAGTTAATAATTAAACTAACGTAGATCCATCTTAAATTTGGATCTACCAAGGACCGAGAGGGATCAAATATTTTTTCACTCTAAAAGAGGTTTGCATCTCAAGATATTTGATCCCTCTCGGTGCTTGGTAGATCCAGAGTTAAGTTGGATCTAGGTTGGTCTTTACAATACATTATTGTTGCACTGAGAGATGTTTTACAGTCTAGCACAAGGGAGATGTTGTTACGTAACATTACATTTAAAAATAATAAAATACTATTTATATTAACAAATTGAAAATAACAACCAAGAGGTTCTCTACAACCTAGTATAAGGGAGATGTTGTTAGGAAACGTCATATTTAAAAATAATATATATCTATCTATCTATATATATATATATATTATAAATTTTTTTATGAAACAAATAGGTTCTTTCTATTAAGTAAATTTAGTTTGAAAGCGAGAACTTTTTATAATTGATACAAAATCTTCTTCTTCTAAGCTCAAAAAAGGCCAAAAAGTCTTGAGGCTCCAGAATTCTGGTTACATAGTGCTATTCTAATATACCTACTCTTATAAACCCACTAGAAGACCCCTAATATTTTTGCAAATTTACATAGCGTGTGTTAATACTAAGAGAAAAGATTAGTCTTCGACCATTGCCCCATAGGCAACGATGACAACATTTTCATCTTGTCATGGGAAGCACATATCCTTAGCCAAGTCCTTGTTTTAGTTTGTGTATCTTGGAGAAATGTTCTAGTCTCTATGGTGTCTATGAGGCTAGGGAACACATTTTCTCCAATACCCAGAATTAGTTTCATGAGAAAAAGCCTTGATTAGATTTAATTAAGCAGTTAATTAAATTTTCTAAATTCCAACTAAGGGAAATAGCTTAACTAATCAATATTAAACGGGGAAAATATATTTTTCTCTAGAGACTTCCAGAAAAGTCACTTGATGGAGTCAAGATGATCTTAGCAATCGATTGTGATTAGATCATGGGCATTGATTGCTCAACGAGAGATTATAAGAGAAAATTGATGGGGTTGGAGAGACACACTTAAGCAATTCAACTCACCTAGTTGTGGATATAGGAAGGGAACAATTGAAGTAGAGGGAGACACCGAAAAAAAAGGGTTTCAACAGACATTTGGGAGGATATTTCTGCAAACGTTACAATGTTCTAGTGACAGGAAAGGAGGCTGATTTATCTGTAAAAGAGGAGGTTGATTCAGCTAGTGTGAGTTAGCAAGTTTACCCATTGCACATAGTTGAGCAATAGTTCCATTTCCAGTAGCGAGAAGAATTTTCAAAGGAGGTGTGAGTAGCTTCACGAGGCAGAGGCAGGCAATTTTTCTTGCAAGGAGTGATTCCTAGAGGTTGTGCAAATTTTTCAAAGCAAGTAGTGCACATTTTTGGGCAGCAGTGCAAGTGCTAGGGAGGAGTACGAGTTTGCTAGAAGAGGCCAAATTGATTTGTAGAGGATAATTTTTGTCTTCAGATTATATTTCCATTGGAGATTATTATTTTTCGCTTTGCCAATATCATGCAAGTAGTTGATGTACTCTCAAATTGTTGAAGAACTAATAATATACACCTTATCTGCTACATTGGTTTTCCCCACATTAGGGTTTTTCTAGGGACATTTGTCCAAAAATATTGGTGTCATCTATTGTGTGTGTGTATTATTTTCTCAACTCCTCAGTAGTGAATTTATTGTTATTTACTGTAATTTTTTGAATACAAATAAACTGTATAAGTTAGGAGATTAAATTCAAGTTATTACAATTAGTGTAACTTTTCAAATGGTATTAGAGTGGATCTTAGGGCAACAAGAGGAACTACACAAATCTAGTCGTAGAGGGTTTGAAGAAACCAACACAGGTACATGAAGGGAAAGCATAAGAGGGTTAATACTTAGTTTGAGTTCTTCAGTTTTATTCTATAATTTATTTTAGTTCGTAGTTTTTCAGAGATGGTCGTAGCAGGATTGAGAGATCATGATAGGTTGGATGGAACCTCTAACTTTGGAGTCTAGAAGGCCAAGATGTTGTTCCTATTGGAAGAGTATGGTTTGAAGGAGTTCATTACAATAATAGTTATGTACCAACATATCATATCTAGCTTCATGAGTACAAGAGGGACAATGTCAAAGCCAGGAGGATGATTATCGATGGAGTGAGATATCATATTGTTCCACACATCGCAGAGAAGAATACTAAAAAGGAGATGTGGGATACCATCATCAAATTGTACTAAGATCCATTAGAGAATCAAAAAATGATCCTTAAAGAAAAGCTGAGAACCATCAAGATGCATAGGGGCGAAGATGTAACCACCTACCTCACCAGAATTCAGTTTGTCAAAGATGAGAAAGTTGCAAATGGGGAGAAACTGAGTGATGATGAGCTAGTGCATATAAGACTCAACGTGTTCACCAAGGAATGATATATGTTTGTAAAATTAATCTCTGGGTGGGACAAGCTTCTAGATTGGGATCAATTATGGAGTGATTTCATCGAGGAGGAGATGAGGCTCATATTAGTCAATGACACCACTAGCAGTGGAAAGGTACTGAAGGTGAAGGAGGAGCAGGGGAATGTAGCTCTGACAGGAAAAGGCAAAGTGAAGAAGGGTCCCAGTAAGGAACAAAGATCAAAAGGAGAGAAGAGAAATAAGAAGGACCTATCAAACGTCAAGTGCTATGGCTGTCACGAGTTTGTCCACTATGTCAATGATTGCCCACAAAGGAAGAACAAGGGCAAGAAACATGTTGCAGTTTCAACAAATGCCGATGAGCTCTCTAGTAAGATGGAGTAGGAGTCCGCATTGATTGCTTGCCTAAATAAATCGACTTAACAGGTTGTCTAATACATAAATAGTGGAGCGTCATTTCATATGACAAGAATTAGGGAGTACTTCTTCAGTACAAGGAGGAGGACATCAGGTTCCAAATTCAGATGGGGAACAAGTCCAAGTGCACTTTTGTAACACAAGGGATTGTTCTATTTCAAAGGGATAACAATAAGAAACTACCTATCCATAATGCATTGCATGTGCCAGGCTTGGGGATCAATTTGATCTCTGTATTAGTCGTTCAAGAAAAAGGGTACAATGTTCTCCTTAGAGGGGTTAGAGTCCTGGCGCTTCAACACAAAGGTTGGAGGTCTCCTATAGTAGTTGGGGCGAGGAGAGGTCGGTTGTACATTTTGTAGTTATACATGCCCAAGGAACTAGTTAGCAACAAGAGTCTGATAGATTAGGGGGAGCTATGACATAGGTGGATGGGCCATATTCATCATAGAGAACTGAGATTACTTCGTGAGACGGTGAAAGGTGTTCCCAAGGTGAGCCCAAAGCATGACGATGCATGCAGAGGATGTGCTTTGGGGAAGTTTGCCAAGGAATATTTTCCAAGAAGTGGCAGTGGATTGTAGGGTACTTTAGACCTTGCACACTTAGACACATGTGGGTTGATGTCAACGAAATCTCTCAAAAGGGTAAAAGTACTTTTGTACTTTTATCGACGATTTCTCTAGGAAGACTTAGATCTATTTCTTGAAGACCAAGGATGGCGTGTTTAGTCACTTTTAGGA
The DNA here is from genome assembly GCA_031772625.1 of Pinus tabuliformis. NCBI lineage: Eukaryota > Viridiplantae > Streptophyta > Pinopsida > Pinales > Pinaceae > Pinus > Pinus tabuliformis. Next base: position 875,301,877 of record CM062820.1, on the reverse strand, counting down.
GTATAAGGCTCTAGTCAAGAATGTGACAGGAAGAAAAATCCGGACTCTACGGTCAGACAATGGAGGAGAGTACACCAAGGAAAATTTTAAGGATGACAAATCTTACTAGTCCCCAAAATGAAAATTATATAATGTTTATTGATATTTTTGTAAAAATATTCAAATTTCTAATGTTTCTTTATATATTCTCTATACAAATTTTGCGATTTATAAGGTAAAATAATTTTATACTAAAAAATTTTGGCAAATCATTTTTAAGAAAAATGGAAATTGGCGATTTTTTTTTTGAAAAAACATGGAAAATTAGCCCACCTGCGAATATTAGCCCCTGAAATTTTCCATGGAGTACACCAACAAGGAATTATAGGAGTTTTGTACTGGGGCAAGAATCAGGAGAGAGTGGAAAGTTCCTTACAACCCACAATAGAATGGGGTTTGCTGGGAGGAAGAATCGATTGATTTAAGAGGCAATGTGATATATGCTGTATGATGAGGATCTCCCACGCTATCTATGGGTAGAGGCATGCAATACATAAATTTATAGTAAGAACAAGGTCTCACATAAAGCGGTTGGAAAGATGACTCCATAGGAGGCTTTCACCGAGAAGAAGCCAGATGTCAGTCATTTCAGGATATTTGGTTGCCTAGCATACTATCATATTCCAGGAGCGACATGTTCAAATATGGATCAAACTACAAAGTGAGGTTTCAAAACCTCAAAGGCATACAATATCTTCATCTCAAGGGCCAGGAGGATTATAGTCAGGTGGGATGTCAAGTTCGTGGAGGAAAAGGTGTATAGAAGTTCCAGAGAGTTTCCAACAACTTAAGATCATAGTGAGCAACAAAATCAGGGGAAGCAACAGAACATGAGTATAATGACTAGTACAAGCTTAGGTTCGGGTGCGAATGCTCCTGAAGCTTCATAGAGTATGGAGCATTAGATGTAAAAAATTAGGGACATGCATCAGGAGGAAATGGAGGTGGACATTCTTAACTATAGTATTGGCAGGAGGAACAGAGGAGTTCAAGCTACACTCATTGATGCTCAGGAGTTTTTGGGATCTCCTAGGATGGGAAGGGGAGACCAAAGACAACTAGAGTGGTACATTGGCTGCAAGGAATTAGTCAGTCAGTTGGTGGATAGCGAGCCTTCCAGCTATCAAGATGTTGCATAGCAACATGTGTGGTAGGATGCAATGGTCGCGGAGTACTTCTTAATCATGCATAATGATGTTTGGGAGGTTGTACCAAGACCGACAGACAAAGTAGTAGTTGGATCATTCTGGATTTACAAGATCAAGAATAATGTAGATGGTAGCATCAAGAAGTACAAAGTGAGGTTCATGGATAAGGGGTTCTCTCAGAAAGAGGGAATAAATTAAGAGGAGACATTTTCTCTTGTGTCCAGGAACACATGTCTATGAGCCGCGATATCATTAGCAACATATATGGGATGGCAGATCCATCAGATGGATGTCAAAGACGACGTTCTTGAATGGTGAACTGAAGGTGGAGGTGTACATAGAACAATCAGAGGGATTTGTAGCACACAACAAAGAGACCCATGTTTGTAGATTGAAGAGAGCATTGTACGAGATCAAGTAGGCTCCTAGGGCGTGGTATGAGTGCATCGATAGATACTCACAAGGCATGGGCTTTGTGAAGAGTGAGGCAAAAAACAACCTCTACTACTTGGTGGTTGGAGGAGATGTACTCATTCTTGTCCTATTATGTGGAAAAATTGTTCTTAATAACTTCACTACGGCTCATCGAGGAGTGGAAGAGGGACCTTGCAACAGAGTTTGAGATGAATGACTTGGGGTTAGTGCACTTTTTTCTAGGAATGGAGGTATGGAAGACATATGGCGAGATCTTCCTTGGTCAAGGGAGATATTGTATCGAGATCCCAAGGAGATATAGGATGGAGGATTATAAAGCCATTTCTACTCCCATGATCACTAACTGGAGGAAGATATAACATCCAAGGAGAAGGATGTGGACCCCACCTTGTACAAGCAGTTGATAGGCTCTCTCATGTATCTGGTGAACACCAAGCCAAACATATTCTATGCAATTAAATCTATTAGTTAGTTCATGGTGGAGCCAAAGAGAGTGCATTGGGTAGTAGCTAAACATGTGTTGAGGTATTTGTGTGGCACAATCGAGTATGGGATTAAATATGATCGAGGTGATGGTGTCAAATTATTCGGATATACTGATGTAGAATGTGCAATGAACACAATAGATCGGAAGAGAACTTTAGGGTGTTGCTTCAACATGGGATAAGGAGTTGTCTCTTGGTACAAAGGGAAGCAGAAGTGTGTGGCACTAAGTTCAGTCGAGGTAGAGCACATAATAGTGAGCATGGCTATGTGCGAGACCATATGGATTTAGAAGTTTCTAGTAGCCTTGTTTGATCAGAGGATAGAGACTATGGAAATACACCACGATAATTAGAGTTGCATTAGGTTGTCAGAGAATCTGGTGTTTGACAACAAGTCAAAACATATAAACACTAGGTACCATTTCTTCAGGGATTGTGTGTAGCAATATTGTCTAGCTACTACAAATGAGCAGGTAGCAGATATTCTGAAAAAGCCATTGTGGAAGGCTAGGTTCATATTCTTTGGAGACAAGTTGGGTATTATGTATAACACTTTCTTCGCTAAAAGGGAGTGTTAATTTGTGTAGCTCAGATATGTGTTCTAGTCTCTATGGTGTCTATGAGGCTAGGGAACATATTTTCTCCAATACCTAGAATTGGTTTCATGAGAAAAAGCCTTGATTATATTTAATTAAGCAGTTAATTAAATTTTCCTAAGGCTAACTTAGGGAAACAACTTAATTAATCAATAATAATTGGGGAAAATCGATTTGGCTCTAAAGACTTCTGGAAAAGTCACTTGATGGAGTCAAGATGATCTTAGTCATCAATTGTGATTAGATCATGGTCGTTGATTGCTCAACAAGAGATTATAATAACAACTCAATGGGGTTGGAGAGACACACTTGAGTAGTTCGACTAACCCAATTACAAAGATAACAAGGGCGTAGTTGAAGTAGAGGGAGACATCGATAGCAAGGGTTTCAACATAAATTTTGGGAGGATAATTCCAGAGAGGATTACAAAAACTTTTCGGTGTTCCATTGACAAGAAAGGAGGTTTATTTAGCTACAGAAGAGGAGGCTGATTCAACTAGCGAGAGTTAGCTAGTTTACCAAGTGTGCATAGTTGGAGCAATAATTCCATTTCGAGTAGCTGAAATAATTAATGGAGGAGGTGCGAGTAGCTTAAGGAGGCAAAGTGTCACACCCCTACACTGGTGGTACTCTTCCAACCGCACTATAGCGAGGTGCAGCACTACCAATCGTTTTCTTTTCACCAATACTTACGATTGTAGACTACGCCTAACATTCCATACTTAGTTTATTTTTTTCATTACCAAGTATTATCTTTGTCCTTTATATAATAAAAGCCCATAACATTCATATAAACATCATTATACAATAGAAATGCACAATAGTATAAAGGGAGGGGCAACTCCCTACAATATGAGTCTGCTCGAATCAATATATATAATCTTCTTTTATAAGTACAAGCTAAATCTTGTGAAACCCCAAATTTACAGTTAGCCAAATTTCCAACTTCGGCAAACTCGGTTGCCCAGCTCGTCGACGCATCCACACGGTCGCCGCATGACTCACCAACCCTTCGTTCACCTCGTCGCACGATCGTGTTGTTTGCCCAACTTGGGCGTGCCTCGTCGTAACCAAGTCGCCACACACGAGCGCCTCCGCACGAGTCACACCTCCCTTCACAACCCCAACACTTCACCATTTCCACCGTTTCGTCGTGCACGGTGCACCCTGCCCAAGTCGCCTGTCTGCACGATTCTTCGTTTCGTCGTGCATGATGCGCCCTCACCTGGCCACCCGTCCGCACGTCCACCCGTTCACCCAAACTCGTTCACCCGAACAACTCCACCCGAGTCGCCACATGACTTCACTCAGGTCACCACACGACTTCACCTGGTTCGCCTGAATGACCTCACCCGGTTTGCCCGAATGTCCTCACCTGGGTCGCCACATGACTTCACCCGGCTCACCCAAACGACTTTACCCGGGTTGCCCAACGACCTCACCCGGGTCGCCTGAACGACTTCACCCGGGTCGCCCGACGACCTCACCCGGCTCGCCTGAACAACCTCACCTGGTTCGCTTGAATGACCTCGCCCAAGTTTCCTGCCTGACGACCTCGCCCGAGTTCTGCCTGAACGACCTCGCCCAAGTTCTTCCTGAACGACCTCGCCCGAGTTCTGCCCGATGACCTCGCCCGAGTTTTCTGCACGAGTTTCCTGCACGAGTTTTTCACCCGAGTTTTCTGCACGAGTTTTTTGCTCAAGTTTCTCACCCGAGTTTTTCACCTGACATTTTTGAACAAGTTTTCCACCCGATTTCCACCCGTCGTGCGGGCTCATCCATGCATTGCAGAACTCCTTGTTCAAACTCGTGTTAATCGAATGATGATTTGCCTCCACAAACCGTCCACTAATATATACGGGCAGGTGGCGGGTTATGTCACCTGGTCGACCCATGCCCAACGCCCAAGTCGACTCGTTCAACATGTTGCCTTCGCCCGAGTGGAGGGTCGACCCGCCCAACTTGTGGGACCGCCCTCTCAACTCGCCCAACATCGTATAAACTTGCCCTTGGCTCATTCAATTCGTATTTATCATGAGCTCCTCGCCCGTCCTTCGCACGGTGAAGGTGACCCGGACTGCAGGTCCATACATCCTCCCCCACTTGAAGTCAGTGTCGTCCTCGACAATATCTCATCCCGACAACCATCTGTAACCAAGATCACCATACCAAGGCATACACCTCATCGGTATGTCATATATCGGAAATCATCTCAATCCATGATCATCAACCACCCCGTCACAATCTCCACATGTTGTTCTCCATCATGGAAGGTTGGTCCCTCCATCTCAAGCTACATGGTTCCTGCAACATATCGTGTCGACCTAATCATGTATCGTTCTCATGTGAACTGCTGCCATGATACTCCAACAAATGCTAACACATCTCTGCACACTGGTACCCCCCATGCTTGAACTAGTCGGGTGATTAGTCCAACTACCACGCTCAAACCATGAGAATGCACATCCTCATGTCACCATCAGTCGTTTCTCAGAACATCCCGTCACATCCTCAACTCGATCAAAATTCCATCTCCATATAAGTAAGCCATGCTCAGGTCCATAAAGTAGTCTCCATCTCATCTGCAACATGCTGTCCATGATGTTTTCTATCCAACATCATCATCCATCTGTAAAACATCCATCTCCTCAAACTCTGACTCTCGATGTGCCACATCCAGGTCCATGAAGCAACCTCCATCATATCTGTATGTGCCATCCCTCAAGTCTGCCATAGAAACAAGTATACACCTGTCTCATCTATCCATGTGCTACCCATGATCATAGATCAATTAGCTCCCATGTGTCAAAAGTGGTTAAGTCTTAGCTTAACCCATGCCCAAGTGTTGCCACCAAGGCATCATCATCGTTGTAACTCCATCACTCCAAAGTGTCTCATATCGATCCTCCACATCAAGTCACTCTTTCAAGCTACACCCATACATGTACTCGAAAGTATGCATCCCATTCTGCATCAAAGTCCCTGACCTCATCTCCTCAATGCTTCAGATCCTCCAACTCCACCATATATGAAGTCCCTAAAAGTCATAACCTCATGTCATCATGAGCTCCATGAGTCATCTCCAACCAACACTCTAGCAAGCATACAAATCTCGGCCCAAAGGTCTCTGCAAGATGCCTCAGCTCTCCATGTAGTAGGAATGCTCCATAGTCTGCTCACAACTCCATCCAAGTCCATGGCCTTGTTGTACAAGAGTGCACAACCTCTCCATCGACTCATAAGTAAAACATCTCCATGTCACACCAGAAAATCCACCTGCACAACATCCCTGCCTTGGCACTCCTCATTGGATGCCCATATGACACCTCTACAAGTGCTCCTGCATAATGTCCCTGCATAGACTGCCATGCTCCATGTCTCCCACCTGATGTCCATGACTAAGTTGCCCATGTAGTCAACCAAGTAGACCCATCACAACAATTGGTCATCCTCATCCAAGTCTGTAATCTTCGGTCTAGTGAACTCGGTCACCCAACCATATCATCATCATGAGTCCCTTCATCATAGCTCCCCAACTAAAGGTTCCACCAAGAATATCTCTTGGTCTCAGCCATGAGAAGTCCACCCAAGCAACTCAAGTGTGTGCCCTTCTCCAACATGTCCATGAGTCATGCCGGGCACTTAGCCAATTCTCCATATGGCTAAAGCATGACCCATTCTTCCGCAATGATCATCATGTTCCTCCCTTGTCACGGGCCTTTGTACCTTCTATCACAAGGTCACAAACAACCCCAACAAGTCCTGCAACAGTCAACAATCCTTGCTTTTCCATACAAGGTCTCATCGTAGACATCCATGGTAAGATCCTCCCTAGCATCGACAAACTGCTTTTTCCCTTCCCTGCATATGGGTCATCTACCAAATGCTCAAATGAAACACAAGTGTCAATAGTACTTACATCATCATCATGAGGCTCCTCCATGTGAATATCCTCATCCATCCATGTCTGCAAACTGCACGATCCTGGTTCAACTTGATCAATCTCAAGTTCATCCTCCATCGTTGTCACATCTGCAACTTCCTCAATCATCACGGCTTCCTCTTCCTTGTTAGCAGAATCTACAACTTCATCCTACTCCATTGTCCAACCAAATTGAAGAAGTTCGTCTTCAATATTCTTTTCCAAGACTTCAAGTTCTTTTCGAATCCAGGGATTCTCTTCTTTCAACCGCTTCAACCTGTATAAGGTAAGCAAGAGCTTCCCTTTGCATTCTTCCAAACCTGCCATGCCTTGTCGTTCAGCTTGGCCCAAGCACAAAGCTTCTCCTCTGCTAAACCTGTTTCACCATTCACCTGAATCACCCTGATATTCCACCTGTCACCTGCAAAACTTGAACTTCCTTTCAAGTCTTCGGTCTTTGTAGAATCAGCTCCTTGATTCAGTTCACCAAGTTTCCTGCAAAACTTGGACCAGCTCTGATACCACCTATCACGAAGTGCAAATGTGTATCAATGCTTCAACACCAGCACCAGCTCCTCGGCACTAGCTCTTATACCACCTGTCACACCCCTACACTGGCGGTACTCTTCCAACCGCACTATAGCGAGGTGCGGCACTACCAACCGTTTTCTTTTCACCAATACTTACGATTGTAGACTACGTCTAACATTCCATACTTAGTTTATTTTTTTCATTACCAAGTATTATCTTTGTTCTTTATACAGTGAAAGCCCATAACATTCACATAAACAACATTATACAATAGAAATGCACAACAGTATAAAGGGAGGGGCAACTCCCTGCAATATGAGTTTGCCCGAATCAATATATATAATCTTCTTTTATAAGTACAAGTTAAATCTTGGGAAACCCCAAATTTACACTTAGCCAAATTTCCAACTTCGGCAAACTCGGTTGCCTAGCTCGTCGACGCCTCCACACGGTCGCTGCATGACTCACCAACCCTTCGTTCACCTCATCACACGATCGTGTTGTTTGCCCAACTTGGGCGTGCCTCGTCGTAACCAAGTCACCACACACGAGCGCCTTCGCATGAGTCACACCTCTGTTCACAACCCCAACACTTCACCATTTCCACCGTTTCGTCATGCACGGCGCGCCCTACCCAAGTCGCCCGTCTGCACAATTCTTCGTTTCGTCGTGCATGATGCGCCCTCACCTGGCCGCCCGTCCGCACGTCCACCCGTTCACCCAAACTCATTCACCCGAACAACTTCACCCGAGTCGCCACACGACTTCACCCGGGTCGCCACACGACTTCACCCGGTTTGCCCGAACGACCTCACCCGGGTCGCCACACGACTTCACCCAGCTCGCCCGAACGACTTCACCCGGGTCGCCCAATGACCTCACCCGGGTCGCCTGAACGACTTCACCCGGGTCGCCCGACGACCTCACTCGGCTTGCCCGAACGACCTCACCTGGTTCGCCAGAATGAGCTCGCCCAAATTTTCTGCCCGACGACCTTGCCCGAGTTCTGCCTGAATGACCTCGCCCGAGTTCTGCCTGAATTACCTCGCCCGAGTTCTGCCGACGACCTTGCCCGAGTTTTCTGCATGAGTATCTCGCCTGAGTTTTCTGCACGAGTTTTTCACCCGAGTTTCTCACCCCCGACTTTTCTAAACGAGTTTTCCACCCGAGTTTCGCCTGTTGTGCGGGCTCATCCACGCACCGCAGAACTCTTTGTTCGAACTCGTGTTGATTGAATAATGATTTGCCTTCACAAACCGTCCACTAATATATATAGGCAGGTGGCGGGTTATGTCACCCGGTCGACCCACGCCCAACGCCCAACCCGACTCATTCAACATGTTGCCTTCGCCCGAGTGGAGGGTCGGCTCGCCCAACTTGTGGGACCGCCCTCTCAACTCGCCCAACATCGTATAAACTCGCCCTTGGCTCGTTCAATTTGCATTTTGCACGAGTTCCTCGCCCGTCCTTCGCACGGTGAAGGTGACCCGGACTGCAGGTCCATACACAAAGGGAGGCAATTTTATTTGCAGGGAATTATTCCCAGAGATAGTGCAAATTTCCAGAGCAAGCAATGCACATTTCTAAGCGGTAGTGTGAGTGTCAAGTAGGAGTGCGAGTTTGCTAGAAGAGCCCAGATCGATTTGCAAAGGAGAATTTTTGTCTCCAAATTATTTTGCTAGTGGAGATTATTATTTGTCGGAGATTTTCAAATATTAGGCAAGTGGTTGATGTACTCTCAAATTGCTTAAGAATTAATAATATAAACCTTTATCTGTTGCACTCGTTTTCTCCACATTGGGGTTTTTCCAAGAACATTTGTCCAAAAATATTTGTGTCATCTATCTTGTGTGTGCATTATTTTCTCAGTTCCTATATTTAACTTGTGAAGATTGCAGTAGTGAATTTATTGTTATTTGTCATAATTTTCCGAAGACAATTAAACTTATATAAGTTTGGAGATTAAATTCCAGTTATTGCAATCAATGTAAATTTTCACACCTTGTTCATTTCATAAATCCTTATTGCATGTTGCTCTGGAGCCTCCAACAAGGGTGCCTCACACTCTGCAGTCGTTGCTTCATTATCTTCAGTCGCTGAAGCTCCTTGAAAAAGGGATATCTTGGTCAAGTTTAAGATCATACAGTCAAAAGAAGCTCGTAGTCGACCCAATTTAGTTTGAAGCAAAGTAATTTTTTGGTGCAACAGAGCGAGTTGGACTTGCTCTTCAACCTTCTTCATTTCGCATTATTATCATCATGTGAACCAAATGTTGAGCAAGATCGTTGTTTTCTACACGCGGCGAGAAATCCATCTTGGAACCAACACAACATTCCTCTCTACCTTCTGCACTTACAAAAAATCCTAACCCGCAATTCCAGAGTTACATTGCTGCCCAATTCCTTTTTATAACGATTCAAAACTAACCTTGTTGAACACATACTTCTCTCATCAAATGGATTTTGACTACATTCCTTGTACATACTCCTCGTCAAACCATCATTTCCTGATTTAATTCCTCTTCCATAATTACCCATCTTCATTAAATCTAGAGGTTGCATTGTGGATTGTAGCATCTCATAAATAGGAGTGGTGATTCTCCACAATCCTCCATATTTAATAGAGTTGCAATTTCTTGTTGGATTCATGTAATTCCCATAAACTTCAAGGCTGCCTTCATCTCTTTATAATCTCCACGTCAGATTATTCCTTCTGAACTTAAATCTTATGCAATAAAAGGCCAATTTCATTAATGAATAGAGCTCGACACAACGTGTTACGAATCCCGAAATACGATTATCAGATATTCACATGCCTTCATATTTAACACATCTAAAACTCTACTTCCACCTGGCTAGAATCCAAGAGTTGGACACATGTTCCCTTCTTGCAATCACACGAATCCAACGATTAAGTTTAATTTCTGATTGCTAAATTGAGATTAGGAGTATCAATATACCACTTTGGGATTTGGCAATTTTCCTTTTGGATTCCTTCCATATCATGAATCTTTTAATCCTCTTTATTAGAGCTAAAAACCCTGTCCACAGTTTTGGAATTTTTTTTGTTCATGGGATGTATTGGATTACCCAACTTGAACCATCCTTTTCGACCACCCCTTGCTCAAGACCGACTTCACGATTTTCCAACGAGTTTGCAACAATGCTAAGATTCTTCTTGACATGAAAAAACTCAATGACCTCAAACTTCGAAATTTGTAAACTTATTTTATGGAGCATAGGAGATTGTAATGAAAATGGACCCTCTCTAATTTTACACACTTGTTGAATAAATAACATCAAATCGCCAAACACCATTAGTTTCCAGATTTTTTTTGTTAATTCCAATTCTAATCCCTGCTATAGGGTTAAGAATTCAACTTGATTGTTGGTTGAAATCCTTAAGCCTCATGGGTATTTAATCTTTGGATTTTCATAGGGGTGAAAAATAACATCTCTCGCTCTGGGTTCTTCAATAAAATAACACTTACATTAACAAATTTAAAATTAATAATAACAAATAAAATCAATGTTGGTCATAAATGAAATATTTCGGTTCCCACTTTAATTTCACATCAATTTTATATATAAATATAAAGTAATTGAAAGTAAAAAGAAAAAAAAAATTACACCTCCCGCTCTAGGCTCCCCTGTAAAATAATACTTACAATAAGAAATTTAAAAATAATAATAACAAATAAAATCAATGTTGGTCATAAATAAAATATTTCAGTTCACACTTTAATTTCACATCAATTATATATATAAACATAAAGTAATTGAAAGTAAAAAGAAAAAGTAATTTACTTTTTAGTATGAGGGAGATATATAATGCCTTCACTACTTAATATGGAGTTGAGAAATGAGCTATAAAAACAAGCGCCGCAAGGCAACGTAGTCCTTGCCATTCAAATAGAAAACATGTTTTAAGAAAAATTGCAAATTGATATATGAAGTGGAAAAACTGCATTTCTATTTCAACGTCACTAGTCAAACAAATGTACAACCATAATGTATAAAATCACTTTAATAAGTGCCTTTATTTACTTGTTATTATTATTTCTTCTTCAATTTTAATCAAACCCTTAAAAACACATTGTTTTTAATTTATTTCAACCACCTATATACACACAACTATTATTCTCTTTAAAATCCATAGTACATTGAGGAAGGTTATTTAATTTGTGTCATTGATAGTCTTTAATTGAAGCAAATCTCTATTTATATAAATTATTTTAAATATTTTCTCTTCTCTTGATAATGATACTTAACTTACGAAACCATTGCTTCATTACCTACAAATTAAATGTGTTGAAATGTGTAACTAGGTTCAATCTTAATATAACATATGTAATCATGATTTTATGTATTTGATGTAAAGAGATTTTATTATTATTATTGTCGTTCTTGAGGAATGAGTTCCATGCTCAAGGTTATCTTTATATAGGTCAAGCACCCATTGAGTGCTTCTAGGGCTTGTCATTAAGTCAACAAGTCAATTGAGTCATTGTCATGTATGGAAGACCCTTTGTTGTATATTGTAAAGAAGAATTTATTTGAGTCAAAGACCCTCCAAGACCTTGCCAACGTGCAAGAAACAAGTCAGCCTATCAAACAATGAAGTTGACCTCCTAGAGATGACATGTTGGCCTAATGAGGCTTTCTAGAAGCCTATATATAAGTGGGAAGTTGACCACATTGGAGACCAACCATCATTCATCAAGAAGTTCGATCACAAGATAAGAAGATGTCTCATATCAAGCGAAGAAGGAGGAGACAAGAAGAGAGATAAAACAAAGTATTTCAAGCACTGTTTTGGGATTTCTTTCCTCACACGTGCGAAGTTAGGGCATCAATCTTGCCGCATCAAGTACATAATTGCAGTCACGCAAGGAAGTTGAAATTTGTCTCTAAAAGAAGTCTCCTTTGTAAGCCAAATTACCTAGGAGAAGAAGCCATCTCAAGCGAAGGAGAGAGAAAGGGTAAAATCACTGTATTCTCTCACATGTGTAGGAACTAGGGTTTTTGTAGTAGCCGAAACTGCAATCATAATTGCAAGTCTAAAGTTGAGGTTGAAGAAGAGAGTTGCAACAATTGTGGAGCTGACTTAACTTTGGTTGACTTTACTAGAAGAAAGTTCTTCAAAGGAGAGGTTTCACTTGGTCTTGGAGGGGCCTTGGTCAAGGGTCATAGGTCTTGGAATTTGTCATTTGAAGTTCTATAAGAAAATAATTCTTGTGGGTTTTCCTCTCAAGAGGAGAGGTTTTGGCCCTAGATGATCACCTATAGCTAGTGTCCTCTTGTCTCATTATTCTTTATTGTTTTATGATAAGAACACTAATTATAATCAAGTGAAATAATAAGCTAATCAAGTTACATAAAAATACATCAACAAGCAGTTATCGAAGAAAGAGAAATCACCTAATCTAGTTACCCCTAGATTTCTCAACATGGTATAAGAGCTAAGGTGAGAAGTCAAGAAGAGGCAGATTTAAGATCACATCATTGAAGAAGGATACGTAAGGGCCGAACACATGGAAATCATTAAAGAGGACTAAGAAGCGCCAAGGAGGAGTAATCATCTCAAAAGATCACATCATCACAAGGAGAAGAAGACCTCAATGACCATACCTTCACTCAAAGAAGTAAGGAATACACATTTAAGCATGTTGAAGTCTCCATATTCTACACTTATACATCCCAAGGAAGAAAGAACAAGAATTTCCATCATCATCAAAGAAATCTATATGATCTTCCTCTCTTTGAAGAAAGGATCACATCTCAAGCATATTTGAAGAAATACATCTATGGAAGAAGAAGTATTATCTTCAAACATTATCAATCATCATCAAAATCAAGAAGGTTTCAAGTTGAAGATATCATCATCAAAGGAGCATCTTCACTTGACAAGTAAGTATCTTTATATCTATGTCTGAATCTATTATCAAAATGACTTCATTTTGCAAGGAAAGCAATAAATTGGTTGGGTCATCAAATTTCCTTGCATGGAAGAAGAGGATAGATTTGATCCTCTGTTGGGCGTAGGATCCCCCAAGGGCAGTTTTGGGGCTTAGAGCCCAGATTTTGGTCCAACTTTGTAAATCCAATGTAAAGACTCTGCATTTTGTGGGTGCAAAGCACGTAGATGTTAAAGAGTCATAGGGTTGTTTGCCCTTATTTTGATAATGTAATGTCGATTGTAAAAGATCTACCCATGGTCCACGGACCATGGGATTGTATAAATAGAGCTAAGTTCTAATTATTTTAAAGGCATATGGATAAAAATTATGTATGAGAGATAAATCTAAAGTAGAAGTCTAAGTTTTGGGTCGTAGCGTATGTAGAGGCTCTATAACTAAGTGTGCACAGGCCTAGAAGTCTGCAGCTGAGTGCGCGGACCCCTACAACTGAGTGTGCAGGGTGAGTCGAGTCTGTAATTATCTGGAAGTATTAATAAAGAGAAGTATTCTATCATTTCTATGTATTTATTTCCTATTTATGAATTTGTTATATTGGCTATGAATTTCACTTCTAATGCTGATATGATGTGTGAATGTGTATAACTGTATTGGTTAAGTGAACGCAAGTAAGAACATCTGTTTTCACGAAGCTAACTAAGATCTATTAATAAGATAAGTAACATACTTAGCGTAGTTGGGAGATAACGTAGTTCGCTGCCCTAGCAATGTGAAAGGACTTCAGCCCCTAGTTAGGGTTGCATGGAAGTCGATTGTAACATTTCGCTGAGGTACTGAAGGGTAGAGCAGAGGGATAAGCAACCAACGCAAAGGTAGGTATAGTTGGAATAAACCGATATCACAACCATCTCAAGGGTGCAGAAACTTGGTTCCAACATCCCCCCATACTACTTCGGGTGAGACTTCAGTCTGCGCTTCGCGGGCTGATGCCAACAGGGCCAGTAGTGTAGGGATTTGTTTGGCTAACTAACGTTGAACCTGGGTCAGGTCTCCTCAAGCCAACAAATGGTTCTGTTGCTAGGACTAGAATCTGCATGAGAGATGTGTGATGTCATACCATTGGAATCCGACAAAGAAAGAAATCAAAGGATGGTTCGACAGAAGGATTCACGAGTTCACGACACAGGAAAACAAAAACCCACGACTGTTCAAAGAACAATGGTTAGACAACTACCTGTACATGGAGATCCACGAAATCTTTTTCGCGTTCTTCCCTACTGAGCTATACGAGTGGATCATGAAGCTAGCAGATAGCCAAGGAAGGTGGAAGGTCCTATTGTGTGGTCCTAAGTACGTAAAATCTTTGAATACTTGGATTAAAATGTTGTTGTGTGAAAAGCGAGTTATGTAGTTACCTTGATGTTCGGGGCTACGTGAAGCGGAAAGGTTTACAGAAATGAAGGGAATAAGGGTCCAGAGAACAACCCCTTGAGTTCACCTCTGCGAGGGGATGAGGAATGGATCACGAAGGTCTCTCCGTGAAGTGCTATTCATCTGATAAGGCAAGGAATTATGCGAATACCACCTCTGCCCACACCACCACTAGCTTCACCGCCATCACCTCCATCTTCGCCTGTACCACCTCCACCACCACCGCGATTCAGTATGGAAAACATAGTGAAGTTTCCTTTGTTCAAAGGCTTGGGAAATGGGGACCTGGACCAATTCTGGTTCATTGTGAGGGTTGTATGGGAAGCTCAAGGTGCTACAGATGACCACATAAAGAAAAAAACACTGGTTAGCACCATGCAGGATGGCGCGCTGACCTGGTATATTAAGTACTCCAACAATAACCCGAATGCGAGAGTAGCAGACATCGAAGCAGAACTTAATAGGGAATTTAGTAGGCCTAAATCTGAAGCGCAGTGAATTGTTGGATTCAAAGAGATCACGATGCTACCAGGCGAGACACCTTGGGAACTAAATTAGAGGCTGAGATGTACGATCCACGAAGCCAACATGAACTTGATATATGGATAGCATCCTAAGTGGTTTGTAGCCTCACTACTACCACATTTAAGGAGTGCGTTGTCGTAGTAGAAGATAACAACTCAGGCAGAGGCCTTGGAGATTTCCATGAGACTACATGAGACCCTTATGCAAGATCCTAATCTAGGAGTTCAGCACATCCACGTGCAGCTGAAGAATCTGTGCCTTGAGATGCAAAGCTTGAAGCAGGACAAGACGGTTCGACCAGAAGTGCGCAAGGAAGTATGGTGCTTGAAATGCAAGAGTGAGGGTCATGACAAGGACCACTCTCCAATCTTTACAAATTACCTTGCAGGAGGAGGACCGATGCCTTTAAGGTCGGAAGCTAAAGCAGGACCTAGAGCGGTGCCTGCTTTGTGGTGCGCTATCTGTCAAATAGCCGGAAAACATGCCATGGATATCTGCCACTTGTTACAAAAGTACACACAAACTCCGCAACAATTGTTCTGTAACTTTTGTAGATTGGTGGTACATGACGAGCGTACTTGCAAGAGCTATGAATTGATGATGGATAGAATGCCCGCCTACAGAGTTTAGGTCGAAACGCGACCTCTTCACTAGAATGTAGGGATGGCGCAGAAAGGATTTTAGGAGTGCGAATGAGGCCGAGGAAAAGGAGGACCTAGTAGAGGTCGAGGACAGTTAATTTGCTACAATTTTGGAGGGACAGGACACTATGCCCGCGATTACACTAATCCAACGCGCCCATCATGCAAGTATTTCACATTGTTTGATCATGAGATAGAAGATTGTCCTATGTTGATAGCTAGGATACGTGACAAAGGAGTGCTACCACCTCCCCTGACTTAGAACCTGCAGATGATGAGGTCTGAGCCGCGCGAGGAAGATCTGAACGTAAATATAGTGCTCCGAAGTGGAATTGTGATGGGAGATGACAAAGGGAAACAACCAGAAGATAGTAGCTGGGTTTGCAAGACCCCGACGAAAGAAGCTGAGTTTGATTTGGAGCGCGCTCGGGAAACCTTCATGGAAGCTAAGAAGAGCTTTGCTGAGGCCTCCACTTCAAGAAGCAAAGATAAGCTTGAGCCGAAGATGGACCCATCTATGCTCACGACTTTCTTGGAAACATGTATGAAGTTACTGCGACAGTAAGGTTGTGAAAGGGTTATAGGAACTCATCAACAGATGTGCTGGGGCCGCGTCAGGAGAACCGCATGTAGTCTGAAAGATCAGAAAGCATAAAACAAGGACAGGATGTGAAATGAGACTCACCACGCAGATCAGAGAATACGAGATGGATCAAGTCATTCTGGGTTTAGGATTAGATGTGAATGTTTTACCGAAATAGACATGGGAGCAAATGGGGCAACTTGCGCTGCAATGGTCTCCGATTCAACTTTGGATGGTGAATCAGCAGAAAACCATACCCATGGGGCGATTGTAGGGAGTAACCGTGGATATTGAGGGAGTGAGCATGTTGGTAGCTTTTGAAGTAATAGAGATTGTTAATGACAACAATCCCTACCCCGCGCTCCTAGGAATTGACTGGGCTACTGATATGAATGGGGTAATTAATCTAAAGAAGTGAAAGATGATCTTTGAGAAAAAGTCACTGCACGTAATAATACCCCTAGATCCTATTGAAGGATCGCGCTATACCGAACCAGTCCGCGATTATGAGAGTGATGATGATCTGGACTGCATCTACGAGATAACAACGCGAGACCAAGACTAGTGAATCCCACCGTGGATGGGCGGATTACATGGGAGCGTGAGAGTTCCTGCACTTCAGATTCCGACGAAGAAATAAAATGATGACAGAATCGGTTACATGAAGTAACTACGTTGAATTGCAATATGATGACCCGGTCGCTACGTTGTTTGTCATCAGAAGAAAGGAATCTGCCTACTTATGTTGGTCTAAATGAGGTAGATGCCTTCTTGGATGCATTTGAAAGGAAGGTGCCATAAAAGAAATGCTTCCAAGCCTTGGACTAGGCACTACACTCTACGCTCGCAAGATGGTGGGGTACGCGCAAAGGAAGCTTTGATGGTCGGTGCGAATGTAGGAGAATGATGCGAGCACGATTTGGGAAGCCTAAGATGCGACTATGAGACAAGTATGATGGGCAGGACGATCCGTGCGTGCATCTGGCCAAGTGGACACAGGCCTACGGAGAAAAAGCCACAACCTGAGCAAATGCACATGTACTCCGTGCTAAAGTACTTAGTCAATAAGCCTATATTGGGGGGGCGCATCTATAGATGGTTGTTATTGTTCTAGGAATACGATTTTGAAGTTGTTGTGAAGCCTGGATGATTGAACACGGGACTAGACCACCTGAGACAGGGGAGGAACCCACTAATTTGGAGGAAGTATTACCCGACGCACAACTTTTTTTGTACGCATTGCGGATGGACATTTCAAGGATATAATACACTTCCTAACAACTGGAACTGCACCGGAAGGATACTCTGTCCAGCAAAATAAGGAATTAGTGGTGCGCGCGACAGATTTCTTTGTCATTTCTGGGCATCTATACCAGATGGGGAATGATGAGATACTGCGAAGATATGTAACTAAGTTTGAACGAAGCAGCATGGGGGTGCCGCGGGAGGACATTATGCAAGAAGAGCAACCACGCAGAAGATTCTACGCGCAGGGTTGTGGTGGCCAACCCTTCATCAGGATTATTGCAAGGCATGTGATGTATGTCAAAGAATAGGCAAGGCATCACGAGGTATGAAATGTCTTTGAATCCACAAATGACGTTGCAACCTTTCGAAAAGTGGGAAATATATTTTGTAGGACCCATTAAACCTCAAGGAAAGATAGGCGCGAGGTATATTATCACTGCGATGGAGTATTTGACTCGTTGGGCAGAAGCGCAACCGGTGAAGGATTGCACGGGCGTGACTGCTGCGAAGTTTCTATTTGAACATGTACTGATGCGATTTGGTTGTCCAAAGATCTTGATGAGCGATCGTGGTATGCACTTCCTGAATGAGACGATCAGTGCACTAACGGAGGAATTTTAGGTGTATCACCAAAAGAGCACACCTTATCACCCACAGGCCAACAAGACCATGGAGGCGTTCAACAAAGTGCTTGAAAACATGCTGACAAAGGTATGCAATGCTTAGTGAAGTGATTGGGACCTACGTATACCTGCAATGTTATGGGCTTATCGGATGACATGCAAGAAGTTGACGGGACAGACACCATTTAGACTTGTCTATGGAGTGGAAGCTATAATGCCTATGGAATACATCATGCCTAGTTTGTGCATAGCAACGCTCACAGGTATGACAGATCACGAAGCCCTGGAGGAGAGGCTCACGCAACTAGATGAGTTCGAAGAAGAATGATTTTTGGCTGGATTCCACGAGCAGGTCCAAAAGCAGTGTGAAAAGGCATGGCACGACCAACACATCAAGATGCACACATTCAAGGTAAACGATCTGGTTTTGTTGTATGATAGTAAGTTTGATAAATTCCCTGGAAAGTTCAGGATGCACTGGTTAGGGCCGTATATTATGAAGGAGATTATCGATGGAGGCACGGTACAGTTGTTCAAGTTAAATGCAAAACCCTTCCCAGAAAGGTGAATGACAGTCGTTTGAAGCCATACATCGACGATTCGACAATGTGACTATATGAAAGTGGCACATTCTTAGCACCCCAGGCAGCTAAAGGGAGGCGCGGGACTATAAACTACACTACCCGGGAGCTTCTCGATATCAGGACTGCGCGAAGCAACGAAGTGTCACAGGGTCCGTGACAACGTGAAGACAGCTGTGCTGGCGCACAGGTCTGCTAGAAAATGACTGTTAAAGTCACTATTCATGATTTGATGGTTGGTTTCATGTTAAATGGAGCGGGTGACAGGAAATTAAGGTGATATTTATGGGCTAGATTCTTGAAAATATGCTGCCAATATAGCATTAATGGACCAAATGTAGGGGGAATGGTCAAATTCAAATTCAAAAGTCCCTATAAATTACAAGTGGCTATCTAGCAAAAAACACTTGGCATTTTGGGAACTAAGTTGTTGCGTTATCAAGTGTATATGGATGTGTTGAACTTTGAGGGTTTGAGAGCAAATTGAGTGTTTGAAACATTTCCAAAGGAGACGCGGGACCTTCTAACAAGACTGATGTCGACACCCATGGAAGCCGCACAAGAAATTACAGAAGTAGAAGCCCCAGAGAGCGTCGGAGCGATAATAGAGGTCCCTAAATCATCTCGCACACCGAGACCTAAGAAGGATAACATGCCATGATCCCAGTGCGCATCTTGCCTAGAAACCCACAGAGGACCAAGCTCACCTTGCAGGAAAAGGGGAAGGCCATTAATCTGGTGGCCGAAGAGGAAGAAGAATTTGAAGAAATCATGTTGGATGAGGAGGATGTAGAGATAGAAGTTGAAACCCATGGTGCGGACCCTATTACCTGGTTACCTGAATATGTTCCTCCGCACAAGGGTAAAGCTAAGGTGTCGAAGGATATAGATGAGAGCAAGAGCTCTCTGCAAACTCCGCTACTCCCAGATGATATTATTTTTGAGGGACCGCACTTGGGGCGGGTTCCTGTGTTGAAATTTGAAGATTGGGACCTCACAGACCACGAGAAGTTCCCGCATTTAGCGACTGCGAAGCTAATGCGCCAAAAGATGGACGTGACGGCTGGAATGATTGAATTGGAGCCGTGCAAATGGCTCAAAGGTGTAGAGAAAGCCGGGTTGCTAAACCTACTTTGGGTGTCGCATTACCATCGTGCCCCAGTGACCATTTTCTTTATCAGGCAGCTGCTCTGCTTGGTGCATGATGGGTGTTTGTGGCTGGAGGAGCCCATCCCCATCACAAACCATCTGATTCACCGGATTACATGGCTACCTTGCTCAGGGGAGGATCCAACCAACATTTTAGAGGGAAAATGTGGTGAGTTGGCCCTCGCGGAAGCGATGAAGAAGAAGTTCAAGCTGGAGAAGAAGAAGCGAGGGTATGCCATCTCTAGCATTAACAACCCTGCAGTCAAGGTCACGACACAAATATTAGCAGGGAAATTGATGCAGAAGTGCCGCGGGGATGAGATTCCCGCACTAGTGGTTGCACTAGCAGCCCAATGCACAGAAGGAGTCCAGTTCAACTGGGAAAACTATCTATGCTGTGAGTTCCTTGCGAACTGTCGCGAGGCACAGGAGCAGGGAAAAATGTTTCACTACATGTGGGTCCTGTTGTCGATAGTACTGGTGGCATGGGAGTTTCTCGAAGATATCCAGTTCCCTTCGGTTGTGCCGGACCTTCCAGAGGCAGCGAAGTAGGCTTCACTGTGGGTGACCAAGGATGCGCAATGTATCAGAGAAAGCAAGATTTTTGGGTGCTAATGGAGATGAATATCCAAATGAGGATCAATTGCAAGCCGCGATTATCGCCCACAGTCTACAACAGTTTGTAGAGCTTTGCAGAGTTGAAAGCAGACTTCCACCATGTCTTCATTAGGGCGAGGAAGGACCCTATGAAGACGTGGCATGATTTACCATACCTGGCGACCGACGATGTAATATTCATAGTCCTTGAGTCTTGGCCGCCGAAGTGGCGCGCTCCAGCTGGCTCCATGGTGGAAATAGACAAGTCCGTTGCACAGTGCAAGAAGGAAGAGACAAAACTTCGAATGGCACACCTGGCAGAGAAGCATAGAAAGGAAGAAGCAGCGGCTAAGGCCTAGGCAGTGCGCGATGCTGCGAAGTTGGCGAAACAACAGAAAATAGGAGAGGAAGAGCGTGAAGGACAAATGCCACCTTCGCCCAAACCAGAGATAGATACAGGACAAGGTGGCACGAACCCACAGACAACATCCACCCAGCTCAAGAGTCTGCAACCACGAGAGCAGATAGTGCCGCGAAAGAAAACAAAGGCATCGAAGACATCTTTCGACCCAATCACCCTCACTGATGGGGATCTGAATGATATCGACGAAACGGTGAGGGATGTCACCACGGAGGCCCTCCAACAATTTTAAGAACAACAACATCTGGTACTAGGGCCTCTCCGGACAAAAATATAGGAGTTGCATGTTCGCACTCCACAGGTTGGCACACTGTCCACTAGCCTCGTAGTCGACACTTTAGCTGCCGAAGAGATGTCGCACAAAGGGTGACCAACATAATAGTGCTACCAGATGGGGCACTTACTACAGAGCAGGAGGTCGACAGACCCATGGTGAGCAGTTTGAAAGGGGTAGGGTTGAACATGGTTGTGCTCCCTCGAGAGACGCTCTACCTCTTACAGGATGGAGTCACCGCAGAACTCAGGGCCAGGTAATGAGTGAGCAATGCACCAACATTGAGCAGTTGGGCCTACAACGCGACGAGGCAGTGGAGTATAACAAATAGATAACGCAGGTTATGGAGGAAGCCTACCGAATAGTCCTGAATTTGGACATTCAGGCAGAAGAACCGGTGGAGGTGTGCGTCTGTAAGTTAGCCACAGTGGTGCGTGACACAAGAGCAGAGATGGCCAGGGTTCAGCAGGATCTGAACCTGTAGATCGCAGAACCGCAGTTGAAGTCTCAGCCTTCAGCTCCTTTAGAGGTCAGAGAACAACGTACCACCATGGTCACAACAACAATGGCGACGGTTAATAG
This sequence comes from Pinus tabuliformis, assembly GCA_031772625.1. Lineage (NCBI taxonomy): Eukaryota > Viridiplantae > Streptophyta > Pinopsida > Pinales > Pinaceae > Pinus > Pinus tabuliformis. The sequence continues at coordinate 875,280,149 of CM062820.1, read as the reverse complement.
TGCAGTGACATACTACATGAAGCTATTTGAATAGTCATTCGAGGTCCTAACCACCCTGCAGGAGGACCCAAACATAGAGCACCTAGAGATAGAGGCGCACGAGCTGCAACAGAAATACGATGAGGTAAAAGGGACCGCGCAGACGGTTGCCCTTACACAAAGGCTTACACAGATGCAACAGGAAAAGGCGCTCAAGGAACAGGTGGATGCCGCTTGGCACAAAGAAGCGGTCTTGAAAGCGGGCCTACAACCATGGATCCACGAGGCTTATACAATTACAACCTCCATTGAAGAAAAGCTCATGCAACTGTAAGCAACTCAACAGAGGATTCAGGGCAACAGTTCAATAGCAACAATCATCAAACAATGCGTGGAACACGTCCAGCAGGCGACTGCTTAGTGCGTTGCGGAAGTTGCGGCGATCCAAACGGAGCTAGGAGGTCTTCGCGCTAAGATCTTTGCACCTGCAGAGTGACTCGAGGGAGAGTCATGATGTTTGTGTTGGGGGCCTGTTGGGTGCAAGATCTCCTAAGGGTAGTTTTGGGGCTTAGAGCCCAGATTTTGGTCCAATTTTGTAAATCCAATGTAATGACTCCACATTTTGTGGGCGCAGAGCGTGTAGATGTTAAAGAGTCATAGGGTTGTCTGCCCTTATTTTGATAATGTAATGTCGGCTATAAAAGATCTACCCATGGTCCACAGACCATGGGATTGTATAAATAGAGCTAAGCTCTAAGTAGTTTAAAGGCATATGGATATCAATGATGTATGAGAGATAGCTCTGAAGTAGAAGTCTAAGTTTTGGGTTGTAGCGTAGGTAGAGGCTTTGCAACTGAGTTCGTAGAGGCATAGAAGTCTGCAGCTGAGTGCGTGGACCCCTACAGCTGAGTGCACAGGGTGAGTCGAGTTTGTAATTATCTGGAAGTATTAATAAAGAGAAGTATTACATCATTTCTGCGTCTTTATTTCCTGTTTATGCATATGTTATATTAGGTATGAATTTCACTTCTAATGCTTATATGATGTGCGAATGTGTATAACTTTATTGGTTAAGTGAAGGCAAGTAATAACATCTGTTTTCGTGAAGCTAACAAATATCTATTAATAAGATAAGTAAGATACTTATCCTAGTTTGCCCTAGCAACGCGAAAGGACTTCAGCCCCTGGTTAGGGCTGCGTAGAAGCCGATTGTAACATTTCGCGAAGGTACTGAAAGGTAGAGTAGAGGGATAAGCAACCTGCACGAAGGCAGGTATAGTTGGAATAAAGCGACATCACAACCATCTCAAGGGTGCAGAAACTTGGTTCCAACATCCCTCCATACTACTTTGGGTGAGACTTCAGTCCGGGCTCCGCGGGCTGATGCCGAAAGGGCCAGTAGTGTAGGGATTTGTTTGGCTAACTAATGCTGAACCTGGGTCAAGCCCCCTCAAGCCAACATCCTCATAGAGAATGAAGTTATTGGTCATGTTAAGGGTTCAATCTCTAAACCATCACAAGAGGAATATCAAGAACTATTGAATTATATGAAAGGGGAAATAAGGGCTCAAAGAATCCTTATAGAGTCAATCGGGGATTCCCTCATCCCTTATGTAGCAAAGTTGGAGAAATCAAATAAATCTATGATAAGTTGGTAGAATTGTTCTCCATAAGCACCGCAGGAGAAGTCATATCATTGAGAACAAACCTTTACAAGATGAAAGTATCAAAGGAAGAAGGGATAGCCTTATGCCTTATGAAGATTTCATAAATAAGAGACCAACTTCAAGAGTTAGGGGAAATAATATCCAATAGAGAAATGACCACCGTTGTGCTCAATGCACTACCTGATGAATGGGGCAAGCTTGTATCAAGTATCTATGGAAAGAAGGAAACCACTCGATTCAGTGAACTTTGGTCATTATGTAAGATTAAAGAAACTATGTTGAAGGAAAAAAGTGATGTTGGATCAAATGAACCAGGTCAAGCATATGCTACCATGGCTAGGAGAAAAGGAAAGTTTGGAAATTTTAGTCCTCAGAAAAAGAAGAAATCGATATGTCAAAGATACAATGCTATGAATGTAACAAATATGGGCACTTTAAAAGGAATTGTCCCAAACTTAAGAAGGACAACAAGAAGAGAAAGGAAATAAATGAAGCCCATATCACCGAAGAAGTGGAAGAACTTGAAAATAATAAATCAAAGGAGGAAGGGAAAGATCTCTACTATGACTATCATGATAACTATCATGATAAGAATCATCACAAGAATGATAGGATGCATGGAATTATAGTTGAAGTAGAAAGTCTACATGGTTATACCAGTCATCATAGAAAGAAAGTAGCTCATAGCATCTCCATTGAAAGCATATAAGGGAAAATGAAGTAGCAATATATTTGATTGGAAAATGTCATCTAGCATAATAAAAGATAAATAATTCATCATACATTATCATCATTAGGAAGGATAATTTGCATGACGAGGATAACCAAGATCCTCCATTGGAATCTTTATGAGAAGGTTCACTTGGAAGAAGCAAGTGTATCTCTGATAGTCTACGGTCCACCTTGTGTGGGATCCACTAGTAAGGTATGATGACGAATATGTGCAACATGTTGAAGTTGTTTAAATTACTTTCATCTTCAAGCAAGAAAATGAATTTGCTGGAAGGAAGTCTAGATGACCAAAAGAAGGAAAATGTATGTATGTATATTTGATAGATAAAGTCATGCCATCATATGGTTGCATATAGAAAGGTTGAATTCTCTATTTCATGAGCATGATCAAAGAAGAAGGATATCTTCCATTAGAATGAAGCATGAAGGCATGTAGATAATGTGCCTTGAACTCTTCTTCATATTGATAAGATGAAATCAACATAATATGACCTCATATAGAATATGAGGTGGGTTACAATCATGACTCCTATGATGAAGGAACTATGTATAGAAGTTCACGGGGAAGCTATATGTGAAGAAATGAAGAAGAGTTCATGAAAAATGCAACCACTGTCACATAAGATAAGATAAGTGATCAACATCTGATAACTAGAAGAATTATCTATGACATCTCCATGGAGAAGGTATGAAGACCCTGATAAAGTTTGAAAAAGAAGGAGATCCTTGATATTGAATATCTTGGAGATGGATTAATACATGTGCAGGATGTTGATGCCAGGAAAAGCTGATGTCATGACAAAATGCCATCTTAACAAAGGTAACTTTGGTTTGATGTTTATTTTAACTTTTTGAAATCATCTAGTTGGGTTGTTGCAGGGCTACCAAAAGAGAATTGTAGATGTCAACTACAACTAGCACTCATGTGATTGGATGGAATATCCTGAGAGAAACATGACTTGGAATATGTAGTTGTATGAAGAAAAGCGAGATGTGGACTAAAAGATCACTTTCAGATGAAGAGAAAGATGACATGACTATTGGTTCAACCGTATGGCTCGTTGAAGGAAAGAGATGGATGGTCGATGCCCTACAAAGACGATCTAGAAGATGAAGGCTCCATAATGAAGAAGATGAAGTTCATGACATCAAAAGGAGGATACCTACAAGCAGTTGATAGTACCATGATCTCCACCAAAGAGAAGAAAGCTGCTACTGGAAACAAGGACCTAGTTGAGAGGGAGTTTGGGCAAGTCCCTGCTAAAGAGGGAGCTTGAGTATATTCCTTTTATAGGAATGAGTGTATCCTCCCTAATTGAGAGGGAAAGATAGACACATCATTCTTGTATTCATGTTATGAAGAAAGAATGGAGGATTGGGTAAGCATCTAAAATTGATTCTGATACTATTTGAGGATGTGGTAGGGAATCCAATAAGCAAGAGTAGTCGAAGAGGAAATTCCTTGAGGATGTGTTATGCTAAGACAAGAATTTTCCTAAAAGGACATACCCTGTGAACACTCGGGTGGGGTATGTGCCTTGAGAGACAATGATTTAGGTGTTTATAAATCATTGGTATCGCCAACATTATGCTCTAATCTTGTGGAGAGACAGAGTTGTTAGTTAAGGTCTTGCTATATGACAATACTGGTTGGTATGATGAGATGCAATGAGATATTTATGAGATGGCTTACCAATCTGACTTTTCTTATGAGCATTCTTCAGTATGAGAATGTCCAAGTACCTTGTATGGATTATGAATACCTCCCTAGTTAAGAGGGAGTGTTGAAATATGTATATAGGTTCGGTCTTCATAATGACATATGTAATCATGATTTTATGTATTTGATGTAAAGAGAAAAATAAAATTATTATTGTCATTCTTGAAGCATGGGTTTCATGCTCAAGGTTATCTTTATATAGGTCAAGCACCGATTGAGTATTTCTTGGGCTTGTCATTAAGTCAATAAGTAAATTGAGTCATTGTCATGTATGGAAGACTCTTTTGGGCATGTTGTATATTGTGAAGAAAAAAATATTTGTCAAAATTACAGTTAAAGAACCTCCAAGGCCTTGTCAATGTGCAAGCAACAAGTCGGCCTATCAAATAGTGAAGTCTACCTCTTAGAGATGCCATGTCAGCCTAATGAGGCTCTCTAGAAGCCTATATATAAGTGGGAAGTTGACCACATTGGAGACCATCCATCATTCATCAAGAAGTTCGATCACAAGATAAGAAGAAGTCTCATATCAAGCGAAGGAGGAGGAGACAAGAAGAGAGATAAATCAAAGTATTTCAAGGGTTGTTTTGGGTTCTTTTCTCACACGTGTGAAGTTAGGGCAACAATCTTGCTGCATCAAGTATCAAATTGCAGTCACACAAGGAAGCCGATATTTGTCTCTAAAAGAAGTCTCCTTTTGTTGGAGGGAAATGTTCCCCTAGGGCTTTTTGGGTTGAAACCCTAGCAGACCGAAAGTTATCTATTCAAAGAAACACACATTCACACAGCCATTATGCTATTATAAGCAAATTCTATTGTAAAGGGTATGTACCTTAGGTCCTACGTTTGAGAAGGCCCTTAGGGTCCAAACCCTTCTTAGATTTCCCTTCTTCTTTTTTGTCCTGCAAAACAACCAATTCCAAAGAACACAACAATATATGGACAAAACCTTATAAAGAAACCATCTTCATGTTATAAATAAAGGTAGTTAGTTATGAAATCCAAACAACCATTTACATATGAATTCTAAACATGAATATCATAAACATAAAGAAGATTTATATCGGGAACCAAGACATGTGTTTCTTTTATTATAGACAAATAAAGTACATAAAAAGAAATAATTTCACCTGAGTCACCTTCAGCAGACTCCAAGCAAAGCTTCCTTCCGGATCCGTTCCAGCCTCAAGCCTTTAACAAACTCCTTCCATGACTCACTCCATGATGTCATAAATGGTGGATGAACATCAACACACAAGGAAACAAGGGTTTCCTGTACAAATGGGGGAAGTGCAGAAGGCACAAGGGACTTCAGACCTGGTCAGGGGAAAAATCTCAGCATAATAACCTTTCTCTCTCTTCTCTCCTCCTTTAGGCCTTCCCTTTGAGGTCTTTTTATACCTCTCCCAAAGTAGTTTTTTAGTTGGGAGTTGGTTGGGAACAGTTGGGCCATGGGAAATAACAGGTGATCAGCAGGTAAAACCCGCGATCTCCGCCCGAAAATAAGGAGTTTTATATTTTTTAAAGTTTTTTAATACATATACGCGGGTTGGGTATACACAGACCCGCGTATACACGCGTTTAACTCAGGGCAATGTCGCGTATAAGGGATAAAACACTATTTTTTAAATTTTAGGACCAGGTCTGGAAGGAGGGGTTGCCCTAGGCCATGAGTGCAGCATCACAAACCATAAGAGTGAGATTTGGAGCTATAACAGATGCCCCCTAATATATGAGGTTAGAAGGGGTACATGATGGCCGAAATGTATTATGCAAGTACATGGAAAGGAAATCTGTCAAAAACTGAGGAGGACTTCATCAGAATTCAACCTGCCAAGCCACCAAAGGAGATCAGAAAGAAACACTGTCTGACGCGGGCATACCCATGCTCAGAAAAAGTAAAGCATGTCCGCATATCAAGTACAAGCGGATCCACTAAGTATACAAGTATAAATGACTGGAAGATACATAATGGATCATCTGATCATGATGAACAAGTACATGTCTGAATATCACGTATAAGACTGTCAATGATGCTGAAAGATGCAATGGATCACTGATATCAAAGACTGATCCCAAAAGGTACCAACTGAACATGATGGAATAGGATGGTACTACATTGCAAACTCAGGTGCCAGCATATAGAATGTCGCCATGACTGACTGCAACATATAAGGTGGAGTGGTATCAACTAGCAGCAACAGAAGCAACTGTCAAGTGAACCAATGAATGTTGATACAACTTGAGGTCTTCACCGATCGCCGTGGTACATTTCTACACCATGGGAATAAATTATTTGAAGTCGACCATGTGAGAAATCGTTTGATTACCGGCCATTGATGTATACCGTTAACAAACGCGAGACTACTCACCGATAATGATAATGAGCGTCAAGGTACCCAGTACAATCTAACAAGTGTGAATAGATGAGCTGGAGTCGAACACCCGTAAGAATCTATCGATCAGGAGACAATGATGGTTTCCCACTGTCGATAGTGAAGGATCTGCCACTAATGATTGCAAACCCCAAGGTACTGCCAAATGGACTCTAGATCTTTGCCCTAGAGCAATGAGTCGGAGTCGATAGGGAAAGATCTGCTAGAAGGAAGGCAAGGCATCCTTCATCAATCTAGCGCGAGTGTAACCCGTAGTCCAATAATGTGGAAGGAATCGGACGAAAGAGATGTAGTAACCGAACCGAAGTATGTTTCCGGCGTACACAAGATGTGGCTAGCGCACGACAGAAACCCTTTGAACCAACCAATAATGAAAGTTGACACAGAGGCGATGTATCCACCAATAGGGTCAAATGGAAACCAAGGTACTGCACAAATCCCAATGTGTGATAATGTAAGCTGATGTCGAACACAAGGGAAACCACTCAGTCAAAGACCCATGATACTGATCAATGCTGAGCACAAGGTGACCTATCAATAATGAAAATAGGGCCAGGGTGCAGCTCTAGGCCTGTCCTCAGAGCAAGGTGTCGTCGTCGATAAGGACAAGACCCGCTAGCAAGAAGTCAATGGGGACCTTCTCAAACCGGCACGAGTAAAGGACCAATATAGCTGATGTGATGATAGACATGATACTGACAACCAGGGATGGCCGACTGAAAAATGAGTCAAGAGACACCGCAGAAAGGCCGACTCAGGCTAACTTCCCTTGAACAAAAGCACGACTCAATGTGATTATGTGGCAGCATATGATGACTCTGTATAAGTTCGTCATGCAGGAGGCACGAATGAACCCTCCATATGATTGGAAGAGATAACCAATCGGGGGAGAACTGACTCAATAACAAGGTTAAGGCGTACCTAAGTCAAACTAAATCCCGCCCAAACGGAGGAGACTTTGTTTTGAGTGCTTTGTTCAAGGGTGACACGACTGACTCTAGCTGCCAACAATAGATGGAAATAATGTCCCGTTCTCGCTCTTTTTTGGAATATTTAATTTTTTTGTCTTTCTCTGTTAAGCTTGAAAAAGAATAAAAGAATGCTATGGTATAGTGGAAAGAACGAGTGTCGGTGAAACAGATGATCTAGTTCCTGGGAATGGAACGTTCCTATGCTCAATGCAGGGAGTTGAAAACTGGTCAGTGACACTCAAAGGTGTGTTCCTTCCACAGGTCAAGGTGTGTCAAGTTGCAGAAGTCAAAGGTATGCAAGGTTGATTTTGTAGTTGTCATGGTCAAAAGTTGGCTTAAACATGAGTCCAAGTGAAGCCGGCTCTAGGCCAAAAGGTGCAAGTGGTCAACATGCAATGCAGTAGTACAACTCAACACAAAGGAGCCTCTAGGGTATAAGGCCAGAACGAAGCGAAGAAGTAAAGAGGAATGAGTCTTCAACGAATAAGTCATGGCGGGACTATAGAGGACTCTCGAGCCTACTCAAATCAGAGCAGCATGGGCAACAAATGTCAGTGAGGTGCTAACTACGATGCCCATGTAAAGGATGGCTCTACCATCGTGTCATGATTTAAAGAATCGGTGAGTGAAGATGGCTTACAAACCATAACACGATGGGGTCGACCCTATGGCAGATGTATCAGCAAATGGAGGCTAGTATGCATAATGCAACGGAAAAATGGTGTCCCTAACCTATATGCCAGTGAGAAAACGATACCTGCCATGACGGGTCAGCAGTCATGGAACCGTCTCGAAACTGAAAAACGTCCAAAATGTCCTGAAAAACAAACCAATCTCGACATTCCAAGCTCCCAAGTTAAAAGTCACATGAGGCCAAACAAAATAAAATTTTGAAAAAATTTTGCATTTTCAAAACTTATAAAAGAGATTTTGGACTCACCATTTTTACCATTTGAGTTTGAGAGCAAAGGATTTGGAGCAAAAGGAGCAAACTTCCCATAGCCAGATTCAACCGTTCAAATTCGTCAAAAACCTCCAGGTAACTCTTATACTTAGCTTGCAATTGATTGTGACTGGTTTTAAGATTTTTGATTAATGTTTCACTGTTGAATTTTTTGCCCAAAATTTCTCCGCGGCGTATACGCGGGTTGGTAATATGAAACCCGCGTACACGCGGGCCCTATACGTGACTGTGTGCACAGGGACCCGCGTATACGCCGCGAACAATTTTTAAACAAAAACTAACGGTTACAAATCATTTTTTTCTCAGAATGCCTGTCACGTGGCGTGAAAGAGAGCACGCAGCGGTGGATAATGAAGTTATGAACAATCCAGAAGCTTTAGATGCCCTACGGGGATGCGGTTTGCTTAAATTCTTCAAATTTCCAAATATGAAAGCAAACACACGTCTGCTTGAGATGCTCATTGATTATTGGGACGTCGAGGAGGAAGCCTTTATGATTGATCAGATGCCACTCAGGGTAGAAGTGGAGGATATCTATTTCATCACGGGCCTTTCCCGAAGGGGAGAGGTAGTACATTCCCGGGGCAGGACACGGAGTAGTCTCACGATAGAGGACTATGTACAGATATATTGCCTGGGACATCCCAAGAAGGTTGGGAGCCAGATTTCCATCACACATGTGGCGAGTTTATCGCTGAGGATAATCCTGTTCACCATAGCTCAAGTGAATGGATCGTCCTCTCTGCATCAGGCATCACGGCTGACCATGAGCGTGGCAGTTGACTGTCTCACTACTGTGTTCGACTGGTGTACTCCTCTTCTGGCCAACATGAAGAGCCAGCTCACTTCTATCAGGAGGGGACAGACCAAAAACTTTGGATATGGGACTATCCTGTGCACTTTCTTTTTCGAGAAGGTTCCCGCACTCCGCCCCAGGGTATCAGTTTCCGTCAGCACCCCACGCGATCCACGCATGGGCTGGTGGGCTGATCTGATGAAACATCTGGGGGGTGGGGAGGTCCCAAGGACTGCCTTCGACGATGACTTCTTCACCTAGTGGGATCAGCAGATCATCGCCGTGGATGACTACCCCTATGCTGGGTTGGATTTCCGAGGAGATCCTAATCTAGCGTTACCACCGAATGCAGCATGGGGCGAGATTGGTAAGAATTTTTTAATTTTATGATTTTTTTTTGGATTTTTCAAATATAATGATGAATTTTGAAAAATATTTTTGATGAGATTCAAATGACTGATATGATGATCATGTTCCAGACATTGGGCCAGTACGACCAGATGGGTTCCTGCGGCATGGACGGCGCGACCGAGGAGCCGAAGAGGCGGCTGCTGATACAGAACGGACTCTAAACAACGTCCAGCGACACTTGGCGAGACTGAGCTGCCGAGTACCGATGGCCGCCATAGAGGACCTTCCTGAGGATATGCAGCGTCATGTGGTTGGCATGCCACGTGACTGGGTTCGCACTTTTCGGCGTGTGGCCAATGCGATAGTTACCTACTTGGCCGCTCATCCTGAGCCGGGGCATTAGATATGCCGGACATGATTATGGGCATTTGAGTCCCAATTTTGTATATTTTTGGACACACATATGTACACTCGAGACGCTTTATGATATATCTATATATATATATATATATATATATATATATATATATACAGTTTGACTTTTTGATGCTTGATTTTATTGTGATGAATGATTGATGTGCCAGTCTAATGCCTGATTAGCGATAGAATCAGCTAACCAATTATGAGATCTTGGAATGTGAAAATAATTAATATAAGTAAATGATCTTTGCAACAACCTCACCCTTAAATACTGGTGATATAAAGATGGATCCCTTACCCGATAAATGTTATTTAATTGAGACACTATCAATTGAGAATCAAGATACACTACCAACGAGTCGATCCCATGAGAGATTGCCTCGGATAATAAATTGATAACGGCAGTATACTCAGCCATATTGTTTGAAGCAGGACCGATGCATATGCCTCTTGATACCATCAATTGACCAGTTGGATAATAGAGTACCCAAGCTGCGGAAGCGAGATTCTGAGTGTGCCGACTAGCACCATCGGCAAACCCAAAATAGACCAAGTCATCCATCAACACCTGCCACAGCAGACCAAAAAGTGCTGATATCAAAAAACTCTCGATGATATATGTACAAATATACATAAAGTACAAAGAAGCCATTACCTGGCCAAAACTAAGCAAAGTACTTCTTTAAGTAGAGCCTGTTTCGGGGCTCCGCCAGCTTGTTTCCCTCAAAATCTATTAACTCATACAACCCTTTTTCTAAAACTCATTTAATAATGAAAGGACCGTACCACATAGGATTAAACTTGCCTGCCCCCAAGGTGTCTTTATCTTGGTCATAGACCAGGACAAGATCACCTTCAGAAAAGACTCGAGGACGGACAGATTTATCATACTGCGTTTTAACCCTTTTCTTATGAGCCTCATTCACCGTGGCGGCATCTCGACGCTGCTCATCGAGATGTTCCAAGTGAAGTAGGCGCTCTTCGAGACTCGAAGTCTCTGGAAGGAGCTCAATAGCTAATTTAAGAGATGGAATTTCACATTCAACCGGAAAGATAGATTCCATCCCATAAACCAACTAAAAAGGTGTAAAACCAGTAACCGTTTTCACGGAGGTTCGGTATGCCCAAAGAGCCGAATACAACATAACGTGCCAATTGGATCGATTGTCCATTGGAGAATCGTCTTAAGAGTTTTATTGACTGCCTCGACCTGTCCATTGGCCTGAGGATAATAAGGAGACAAATGCTCCTGCCGGAAACCTAATTTGAGAGCCAATTCATACATCATTTGATTCTGGAAATGACTGCCATGATCAGTGACAATCTCTCTCGGGATACCGAATCTTGAGATAACCTGATTGAAAAGAAACAATGCTGCCGTGTCACTATCGTTCTTATAAGTAGGCATGGCCTTAGCCCACTTTGTAAAGTAGTCTACAGCCACTATAATGTACCTGTGATCCGCCTCTGAAGGCGGATTACAAGTCGTAAAATCAATACCCCACTTAGTAAAGGGACCGACGGTGACAACGGGAAAAAGAGGAGCTGGATGCGCGCGCATATTCCGAGTAAAAATTTGACACGGGTGACAACGTTTGACCGCTTCCACACAGTCTTTAAAGAGTGAAGGCCAAAAATAGCCGGCATGTAAGATGCGCTGGGCTGTAGCAAGCCCTGATAGATGACCACCACAAGCTCCACTATGGCAGTCATTGAGCACTGACTCTACTTCCTCTAGGTTAAACACCGTCGAAGGATTGAATCAACCCCTCGATGGTATAATGTGTCACCAATGATAACATAGTTTTTAGCCAGGTGACGTAATTTTCGACGTTCATCCTTGGAGAAAGTAGAGGGAAACTTCGAAGTCTGGAGATAGACAATGTTATCTCCATACCAAGGGTCGAGTGAAGAGATGAGGAATAAATGTTCGTCGGGAAAACTTTCCTCATAAACAGTATCCTCTTCACAAGGTAGCTTAGAAATTAGCTCCGCGAAAACCATAGATTTATTAGACTTTGCGGACAAGAACTCGAGATCAAATTCTTGCAAAATGACTATCCATCGAATTATATTTGCCCCCAATCACTCGCCTACTGAGGACAAATTGAAATGGATTGACTGCCGCTAAGACAAAAGTTTTGCGTAGCAGGATATAATGACGGAGCCGCTGGACAGCATGGACAGCTGCCAAGGCCAACTTCTCAACCGAAGAATAGCGAAGTTCAGGACCTATTAAGCCTCAGCTCAAATAATAAATCACATGCTTGGTGAGAGCATCGTCCTCCTGAACGAGAACCATACCAATGGTTGATTCTGCTGTAGCGAGATATAAAAGGAAGTCTCTACCATAATCCGGTGGACTCAAAAGCGGGGCAGAGACTAATACCTTTTTCAAAGAATCAAACGATCGCTGTGCAAAGTCGTCCCATACAAATGGAACTCCTTTCCGTAGCAAACGCATGAACCCTTTAGTGATCTCGGCATAGTTTGCTATAAACTGTCTTAAGAAATTAGCCTTCCCTTGAAGACTTTGAAGTTGTCAAATCGAGGACGGGGTAGGTAACTGAACTATTGCCTCAACCTTGAAGGGATCAACCCGAATCCCTTCATTGGACATGATGAACCCTAACAACCGACCGAACGTAACTGCGAAAACGCACTTGTTGGGATTCAACCGGATTTTATAAAAACGACATCGTTCGAAAACCAATCGAAGATGACTAGGGTGATCAGTTCTCTTTCGAGAACGAGCAGCGAGATCATCCAAGTATGCCTCGATGACATGTTTGATGTCGTGGAAAGCATATGACATGGCCCACTGAAAAGTGGCTCCAACATTTTTAAGACCAAAGGGCATCTTTCTATATGCAAAGGTACCCCAGGGACATATAAAGGATGTCTTATGTTGATCTTCAGGATGGATAGAAATTTGATTATAACCTGAAAAACCATCCATGAAGGAAAAAATCTCATTACCCGCACACTCGTCGATAATCTGATCAATGAATGGCGTGGGGTAATTATCTTTCGGACAAGCCTTGTTTAAGTCCCTAAAATCGATGCATACTCGGATTGTTCCTTGCTTTTTATCCACAGGGATTGGATTAGAAACCCAATCAGTAAGAGGAACAGGGTATATGAAACCCGCCTTTAGCAGCTTCTCAACTTCAGCTTTGATAGTTGCTGCTTTCCTAGGGTTAACCGGCCGAAGCCTTTGACGAACCGGTTTGGCATTCTCATACGTCTTGATCTCATGTTGAACTATAGAAGGATCAATGCCAGGAATTTCCTCATAAGACCAAGCAAATACATCTCGAAATTCCTTAAATAGGTCGGTGTAAATTTGAATTTCTTCAGGGGAACATTCAATTCCGATGAAGAGATTCTCGATCACGTTAGGGTCTCTAGAGATGTTTATAGGTATTGTTTTTGAAATCACCGACATATTACCTTCGGCACGAACGTGTGTTGGAGCCAAAGGGTTTGACACCGTACAAACATCACTAGTTAAGAGCTCGGAGAATCTAGATTCTACTTCCTGCAATGGAGGAAGAAAGTATGAACGATGGTGTAAGTCTTCCCAAGGTCGATCTATACCCATCATTACTTCGAGGATTGCTTCTTCAGAAGGTAAAATTGAATCTAAGCAGTCCAAATCAGAGGTAGAATCAAGGCTCCAAACCGGGGCCACATCACCATCTAACTCCTCTTTGGAAAAAGGAGCAGAGTGGTTGTCTGTAGAGTCTACGATAGACTGATATCTAAGCTCAGCTGCAGATATAGGGAATGCCATTCCATTCACTTGTCCTTCAACTAATGTGGTCGTAGGTGAAGGCAAGGTCCAAGGGTCTGAAAAATAACGAGTTCGGAAGAACTCTTCTCGAGGAGACTCCTTAGATGATGAAATGGCATTGATTTTAGCGAAAGGAGAGGGAAGATCAAAGGTACCCATCAATGAGGAATACATTCCCACTCCTAAATTCTCAGTAGGCGGGCGAGGGTTATCCACTAAAGGAACAGTAGAGTCAGAGCTTGCTTGAGGATCGACTGGACAATAATCCATTTGATCAACCTTAACGATTTTCCCCTCATGAGGAAAGCAAATGACACGAAACAGAGTCGAAACAACGACGTCCATTTCGTATACCCAGTTCCTTCCTAATAGGAGATTATAGTCTAGGTTAGCATCTATGACTTCGACTTCAATATTGACGACCTTCCCCCCAACACATATAGGAAAGGCCGGGATAATCCCATGCGGCTTATGAGAATGACCATCAAATGCAGTCAAGACGGTGGGTGAAGGAACAGCCGAAGGTGATCCAATAGCCTTCCAGCATGACATCGACATGACGCACGTGGAAGCTCCTTCATCTATAATGGTACGAAAAATGTTGATTTTCTGGTATGTAGACTTTATTTGGAAAGCCATATGATGAGGGAGTCACTTTTTGACATTTAACATGTCAAAAGTGAGCACTAAAGAGTTAGTTGGATCCACTGCTCCAATCGCGGAAAATAAAGCACTTCACTGAGCCGGACATGACTGGAGAACCTCTAAAGTGGACATGGCACATGGACTCTGAGCCAAATCCTTCACAATGGAGTAATTCTGGGTGGCCCTAGCATTTGGATTAATAGTCGCGTGTTTAGTGGAACCTTTCGGTATCCGTGGTATAGTCTTGACAGGCGGTCGCTCAATATGAAGGTCGGTACTTCCGGGAACAGTCTTGTCCTTGGAAGTTTCGGCTTCACCGTAATCACGTGACCGAGTAGTCACATGGATGTTAGAACCCATCATGAAAACATTCGATGATTTTTCCCCTTCCTGATGCCCCCTGCGGAGGTACCAGGATTTGAACTCGTGCCAGCAAGAAGTTGCTGCCCTTGGGGAAAAGGGTTTGTTAACACAGCCTGAGAACTAGAAGTCCCTTGCTGTCCTAACAAGCGCTGAGCGTCTTCAATATTAGGGAAGAGATGAGTTAAATGGTCTCCGCTGCACAACTTGCATGGAAACTTGACTTTCTTTCTAGACTCATTTCTACCACCACCAGCATTGTTGCCGGATTTATTTGCATCAGGCTTCCCATCCTGGTTCTTTTTCTTACCTCGTCCTTTCTTTTTCCCATTGGAATTTTGATTTCCTTTGGGGTTATCAGATTGGACGGCATTAATTGAAGAATTTTGGGAAGCCGGGGGATTAGACGATGTGACTTGGTTGTTAGAAGCAGTTTGTAAGGACAATTGCTGCAATTGGTTCAACAAGTTCACAGTAGTTGTGTCTACCGACCCAACGATACCATCCGTGTGGGGACCTAGCTTCGACTTAGCTATATCAACCTTAGACCCAAGAGCATCTGGCAAGTATCTTTGTAGGATCCCAGACTGAGAGTAGATCAGTTCTAATTGCTGGGCCCTAAAAATGGCTTGCTCCTTAGAATAGACTCCAGACATGGAGACATCCTTGGAGATCTCGGGTTGTAAAGATTTCAAAAACCATTCGAGACAGTACTCCGGAGGGATTTCGACTTTAATGAACCTCTTTCTCCGTCTCCATTCCTGAATATGGTCAGAAATGTGAGTTGCCTTATCCTGACGAAAAGTGGCCAGAAGTTCAGTTCCGGCATCATAACGGATAGGCAACTGGAAATGATTTAAGAAAATATTGGCTAAGTCAGCGAAAGATGTAAAGCTGCCCCCTGGAAACTCTATATACCATTTGGCCGCATTACGAGTCAAGGTGCGTTGAAAAAGTCTCAACCTGATCGAGTCATCGATAAGGGAGTTAGATGAGCACCACAAATGGAATGTGGTTACATGGTCGCCTGGGTCCTCACCACTCTTCCCTTCGAATTTTGGAATGTCCGAAGGGAGTTTTTTTGGGACCGGAGGCCAGGCCGGATTGTACTTGATTGGATCGTTTGTTAACTTAGAGAGATCTGGCAAGTTCAACGTTGCCAGAAACGGAAGCCTAGGAGGACCTTGGGGATTCCACCCAGACTGGGCAGAACTCCCAAAGTTCTGAAAAGATTGGCCTGGATTTTGGAAGGCACCAGGCTGCCCGAAGTAACCAGTAGAACTGGTTGAACCAAAAGGCAAGCCTTGTGATCCAGCAAAATTCGGAGTTTGACCAACTCCGGCCGCAAAGCCTCCATAACCAGCAAAGTTTCCTCCTAAAGGATTATAAGGAGTTGATAACCCCTGATACGGATTCCAAGCCAAAGCTAAGGGAGGAATACTTTGAAACGAACTAACCGTGGAGTACGGCCTATTCCCTTGTTGGCTGATAAACGGATTCCCAGTTCCCGCGCCACTAACCCCAGGGTTAGTCCAACCTTGGAAAGGATTACTGCTTTGTCCTACAGAAGAAAAAGGCATGGATCCTATCGTCGGGTTGGAATGTGGTATATGAGCACTTCCGAAAGGAAAACCCTGGAATGAAGCCGATCCGCCCATCATGGACGTAGCGGCACTAAACGAAACCGATGGAATACCTTGTGAGTGGGTGCCAAATGGGAAGAATCCAGTACCAAAAGCATTGGTTTGGGCATTTCCACTCGTGGACGGAATGGAGGTAGACCCAACTAAAGATGTGCTAGCAAAATATCCAAACAAGGAAGCAGAGGAGATGGAAATCGTTCCTCCCCCTTGCACCGATGTTGGAGTTTGCATAGTCGTAGCACTTGTAGAAGCCATGCTTCCAGTAGTGGTCATCAATGGTAAGCGCGTAGCGTAACCTGGACTTGACGGTCTATGCGTCGGAGTCCCAACGTATTGTAATACGTCTAGATGACTAGATGGTAGTGGAGAATTCGGAGCCGCTAACGACTCTGAGAGTTCTTCTACCTCTATGTTATTCTCCGCTTGAAAGAGAACTCGAGAAAGGACTGGAGTGTCCCTCTCTTGTTCGGAAGTGCCAGGCCTTGCTTGAACACTAATGCCCCCGAGAGGAGGATCAATCCCCGATGTGTCAACTGCCATGGGACGAAACCCACCAGTAGTATTACCTCTGCGCCTTCTAGGAGAAGGCTCTAAACTTGGTGGTGAAAGACCACGAAGTCTTCGAGACCGTCTGGGAGATCGGTCAGCCACTTTGAATTTTTTGTTATGATCTAACTAAAGACTCAAAAAATTGAAAGCTAGGCCAACTAAGAGCACAAAGCACACACTATAAAGTCCCTAAAGATAACAGCCAGTCAAACAACTTCCAAGTATTTCCGCTCCGGGTGATTAGGACCGGACACCAAAATACAAGAAAGTGAATTAAGGGGCCTTCCGAAGATAGTCTGGGATGATGAGGGCCCAGTCCTATCAGCGAAGGTATCAGAGGAAGTTACGCTGACCTCCTAACAACAACCTGCGCCGGTGCAAGCCCCCAAGCTTCGCAAGGGTGCCCTCCAGTAGTACTGTCAAGAGTGATGCAACGTCAACCTCAGGTGCCACGGGATTCCCCTCCGCAGCCACCTGTGTAGATCCCTAGGAGTAGCAACTATGGATACCAACTCGTCACAGAAGCCAGGCGGAACAGTCATGAGGTAAGTTCGGACAAGTAGGAGAGGGGGTATCTCTCTTCCCTGTCTTCACAGACCCTCGTGCTTAACTCCCAGATCCGGAGCTTTCCTGGTCTTCCTAACGCTATTGGATTTTCACTCGTTATTCAGACTCCTACGTTTGATGTTTAAATGGCCTTGGAGAGTTAACTCTCCACTCGCCTAATCCAAGGCCCTAAGATCCTAAAATTGTTGGTGTAACTGACTTAAACAAAAAGTTCTAGTGAATTTTAGTTAGCGCTTGATTTTAAAATAGGCTATTTTTTAAGTCACAAGGTAACGGAAGTGAAACTAGTGGTGTTTTTTAACGCAAAAGAAATTAATAAAAACTTAACTACATGCACATGCACTTTTTTTCGTTTTTCGATGAACAACAATTTCTATAGGGTTCAGAGGAACTTCTAATAAAACAAAATTTTCTTTTCTTTTTGTTAATTCACGCTTCACACTCACAAAAGCTAACAAAGCTATGTATGCCTAAAAGGGTATGCAAATCTATCCCAATGCAACAAATATATGCCAATGCAAGATTCGAAACTACTCTAAAACAAAAAATGAAAGTTGCTTGCTTATCAATCTTTATCTTGCCACTTAAAATGTCTAGATGGAATATGGGATGCTACCATTCATTTCGTCTAAACACTAAAAACAAGTTCTAAGACAAACATAAAGCACTTTCATTCACTAAAAGGAAACCAAATGAAAACCAAGTTCAAGAAAGCAAAACTAAGATTTTCAAAAAGATTTTCTTCAAAAGTAACAACAAAAAAGTCTTTTAAAAATGCTCTCAACAACACTGAAACTTGTGATTGAAGAATAGCCAACAAACACTTTTGCAAATTGACACCACACAATGGATGAAAACTCAACAAAAAGAGATGTGTTTAAGAATGCTCTTAACAATCAAAAGCAACAATGAAAGCTTTGGCAACAATAACCAAAAAGATCAAAAAGACAAATTTCAAGAAAGTGTCAATCAACAACTTTCATGAAACAAAGAAGCGGATGGTCACAAAAGCGGTTTTGTCAAGCAAACAAAAAGTCACCAAAAGCAAGATTTGACACGAAGATTGAGATCAATCTCCCTACCCTGATGAATCAGAGCAGCCAAGATTCCAAACAAGAAATCTTGTGTGCTTGAACAAGAAAAGACGACGCTTGCAATAGCAAAAAACAAGACCAATACTCCTTATAATCATAGAGAATTCGGAACAAGATGCTCGCTGTAAAAAGAACAACTGATACTGGAAAATGACTGTTTCAGATTGACTCAAACTACTAGACAGACCTTCAGAGACAAAAAGATTTACAAATCTTGAAAATTGCAAGATATACGCGACTGTACTTATGTACAAATTGCGTGTATACGCTACTGTAACTAAGGAAAATTGCGTATACGCGGGTTCACTTAAAGAAACATGCGTACATACGCCTCTGTAACTAAGAAAAACAACGTATATAAAAGGTTTCAAGAAAAATAAAAAACAAACTGAAGAAACTGGCAAAACTTCAAATTCAAGAACAGACCAGACAGTAACAACAAGCAGACAAGGCAGCTGAGCCCTGATTGGCTTGAAAACACCCAAACTAGGAACAACAAGAGTGTTGTCCCCAGTGGAGTCGCCAATTTTGTTGGAGGGAAATGTTCCCCTAGGGCTTTTTGGGTTGAAACCCTAACAGACTGAAAGTTGTCTATTCAAAGAAACACACATTCACACAGCCATTATGCTATTATAAGAAAATTCTATTATAAAGGGTACATACCTTAGGTCCTACATTTGAGAAGGTCCTTAGGGTCCAAACCCTTCTTGGAGTTCCCTTCTTCTTTTTTGTCCTGCAAAACAACCAATTCCAAAGAACACAATATATATGGACAAAACCTTATAAAGAAACCATCTTCATGTTATAAATAAAGGTAGTTAGTTATGAAATCAAAACAAGCGTTTACATATGATATCTAAACATGAATATCATAAACATAAAGAAGATTTATATCGGGAACCAAGACATGTGTTTCTTTTATTATAGACAAATAAAGTACATAAAAAGGAATAATTTCACCTGAGTCACCTTCAGCAGGCTCCAAGCAAAGCTTCCTTCCGGATCCGTTCCAGCCTCAAGCCTTTAACAAACTCCTTCCATGACTCACTCCATGATGTCATAAATGGTGGATGAACATCAACACACAAGGAAACAAGGGTTTCCTGTACAAATGGGGGAAGTGCAGAAGGCACAAGGGACTTCAGACCTGGTCAGGTGAAAAATCTCAGCATAATAACATTTCTATCTCTTCTCTCCTCCTTTAGGCCTTCCCTTTGAGGTCTTTTTATACCTCTCCCAAAGTAGCTTTTTAGTTGGGAGTTGGTTGGGAACAGTTGGGCCACGGGCACTAACAGGTGATCAGCAGGTAAAACCTGCGATCTCCGCCTGAAAATAAGGAGTTTTATATTTTTTTAAGTGTTTTAATACATATACGCAGGTTGGGTATACACAGACCCACGTATACACGCTTTTAACTCAGGGAAATGTCGCATATAAGGGATAAAACACTGTTTTTTAAATTTTAGGACCAGGTCTGGAAGGAGGGGTTGCCCTAGGCCATGAGTGCAGCATCACAAACCATAAGAGTGAGATTTGGAGCTATAACACCTTTGCAAGCCAAATTACTTAGGAGAAGAAGCCATCTCAAGCGAAGGAGAGAGAAAGGGCAAAATCACCATATTCTCTCACACGTTTCTGTAGTAGCCAAAATTGCAGTCATAACTGCAGGTCCAAAGTTGTGGTCGAAGAAGAGAGTTGCAACAACTATGAAACTAACTTAACTTGGGTTGACTTTGCTAGAAGAAAATTCTTCAACGGAGAAGTTTGACTTGGTCTTGGTCAAGGGTCATAGGTCTTGGAATTCATCATTTGAAGTTCTATAAGAAGAGAATAATTCTTGTGGCTTTTCCTCTCAAGAGGAAATGTTTTGGCCCTAGCTGATCGCCTATATCTTATGTCCTCTTTTCTCATTGTTCTTTATTTTTTGGTAGTTGTTTGATGATGAGAACACTAATTATAATCAAGTGAAAGAAGAAGATAATCAAGTAAAGTAAAAATACATCATAAGCAGTTATCAAAGTAAGAGAAATCATCTAATGTAGTTGCCCCTAGATTTCTCAACAAAATGGTGGTGTATCAACTCCATGGAGGTTAATTAGAACAAGTCTACATTACATACAAGATAAATGAAAATCCTTTAAGAAGCAATGTCTACATGTAAGTTAGATATGGTCATCAAGTTATATGTTAGGATTGTAATTTTCATGAAATTAGATTGGCCTTAACTTGGGGCCAATACATATATCCTTTCTCCTCCTTGCTTCCTTGCATATCCAAGGGATTTTTGTGAGCGCTAATATATGTTGGAGTATGGAACTTGGTAACTAGTATTTTGTAAAAAGTATGTGAAAAAGAGTAATAAACTTCTCTGTATTAGAAAATTTTAAAAATAATTTATATCTTTACCTTTTAAAATGATATATGAAGCAATTCACTTTCTTTTAGAAATTTGTCTCTCTCTACAAAAATTAAAACAAGAATGTAATGCATGAAGGGAAGAAATTCAATTTATTTTAGGAATGTGTTTGTAGATACAAAGTTCAAAGCAAGAATGTAATACAAGAGGCATTTTTCAAACCATGTGTTCTCTTTAAATTTAAAATGATAAATGTCATATGAGCCAATTTTGAAAAGAAAAATCTTTAAAACAATGTCATGTTTAAGAAATAAAATAAAATAATAAATCTTAAAAGCTTTGAATATATAATTTATGAGATATTTTTATAACAAAATGTGTACATTTTTAATGTAATAGTAACATATACTAGCATTTGCATCAAATGTTGCAAAGGAAATGCTGTAAGGCATAAATTGAGGAGCAATGGCGACATAGAAATAGGAAAATCTAAATAAGATGGAGAAATGTAACAATCAACATCTGTCCCATGTCGCACCTCCTTTAATAAAAGCTCTATCATGATGGTGCACATGCAAGCCTATACAACTTGTACCAAATTTCAGTTTAGGATTGCGTTGACAACTAAGAGCCACCTGGAAAAATTCTTTGTTTCTGTTTGAGTTAAAAATGTTTTCATGGCGTACACCCAATTTGGATACCAACTGTCTAGAAGAGCACGTTTCATTGTATTTTCCTTCATTTCCGGTATAACCAGAATCACCACTGGAATTCACATGGAAAAGGAATTCAGTCTCTATCAACTCCATTAAATGCAATACACATATTAGATATAGGTGCACAGTCTCTATCATCTCATGTTGGCAGAGGCAGTAAAAATGATTTCAATTATTGAGAAGTAAATCACTCATCTAATCCAATCTAGCACAAAATTAACACCCATGGCATCCATCAACATCATGGATTGGTTAAATTTGCAGGTATGGATCCTCCCATATTCTGTTATTTCATGACCCTTCACAGTTTAAAAAATTGATAGCTTCTGCAAGCTGTAATCTTAGCAGCCAATCAAATTTGAAATGAATTAATACAATCAAACAAAATATGCAGCCCACATTCTATCCAAATATGATTTACAGGCTCTGGATTCATAACCCAAAGAAATCTGTAGGTCCAAAGGAGGCTCTTTGAAAATGCTTCGATTAAATTTGCAGGTCCAAAGGAGGCTATTTGAAAATGCTTCGATTGACTTTGTAAGAGTGTCGATATTCATTTGTTATTGTATTAAAAATGGCTGATTCGAACATGTCAATCCTCACTTTGGGTGTCATCATGTCTCTTACATATGCAAATGGCAACTGATCCCAAGGATTGAAGATTTCTAATTCATTGAATAACAGGCAAGAAAATAGCTTCGTTGGAAGGGTGTGCTTTCTCAATATCAGTGCAGTATCAGGCACATCTGTAATGCCAACAACAACACACAAAATCAAAAAATCAGTTAAAGAGAGAACCAACCTCAAAACAAATCTTAGATGCTATCACACTAAAACTTCACCATAATTGAGCAAAGTTGAGTTCTCATACCACTGTTGTAGGGAAGGGAGACTGAAATTGGCAACATAAACCATTACACAATAAGAGTAGACAAGCAAAATTGTTGTCTAGAATTATTTCACTTTGCAGATTATAGTTGGAGCCTTTATTACATCAACTGTATTCTTGAAGACTAAAATGCATCATAAGTCCCGAAACGATGCAAATATATACCTTGGAGCACTTATTTTCAGCCTCCTTGCCAACATGTTCAATGGATTTGCAGAATTGGCCATGACAATTGTCAGGCTTCCCGTGTTCTTCAAGCAACGAGATTTACTGTTCTATCTTGCATGGGCCTTCACTATTCCTACCTTTTTACTCAGAATTCCAATGTCAGTGGTGGAGGCTGGAGTTTGGGTGCTGATAACTTACTATACCATTGGGTTTGCCCCTGAAGCTAGCAGGTAGTATCTGCAAATCAATCATTTATCAAAACTGTCTCCTTTAGTTATGGAAGCTTAATATTTTCATTGCATTTGCTCCTTTTAAAAGACATGCATCTTTCTACCCTGGCAGGTTCTTTCGACAATTTCTTGTTATCTTCCTAGTTCATCAGATGGCATCGTCCCTGTTCCGTCTTATGGCAGGAATTTTCAGGACAATGATCTTAGCTAATACTGGAGGCTTTATAGCTCTTCTACTTATATTCATGCTTGGAGGATTTATTCTCCCTAGAGGTTAGCATTTTTATTTATTTCAAATTCACGGGCATTTAATCTCTCCAAGAAATATTTAAGACTGGAATCTAGAAAATCTTGTTAAACAAGACAGGCTTTACTTGTCACTATAACCATATGTGATCTAAAAATGAGATCTTAGACTAATATTAAGGTATTACAGACTCATGTGCATGGATTTTCTTATATCACTTAGTGCAATGAATCGATAAGATTGCGAATAATATAGACAATGAAGCAGTTAGAAAAACACAACAGATATACGCATAACACAACAAATAATCAAGGAGTTCACCCAAAACTCCTGGGCTACATCTCCTGGTCCAACCTTCAGTGGTGACCTCTCTATTATGTCTTTCAAGAGCAGAGTTTTACAAAAGTGAGCTCAATTTGAGTCTCAACACAACAGATACAAAACAGTAGGAGTTTACTCGAATCCCTCAAGTCTCTTTGAGTACACAAACTCTCCCTCTCACTTTCTGTCTCTGTCTTCTCTCTATCTTAGCATTGCTTGCCCCTGTCTCTGTCATTCAATGGCTTTTAAGCCAATTGGCGCTTGTCTGTTCGGCTTCCCATTTGGGCTCTCTGGCTCCCGGCCTCTGTCCGCTCAAATCCCCTCTGAGCATTAAACAATCATTATTAAACGTCTTCAGGGATGGTGGCCACCTGTTTTGTAACGGAAGGGACCATCGGCGCATTAGAAATCCCAAAACAATCGTTCTTTGTTTACATAGAGAAATACAAAAACATTGCAAAAATCCGCCCAAACGCCTTTTATCGGACTTGAAATATTATCAATCTTGCCCTATAATCCTTTCAGATCCATATTCGAGCGCTATCGCAAGTGATCGTGATCTAATGATTGCTATCGATTTTGGGTGGCTTATGCGCAGGAATATTACCCGCCCGAAAAGGTGGTTTTATTTCTCCGACGCCGAGCCACGTGGCAGCCAGTGTATGGTCTCGGGCGAAGCCCATCCAATACCACCTACTGCCGGAGTCTCGCCCGAAATACTGCTCGTTACAGAACTCAAAATGTATATCGCTGCATATATAAACCCCTTTCAGGTCCGGTTTATCGCTCCATTCGCATTTCCTTTGTTTTTCGTTCATTTAACGAAAATGCGACTTTACATAGAAAAACTCCTTTTTGCGGAACTAAAAAAAATATATTTTTATTTATAAACCCCATCGGTTCCGGCTATCACAAGTCGCAAGTGTATCGGCACTACTCCATTGTATCACTCTGATGCGATATCGCGATGCGACATATCGCAATCGCATATCGCATAGCCCCCGGGCCTTTGGTAAGCACTCCTTTGTATTTTGTCGATGCAATATCGCGAGTTAACCTGGGCTGTCGATCTGTACGCTTGATCGACAGTCCTCGTCGACTTGTGCTAATCATTGTCGCAGTTATCATATGGTCGCCCCCGATAGACTCCACTTGCCACCATCGATTGCGATATGCCGATCGAATCTGGACTATTGATCGGCTAGATCCGACGGCTCCTGTGCAAAGTCGTTCAAGCCTCCGATAGATTCTGTTTTCTCTTTTTCTTCATGTTTTTTTCTCCTGATAGTGTTTTTCACCATTTTTAAGGGTTCATCCTTTGCGATAGTTTTTATTTTATTTTTGAAGACTTAGAGAGTTTTTTAGGATCCATTTTGGATCACACCTTCCCACTGAAAAAGCTTTTGGACCACCAAAATTTGGTTTTTAAGCATTGATCAAGTGAGGATATAGCTTCCTCACTTGTCCAATCTCTATCCATCTTGCACTGCTTGGTTTTGAACCTTTGAGTCTGATTCTCAGGTACTCAACATATCCTTTGTGCGTAGTTCTCACCTTCCTGTCCAGAACTGTATCTTCCTGTAACTCATTGAGATATTCAGGAAACAAATCATCAATAGAAGGCAACTGAATTTTCTCTTCGGGATCTTTAATCCGTGAAGGTTCAAACAGTCTCAAGTTCTTTGCATTAACGATTGAATAGATATGCATGTAAGTTGGAAAATCAAGGCAAAAAGCGTTTTCACCAATTTTCTCAAGTATCTTGAAAGGCCCATACCTTATCACTACAACAAAATATGCAATTTGCACCAGATCCAGCACCAGATTTTAGTGCATTTTTTTCTCAATTGGGATGAGCAGCCTGGCCCTAAATCTGGCTCTATTGTACAATTTTTAAAGCGTCCTTTTTTGCACCAAATTTTGCATCTTTTTTATGCCAAATTGCCCATCATTTTTTGCACCAAATTTTGCATCTTTTTTATGCCAATTTTTCCATCATTTTTTGCATCATATTTTGCACCAAGATTTTCATTTGGTTTTACAACAGGTTTTGCTTCTAGTTTTGTGCCATTTTTTGCATCTATTTTTGCATCATTTTTTGCTTCCTCTTTTGTGGCATTCTTTTCTTCTAGTTGTGTCGTAATTTGCATCGAGTTTTACACCATCTTTCACATCTGATTTAGTGCCTTTTTAAAATCCAGTTTGTGCCAATTTTTGCATCTGGTCTTATGCCATTTTTTGCTTCTATTTTTGTACTTATTTTTACATCTATTTTTGTGCCAGTTTTTCTGCCTTTTTTACACCATTTTTTCCATCCAATTTTGCACCATATGTTGAATCTGATTTAGTGCCAAATTTTACATGCATTTTTCCACCATTTTTTGCATCCACTTTTGCATTTTATTTCTCTCCCTTTTTTGCATCCTATTTTGCACCTTATTTTTCATTTAATTTTTCATCATTTGTTGCATCCAATTTAGCATCATTTTTAACACCATTTCTTGCATCCAATTTTGCATCCTTTGAGCATCTAAATTTTCATCCTATGTTGAACCATATGTCGCATCCACCTTTGCATCCCATTTTGTGTCTATTGTTACTTTCAATTTTGAGCCATTTTTTCTTCTACTTTTGCATTTGTTTTTGCACCAAGTTTTGAATGATTTGTTGCACCTCATTTTACATCCAATTTTGCATCTCAATTTGCATCCAAATTTGAGCCATTTTTATGCCCATTTTTGCACCATTTTTTCTTCTTTTGTGTCGAATCTTGCACCATTTTTAATGTCCAAATTTGCGTCCTTTTTTGTATCTAATTTTGCATCCTTTTTGGCATCCAAATTTGCATCCTTTTTCTGCCACATTTTGTGTCCACATTTCCATCTCATTTTTCACCTAGATTTTAGTTTGAATTTTCATCTAGTTATGCATTATTTTTTACATTCTTGGTTTCACCCTTTTTTAGTCCCATTTTGCATCTTGTTTTGGTCTTTTCTTACATCCTTTTTGCATCCTAATTTTACATCATTCTTTGCATCCTCATTTTGGTGTCCATTTTTGCATCCTTGTTTGCACCCAATTTGGTATCCTTTCATATGCCCTATTTTGTTCCCTTCTTTGTGTCTAGTGTTGCACCCTTTTTTAATTTTACTTTAAAACCCTTTTTGTGTAATTATTTTCATCTTGTTTTGATGACTAGTTTAACATCCAATTCTACTCCCAATTTTGCATCCATGGTTAAATCCACTTTTGGCTTCTTCTTTAGAGTTTTACCTTTATTTGCATTTATGACCCCCTCTATGGGTTCATTTTACTAATTTCATTTACATAGTGAAATATATTAAAGTTTATAAATATCATTTTGCTGTAGGATTTAATGCACAGTTAGATGAACATAAAACCCTCTCAGTTTATCCTGGAAACCTAGGACAAACCAATTAAGAGAAAGGTTGTTCTAAGGCTCAGGATTCTTAGTAGATCAAGATGTAGAGTATAGATTAAGAAAAAGAGAAGGAATTCTTGTGAGTCCTTGCATGCAAGTCTTCTTGGAGTTTTTAGTATAGCTAGGAAGCGCTCCTAGCTAGCTCCAAAGCTTGGTCATACACATAAGATAGAGAATAAACAAACCTTCACAACATAATATCTTGATAATCGAAACTATCAGAAACATATAAATATTATTGAATAAATAAATATAAACCAAAATCCCATACATTCAGTAGTTAAATAGAATAAGTAAAGAATGAATAGAAACATATGGAAGGAAGAACAACTGATCTATATTAATAAAGGAGTTGGAGGAAAGTTACAACAATCAGATGTAGTTGCAACAACACCTCCCCCAACTCCTAGCTCCAAAACTCTCCCTCTCAAGATAGATCTCAACAGCGTGACATTACAAGAATTCCCATCATTTTTTCAATGGCCAAGCCCCCAATATATAGAAAAGTGAAGGCTATGAAGATTTCACAAATTCATCATTAGTTCAATTTGGGCAAAATCTTTTGGGTGAATAATGTTTCCTCATATAAAAATGGTCTTTTCCACTTTTTAGATGCTTTTGTGCTTAGGAAAAATCTTCCCCATGCTTTATGGCTCTTTCCCGCTTTTATATGCTTTTAGTTTTTAGGAAAAAGCTAAAGATGAGGATAAAGAGATCACATTCCACCATATGAGTTTAGAAAATGAACAAGAGTGCAAATTCAAATTCTAGTTTGCTTATGCTTTAGTTTTTTCTTTTAAATATATATTTAGTTTTAGTAATTTTTTTATTTTCTAAAAAAATATATTTAGTTTTTGGTGTTTTTCTTTTCTATAAGAAAAATTATATTTTATTTTTATAAAAATGGATTTTAAACATTCCATTCATGCTAAATTTGTGATTTTATGATAGGAGTTTAAATTATATATAAAAAAGGAACTTAATGCCATGTGTTGTGTCGTTGAGATGGGTTTTATACATCTCTTCCTTGCTAAGTTATAGAATGTGCTTGAGTTTTCTTAATGTAATAAAATTAATTATGTTCTTCATTATATCTTGAAATGTTCATCTTGAACCAGGCTAATAAAACAATAAAGTTAAAATATGTTTGCCTTTTTCCTTTGCAGATCTTTGTGCCCATTAATCTTGGTATTAATAGATTAATTGTCTTATGGTGGCCTTGAGTTGTCACTTCCATTAGTTGCATGCTTTATAGTTTTCTGTTAGTGACATTTTTTAGGCTTGATAATATGTTATTTAATTTATCAAAATGTGTTATGGTCCATATTATTGTTAAATATTAATATTAAATATGTTGGTTTTTTAGCATGGTTTAGCAGAACGTTCCCAAAATGTTTATAGATTGTATTTTATAATGCAATGATTCATTGCTTGATGAAATTGTTTTGGATTTTTTTTTTAATGATTCATTGATTGATGAAATTGTTATGGATATTTTTTTTAGTATATTAAATTGTATGTGATAAAGTCAAAAGTCACCTCTTTTTTAGATTTTCATTGGTCAATTTCCCTTGAGGCCATCAAGTTCACCATTTGGTCCTAGGTTAAGGAAATATAGGAGTCACGAAGTGGAATTGTCCAAGCACTTAAATCTTGAGATATGTTTTTCTTTTAGTCACATTATACTTCCTTTTTGTGTAAATTCTAGATGAAAATAATCTCATGGAACATGAGTGGCCTCAATAGTAAATGAAAACAAAGACTCCTAAAAGAAAAATGGTACGCAAAGCACCCATCAATAATGTTGATATAAGAAACAAAAATATTAAGTGAGGTTCTACCTCATATAATTATCAAATGGGGGAGGAATTTCCAAGTAGTAGTGATTGATGCGTAGAGATACTTGGGTGGAATGGTTATTATTTGAAATGATCAAGACATCAAGGTTACTAATATGTTTACCTCTTTTCGCATTATGACAATACAATTTTAGTTAATTGACATCGAGGACTACTACCATGTATCCAATGTCCATGACTCCAATATCGCAAATGGAAAACCTCTATTTCTCAATTCTATTTCTAGCACAAGTAATTTATACTCCCCATTTCCATGGATTATTGGGAGTGACATCAATATTATCAAGTGTCTCGAGGAAAAGAAAGGATGAATCACAATGTTTAACAAGATATTTTGTAAGTTATACCATTAAAGCCATAAAGTAGTCTCCATTAAAGTTTTCAAGCAATCAGTCTCCAACCCACACATGTGGATCAATGAGATGTAATACATGTGTGTGTGGTGACTAACTTAATACACTGTTCTAATAACTCCACAAACTTATGTATTTCACTCTGCCACATAAATTCACAGTACCATGACATAAGTAAACCAAGAGTAGACATGAAACCTTTAGGCAACAAACATTCCCTAGATCCTTAATTAGGTGCTTAAATGATGAAGTGAAAATGCAAGGGGAAAAGAGGACTTCATTATTTAACCATCACAAACATGTCATCAAGTGTGACTAGGAGTGTATATATTCATATATTTTCCAAAGAGGAAGTGAATACATGAGTTACCATTCATTGGGCATTATTTTTCTTTCTTTTTCTTTTTCTTATATATAGGACTTAGGGAATAAGGTTTTCATAAGTTCATCACAACTAATAGATATAAGATTTACATGAATTTTCACTTCAACATTAGAGTTTAGACTTAGATAAATCAGTATAGTGTATCTTTAATGATTTTTGCTTTCACTTTTTGATTTTATTTCATCACAAATGACAAAAGGGGAAATATTTCACCATAAATCTATGAATGCTTAATCATAAAGGCATCATGCGATGAAAACAAATTAATGATGTTATTCTCTATGAAAATGATGGGTATTCTTGAGAAAATATTATGCTTGTGGATGTCTCCTTTTTGGTTGAGAGGGAGTGAGGGTAGACACCATATTATCCATGTGTCATGTACTATGGCCAAGACTAAGAATCATAAGCCTAGTAAAGGCACTAGTAGGGAGAATGGTGGATTGGATAAACATCTGGGACCAATATTATTTGAGAATTTGGACTTTGACTAGGACTAATCGCCATAAGTCAAGTACATTAATCCAAGATAAGAATAGTATGAGGATTGACATTTTCTGGTGTCAAATATTATGATAGTAGATTAGGAAATGATCATGTGAGGACATACCTGGTGAACATCCTGGTAGGGGAAGTTCCTAGAGAGGTAATGGTGTCCAAATTTATGCCTCCCAACATTGTGCTATGATCTAATGGAAAGTTAAACTTGTTAGTCAAGGCCTTACTATTTTGACAATGTTGGCTATGATGATGTAAATCATCATTTATGCTTATTAATCCAGATCCCTTCTTATATGAATATTTCAATTTGAGAGTACTTTTTTGTCTCATTATGAGTACTTCCCTAGTTTAGAGGGAGGGTCATCATCTTAATTATCGCCATCATCACCACCATCACCATCATCATTATCGTCATCATTTCATTATCATCATAATCCCCATTCAAGTCTTCATCATCATCATCATGATTATGGACATTGTCGTCAATTGTTCATAATTATAGGTATCATAAGAAATATCATCAACCTAAAAAATGTTACGAGTGCTCGAAAAGGGTTGTTTGGACACATGATATATGCAAGAGAAATAACAACTTTATTTTTTAGAGATGATCGATGATCATCATCATCATTATAATTGTCGTCATCCCCGTCATCATAACTAATATAATTTTTATCATAATTGTTGTCATCTTCATCATGAACATCATAATCGTCATTCATGCCATTATTGTTGTTGATGATGATGACTTGGAAGATGATGCCAAAGATAATTATTATGATTATGACCATGACAACATTTAAGAATTGGGAAGAATGGCCAACATCATTAGCATCATCATCATCATTGTCATTGTAACCCCCATCATCTTTATCATCATTTTCATTATCATAACAATCGCAATTCATGTCATCGTCATCATCTTCATTATCATCTTTGTTATAATTATTGACATTGTCATCATTTGTTCATAATTTTCAATGTCATAAGAAATATCATCAATGTAAAAAATATGATGTGTGTTGGAAAAGGGCTGCAAAAGTGAACAAAGAAAAGTTGGGTAAAAATAGACATAAATTTGGATGAAAAGTGGACACAACATAAGTAGATGCAAAACAAGACAGAAAAATTGACACAAAAGTGGATGAAAAAGAAGATGCAATAGTTGATGCAAACTTGAACACAAAATAGCATTCAAACATGGATGAAAAAGTTCAAGAAAACATGGGAACAATAATAGGCATAAAAGTTAACATGAATTGTGGTGAAACAAATATGGATACAACAATGAATGTAAAAAAAAAGGACACAAACTTGAATGCAAAAAGGAGGAAAACTTGGATGAAAAAAGGGATGTAAACATGGGTGCAATAGTGGACACAAAATTAGTTTCAAAATTGGATGAATCAAAAGTGGATGTAAAAGTAGATTCAGAATGGGATGCAAAAAACATAAAAAAATATTTGATGCAAACTTGGACACAAAAAGAATGCAAATGTGGATGCAATAGTGGAAGAAAATGTGGGTTGCAACGATAGGCATAAGGTATGGCACAAATCATAGCACAAAAAAAGTGGATGTAATAATAGACACAAAAAAAGATGCAAACTTAGATGCAAGACAAGATGTTGTAAGGGATGTAAAAGTGGATTGAAACATGGGTGCAACATGAGAAACAAAATTGGATGCAAAATATGGATGCAATGGAAGTACATGCAAAAGAAGATACAAAATGAGACGCAATACCCAACACAAAAGTGGATGCAAAAATAGATACAATATTTTATGCAAAAGAGGATGTGAAGATGGATGCAAAATTGGAAGCAAACATAAGTACAACAGTATGTACAAAACATGGCACAATGTACAAAACATGGCACAAATTGTGTCAGAACAAAAGTGGATGTGATGATAGATGAAAAAAAAAAGGAGCAAATGAAGATGAAAAATAAGATGAAAAAAGGGATGCAAAAGTGGGTGTAAACATGGGTGCAACAATGGATGTAAAATAGGATGCAAAAGTTGATGCAACAAAATTCTATGAAAAAGTAGATGCAATATGAGACACAAAACCTGATGCAAATCTTGACGCAAAAGTGGATATAAAAAGGGAATAAAAATAGATGTAAAATTCGATGAAAAGCTAGATGTATATGATGATGCAATCGTGGATGCAAATTTAGAAACAAGAAAGGGTGCAAAGGCAGGTGTCAAACCAAGTGAAAATTATGGAACAAGAAAAATGGATGCAATAGTGGACACAATAATAGATGAAAAAGAGGATGTAAATATGGATGAAAAACAAGATGTAAAATTCAATGCAACAAAAGTAGATGTAAAATTAGATGGAAAACTAGACACAAAGATCGATACAAAACTTGGCACAAAGGGGATGCAAAAAATATGCAAAAATGGATGCAGAAAATGATTTAAAAAATGATGCAAAAGAGGATGCAAGAGATGATGCAAAATTTGATGCAACTGTAGGCGCAAAATGTGGATGCAATAGATGATGCAAAAGTTGGAGAAACAAAATTAGGTGCCAAACTTGATGCAACACATGGTGCAAAGGATGACACAAAACTTGGCATAAAACCTAGCATAAAACTTGGTGTAAAATCTGGTGCAAAGCCTATTACAATACCTGGTGCTAAACTTGATGTAAGACTTGGTGCAAAACTCGGTGCAAAGTTTGCATCAAGTTTTGCACCATATTTGATAAATGGACACAAAAAGCACCAAAAATGGGCTCTAGACGCAAAAAAGGAATAAAAAAGGGATGCTAATCACAGGGTTTTGTTGTAGTGTATTGGCTTCAGCTTCTTACCTTCACCTTGCATTTTTTCTTCGTTGATGTACAACCAGACTTGATCACCAACTTGGAAGCTATGCTCAATTCGATGCTTGTCATGCCTTGCCTTGTACTTGGCCTGGATTCTTTCCAGTTGTTCCTGCACTGCCTGGTGAATTTCTTGGATCTGTTCAATGAACTTGGTTGCTTTGTCCACATCACTGTGTCCATCAACTGCTATGTCTTTTCCAAAGACAAAATCCAAGGGAGAATTTGGTGTAAAACCAAAAAAGTATCAAAAGGAGATCTCTGAGTAGAAGAGTGCTTGGCACAGTTGTAAGCATGTTGCACATAACACAAATTTTCAACCCAAAGCTTGGGATGCTTGCTGCAATAGCCTCTAAGCAACTGGATCACTATCCTGTTGACCACCTCTGTTTGACCATCTATTTGTGGATGAAATGTTGTGCTCTTCTTCAATCTAGTGTCCATCAAATCCCATAGACTTGACCAAAACTTCCCAACAAATAGGGAATCCCAATTAGATACAATAGAAGTGGGTAACCCAAAATGAACCCATACATGCTGAAAGAACAACTTTGTTGTTTGTTCAGTTGTAACCTGCTTGTTACAAGGTATCAAAATACTCATTTTGTTGAACCTATCCATAATAACATATAAATAATCATGACCTTTTCTAGATTTTGGCAATCCCCCAACAAAATCCATGGAAACACTTTCCCAAGGACGAGAAGGAACTGGAAGTGGAGTGTAAAAGCCTATTTTTCTATTGCTGGGCTTGCTTTTAGCACACATGGTACACCCTTTAATATATCTAGAAACTGTCTCATGCATCCTTTGCTAATAACAGAACCTTTGCAATTGTGCAACTGTTTTAGTTACACCAAAATGACATTATATAAGAGAAGTATGTGCTTCTCAGATTATGTTAACTCTTTCAGTTTGTGGAATGCATAACTTTCGAAAATGATATAAGATTTGGTCTTTAACATAATAATCCAATTCTTCTACTTGTTTGCCATGACTTAAGGTTGCATATACATCTTTAAAATCTACATCTTGAGCATATTATTCAATGTAGCTTTCATGCATTACTGGGTTATGCTTAAGTATAGTAGATGCATTTATGATTGGTCTTGATATCATATCTGCAACCTTATTGTGTATGCCTTTCTTATATATGATGACAAGATGAAATTACTGTAGGAAACCCATCCACCTATAATGTCTTGATTGCTACAATTTAGTTTGTGAGTGCAAATATTGAAGTGGTTGATGATCTGTATGTATAATTGTTTCTTTGCCCAATAGGTAATGTTTCCACTTTTTCACACTCTGCACTAATGCATACAATTCTTTATCATATGTGGGATAATTAACCACTGCAGAATTAAATGTCTCAGAATGGTAGCATATGGGTTTACCATGTTGCATCAACACTACTCCCATGGCATAGTCACTGGCATCTGTTTCAATCTCAAATGGCCGTTGAAGATCTGGCAGTGCTAGTACTGGTGTTGTACTAATTTTTTCCTTTAAGTTGTTGAAGGTTTTCTGTTGTTTTCCTCCCCACTGAAACACCTTGTTCAATCTTGTTAAAGCATGTAAGGGAGCTGCAATCAAGGAAAAGTTAGCAATAAACTTTCTCTAATATTATGCTACTCCTAGGAAACTCCTAACTTCTGTAGCAGATTTGGGTTTAGGCCAGTTCACAATGACTTCGGCCTTAGAGGGATCTATCTTCAATTCACCACCCCCTACAATATGACCCAAATAATTTAAAGATGTTTTGCCAAAATCACATTTTGATAACTTCACATAGAGATTTTATCTTTTCAAAACATCTAAAGTCTGCTTTACATGCTTCAAATGTTCTTCCCATGTTTTACTGAAAAAAAGAATGTCATCTAAATATACAATTACAAAATCATCAATAAAAGGTCTGAGTACATCATTCATAACTCTCATGAAAGTGGCAGGAGCATTAGTTAAACCAAAAGGCATAACCAGCCATTCATATAGCCCTTGCTTTGTCTTGAAAGCAGTCTTCCGTGCATCTTGTCTTGCAACTCTGACCTAATAATAGCCATTGTGCAAGTCTAACTTGGAAAAGTAAACTGCTTCTTTCAACTGATCTAATAGATCATCAATGCGAGGAAGAGGATAACGATTCTTGATCGTTATTTTATTCAGTTCTCTGTAATCAATGCACATCCTCCACGAACCATCTTTCTTTCTCACCAGTACGATTGGAGATCCACATGGTGATGTGCTTGGTCTTATGAACCCTTTATCGAGCAGCTCCTGTACCTGCTTCTTGATCTCTGCATTCTCTAAAGCGGATAACCTGTAAATTCCGATGTTAGATAATGGAGCATCTTGCCGCAAATGAATATAATGTACTATTTCCCTTTTGGGTGGCATACCTTTAGGTTCTTGAAATAGGATATCATATTCTAAAACAACTTTATATAAATCAAATTTCTGTTTAGCATCACAGCCTTCAAATACATTGGTTCTATCAGGGGTCTTTTCCTTTACAACCATTAGTAAAAATTGCTTGCATGAATTTACAATTCTTTTCATCTGCCCAGAGTTTATGAGAGAATAGTTATTTTTGAGTTTATGAGCTCTTACAATATATTCTATTCCATCTTTAGTGAGTTGATACTTATTTTCATCTCTATAGAAAATGGCTTTTCTATCATACAAGTAAGGACTTCCTAAAACACTACCACATATATCCAAGGGAACTATATCTAACTCAACTTCATCTACAAATGTTGACCCAATAGCAAACCTAAGTTTACATTGTCTTGTCACTTGTAGCTTTGCCTTATCACATACCCAACCTAATGGATATGGCTTCTTGTGAGGTGTTGTTAGCAATCCCAAATTCTTTACAATTGTTTCAGAAATCAAGTTCACTTGTGATCCACTATCAAATAAAGTATCAATCTTTTGATGCTTGGAAATAACTCTAATATGAAAAAGCTCATGTCTTTTCCTCTCATTATCTTCATTATCAATAGATTGTGCAGAATTACTTGTAGATGCTTCAGAATTTTTACCTTTTATACATGTGGCTGTGACTGTTGTTTCATCACTTGAGTCTGACCCCAAGTATTTCGGAATAGCAGCAGTAGTCTTCTTCTTCTTACCACCGAACCTCTTAGGTTTCAGCTCTGGATGCAAAGACCAGCAGTGTTCATCATCGTGTCCATCCTTCTTGCAGTGAGTGCATGAAGGTTTGTCTTTCTATACAACATTTGTCTTCCTCTCCTTCCATTTCATCTTCTTCTTTTCCTTGTTCTTTCTTGCAGAGGGTTTTGATGATCCCCCAATCTTTGGGTTCACATTCTTGCCTCTAGCCTCTATATGTCTAGCCTGAACTGATACATCATCTAGGCTAGTGGGGTTAAACATGAGAATGGTGTGCTTCAAGTAGCTATGCAGACCACCTATATACTTCAACAACGTTTCAGGTGAGTCTAGAGAAATGCCTAGAGTTAAAACTCTTTTTCTAAATTCCTGGGTATAACTTTGTACACTTTGGCCCTTTAATTGGCGAAGAGTTTGCCAACTCATCATTACTTGTTGCATATAAGCTAGTGGATAGAATTGTTTTTTTAATGGAAGGAACAAATTCATTCCAGGTAGAAAGAATTTTACCATGTCTCTTCAGATAAGCTTGTGTCATGCCTTCCCACTACACTAGTGCAGTTCCTCCAAGGCGAAGGCTAGCCAACTGAATCTTTCTCCTTTCTAAATCAATGTTCTGCACCCTACAATATACATCAATCTATCTAATCCAGTTATCTAGTTTTTCTGCATTTAATTCTCCATCATAAATTGGCAAATCAAATTTCACATCTAATTTAATCAAAGATGTTTTCTTCTTTTTCTTTTTAGGGCTAGTTTTATGTGAAGAAGATGATGAGGATGGTGATGATGGAGTAGATGGTGGAGAAAGTCTCTCTTCTTTTCCTTTGCCTTCTGGATGGGCAACTAGAAGAGGTTCCTCTGCTCCTTTATCTGGTTGAGGTGCTGAAGTGCTTTCACCTCGACCTTTCTTAAACTCCTGATACATCTCTTCCACCATGGCTCGCATGGCCATAAAGATTTCCATGAATTGGGCTTCTGATTCTCGTGGAGTTTCTTCTGCCATTCTCTTTTGAGGATAGACTATCCCAATCTCTGGATTAGCCTCAAGAAGTTCTCCTTTTCCCAGTTTGAGCTTTGACCTAGTTAACATACAAAAATCCAACACAAGCTTGTCTAACCTTAGCAAACCTAAAGCTTTGATACCACTTGATCTAAAAATGAGATCTTAGACTAATATAAAAGTATTACCGACTCATGTGCATGGATTTGCCTATATCACTTAGTGCAATGGATCGATAAGATTGCAAATAATATAGACAATGAAGCAGTTAGAAAAACACAACAGATATACGCATAACACAACAAATAATCAAGGAGTTCACCCAAAACTCTTGGGTTGCGTCTCCTGGTCCAGCCTTCAGTGGTGACCTCTCTATTATGTCTTTCAAGAGCAGAGTTTTACAAAAGTGAGATCAAGTTGATTCTCAACACAACAGATACAAAATAGTAGGAGTTTACTTGAATCCCTCAAGTCTCTTCGAGTACACAGACTCTCCCTCTCACTTTCTGTCTCTATCTTCTCTCTGTCTTAGCACTGGTTGCCCCTGTCTTTGTCATTTAGTGGCTTTTAAGCCAATCGACACTTGTTTGTTCGGTTTCCCATTTGGCCTCTATGGCTCCCAGCCTCTATCCGCTCAAATCTCCTTTGAGCGTTAAACAATCATTGTTAAATCTCTTCAGGGATGGTGGCCACCTGTTTTGTAACAGAAGGGACCATCGGCGCATTAGAAATCCCAAAACAGTCGTTCTCTGTTTACACAGAGAAATACACAAAACACTGCAAAAATCTACCCAAAGGCCTTTTATCAGACCTGAAATATTATCAATCCTGCCCTATAATCCTTTCAGATCTGTCTTCAGGCGTTATCACAAGTGATTATGATCCAATGGTTGCTATCGATTTCGGGTGGCTTATGCGCACAGAGATTACCCACCCGGAAAGATGGTTTTCTTTCTCCGGCACCGAGCCATGTGGCAGCCAGTGTATGGGCTTGGGTAGAGCCTGTCCAATACCACCTATCGCCAGAGGCCCGCCCGAAATCCCGCTTGTTACAGAACTCAAAGTGTATATTGTTGCATATATAAACCCCTTTCGGGTTTGGTTTATCGCTCCATTCGCATTTCCTTTGTTTTTCGTTTATTTAACGAAAATGCGACTTTACATAGAAAACTCCTTTTTACGGAACTCAAAATATACATATTTTTATTTATAAACCCCATCGGGTTCGGCTATCGCAAGTCGCAAGTGTATCGGCCCCGCTTCATTGTATCGCTCCGATGCGATATCCCGATGCGACATATCGCAATCGCATATCGCATACTTCCCGGACCCTTGGTAAGCGCTCCTTTGTATTTTGCTGATGCGATATCGCGAGTTAACCTGGGCCGTCGATCTGCGCGCTTGATCGATGGTCCTCGTCGACTTGGGCTAATCGTTGTCGCAGTTATCATATGGTCAC
Source organism: Pinus tabuliformis (assembly GCA_031772625.1). Classification (NCBI taxonomy): domain Eukaryota; kingdom Viridiplantae; phylum Streptophyta; class Pinopsida; order Pinales; family Pinaceae; genus Pinus; species Pinus tabuliformis. The sequence goes on along the minus strand of CM062820.1, from coordinate 875,241,596 downwards.
CCCCGATAGACTCCGCTTGCCACCGCCGATTGCAATATGCCGATCGGATCTGGACCGTTGATCGGCCAGATCTGACAGCTACTGTGCAAAGTCGTTCAAGCCTTCTATAGACACTGTTTTCTCTTTTTCTTCATGTTTTTCTCTCCCGATAGTGTTTTCTGCCATTTTTAAGGGTTCATCCTTTGCGATAGTTTTTATTCTTTTATTTTTGAAGATTTAGAGGGTTTTGTAGGATCCATTTTGGATCAATATGCTAGGCTTCTAGTTTTAAACAATGAAGTATAAGTTTACAGTAAGATTGACAATTGATTTTTATGCCAGAGAACATCCCGAAATGGTGGATATGGGGCTACTGGTGTTCCCCTTTGATGTATGCAGAAAATGCAATTTCAGTGAATGAGATGCTTGCTCCTAGATGGATGATAGTAAGGCTTTAACCTTTTAATGCTTTAAGAATTCCATGAAAGATTGTGGAAAAGATGGAAATAATCTAACTTGAGTTTCCTTGAAGAAGATTTTTAACTATGAAGAGTATTTCAAATCCTTTCATGAAAGTGACTAGTGTCATGGAACCGTGTTGGCCTCTCAGAGTGCAGAGAATACCACAAATTTGGGTGTTTCTACCTTGAAGAGTCGTAACATCTTTCCACAAGCATATTGGTATTGGCTAGGAGTTGCTGCTCTATTGGGATTTTCAGTCCTCTTCAATGTGCTTTTTTACTTTGGCTCTTGCATATCTAAAACGTGAGTTGCTTCTCTAGAACAATATATGTTGTTCTCTATGTGTTCATCCTTTTTTAACCAAATTCTTTCATATATGAAATAATGTGGAATTTGTTTGTGCATAGCTCTTGGGAAACCTAAAGCTGTCATATCTGAAGAAGAACTTGGAAAAATGCAAGCCCAAGAGAATGGTACCAAGCAAGGACATAATAGAAAGTCATCGAGATCAAGGAGAGGATCTTCTGCAGATGACAATAATGCCTGTAAGACAACTGTTAACCTAGTCTGGTTCAGAGTTTCATGAACAGATTAAGGGGAATAGATGGAGCATGAACTCCATGATTTTGAGTTATATAACAAAGTCTTCATTGCTTCGTTATGCAGATGATATGCAGATAAGAGGAATGAGCAACCAATCAACTAATCTAGAAGGCAATGATCAGTTGGGTTTGGAGGCTGCAACAGGAGTTCTTCCGAAGCGAGGAATGATTCTTCCATTCAAAGCACTAGCCATGTCTTTTGAAGATGTCAATTACTTTGTTGATATGCCCCCTGTATGAATTTGAGCCCTGAGACTGGTCTATTATGTGATTCAGCTATTGCCAATTTTTGTGGCTTCTCTTACCTGAAAAGTTTGGCTGAAAAATTCTGATTTTGTCTGCAGGAAATGAAAGATCAAGGAGTGATTGAGGATAGGCTTCAATTGCTCCGGGATGTTACAGGGGCATTCAGACTTGGTGTTCTTACAACATTGATGGGTGTTAGTGGTGCTGGGAAGACAACTCTCATGGATGTCTTAGCTGGAAGAAAGACTGGAGGATACATTGAGGGTGATATCTGAATCTCTGGATTTCCCAAAAAGCAAGAAACATTTGCTCGGATTTCTGGTTATTGTGAACAGAATGATATACATTCTCCACAGATTACTGTTAGAGAATCCTTGTTATATTCAACATTTCTCCGTCTTCCAAAGGATGTTGACAAAGAAACCAGAATTGTAAGTCTACAACTATGATTTTCTCTTGTCTAATAGTGTTTTGTTTTGACATTATGCAAAATTGTCATATTACTGATTTGCAATAAATTCCTATTTGTAGGCCTTTGTTGATGAGGTCATCGAACTTGTGGAATTAGACAATTTAAGGGATGCACTGGTAGGCTTGCTAGGTATATCTGGATTGTCAACTGAACAAAGGAAAAGGTTAACAATAGTTGTGGAGCTTGTTGCAAATCCTTCTATAATTTTCATGGATGAGCCCACCTCTGGTTTAGATGCTAGAGCAGCTGCAATTGTGATGCGAACTGTGCGTAATATAGTAGACACTGGAAGGACTGTTGTGTGTACCATTCATCAACCTAGCATTGACATATTTGAAGCTTTTGATGAGGTAAACCAAGGTTTATGTGCTTAAATAACTTATAACGTTTGTTTAAAAGTTCAGTATTGATTTCTGACTTACAATGATGGGTTCAACTATTGTTGATGAAAAGAGGAGGGAAAGTCATTTTCTTTGGGCCACTAGGCCGGAATTCTCACAAGGTTGTTGAATACTTTGAGGTAACATGTTATGAAACCAGCTCACAAAAGATAGAAAAGATAGTTGAACGCCTTAGAATTCAGCCTCTTCGAGGGGGAAACCTCCTTTACATTACACAAATGAATAATTCTTCGATGATACAAATGAAAAGACCTCCTTTCTATATATAGGAGTCCAAGCGGTCATAACATAATCAGAGCCGACATAACAATAATAATGTAAGGGCAAAATAATAACAATAGTGGGCTTCTATGTGGCACAATAGTAACAATATGGGCACTACATGGGTACATCAATATAATAAGTGGGTTGTACTAATAACAATAAGGGGTTACACTAGTAGTATAGGGGCCTAACATGCCCCTCTCCTTCAAAAAGCGTTGTCCTCAACGCTTGAGTAGTTCTTGATGCTTCTCTATATAATTCTTGTCCTCCCATATGGAATCTTCAGTGGGTAAGTTCTTCCACTTGATGAGATACTCTGAAATTGATCGATTTTGTAGATGTCCGGTTCTTGTTTCTGTGACTGCTCCAGGTTCCAATATGATTTTTCCTTCCTCTTCAATTTCTGGCAATATTGTTTGAATTGGGATCTTTTGAAACTTTTGAATAAGTGGCCATACTTCTTCATCCTTCTTCCATTCATCCCTTGCTTCATTTATCCAATCTAATTGGATAATAGAAATAGCACAAAACAATGCTTCCACATCCTCATCCTTGAAGAATCTTCCCATTCGGTAAGGTCGCCATTTTTTAAGTGCATGTAGTATTGCCAACATTTCCTTCTCATAAATAGCTTGCTTGAGATGTAGCAGTAAAAATACCCAATCACCTACATCAAAACATTTTTCACTACGATGTTGATCTACCTGTTGTTTCGTTTGATTTTGCACCAAAGTGGCGTTATCCTTTAAAAGTTGGAGAACTTGTTGTTGATGCTCGATGTGATATTTCTATGCTTGAACCTTTTTTTGCTTGATATGTCCTTCTATCTCTAGCGTTTGAGGAGTGGTAATTTCTTCCAATCCTTTACAAGATATGGTTGGATTCATTTCTCAATGCTCGATGTGATCTTTCACTTCTTGAACATTTTTCTTCTTGATATGTCCTTCTATCTTGATAGTTTGAGGAGTGGTAATTTCGACCAATGAATTACAAGATATGGTTGGATTCATTTCTTCTTTCTCAATGTGATATTTCACTTCTTGCACCTTTTTCTTCTTGATATGTCCTTCTATCATGAGAGTTTGAGGAGTGGTAATTCTTGTCAATGCTTTACAAGATATGGTCTAATTCATTTCTTCTTTCTCTGGGGTGGGGTCCTGGCGTATATCCTCTTCTTTTGATGTTTCTTGATCCTTTTCTTCCTCCTCTTCATATTCTATGTAAAATAATTTCTTCTCAGCACACTTATGACCTTTAGTGCATTTGCTATCACAATTGTAACAAAGCCCTTTTTCTCTTTTTTCTTCCAATTGCTGTGGTGTAACCCTTGTAGGTTGTGGAAGGCTGGGAGAAACAACACTTCCATCTTTATAGTTGTGAGGGGTATGCTGCTTGGTTTCCAGAATTTTTCTTTCCACTATGTCACAAATCCCTTTTACTCTTTCCAATTGTTGTGGTGTTGTTCTAAAGAAGGTGTTTCTCTTTGTATCCTCATAATGTGCTATCATTTCCTCCGTGAAAATTGACCACGTAACAAGTTGTTTACGAGAACAAAGCCCTTCATACCATAAAAATTGATCCGGTTCTAAATATGAAGATGCAATACATACCTTTTGTAATAGTGGTACCCCATGTAGATCAAAATATTGTTCCATCTAAAGTATCCAATTTACCGGATCCTTGCCATCAAACTTCCTCATCTTGATTTTTCTTGATTTTAGGAGCTCGATCTTGAAATGACTGTAACTCTGTCCTTTCAGATCTTTAAGTTCTGAAATTGTGCCCTGTAGTAGCCCTCTGTGTCCTCTTTCCAATGCCACTAGTCTGATCCAAATTGGATTCTCCAAGGAAGAGTTATGCACAATATCCCAAGATGACCTGATTATAGACTAGTTCAGTAGAGCGAACTTGTACGACGTGCCATGAGTCACTGTTTCAACCTTTGGATTTGAAAAATATATAAAAGAAACTATAGTTCGTCCTCTTTCTATACCTTCTTACGAAATTTCAATCGGATTCTCAGAGAGAAAGTTATGACGATTTTCCCCAGGTCACCTCTTTGGAATGTAATTCAGGAGTCTGCAAAAAGACCAACTTCTGCAAATCATATCTCTTCAAATATAGTGCGAAAAGCTCTGAAATTCGAACCCGAGATTCAGCGCGATTTCTTCTCAAATGGGTTTTTTTTAGCTTCTGAAACATCACAGAAAAAAGGTTATAGCAAAAATGCCACGATGACCTGTTTGGAGCAGCGAAACCCTAGAATCCAAAGCTCTGATACCAAATGTTATGAAACTAGCTCACAAAAAGATAGAAAAGAGAGATCAACGCCTTAGAATTTAGCCTCTTCAAGGGGGAAAACTCCTTTACATTACACAAATGAACAATTCTTCCATGATACAAATGAAAAGACCTCCTTTCTATATATAGGAGTCTAAGGGGTCATAACATAATCAGAGCCGACATAACAATAATAATGTAAGGGCACAATAATAACAATAGTGGGCTTCTATGGGGCACAATAGTAACAATATGGGCACTACATGGGTACATCAATATAATAAGTGGGTTGTACTAATAACAATAAGGGGTTACACTAGTAGTATAGGGGCCTAACATAACAACTTGGGAGATTGTTGTAGTCCTTAGTAAAGGAATACTTTTGAATAGAGCACTACTTCTATACAACTCAAATGTGAGTTGATATTCTTATTTTCATCCCGAAAAACTGCAGGCTAATCCAGGGGTACCAAAGATAAAAGATAAATACAACCCAGCCACATGGAAGTTGGAAGTTAGCTCTGTTGCTACCGAACATGGTTTGGGGATAGACTTTGCAGAGCATTACAAGAAATCTTCCCTCTATAAGTAAGCATTATAGTTATTAATATACCCCCCAGATTCTCTATGCATATGATACCTAGCATTACAAGAAGTCTACAGGACACAAGGTTATCAGCTTCTTACTCACTTTCTAACATTTTCTCCTCTTTTTGGCAATAAAGGCGGAACAAAGCATTGGTAACAGAGCTGAAGTCTCTGTCTCCAGAAGCAATGGATCTTTACTTTGCAACCCAGTATTCACAAGCATTCTTTGGACAATTCAATTGTTGTTTGTGGAAGCAATGGTGGACTTACTGGCGAAGCCCTGACTATAATGATGTTAGATACTCCTTTACACTTGTCTGTGCTCTGCTCCTTGGAACAATCTTCTGGAAGGTCAGCACAAAACAATATGTACCTGAGATTTAACTCCGCAAGATAGATTACTGGCCAAAGTATCAAGTTGTTTGGATTGAAAAAGCACAAAAATGTTTACTGCTCTTATTTTGTATGTTATACTCTTGCTCTTCTCCGAAACTAATAAATAGCTTTGACTGCATATCAGGGACAACAACAATGATATTTTTATCGTGGCGGGGACCTTGTATGGAGCAGTTTTATTCTTGGGAGTTAACAACTATTCAATTGTGCAGCCTGTCGTTGCAGTAGAGAGAACTGTGTTCTACAGAGAAAAGGCTACAGGAATGTACTCTGCATTGCCTTATGCTCTGGCTCAGGTTAGTCATATTTCATTGTTTCATTTTATTCTCTATCATACTGTCCACATTCAAACTCTTTATGTTCTGAAGATTGCCCATAAAGCACAATATGGGCCTCTGGCATTTCCAATTCAAGAGCAAGATTTGGGATCAATGTGCCAACATCTTTCCACTAGCTCGTATTAGGATGGCATGGTGCTTCTACATTTTAGGGTACCCTTTGGATTTGGGTATGAGCCAATTCCAGGTTTGGAGTTGTCCACTGTGTTAACACCGTCAAGCTGCATTCTGGCAACTATTCAATTCTCCTATTCCTATGAATTTGTCACATTTTTGCAGTCACATAGTCAGATCAGATTCCTATTTACATATGTACTCTTTGATTAAAAACAAACTTTAACAGGTGGTGATCGAGCTTCCATACATACTTGGCCAGACAGTTATGTACACTCTTATTGTCTACAGTATGGTCCATTTCGACTGGACAACTAAGAAGTTTGCGTGGTTCTTCTTCCTGAACTACTTCACATTTCTCTATTTCACCTATTATGGGATGATGACAGTCTCCATAACTCCAAACCAACAAGTGGCTTCAATAGTAGCTACAGCTTTCTACTCTGTTTTCAATCTGTTTTCAGGATTCTTCATTCCTAAACCAGTATGCAACCTGTTTCTTTCAACTAAACCTTATTATCCCATATAACTAGGCAAGAACATCACATATATCTATTTTCATTTTGAGCAAGTGAAGCTAATAGAACAACTTACTATCACTGGTTCATCTTAGTAATCATCTTGTCATAATGGGTTTCTGGATGTATGCAGAGAATCCCAAAATGGTGGATCTGGTACTACTGGATATGCCCGTTTTCCTGGAGCATCTATGGTCTCATTGTATCGTAGTATGGAGACGTTACAGACCCTCTGGAAGTATTGGGTGAGGGAACGAAACCACTGAATAAGTTCGTGGAGGATTACTTTGGATACAGGCATGATTTCTTGGGTGCAGTAGCTGGAGCCCTGGTCGGATTCTCAGTTTTCTTTGCATTTATATTTGTGTTGGGCATCAAGGTATTAAACTTCCAACGAAGGTGAAAGGCAAGGCAGAGGCATTACAAAATCCAGAACCCTGGGATTGGGCCATTTGAGTTTTGAGTTGTTTGCCTCTCATTGGATTCATGAGAAACCTGACTATCTTGAGGGCAAGCTCCCTATGGTATCTCCTATCGACATTGTGAAGTAGTAGTGGCTTGGTTGTGGAAAGTTGAAGCGTCTTCATTTACTGCGTGGCTTTTATGATATCATACAATGTGTAATAATGCCTTTCGTTATGGTACAGAGTGTAGAATTAGACTCTTCAAGATCGATTTTCATTTCATGAATGTGAAAGAGTCCGAGTAATTTGTAGAGGAAGGCACATGTCAAATATCATCAATTGTGGCCTGTATTATGTTTTGAAGGATTGGGGTTGAAGGGAACATAAATTGTTATGGTAAGGTGGTAATTAATATATATTATTAAAAAATGAAATGAATTAATACAATCAAACATAATATGCAGCCCACATTGTCCAAATATGAGTTGCAGGCTCTAGATTCATAACCCAAAGAAATTTGCAGGTCCGAAGGAGGCTCTTGGAAAATGCTTCGATTGACTTTGTAAGAGTGTCGATATTCATTTGTTATTGTATTAAAAATGGCTGATTCGAACATGTCAATCCTCAATTTGGGTGTCATCATGTCTCTTACATATGCAAATGGAAACTGATCCCAAGGATTGAAGATTTCTAATTCATTGAATAACAAGCAAGAAAATAGCTTCGTTAGAAGGGTTTGCTTTCTCAATGTCAGTGAGTATCAGGCACATTTGTAATGCCAACAACAACACACAAAATCATAATATCAGTTAAAGAGAGAACCAACCTCAAAACAATTCTCAGATGCTATCACACTAAAACTTCACCATAATTGAGCAAAGCTGAGTTCTCATACCACTGTTGTAGGGAAGGGAGACTGAAATTGGCAACATAAACCATTACACAATAAGAGTAGACAAGCAAAATTTCTGTATGAATCAAATACAACCAAAAAAATGACAAATGTAGAATAGGGAATATTAGCATCTTTGTTCATCTAAGCTAGTGGCTAGACTCATATATTTGTACCGTCTCAATCAACATATTGTCCCCACGTCGCACCTCCTTTAATAAAAGCTCTGTCACGATGGTGCACATGCGAGCAAAGCTGAGTTCTCATACCACTGTTGTAGGGAAGCTTTTCAGAGCTCCAAGGTTGCAAGCCATCGACACAGTAACTGTCCATTTGATATCTCACAGCTTCTTTGCTCCACTTTCTCCATCTGACTGTAAAAATGACTTCCTCCATGGTATGAGTATTGTAAGGATGATTTGAGACAACAATATCAATGTTGTGAGTTATAAGGAGATTTTCCAAAATTAACAAAGGATCAACAACAAGTTGTAGCTTGGCATCCATCCAAATCTTGCAAAAACAATTTGAGAAAATCTTGTGGGGAAGATAGTTGGGTATGAGGCCATTCATTACAGATTCCTTGTATGGAAACTCCCTGAGCAAAACAATGTGCCAAATTCCAATTCTATGAGACTCAGGGGCTTGATCTGGTATTTGGCAAGAACTGTAAAAGTTGCATTGTCCATAAACATGAAGAAACAAACATTTTCTGTTGCGATTTTCCTAACATTCTTGGGTTGCTTAATCTTGTCATAGGCTCCAAATATTGCTAAAATTACCACAACCCCCTTGCACTGTTCCATGGCCTTCCTGTCTTCTTCAGACACAAGGAACCCAGGGTAAGCTAATTGGTAAAACCATGGGGTACGGTAATTGGCAAAACCACAAGGAAAATCGGTCCCTTCAAAATAATTGAAATACCTTTTTCTTTCCTTCACATCCAGATTTCCACCGAAGGTCACTGGACCTACTGCTGAATTGGGGTTTTCAGGTCCTTTCATGTACAATAGCTGAGATTTATCAATTAACTCTTCTTTCTGAATATGATGAACAATAGCCGAGACTGCCATCAACAACGAAACATAGTTTTAGCCTGATTACTTTTACAAACATGCATGCCATAAGGTAATGTTTCTTGATAGATCTCTCAAATTGTTAAATATGAGGATCTCTGATTACCTGAAAACTGAGAATATAAGTGGCAAGACCGATTCGCCATGGCTGTAGCTTTCCTGAGCAAATACTTCTCCGCTCCATAATTTGAAGGGTAAGCATTGCAGAAATGAAGTTGAAATCAAATACCTTCCCTCTAAAGGATTACCCTCCATTTTCTATTATACAAAGCTTAAAATTAAGACTTGGACAGTGCCGTAATCTATAACCCTAGGGGAACTCCATTCAACCATGAATACAATTAAGCAGAGCAAATGATAACCCAGATGTTGAGTAAACCCATTAAATTCTTCGATGCTGAGTAAACCCATTAAATTCTTCGAGCAGTTCAAAGGAGAAAGAGGAACCTAGAAAGAAATTACATGACTGAGTAGTTGTATGTGGCAGAGGTTATGAAAAAAGTTGTGACGAGTCACTGATGATTTGACACCCATCACTGATGATTTACCTGAACAAAACAAAGCATACGAAGGCTCTGTCAATGAAACCGAGGGTTTCTAAAAAAACATAAACGTATAATCACAGGGAAACGATAAAGAATACCAAATGTAACCAATTACCTGGCCAAAGCAATAAAGGTCTTGTGTGTTCTGGCACTGAAGGAGAATTGTCATACCAGTCATAGAAAACAGGGCATTTAATCTATGAAAAGTATGCACGTATAACCAATTTATAGAAAGTGCACTTTGAAAAGGAATAATGAAAAAACGAGCATCCCAGGTGAGGAGAAAACCACCATATCAATAATCAATGAATAATATTGAAGTGGAGCTGCAGGTCTGAGAGATTGGGGTGTGGAGATTCATTCCTTGTGCATTAAATTTCACTGCCAGTTTGATACCACTAGTTGGGAAATCTAGCTCAGTGTTGAGAAAGTTGCAGAAATGGAGCAGTTCTGTGTTAAGCATTGCAGAAATGAAGGTTGTGCCTCAGCTATGAGATCGGGGCAAGAAACCGTAACAGGTAAGTGGTTACCTCGTTACCCTAACCACCAAGGGAATAATCCGACGACACGGAGTTTTTTAATCGTCAAACAAGTGATCGGAGGGTGCAGGAGGGTACATCTAGAAGTTTAGAGAGTTCTTTTCATAGGGGAACACCATAACAGCAAGGGAATCATCAGATGGCACAAAGTTTTTTAATCGTCTAACAAGTGATCGGAGGGCGCAAGAGGGTGTACGTGGAAGTTTAGAGAGTTCTTTTCATAATGGAACACCTTAAGGGGTAAGAACGTCTTACGGCATAATAAAACATTTTCTAAATAAATTTATATTTTTAAAAGAATAATACAATATACAAGACATATTTCATTAAATAATGTATATCTTTAACGCAACACCTACAATATAAAATATTTTACAAAATATACATCTTTATAACAAACAATAATGCCATATCTGAAGAACTATTTTAAATAAAATTATATTTTAAAAGCATAACGTTGTTGTTGTTATTAGGTGTTTTTAAAATAATGGTATACATGTGAAATAATAATAATAATATAATATAATATATGAGTTATTTAAAAAAAATGTGTTTATGTTTATAGCAATAGGTTTATTTTAAATGGTTGAAATAAAAATATAATATATGAATTATTTTTTAAATAAAATGCGTATATATATAGCAATTGGGTTTATTTTAAATGGTTAAAAAAACTATAATTTATTATTTAAAACAAGTATATATTGCTATTAAAATTTACTGGTATACAAGCCAAAACTTGTTACATATTGGACTTGTGATTTTTTTTCAATCTTCAAAAAACTCCACTAATATCTGTTACATATTACACTGCTTTAGATTTGTCTATTCTAAACATATTATTTTATACAACTTAAAAAAAAAACCCTATGATCACTACATACTTGCAAAGCATATAAAACTACTTTAGACTTGGACCTTGCTACACGTTCCTATTTGCAGAATTGACATGGATTCGTCATCTTCCTCTTAGGCTGAGGTGGTGAGGCCCGACCTGTAAGGTCCTCGAGTTCTACCAGAGCGCGGGCGCGGTTGGGCGCCGGGCAAGTCGACGGTGTGCGCGGGTGCACGGGCGGTCGACGGGCGCGCGGGCGGGCGCACGGGCGCACGGGCAGGCACGGGCGCACAAGTGGGTGCGGGCTGCACGACGAGCGGGCGCGGCGACACGGGCGTGCGACGAGCTGCGCAAGAAATGTGACAAAACGTGCAGAAGAAATGTGACAAAATATGCGACGAAAGGAAAACACTTAAAATACGACTAAGTGTTGAGCATGTATATATGCGATGGTGTAAACACTTGTAAAGCCGACTTGTGAATAAGGCTTTGGGCGCATGTATGGTGGTTTTGGGGGTCGGCCAAGGGGCTGCACACCCCTTGTAAAGCCACGCAAGAATGCGTATATATGTGAGAGCTTTGAGAGCTCATTTCATCAACTCAAAAACACATCATCTCTACGCATAAGGAGAAGGGTAAAACTGCGCAAGGGAAGATAGGAGCTGCACATAGCTCATGCGCACTATCTAGGTGCGGTTTTTGGAGTATCTTGTGCTGGGTTGAGGTGTAGGCAAGCGTGCCGAGGAGTTGGTATATGTGCGGATTGTGCAGGACTTGGTGGAGAGGAATTAAGTGGCTCGGGTGAGCACTTCTCTTTGTGCAAGGGTGCACATGTATTGTAAAAGGCAGGGTTGCCTCTCGGTTGTAATATTTGGCTAAGTGTAGACTTGGTTTGGCAAGGCACACTTGTACATTTTAAAACTGATATTCTTAATATATTGTCGGGCAGACTCACATTACAGGGAGTTGCCCCTCCCCTTTATACTTGTTGCAATTGTTGTTGTTCTTGGTATAATTGCATGATGATAATGAATGAGTATGGGCTTCATTAAGTATAAAGGATAATTGCTTTTTACTTAGTTGCGAAACACAAGCTAAGTATGTTAATGTGAAAGTAGGTGTAGTCGACGAATGTTAGTATTGGTGAAAAGAAAACGTTCGGTGGTGCCGCACCTTGCTACAAGCGGTTGGAAGACTACCGTAGGTGTAGGGGCGTGACAGGTGGTATCAGAGCAGGTCTGAAGACTTGGAGAAGTCTTGCAAGAAGCTGGTGTTGAAGCTGTTGAGCAAGGTTGCTCGTGACAGGTACTTGCAGGTGAAGGAAACTGTTTCACACGAAATGGAACAAGGGTTGGTTCAGGTTGCAGGGGACTTGGTAAAGATGTCTATCTTGCAGAAATTGGGTTATGCAACCTTTGAAGAATTTGAAGGAAGTCTACTTGAAGAGTCAGAGGAAGTAAAACAAGGATTTGCAGAATGTGGCAAAAGGTTGTTTGAAACAAGGGATGCTCTTCGTGCCTTGGTCAAGGAGGGGATTTCTGATGAGAATAGAGAAGAAGCCCTTCAACTTGCAGAGGAAGCAGACTTGATTGAAGCAGAACTCAAGGAGCTTGAGATGAGACAGAAATTGAATCAGAGGAAGTGGGATTGCCTAGCTCTTGAAGTGAGGTATCTCTTAGCCTTGAAGAGGAAGGTTGAGTCTGATGGAAAGAATGAAGATGCTTCTGTGGGGATGATGCAGATACTTGGTGCTTCTGCTACTACGGAGGTGGCCTCTAGGAGGGATCCTGAAAGGAACAAGTTGGAGTATGTTCGAATGAAGGTTGGAGGTGTTGATGTGCTCACTATGGTGGATAGTGGGGCTTCTCACAACTTCATGGGCGAAGATACTGCGAGAAGAATTGGGCTGAAATTTGTACCGACAAAGGCACAAATGAAGACAGTGAATTCTCCTCCTATTGAGATTCTTGGTATAGCTGAGAGGATGGACACTACACTTGGTGAATGGACCGGGAAGGTGGACTTCACTATAGTGCGGATTGATGACTATGAAGCTGTATTGGGGATGGAGTTCATGAAACAATTTGATGCTATGATCGTTCCACATTTGAAGAAGCTCTACATTTATGATGGAAGGGAAGATGTACCCATTGGTGTGCCAACCATTGGTGTGACAAGGCTTGATTGTAAATTGGGAGTGATGCAAATGGAGGATAAGGAGAAGATGAACAAGCGGTTGTCTAGTGTTGAGACAAAGCTTGTGGAGCAGTCATTGGTCATCAAGACACTTTCAGATAACATCTTGGATTTGACAAGAAGACTAGAGTTGGTGGAGGATGATGATGATGAGGAGGAGGTATATGTGAGGCCAGATGTCCAGAAGGAAGACCGGGTTGCTTATCTACAAAGGATGGAGATTGAGGATCCTGATAGGTGGATCGAATTGATTAGTGAGGGAGAGCCTTCGGGCTCTACTCCCTCTACATCTTCTTAGATGGATGAAGAAGATGGGGCTCATTGTTAGTTGCTCATGGCAGTGAGTCCTTAAACATGTTTGAGCAAGTATGACTGATGGTGCAGGGATGGCTTGGAATCAAGCATCATGACATGTTGCAGATGAGATGGATGGAGTTTCCATGGACCTGAGCATGGATTATGGAGATGGATTCTTGAGGAGTCAAGGATGTGGCAGATGTTTGAGGAACAACTGATGATGGCATGAGGATGTTCACTCTCATGGATTGAGCGTGATGGTTGGATTAGCTACCCAACTAGTTCAGACATGAGGCCCGGAAGTGTGCAGGGATATGTTGGCATCGTGCTGGAGTATCATGGCAGAGGTTCACATGGAGACACATGATGAGGTCGACACGAGATGTTGCAGTGGAGATTGTGGCAGAGGGGTCGATGGTCATGGATCGAGATGATATCTGATGGAGAGCATACCGTTGAGGTGCATACCTTGGTATGGTGAGCTTGGTGGCAATTGGTCACTAAGTCGAGGCATGATGGAGATGAGGCTCTACATATGTTGCAAGGATGTTTGCTTTGTGTGGAGGAGTCAACATCATGGACGATGATGATCTTGGTGGATGGATACCGGGATGGTATGTTGTCGAGGACGACAACGATTTCAGGTGGAGGAAGATGTAAGGTCCTCGAGTTCTACCCGAGCGCGGGCGCGTTTGGGCGCCGGGCAAGTCGACGGGCGCGCGGGTGCACGGGCGGTCGACGGGCGCACGGGCGGGCGCGGGCGCACAAGTGGGCGCGGGCGCACAAGTGGGCGCGGGCTGCACGACGGGCGGGCGAGGGCTGCACGACGGGCGGGCGCGGCGACACGGGCGGGCGAGGGCTGCACGACGGGCGGGCGTGGCGACACGGGCGTGCGACGAGCTGCGGAAGAAATGTGACAAAATATGCGACGAAAGGAAAACACTTAAAATACGACTAAATGTTGAGCATGTATATATGCGATGGTGTAAACACTTGTAAAGCCGACTTGTGAATAAGGTTTTGGGCGCATGTATGGTGGTTTTGGGGGTCGGCCAAGGGGTTGCACACCCCTTGTAAACCCACACAAGAATGGGTATATATGTGAGAGCTTTGAGAGCTCATTTCATCAACTCAACAACACATCATCTCTACGCATAAGGAGAAGGGTAAAACTGCGCAAGGGAAGATAGGAGCTGCGCATAGCTCATGCGCACTATCTAGGTGCGGTTTTTGGAGTATCTTGTGCTGGGTTGAGGTGTAGGCAAGCGTGCCGAGGAGTTGGTATATGTGCTGATTGTGCAGGACTTGGTGGAGAGGAATTAAGTGGCTCGAGTGAGCACTTCTCTTTGTGCAAGGGTGCACATGTATTGTAAAAGGCAGGGTTGCCTCTCGGTTGTAATATTTGGCTAAGTGTAGACTTGGTTTGGCAAGGCACACTTGTACATTGTAAAACTGATATTCTTAATATATTGTCGGGCAGACTCACATTACGGGGAGTTGCCCCTCCCCTTTATACTTGTTGCAATTGGTTGTTCTTGGTATAATTGCATGATGATAATGAATGAGTATGGGTTTCATTAAGTATAAAGGATAATTGCTTTTTACTTAGTTGCAAAACACAAGCTAAGTATGTTAATGTGAAAGTAGGCGTAGTCCACGAATGTTAGTATTGGTGAAAAGAAAGCGTTCGGTGGTGCCGCACCTTGCTACAAGCGGTTGGAAGACTACCGCAGGTGTAGGGGCGTGACATGACCCATGCTGGTCCTAGCACCTCACCATCCTGCACTTCTAAGTTATTCTGCCTCTGCACCATGTCTTCTGGAGTATTGATGCGTTCCTCAACTACCAGACTATTCGCTACTAGAGTCATTCAGGGTTGGAATTTCAAAAAAAACCAGTCCGTGATTTTTTTCACAGTTTTTAATCTGTTTTCATAATTTCAAGCCAAAATCTAGAAAATTTTGTAATTTAATTTGTTTTCATAATTTCAATCAGAATCTTGAAATTTTTGTAATTTTTTAAATTGTATTTCACTAACAAATCACTCCATGACAATCAAATCACCACTCCACGACGAGAAAATCACCGAGGTGAAATTTGCCGGTCAAATTCCACTTCTGGAGCCATCTCGTCCATTCGAAATGTCAACCTGTATACCACCAGTTGGAGCTTGTCCATTTTGGTTTCCAGAAGTCCCAGTTTTTGGGTTGTTAACTCACTGTGCGCACACATCTCTGCAAGAATCATTCTTGTCAGTCGTATTATTGACAAATTTGTAGTGTATCCCAGTGCACTTTCCTGTTGCTCTACTACATTGTTCACCTCACTGATATTATCACTGTTATCCATGGTGATTGCCCTGCATAATTCCTTCCCCTTGCTCTGAGAGTATATGCCACAGTTCGCTGATTTTGGTTTCACAAGGTCGTTGTTCGTCTCTATATATATTCCGATGCCCACTCTCCTCCATTTATGGATTGTAACCACTCCTTTAATGCTGCAATGATCCCCATATAGTGATCAAACATTGTGATCCATTGCGATCTATTCGTTTCCCATCTGCTACCATTACTTTTAAATCTGCTATAGGATAAAAAAAAATGTTCAATCTTTTTGCAACATTGCATCTACGAAGTTTTGCGTACTCCTTGAGTCTATTAGAACGATAATGTTTTGCTTCTTGATGTGGCCTTTAAGCTTTAGTGTATGTGGATGAGTTATCCCTGTGATGGTTGCCAAAGAAATTCATGGCATATCCTCTTCTGATTTTGGATTAGGGTTTTCATTTTATTCATTGTTTTCTTCGTCGAAGTTGTCCTCTGAAGATTCTTCTTCTTGTTTTGCTTCGCAGTTGTAAATTTTTTGCGTTATGCATTTGTGTCCTGCGAAATACTTGTCTTCGCATGTCCAGCACTTGCCATCCTTTTTTCTTTCAACACAAGATTGTTGTTTTCCTCCATTGCACATTAGTGGTGAAACGTACTTACTAATGTTCTCTGACGATGGTTTACCTTTCTTTCCCTTGGAGTAGCTGTTTTATTTTTCATTATTGCCATATGGTGCTCTATAGAGTTTATATTTCCGTTCAATAATTATGGTTGTGTGTCTGGCCTCTTCAATGGTTTGGGTTTATATAGTTTGAACTCTTCCCAAATGTAATCTTTAAGGCCACAATGATATAATTTTAATAGTTTTTTGTCTAAAAATCCCTTGTCTTATTGCTAACACCTCCCATTCATGTGTATATTCACTCACTGATCCCTTCTGCCTAAGGTGAACGAATCTTTCATAAACATCTTCTTCCTCGTCATGAAACCATTTTAGTAAAGCATTTTTTAGCTTTTGCCAATTGAACGAGTGAGCTGCACATTTAGTAGACCAACACAAGAACCAATCATATGCTTTTGCTTTTAGGTAGTTGGATGCGGTCATGACACTTTCTTGCTCACTTAGTGGTGGATTTGCTCCAAAGATGGCGTCCATTTTATTTACCTGTACAATGACGCCCTTATGTTCCTTACCATCATACTTAGGCAAATCGTTTTTAAGTTTAAGGTGGTTTTTTCGGTGGACTTTGTATAGTATTGGCTTCCTTCGAAGAGTAGTTGGCGTATTTGCGCTTTTCGTATATTAGGAACTCATGATCTGGAGAATGGTACTCTGTGTGGCTGAGGGTGGATTAGTGTTCCCAAAATGCTGACTTATCACGTTTTTTAAATATGAAATATCATCGGCCACTTGATCCTCTCTACTAATTGACTTCTCTACGTTATCAAGGCGCTTGTTTAACTTATTGATGTCCTCTTGAATTTTTTTTATTCGTCACTGTTATCGTCGGTTCCCATTTTGGACTTCTTCCTAGTAGACACAATTTTTAATAATTTAATTAATTAATTAAATTGTAGTTATTATGCTATTTAGCTTTTAATTACTATATGGTTTATAAAGATCGATTTTTTTTTAAAGAAACCGATAGGTTCGACGCTTGCTCGAGTCACGCTCGTTGACCGGTGTCTCAACCCTTGGTGGTTGGAGTGCTGCAAAGGACATTTACTATGACAGAATAAGGAGATGGTGAAGGGCACACGCTTGGTGCCAACTTCTTGGATAGAGCTAAAAATTGCATGATTTGCTCACCTTGCATTCCCCCTTGAAATTGTACTCAGTCCTCCAATCTCTAGAGTTGCATGATGACCATATTTTGAATGCTGACGTTGTCGTGTCCTTTAGTGGAAAGAGTCTGCCTCAAGGTGGTTTAATGGTGATGTTTTGTTTTTTTGGGAGAGAATCTTTGCTGAAGAATCATAATACATCATATATCTCCGAAGCGAGCAGATTTCATCATACAATATTTATGGCCTAAGCGAGCACAATATGTCATCACATACGTCACCATCAAAACAAACGCTGCTGCAGCAACACGCAGCTCCCGCAGGAATCGAACATAGCTGGGAGGTGCGAAAGCCAACTGCCCCAACCAACACATCATGCACTCACGTGCAAATTACCAGCATGGTAATTGCATTGTCAATACAGATTAATTGCTTCTGCCCCATTTTCTATTGCATTGTCAATACAGATTAATTGCTTCTGCCCCATTTTCTATATTGTCCTTTGTTTAACACCTTGATGTCATGGACATTAAATTTGCCTTTTATGGAATTAGTTTGTTTATATATTCTTCATTGTCCACTTTCAATACTCCTTGTTTCAGGAGGACTCCTTCACTGGCTAAGGAATCAGCTACTATATTGAGATTTCGCTTTATATGAAACAGCTCAATATTCTCAAAATTTTCCAAGAGAAGTTTAATTCTGGCTAAGAAATCAGCTACCGTATTGAGATTTCGTTTTATATCAAATAGCTCATTTTTCTCAAAATTTTGAAAGAGAAGTTTAATTCTAGGCAGGATTGGGGTTAAAGTTTGTATGGAACTTTTTTATTTTTTTTGTTTACTTAGTTTATTATAATCATTCAGTCGTGGAAGACTATCAAATGATTGTATTTTTTTTTGTTGAATGCTAATTCTAATTCTTGCTATAATATTAAGTATTCAATCTGGTTGTTAATTGAATTCCTATCTCCAAGAAAATTTGATCTCCCTTCATAAAAACTATAAATTATTTGTAAATAAATAAATAATGGACCAGGAAAAGGGGAATACTTACTAAAGAGATTATCTTTAAAAGACAGATTCTAGAGATAGAGATTATCCAAAACTAACGGCATAACAAACTCAGGTAAATGGCTCAGTGGTTTCCGGCGTTAGATCATGAAAAAGCTGTTATGAAAAATGATAGCCGTGAATTTCTGCGAGTTTCATCCTTGCATTTCTTAATGTGAAATATCATTTTACTTAAAACGCCTGGAAATGGTTCCATCTTCATCCTCTTTTGACTTTACAGCGTTAATCGTCCCATCAAGATAGATGGAAGGTAAGCGGTAGTATATAATTGCCTATCATTTTGTTGTTGCGCACTGGACCCTGGATTCCAAAGCAACTACTCTACCGAGCGACTCAATCTGTAATTACAAGGTATTACATTTCATTCCATTTTCAATCTGTAATTACAAGGTATTACATTTCATTCCATTTTCAATCTGTAATTACAAGCTATTACATTTCATTCCATTTTAGTTCATCAATTCTCGCATTTTTCTGGTGGAAAGCGTTTATGAGAAGTAGCTATAGATTGGGCAGGGGATCCTGGTAGGAAAAGGTATCCATGACTGATTGATTGCATTCCACTGGTGAATTCTCACAAAACTCCATTTTTATTGAAAACCAATTGAATCCTGAGCGTTTCTTTTGCTAGATCCATCTGTTAAGAAAATAGGTGTGATGAACTGGGCAAGACAGATAACTTCAAATCGGCTAGTTTCACATCTTACTTTTCCCCTGCCCTGATTTTGGCTGAGGTGTTTTTGCCAATTTGGTAAAATTGCCACTTTTTTTTTTTTTTAAATGACCCAGACAGATAAATTCAAATCGGCTAGTTTCCCATCTTACATATACCCCGGCTTGATTTTAGCTCCTGAATTTATATGGATGGTAGATTCTCTAAATATTCTGGAATTTTATAGACATGGCACAGTCAAATAATTAACCGCACCTATGTCAGTCTGATTGCATACCCGATTTTAGTTGAGATATTTTTGCTAATTTGGTGAAATTAGCACAGCATCATTTTTTTTTGTAAAGACTGCAGGATCACATTTGAAGCCTTTATTGCCCTTCAAGATCCCTTTATCCCTTTGATTTAAACTATTTCTCCCAACAAAGTTATTGAAATAAAAAATTTGCTTGTTAATGAGAAGTGAGAAGTGAGGATCATTTCATATTGTTGCAAACAAAGTGCCATCACTTCTTCCCGGTTAATATTTAATTTTTAATAGTAAATGAAATTTAGTAATAGCTGTTTTTTCTTAAATAATAGGGAAATTATTTGATCATTATTGTGATATATTAAAAAAATTAGTAATTATGTTGTGCAACATGGTTGTAAAATGTTTTTTAAGGTAGTATTTGTTTCAAAATATTAAAAAATATTCTTTAATATATTTTTTAATTTAAAAATTAAAAAATAATACAATGTATTATTTATTAATAGTTACTTGAAATATTAAATATTATAACTATATTAAATAAATATAGAATTGTAAACATATTTAATGACTATAAGTATATAAATATAAAAATATAAAAATGTTAATTTTAAATTTATTTATTTATTATGGAAATCACAAAATTATTGAACATTTTTCATGTTAATTCTAATATTAATTTTTTAACTAATATAAAAATTAGTTGGCCACCTTTGAATGAAATGTATCAATTACTTATTAATGAGATATCTCATTCAAAATCTGATGTGACCTATGTACTCTTGGATTTTTAATTAATATAAATAGAATTTGCCACATTTGAATAAAAAAATGTATCAATTACTTAATTATGAAATGTCTCACCCAATTATGGAATACAATAAAAACAAAAACAAAAAATGATATGACCCATGTACTCGTGCATTTTTAATTAATATAAAATTATTTTGCCACTTGTGAATAAAGAAATGTATCAATTACTTAATTATGAGATCTCTCACTCAATTATGGAATGCAATAAAAATAAAAACAAAATATGATATGATTAATGTACTTTTGGCTAATTATTTGAAGCATTGTGCAATAACATGTTTAAATTGACAATTAATCCTATGAAAAATAAATGCTAATAAAATAAATTGTAAAAAATAATATTTTTTTTTAAATGACATTTTCTTAAATTGAAAAATATTTCTCTTATTTAATTAAATAAATAATCAACCATACCCAATACATAACACCTCTCTAGTTTGAGAAGAGGAATTGTCAATATGATTATCGACCATACCGGTTGTGACACGTTTCTTTTGCCCACCAGAGATTTCCCCAACATGTCATTGCCAACTATTCTATCTCCGCAAACATCTAAGCCTAGCATCTGTTTAGACACAAGGATTGTACAACAATGAATTTTAGCGTTTCATCTGCTACCTATAATATTTATTAAAGCTTTGAATTACAGCTAGGTTTGCCTCCAAATTCATTTGCCTTGAAAATATGGTCGGTCTAAAGGCTACTCTTCCCACCTTCCATTGTTGTTGTCTGCAAGAAGCAAGCAACTAAGAGACCATTTTTGCTTGTTTCTATAAATATAAAAACAATAGTAATTTATTGCAATGGGCACTTTTGTAACCATAAGGAAATCATCAAGACCTTGCTATTGCACCAATTCCTTTAATTAGGAATCGAGAAAAAGGCAGCGTTATCAGTTTAAAATAGTGCAAAGATTTGGAAAGAGGTCAACCATTTTCTTGAATTAGTTGCTCCATCATCATGAATTTTTGCAACATTTGTGCAATCTTTAGAAGTGACTAGTAAAAAGTTTAATCCATACTTGTTATCATTGATACTACTTCAATAATTCTTCAAAACTAAGTTCCATGTTGAAATTTATGAAGGTTATACAATAATGATTAAACTCAGCGAACTAGTATTTTCCAAGACCTTTAACATCAAAACTAGATATTTCTTCAACCACCAAATGAAATGGTCCAAATTTCTCATAGATTATTCTTGTTTATGCCCTCTTCTAAAAATATTTAATCACCTTATTTGGATACCAGTCAAATTTTATGCCAGATTTAAGTTGACTCATGTTTTCTTATCCTTCTTTGGGGCCAGTCTACACACTGAACTTTCTCAGATAATATCTATGCAAGTTTTCTGCCAAATATTGTGAAATTTGAACTTATGATAGCACAAAATTTTCTATGAATCCAATTGTAGCCAATTTGCATCAACCATTAAAGTGTTATGTGCAATTTATAAAAACTACTTTTCAAAGCATCCTTCAGAGAACAAAATTGTACTAATTGTATCCTTCGATAGAGTCATTCTTAAACAAAACTGGTTCTAACAATCATAATCACATTTTATCCTAATTTATTTCCTCCGTTTGACCCCAATCTACATTTATGGTATACTGCTGAACTGTATCTCTTCTAGATTTTAATCATGACATGTCTATAGTAAATTTTCCGGCTAAAGGTCAAACTGATATGGAACCAGAACAACCCTTCATTTTATTATAGGTTTAATCCATATCTAAGTGATATATTGAAAAAATATAAATATGTATGACCTTCTTTAAATGTAATAGCTAGATTGAGGTATGACGGGTATGTTACCGATGTACATTGTAACGATACCTTTAACATTTTCATTTTGTGGATGTTATTTAGTAAATAAAATTTAGATGTTTTACCCTAGGAGCTAATGACCATACACTTCTGCATTATTCATATTAGGATAGAATACCCTGCATTAGGACAAGGAGGTCGCGAGACCACCCTCCTTGACCTCGGTACCAGTAAGATCTGCCTAGCGGATAAAAATAGCAAAACTATACCCGTTTATGAATGTGAAATTGCAAAAAAAAATTATGTGTTAAATTCGGTTGTCTACCTCAAAACTTTTATAGAATTTTATTATGTGTTTAGGAACCATTACAATGGTAAGGAATTATGAGCGACGACGACGTGATTAGGCAACATCACCACCATTAATTCTGCCACCGTCGCCATCATCATTCCCATCGCCACCACCATCACCATTGTCACCACCAAGACCATTATCAACATCCATCGCCCCAGCGCCAGAGTTGACCGTGATAATGAACTCATTGGAAGCCTTATTAGAGACATTGAAAAAATCAACTAAGGCGTAGACCAAAGAAGAATTTCAACCTTTAGCTACTAGTTCAGCGGAACCAAAGAATTTTGAGCCCAAAGGATCAAAAGAAGACATTTCTAAGGAGTTTCAGAAAATTAAACTCCCAGAATTCTCAGGAGGTCGAGCAGGTGAACGCGCTGAAGCATGGTTAGAAGGAATGAACAGATGCTTTAGGTTAAGAGATTATTCTTTTTCGGCAAAAACAAAAATTGTTGTGTTTCAATTAAAGCAGAGTGCCTTGATTTGGTGGGGAAATCTGGAAAAGCAACTGCACCTTACATCAGATAATGTCCCTTGAGAACTGTTTGAGGAAAGGTTCCACACAAAGTATTTACCTCCATACTTTCAAAAATAACAAGCCAGAGCCTTTCATACATTAATTCAAGGAAATAAAACGGTGGAAGAGTACGAGATAAGGTTTATGGAGCTTGTAAAATACATTCACTACTTAGATTCTGATGAACGTCAAGTTGAACGCTTTATATTTGGGTTAAATCCTCACATCAGAGCCTTGGTAAGCATGTGGAAACCATCATCAATAGCTGAGGCGGTTGAATGTGGTCGTTATGCAGAAGAGCACCTAGGAATCAAAAAAGATATAGGGCCAGCAGAACCTTTACAATCTGGATTTCCAGGAAAGACTCCCCGAAACTTCTTCAGCGGAGGTAGCTCGAGGCCACCTTACGGTAACAGGTTTACCCCGAGAAATATAGGAACAAGAGCTCCCATGGCAGTAAACACTATAGCCACGGAATCGTCAAACACCAGTCCATGGACATCTTGAGGGACTGCCAGTAGAGGAAGAAATTCAAGAGGAATCAACATGAGAAGATGAAGCTCGTTCTCTAGAAATTCACGTCCTGATTCAAGAGGATCAATGCAGCTTAATTGTTGGGGATGTGGGGGACCGCATTTTCAACGTGATTGCCCAGAAGCTTCGTCGAATATATTGCATAGGACTGGAGAGGGACCAATATCAAACAATCAAGGTAATCATAAAATTCATGCAGTAATCAGCAACGACCAAGCAGCATATCAACCCATTATAGCAGGATCTTCGGGTATGGGACAAGGGAATCGTAATGGTTGAACCATTACGTATACTGGAACATAGGGTTCGATAGTTGAGGAACCGTCTGGTGGACCAAGTTAAGGTCCAATGGGACAAGTATAGTCCTGGATCAGCCACTTTGGAAAATATAGAGGACATATGTCAAAGATACCCTAATCTATGTCAATTTTGAAGAACTTTAAACTATGTTTAGTATATATTTACTTCACTGCAATCAGAGACTCAGAAACATTTTGAATGATTATAGATAAACGTGAAATTTTGTGACATAATATATATGTTTAACCTCTGCTGGTACATGGATACCAAAACGATATATGTTATTGATTTTACTAAATTATAATTGTCAAAGTAAAGTTTAAAGCAGTTAAATGATTTTACTTCTGATAGAAATTAAGATATTATAAATCTATTTTATTTTTATATGTCAATATAATCAATGGAATAGAAGTCAGGAAGTGAATACATTTTAAATGAAAGTCAAAAGACATGCATGGTATATGGCAAAATATGTTATACTGTAGTATCATATGTGAATAATACATGAGTTATTTTGAATATGCCGATGCACATTTTACGAATACATGGATAAGTGTATGGTAATAAACAGTTACTGGGATGACCACGTGATGACAGAATCTCAGAACAATTAAAGCTCAAAGTGATTCTATGATAGGGTATTAGCCCTAATTCTATTGGGAGGGATGGAGGTGTTGCCCACCGTTTATCCTTCGAACCCTAGAGTCATGGGAGGACTGCGCGAATCACGCTCCCTTAGACATGTGATGATGACTGTCGGGTGCTTACTGGGAATCAAGTCGGTATAACCGACGCTGTCACCTTAGAGTTTATGAATGGTTAGGTTAGTAAAACTGACGCCATGACATACTCCAGTAGAGGACGGATAGAATGGGAGCAGAAGAGATTAGGAAGGATATGATGATTTTAGAATAGCTTGGGAACCTGGATAGGGCAAGACATGTCCATTAAAATCATAAACCTAAAACTCTAATTTTATAGTCTCTTGATATTAAAATAAAAAAATTTAAAACTTAAGAAGGGGGTACTAATTACTATTATAAGTAATCAGATAAGATAAAAACTCTAACTTAGGGATGAAGTTTTCCGAAGGGGGAGTGTATGTAATGATCCATCTATAAATACAAAGAATGCAATTATAATAGCAGGTATACGGTACATGCATATGATAGCTACATATGCATGTGTCGCATACACCGCACTAGTATTTTATATCAAATTGATTATAAGTGTTAAATACCATGACTCTTCTGGGAAAAGAAGTTCTACTCATTCATCAACATCGCGTAATGTACGGTTAGATCAAGAGGACTATATATATATATCTATCTTATATGCCCCAGAATAATGATAAAAATCATATTAATAGACTAAAATAAAGGTTAAGTAATAATATAAATAATTAACTAATATAAAGTTCTAAACTTTATATTAAATCAAATATGAATAAACTTCAATATAAATCAAACTTTATATTAAATATAAAACAAACTTTATATTAAAATTAAATATAAATTAAACCTTATATTAAAATAAATATAAATCAAACTTTGTAATATGGTAAAAATATGCATCTAAACAATGTAATAAAATTAAATGACAAACAAGATAATTAAAGTTGATGGTTCGTGAATGAACCCAGGGTCATCTTAAAAGATTATATAATTACCCTTTTGGACTCAAAACACAGGCAAAGGCGTGGCAGCAGGAAGGGAAGCGGTGGCTGCAGGTGGGAGGGCGGCCACTGCCAAACTCGAAGTTATAAACCGCAGGAATGAGCTGAGAATGGGGGGAGAAGAACAGAGAAAAAAATCAGGAGGAGGAATTCAGAAGGGAAGAAAATCGGCCATTGGAAGAGCTTAAGCATTCTGAGGTTCTGGGCACGGGGGACAGTCAGCTTCTGTTGAGAAGCTTACTGGATTGAGCAACCATGCTCTGCTTAGTCTGGTTGGGTGGAATTGGTCACCTAGTAATTGGAGCAAAGTAGCCGCAATATCATCAACTACACCAGAACAGGTAGTAATTCAAGTAGATACCTGCTTTAAATTCTTTACTGTTTTTGTATTTCAGTTTTTTGATTATTACATATCCCTCTCTAAAAACAAAGATAATAATATTTCTCTAAAAACAAAGATTATATTTGGTAATGTAAGAATTTGATTCTACATTTGACCTTCAAACCAATTTTTATGAAAATTATAAATCTAATTTATATTACGGAAATTAATGATAGTTATAATGGAAAAATGGCATTTATTCCCCCCATAAATTTCATATTTTTCCACTGAAATCAAATACATTATAATATGTTTATGAAACTACATGGTTGATGTTACTAGATGTTTATAATGCGTAGTCTTCCTAAAGTTGTCCATGTAAACCTCTTGAAGTTCTGGAGTGAAAAGTGTTATATAGTATTTATACATGTTTATAGTGTTATATAGTATTTATACATGTTTATATTACTTTTTGATTGGATTAAACGTAACGTTGTTTCATTCCAGTGTAAAATACATCTTCCAAATACTGCGTGTTTGTTTGAAAGATTTAAACACAGACAATATACATAGTGTTTTGAGACTTATTTGATGGTTGTTTGAATGGAAGAATATTATTTAAAAAAAAAAAAACATTTTTCATGGTTCAAATTATTATGCAAACATTCAATTTGATTTAAAATTATATTCTAAATCAAATAAATAATGCGTATATATTTCCATATATTATGTTTAAGTTTTTAATAATTATTTGTATTATAAAAATCAAATTTTAGGAGTCTTAAAAAGAAATAGCTTTGTTTAAATTAATTTTTTATATTAATGATTAGATTTTGTATTAAACATAATAATTACTTGGAAAGTGGGGTACATGATTGCTCTTGAGATTGGATTCTCTATCAGCGAAATCTTAACTAGAGGAGTTATTGAAACTAAGTGATGGAAGGAGAAGAGTTTACAAAATTGGCCAAGCAAGAAAACACATTTACAATGAGAATACATTAGAAAAATGAGTGGGATTCTTCATTTAGAGGTTTGTTGAGGTAATGTAGAATTTTCCTGCATGACTACTAGAGGTGCTTGATTTTAGACTATGGATTTTTGTAATGTCCTCTATGAATTTATGACAAATGGGACTTATTAGCCTATTCGTTCCCGTAGGCTATAGTCCACCAAAAAAGGGGAAAATACCCCAAAATTCCCATTATTGGACAAGTTTTGGGGCAATTGGGCGAAAAAACTAGAATTGGGGTTTTGAGTAAGAATTATTCAATCATTTAAGAAGATGAAACCCCTAAAGAAAATCTACAAATAGAAGAGGATTGAATTCATTTCAGGCATCAAGTGGGAATCAAATCATTTGTTCTTGAGCGTTAGCTCTAATGGTTATTAGACCCCTTCTCTCTCTTATCAATTTCGGTGATGAAAGATTCTACCCCAGTTGACAACCTTTTATTATTCCTCTCTGTTCTAAGTTTCTATCGGAGGCAACGTAATCTTGGGAGATGCATTTCTGTTTTAATCAAGTGATAACTTTGGGATGCAGGGAGCACTATTCTGGCACCGAAAGTTCTTTAAGGCAACAAAATTCTCTTGTCTGGCAACATGTCTTATCCATTTCAGAAGGCAAGGGTCTTCTTTCTTGATTGGCTTTCAGCATTGGCTACAGGGAATGATTCCTCAAGGAAGAAGAAGGGTACAAGACATGTAACATTCATCTAGGAGTCATCTCTCTTATTAGAATCGAAGTCCAGGCATTAAAAAAGACCCACGCGTGGCATCTAGAAGTTGTTATACCGGCCCCACACATGCAATAGCCGTAGATGATTTGTATGAGACATCAGATGTAGGCATAACTTGGATGCCAATTTCAAAGGAGAAGAAGTCTTCATACGTTTTGAAGGGGAGCCACACCAATAGGAAACCCTCACATTACATTGAATCAGGACAATAATCATGAGTAGAACGAGGTCATAGTATCTAGTGTAACGTATCATTTTATGAATTGAATTTCCAGTTATATCTTCATTGTGGTACTCGATTGGGACCTTGGGCCTTGTAGTTGAACCATTTAATTTGAAGTCGAACATTGTCTTGGTATACATATGGTTTTGTATTGGTGACACGTCGACTTCAATTATATATATATATATATATATATATATGTGTGTGTGTGTATGTATGTATATGTATATATATATATTATGCCACTGTCTATCTCATCATTAAAGTAAGCATTTGAAATTTTCACTACCCCAATGAATAATATTTAATGTTTATACAATTTAGCCACTATATTAAGATAAATTGTTACAAGGAATACTAGGATAAATTTCCCTACTACATTACAATTTTCCTGGTTGAGAACTTAGCTTGCAGGGTCTAGATTGGCTGATGAAAGGCATCCACTTCATCATCCTGGCGTGCCATTTTGCTTTTAATATCCTAGATTTCATCCATAAGATTAATGATTGTTTGCATTTGTTCATGCAACTTCAATTTAGTATCCATAATATCTAATTGTAGGGACTCAGTGTTAAAATTGGAAACTAGGGCCAAATTCCACTTTGGACAACTCATCTGATGAAGATAATCATTGCATTAAATTCATCTTCTCGAGAGGATCAAAATCGACGTAAAGATCACCAAATTTGGATAATGAAAAATATTTATTTATTGAAAAGAAATTCTATCAGATCTTATCAAGGCGGGAAAAACTGAAAAATTGAAATTTGAATTTGCCTCCAAGTGCCAAGGTTGGCTTCACTTCCATAAGGAAAAATAGTCATATTTATTTGTATATAGGCATCCTTCTGTTGGAATTTTTAAGTTTATCTGTTAGAAACCCTTCATGTACTTTACTGATTTATTCCTACCTACTTGTTCTGTTAATTAACGAGTTATTTACCATGTAAATACTAGAAATAAATACAAGTACATGCTCAACACATTATATATCATAAACTGAAGGAAACAAAACAAGCACACAAGTGACACCGTTGTTTTTGGACCAATGTCCCTGGAAAAACCCAATGCGGGAAAACGATGAAGTTATTTGAGGCTTTTATTATTATGCAGTTTCTAGATACAATCTGGGTGCCAAAACCTTGCCTTGTTAGGTACTATTCTGACTACAGTACCCCACTAGCTCCACTCTGTAACTTACCCACAACCTCCTAAACCCCATCAAATTGAAGGTTAGAGCTCCTAGGCTCTGCGCAATCAGGCACTGGCTGAAATGCTCCCCTAGCCAACTGCGTCAACCCTCTCAGTCTCTGCATGGCTTTGCGTCAGCCTTTTCTGCCCTCCTCAGTCTCTGCGCTAGCCTCTTCCTAGCTCAATCTTGATGATGCAGGCACTGTGTCACCCTTTCTTGCTGCTACTCTGTTAGGAACAACTTCTGTCACTTGGGATAGTTGTTTTCTATTGTTGCTACTTTGCTCGGCTGATGTCCTTAGTTCTCCTGTGATCTACAACCATGCTGGAATTTCTAAGTCTATCTGTTAGAAACCCTTCATGTACTTTATTGATTTATTCCTACCTAATTGTTCTGTTAATTAACAAGTTATTTACCATGTAAATACTGGAAATAAATACAAGTACATGCTCAACACATTATAGATCATCAACTAAAGGAAACAAAACAAGCACACAAGTGACGATGTTGTTTTTGGACCAATGTCCCCGGAAAAACCTAATGCGGGAAAATCAGTGTAGCTATCTGAGGGTTTTATTATTATGCAGTTTTTGAATACAATTTGGGTGCCAAAACTGGCTCACATAATAGAGAATAATCTCGACAGTAGTACCTCTCTACTCAGAAGCAGATATTTCGGCTGAAATTTGGGATAATCACTCCGGCAACTTTAGAGCTCCATTCTGCCCCACGAAATCCTAGCGTTAGCCTTTAGGGATAGCGTCAGCCCTTTTTGGCCCAACGTTTTCCCAGTATCACTCTAGCTTGGCCTACGTTAGCCTCTAGAGGCACTGCGTCAGCCCTCTGGCCCTCTACGTCACCCACGCTGGCCCTCTGAGGCACTGTACAACTCCTGGCTGGCTCTGCGTGAACTTCTGGCTGGTTCTACATCCCTCACTCTCAGCTACTGCACTGATCCTCCTGGTGTTATCTTTGCCTCTCTACTTCTGTATTCACTGCCCCTCAGCAACAACTCTGATCAGTCTCTCAACTTCCTTAGCAAACCTAGCCCTAGAAAGTTGAAATCTTGATCAACTTGGTGTATTCTCCAGGCGACCCTCAAGCCTCCTCTTATAATTTTCTCGTTGACAAATCAACGGCCGAGATTAAGTCCCTAATCAATGGCTAAGATTAGATATGGATTGATCCATGACTTTTGGACCATTCTAACACAGTTTTATAATAATTCACATTAATATTTTATTTTCCCTAAGTTTAGACTTAGGGACTCCATTAAAAATATTAATTATTTTAATATCTCCCAAACTATTTAGAATCTGCCCAAACCCTTTCTGGGTATTGGAGATCTCATGTGCCTTAGCCTCTCCACTAATTTTCATGGCTAGAGCACATCTGATGCTACCCCAAATCAACACCTCCAACCTCATTTTGAAACATTCAAGGTCTCCAATGTATGTCTGAAGTAGTTGTGCTCCAAGAGGATGAAGGATTGTCTTGTTTTTGGGTTCTACTTCTGCAATTAGGTTGAGATGTTTCAAATAGGGAAATCGTTGATCTTAAGGAAAAATATGGTATCTTTGACTAGGAAGATTCATAATTATAGGTCTCATTTCAAGAGAATAAAGGAAGGTTGAATTTGTGGGCTTGCCTGTGGACAATGAGAAGAAAAATCTCCCTCCTAGTAAGGCCGCATTACAGATATGTTTCTTTAGAAATGGTTGCAGGCATTGACCATCATAAAGGGATTGAGATACATATCAGGGGTTTTGTCCTACCAATGAAGGGCACCATAATATTAACCAGGGTAAGCCGCAGCTGAGATGAGGGGTGTTGGAATAGTCAAGTGGGACAACCATGTTATTCAAGAAGCCCTAACCAAACCTCGCTTTAGGAAGGTACCATCTGATCACTATGAAAGAATGCCTAAATTACAACCTATTGATTATGCCATCTACTTGTCTAGGGCAATGACATTGGATCTCCTTGCTGGCAAGTCATTCTGACTTTAAAGTATTGTACTCTCCCTCTGTTGAACATTTGATATTGATAATAAGAATAATTGTTCAAGGGTTTTCCCCATCTTGGGGTTTTTCCCCAGCTTGAGCCATATTGTCGTGTCCTCTTGTCTCGGCTTGTCTTCTGCATTTGTTGTATATTTTCTTTCTTTAGTTAATGTCAATATGGTAATGATGCTAATGAATTATGAATGGGCTAATATGGAATATTGAAGTAACTATCATAAGAAAAGAACATGTTATTCTAAAATTAACATGGTATCAAAGCCAGTGAGGACAAGCCCAAGAAAAAAGAGATAAATAAATAAATAAAGTCAGGTTTGTTTGCATAAATCCAGCAATAAAATCAAGGGAAGTCAAGAAATCTCGACCACATATCCTGGTAAGAAGAGCACAATTCTGTGCACAAAAGATTTTGAGCTTTGGATTGAGGTAAATCAGAGGATTTGATTCACTTCAAGGGTTTATCTAGGCATTTATTAAGCAACTATGATTCTTAAATAAAACCCTGTGGCATCCCTCTAATTGGTGGTTTTGTGGACACACTTCAGTGAAGGGTTAATACAATTCTTTAAGATCTTTTGGTATAAGACCTTTTCAACTCTGTGCATAAAACAACGAAGAAGAAACACATTTAAGGTCCTCGTTTAGTTTGCAAAGAATCCAAAATTGTAGTGAACTAATTGAATACCACCTGTGGCTCTCTAAGTTTCAAACTTGCGGCCCACCAAGGCTCAGACCTGTGGCCTAAATGTGTTATCCTTTGCGGCACTAAAATTATAACATGATTTTTACTCCCTAGCGTAATATTTTTGGACTTAAAAGATATTTAATCCTATGTATTTGCGATTAGTAAAGAAGAGAAAACATGTTGATCATGAGGCGATTATAGAGAACCATTTAAAATGAGATCAATTTTTTTTTTTTTACAGTTACTCAATAGAGATCCCATGCATAAAACCTAGACATCGGTGATAGAGATACCATGTGTAAAACCTAGACACAGGTGAATCATCAAGGGCGCACGACAGTGTCATAAGTCGCATGATCTATGAGTGAAGAAACGCGATTTCGTTGAATTCACTGGTGGCGGCTCGACGTGGAGCCGTTGTGGTGCACGAGACCCAACATATGAGGAAGACAACTATTCAATGGTGGTGCCTTACCCTCCTTATCGTCGGCGGTGAATGCTGCACTTGGGGTTGTATGTAAGTGGTTGGAATCTCGTGTCTTCTTGATTATATCAGAGGGAGATATTAGAAGGGTTTGCATGATTTCCAACTTTGAGCCTCATAGAGAAGTTGGCACCAAACTACTTGATCTAGTGACCAACCATTTTGATTTTGTTTTCATGTTTGTTTTAGTATTTTATTCTTGCTCTGGTTTATCCGCGCAATGAAGGTGGAGAAAGATTAAAGTTGGAGACTAGAGCAGAATAAGTTGTTCGAAAATGCACTAGCAAAGTTTGACAAAGACACACCAGATTGATGGGGGATCGTGGCCACCTGTGTACTGGAGAAAACACCAGCCGAGGTGAGGAGGCATTCTTCTTGTTAAGGATGTGACTGTGATTGAGGTCGAAAGGGTTGCTTTGCTTGCTTTTTCTAAAAATTCATATACACTGCCTGAATTGATATTAGATCAGTTCAGTGATATCAAAAAACAACAAGCGGTTTTTGTGAAGGCTCTGTCGACCAAGTAATCAAAACAAGAGCGCAAAAGGGTGTGCCCTAGATTGAGGAAGAACACAAAGATTGATGGATGCATCAGAAGGGTTTTTGATATGTAGGCTTTCTATTAATATGAAGAATGGTGGTTAAGGTTTGTGCTTAATAGAATTCCATTCCTGGAGTAGTGGCATGTGCGAAAGGAGACCATCGAGATATAGAGTTGTCTTGGATGATAAGGATTGATAATTTCGCTTCGCAGTATATACTTAAGAAGAAGTATTAAAATATATGAAATAATGTAGGAGGCACATCATCTTCATCAATACAAGATCAAGCTTCAAAGGAGGTCATTCTCAGACATTTTTAGTTACATTAGAACTTTAGCACATGAGGTTTAACTTTTTCATAAGGAAAGGATGGCATCTTATTTGCAGATAGACTCATATCAACATCATCGTACATACTTACAATCCGGTAGCATTAGAAAAAGTATTTCTCCTCTTAAGAATACTCATCCTTCAAATGAATAAGGAGGCTCAGTTCTTCAATTGTCCTTCAGTCTCAGACAGTAGCTCAAAAGGATTATTGCATAGGTACATACCACCAAGAAAAATGATATGTGTTTCTGTCCCATATGAAATGATCCATTTTATGGAGATTTTCTGTTAAAACATCTACAGGAATCAAGAGGTGAAAGCATCTGGAAGAATCTGATTCCAGAATCAATCCTCCCCCTATTGAAAAGCTTCAATACTGTAAGTAGGAATGGTCTTCTTGAAATTATAAAAACCTACATCTATTAAGGATAGAACCCTGTAAATATTTTTGGTCATATGCAGCATCAGTCCTTCTATGGGTGACATTGCCCTATGTATGGCATTTTAGCAAAAGAAACTCCACATCATCTATGTTCCCTTTTTAGTCCAACATCATGTATGATATCATTACAAGTCCAGTGGCCATGATGATATGTTGATGACAATGTTACAATCTTGTTCACAAACGAAGTTGTGAACAAGAAAAATGTAAACTTTAGATAACCTATTTTTTTTAAAAGAACATCTACTATGGAGAATCTTCCAGAATTCGTAAGTTGCAACACCTTTATGATAAAGGGTGCAAGTCACTAGAAGCTTTCATTCTTAAAAGGTCAGCTAGGAGAAAAAGTGGATGGCACTTTGGAACAGTTCATTGTATCAATCCCTATCAACATGAAAACAAAGGTACCTTGAAGAAAGTGCATGACCTCTTGAGCACGATGAACAAACGACCCTGATTCTAGCAAGTCTTATAGATATATTGGGTAAATTGATACGTTGGTAGCTCTCATATTGCAATGAAGGATTATATAGTTGTGTTGAGATAATCTCATGAGGATACTTCTTCTTCTTGGGTGGAGAAAAGGCTTCAAAATATTTCTTAGACCTGAATCTTTCTAGAAGCTTGTTTCTCTTGATTGAAGGATAAA
Source organism: Pinus tabuliformis (assembly GCA_031772625.1). Classification (NCBI taxonomy): domain Eukaryota; kingdom Viridiplantae; phylum Streptophyta; class Pinopsida; order Pinales; family Pinaceae; genus Pinus; species Pinus tabuliformis. Next base: position 875,207,458 of record CM062820.1, on the reverse strand, counting down.
TAACCATCCAAAACAAGTCTTCAAAGGGAGCTATAAAATCCCTGATGCCCTTTCTTGTCTGATTATTTTCAATAAAATCAAGTCATGTCAGCTGAGTATGATGACATCAAATGGGTTGCATATAAGCTACATCATTATGATTGATTATTTTTGGCACATAGAATAAAGGATTAATAATAGATTGCAGTTAGGTGGATAGTTATGTTTTTGGTGAAGTTACTTTCCCTATATTTAGTGGGAGCTATGATGTTGACTTATGATATTTGTCCTACACAAGAGGAAACTGGATTTTAAAGACAAATTTTCCTTCAGAAAAAGGCTAGAAGTCATGGCTAGACCTTATTAAGAGGGTCATGGTTGAACATTTAGCTCTAGGAGCTCCTTGATGCTTGAGATACTTCTTGAGCTATGCGCGACCATAGGGTGTCCCCTATTGATGACACATGTGTGTAGGGTGAGTGGTTCACCTTCCCCTATGATTGATGAGATATGCATAGGGTGAGTGGTTCACCTTCTCTTATGGGATATAAGTAGGATGAGTGGTTCACCTTCTCCTGCAGACACCCCAGTCAGAGTTGCAAATAGGAATCTATTGGTTGTCACATGTGGACATGTCAGTGGGATGTGGTTCATCCTTTCCCCACATGTAGGATCCTCATTCCCTACGATTGATGGTTGACATGTCGTTGAGACCTGGTTCATCCTTTTCCTACTGTAGGATTCTTTCTACCATTGATGGTTAGCATGCATGTAGGATGTGGTTCATCTTTTCCCTACTCTTGGTGGTTTACATGTGTGTATGATGTGGCTTATCCTTTCCCTACGTGTGGTTTGTATGATGTGGTTTATCCTTTCCCTACATGTGATTGTGATGTGTTTGTAGGATGTGGTTTCTCCTTCCCTACGTGTGATTGTAAGCAGGATGTGATACATTCTTTCCCTGTTGGTGTTCCACTATCATCCTGCCCATGTAGTCCGGGAAACGTGGGAAGTACCTCTCATCTGGCCAATGAGTTGGGAAAAGTGGATAAGGACCATAGCACTATCGATGCATGCATCATGTATTGTCATACTCCCTATGTCTAGGATGAATGATGTTAAACAACTTGATCACACTTGATCAAGTCTGATTGGGGTTCAACCCCTAGTTATGAGAAATGACTTTTGTCAGTGGAGAGTGGCAAGGTCTTGTGACTCACTCTCGATCAATTATTCTTCATTATCCATATAATTGTTCAAGAGAGTTGTGATGAAATGCATAGATGGTGTATGATGACAAGATTCCATGATGATGGATGGATTGGCAGGTGGAATTCTCCTGAGTTGAGAGGGAGTGTTAAAATTGTCAGCTAGGGCCAAATTCCACTTTGGATAGCTCATTTGATGAAGATAATCATTGCATTAAATTCCTCTTCTCGAGAGGATCAAAATCGACTTAAAGATCACCAAAATTTGGATAAGGAAAAATATTTGTTTATTCAAAAGAAATTCTATAAGACTTGATATTATCAAGGCGACAAAAGTTGAAAATTTGAAATTTGAATTTTCCTCCAAGTGTCAAGGTCGGCTTCACCTCCATAAGGAGAAATCGTCATATCTATTTGTATATATAGGCATTCTCCAAACTCATTTGAAATATCCAAGGTCTCCAATATATGTCTGAGGTAGTTGTGCTCTAGGAGGACGAAGGACTGTCTTGTTTTTGGGGTTCTACTTCTGCAACTAGGGCGAGATGCTTCAGATAGGGTAGTCGTTGATCTTAAGGAGAAATATGGTCTCTTTGAATGAGAAAATTCATCATTACAGGTCTCACTTCAAGAGTAGAAAGGAAGGCCGAAATTATGGGCTTGCCTGTGGATAATGAGAGGCAAAATCTCCCTCATAGTAAGGTCGCATTGCAGATCTGTTTCTACAGAAAGGGTTGCAAGCATTGACCATCATAAAGGGATCGAGACACATATCAAGGGTTATGTCCTACCAGTGAAGGGCACCATAATCATGGAAAATTTTAGGGGCGAATGTTCGCCCTTTGGGCGAAATTAAGGGGTTTTAAATTTTTAGTGGGTGAATATTTTGTATCATAGTACACTTTTACAAATCGCCTCAAATAGCCCAACTTATTTTAAGGGAAAGGGTAAAAAAGGTAAATTTAGCCCTTGAAATTAGAAGTTACAACCTTCCATTTGCCATAATTTTCAAGAATAGGTTTTATTTAAGTGAATCCTATGGGCGAAATACCATATTTATAAAAGAGGTATGGTAAATTAATAAAAATATAAATAAATGAGAGGTATGGTAAATAAATAAAACATTTTTTTATATTTACTCCATAAGTCACATTATATACATGCAAGGGTGTAAACAAATAAAAATATAAATAAAGTGGAGTTATGGTAAATAAATAAAACCTCCTTTTATACTTACTCAAAAGGTATGGTAAATAAATAAAAATATAAATAAACTAGACGTATGGTAAATAAATAAAACCTCTTTTTATATTTAGTCCATAACCCTCTTTCTATTTATGAAGGCTCAAAAAAGAGGTTTTATTTAAGTGAATCCTATGGGCCAAATACCATATTTGTAAAAGAGGTATGGTAAATTAATAAAAATATAAATAAACAAGAGGTATGGTAAACAAATAAAACATTTTTTTATATTTACCCCGTAAGTCACCTTATATTTACGAACACTCAAAAAATGCGTTATATTTAGGTGAAACCTATGGGCCAAATACCATGGGCTAGATTATTATTAATACTATGCAAAAAAACATTATTAACCCTAATATTAGTATTAATAAAAATAAAAATGAGACATGGTATTGACCCATGGTATTCACGTGGAATGTAGCCTATTTAAATGGGGGAATTAAACCAACATCGATCCATCATTACTCTATATCTACTAAGCCCTGAGAGGTATCAAATATCGTGATATGCAAACTAGCATAGAGTGAAAAAATATTTGATCCCTCTCGGGGCTTGGTGGATCAAGAGTAAAAATGGATGTTGTAATTTAATGTATGTTAAACATTTTAACTTGGTTAAAATAAAAAATAAAATAAAAATCAATTATTACTTTTATTAATTTTTATAAATTACTAATAGTAATTTTTAAGTTCCAGTTTTATGATAACCCATGGTAATACCATGGTATTCATGTGAGCATAGACTATTTAAAGGGGAAATTCTATCATCTTAGATCCATCTTAATTCTGGGTCTACCAAGTGCTTAGAGGGATAAATAGATTTCATCTCCCTAAGAGTGGTAGATGTGAAGTTAAGATGGATATAGGTTGGTTTTTATGATAATGAAGATATTAAATAGACTTAGGAAATTATATTGTAAAAACATCTTAAGGTGAATGGTTAAAGCTACATTTAGTCACTTTACAAAATTTAGTAAAAAATACCAATATCTCCATTAATATTGGTTTTTAACTTTTTCTGATTTGACAAAAAAATTCAAAACAATGAAACCTTATCACTCTTTCCGCATCACCCTCGCAGAAGATTTCTCACCAATTTTCAAACATTCTCAATATGATATCTTCATGAAAAAGTTTAGGTATTGATGTTGGATTAGTTGTTTGAAAAATAAGTTGGTTTGTACAACCTTTCATCTTCTGTGCTATTCTTAGTTTGTCCTAATGATCTGTAGGGGTTGGAGCCACTGCACCATATTTTCCTAAAAGGTGGAGATTGTTCACCAAAAAGGAAATTAATCTACATGTTACAACGCTGTTAAAAAATGCGAGACCTATGAGGGTAGTGAATTATGCCAATAAGCAATTTAGATTGGGAGAGACGTAATTAAATTTTATTATTTAATTGAAGATTTCCAATTAAAATAATAATAAATCTACATTTATATATTCATATATTGATTGGAAGGATTCTCCCAATGGTCACTTCTTTCAATTAGATCCCCTTCAAGCCCTTGGGATACGTAATACTTTCTTATATAATATAGTTGGGGCTTGCTACTTGTTGGCATGTTGGGGTAAACAAACTTGATGTTTTTTGTTTTTTTTTTGTTTTTTGTTTTTTGTTTTTTGTTTTTTGTTTTTGTTTTTTGTTTTTGTTTTTTGTTTTTGTTTTTTTTTTTTTTATCTCGCAGTTGGAGTCTATGGAATAAGAAAGAAATTTGATAACTTGAAAAAAGTGGTAGCTTGACAAAAGTTGTACAGAAAATATTAATCTCTCCTACCTTGACAGAACTTGTTGTCAATATCAACACCTAGAAGAACTTTGTTGTGGAATATTATCAAAACTAATAGAAGGATATGAAAGAGTGTATTGTAAGAACCTTGAAAAACATGGCCACTGAAACTTGGAACATTGTTTGTAGGAAGAGAAAATTATGTTTATTTTTCCAAACATGTATGTTAGTATATTACATTTTAATGAATATGTTTTCTTATTATCATATATGGTTTCATACTTTAACAAAACATTCACCAAGACTTCACAATGTTTTATTATTCAGTAAAAGATTTGCCAAGATCTCACAAGATTTTATAATTCAGTGAAAGGTTCACCAAAAAAATTATATATACATATTATATTATTGATAAAATCGCCTCCCATTTTTCCTATGTATCATGGGGATTAGCCCATTTATTATACATATAAATTTATGGTGGTTCTTAAAATTTTCCCTAACCATAATATTGACCAAGGTAAGCCACAAATGAGATGAGGGGTGTTGGTATAGTTAAGTGGGACAACAATGTTTTTCAAGAAGCCCTAACCAGACCTCGCTTCAGGAAGGTGTCATCTGATCTCTATTACAAAATGCCTGAATTACAACCTATTGATTAGGTCATCTACTTGTCTAGGGAAGTGACATTGGATCTCCTTGCTGACAAGTCATTACAACTTTAAAGTATTATACTCTCCCTTTGTTGAACATTGGATATTGATAATAAGAAGAATTCCTCAAGGCTTTCCGCATCTTAGGGTTTTTCCTGGCTTGAGCCATATTATCGTGTCCTCTTGTATTAGCTTGTCTTCTGCATTTGTTGTATGTGTTCTTTCTTCAGTTAATGTCAATATGATAATGATGTTAATGATTATGAATGGGCTAATATGGAATATTGAAGTAATTTTCATAAGCAAAGAACATGCTAATCTAAAATTAACACTCATTTTATTGAGTGCAGTTCAAACACCTATATTGTCCCCCTTCTCTCGAGCTTTTCCCACTGCGAGCCTTCATTATAACACAAAGGAGAAGAGGAGGCCAATAAACATTGAACACCCACTGAAATAATCACTTTAGAACAAGAGGAGGGCAAATTGGGAGTGACTCTGTGATGATAGTGGCATTGAATAGGGATAGAGCACCCAAAATTCAAGTAATATAGATGAAAGAAAAGAACGCTTTCCAATTGTCAGGACTGAACAACAACTAAGGCATGTAATGCCTTAGGGGTGTTTAGTGTCGAATGCTAAGGTGGCTCATAAGAATCTGAACATCGGGAAAGAAAATGCAAATTGCAAGGGGGGATAAAGGGAGGGGGAATTAAATGACAATTCTGAATACAAACCAAGAATGATGGACAAAAGAGAAGAGGATGCTTGCAGCGAATGAAGCTCGATAGAGGAGTTTGAGCAGCAACATGCTACATCCAAAAAAGGATTTTGAATTTCCTAAAGTCAAACAATTTTCTTAAATTCCCCTTATGATTGTAAATGTTATTCAAGGTATAGTATAACGAGCTTCTTGAAGGAAATGAGGTGACCAACACAAATATTTTACAGAGCAACACATAATTCATACCCCACCAATAGAATGGTACTAGTTGGCCCGGAAGAGGAAATCCATGAATGTTGTGATGGCTGAGAGCCATAAATTTAAGCACTAGAAGAGGCCACTTCCATGCTTCTCCATTAATCATACCATTAATCTTCGTAATTTCGCTAGCCATTGAAATCATTATCAAATGTGATGGGAGGTCCTTGTCGAGTGATGGCTGCCACCAGTGCTTTGTATTCTCTGCATGTTAGAGGTTTGACATTACATTAGTTACATGCGGTCCTTCTACAGGGATTTCCATGACATCCAATTGGATGCGCTCACCCTTTCTAATCAAAGTTCCAAAAAATGCAACAAACTTTAATTATAAGTGGTGGATCATGAAATTATGCTAAGGAGAAGGGGGAAGGTGTCAAGGTATGCCTGTTCACCCTGAAATTCCATTAATATCAGTTTGACCAGATTTGATTAGACAAGCTATATTAGCTTGGCTATCTGCCTTTGTGTTATAGTGCCTTAGCACATGGTAGAAGGATTTTTGCTGGAAGTCATCCAAGATTCTTGAAACTCTTTGAAGCAAAACATTTAGATGGTTTTCTTTTGGCTGAGAATTTTTTTTGAAGATGCTGGATCTGTTATTGCTCAAAATACCAGGGGATCCTAAAAGGGCAGCTTCCAGGTTAAGGGAAACAATGGAGCGATAGCCCACTGTCACCTCAGCTAAATCTCCCTTCTCTTTACAGACTTTCACCGATGGGAGGAGACCCAGTATGAAGGGAATCAATAGATGAATAAGTCAACGAAGGGATAAAGAGTGCTTCCTAAGGGCTTATTCACAAGAGAGACTCAATTTTGTGGTTTTATTGCTTGAGAAGAAAGGTGTAAGGCTCTCTAAGAAGGGCCAAGGGTATTTCAAGGAATAGGGTTTGAAAATAAGACTTGTAAAGGAGGAAACTAGTCCTAGAGATCCTTGTGAAAACTTGGATTCCAAGTGGTCTTTGTGAAGTTATCTTCAAAAGGTTGTGGGACCACATGGGACCAAGTGGACACAAAATTAGGTCAAGGGGGTGGAGTTGATCAATCAAGGTATGCTTGACCTAATTTAAGGGAAGAAGGGGATCAAAGGAAGAATTTTAAACAATCTTAGGTCACTAGGCAAGGGAATCAAAGGGCAAGAAACAATATTGAAGCTAGGGCTCGAAATATCTTGAGATCCCACCATTGGAATGGATTCAAATTTGGAGGTCTCTTAAGAGACACAACAATGCAGTAGAGGTTTGGAGATCAATTTTTTTGATGGGTAACTTGTGAGAAATGTGATGCCCTAGGTCCCCTATGGAGTCTGGGCCTAGAAGAAAGAGGGAGAGATGATAAAGATTATTTTTTTTGGTGATCACTTATGGAGTACCAGTGCCTATTCATTTGGTAGAAATTGAGTCAATATGATTCCAATGCTTGGGATGATTTCACTTGGTCAAGGAGGCCTCTAAAACAATTTCGCATGGCAATTAAGGCATGTGACAATTGCTTCAAGGTCTTTATACTTTGATATGCAATATGTGATGACTTATTGAGATAAAATTTTAACAAAATATCTCTAGGAACATTCACTTATTCAAACATGGCTGAAGACATGATGCAACTCTATAAAAAGAAAAAATTCTGCTATTTCACACAAGAAAAGAAACAATTTTTAGCCTAGTATAGCGAATTTCCCCAGCAAGATGCATGTGACATAAGAAAAAAACAAAATAGTATTAAAAGAGCACTTACATGTGAGAACAAGTATATCCAATCATCGTAATATGCAAATATAGAAGCTCCAGGACAAAAATGAAGAGATCCAAACATCAAAATTCATCTATCCATCCAATTTCGTCCTAAAAAAAGAATAGCGAAAATCTCACAAGAGTGAATGATCCAATCCAAGTGATGATTGATCAAATGATTCCATCACATTTATATTTATACACTTCCTAATGAATTTGATTTAGCTAATTAGGCCTAATTTAGCCCCTAAAATAAAATAATGCGCATAATAAAAAAACTTTTAGTGACAAGCCCACCAAATAGCTTAAGAATGTAAAGATAAATCTCTCAAGGGGATCAAATGATCAAAATTCATCCATCCATCCAATCTTGTTCTCCAAAAAGAATAGTGAAACTTTCAAAAAGAATAAGTTGGAAGAAATGGAAATATTATAGGTACAGAAGTTTCAACCTAGGTCAAATAATAAGCAGTAAGGGAATAGGGAACTTTCAACAAGTCATGGGCCTTCCCATTCGCCAAAGAAATATCATGAAAATGTCACTTGTTTGGTTAGAAAAGAAATTGAGGAAAATCAAGATCACAATCTGAATGCTTGCAAGATTTATCCATCATCTATGATAGAGAAGATGCAGAATGAAGAAAGGCATGCCATTAAAGTCTTGAATACTTAAAATTTTCAATCTGAGCCTTTCAAAGGTCAGGCGCAAAATTATACATTGGTTGCATCATCATCAGTATCACAACCTATCGGAAAGAAAAATAAAAAACAAAAAAGAGATATAGAAGGTAAATCTTGAGTGATAAACAATGTCAATCTTTCACAATGGAAAAAATCGAAAAAAAAGGAAAGAAGTTTGATGCATCTGATGGTCGGGAGTAGCATGACATTCAGATAAATGAGAGTCCTAAGATTATCAAAATTGGACATGGCACATCAGAGAAACAACCCATTGATCTGCCTGAAAGTCAACAGATGCTCAAATTGGACTTCATTGAACACATTTGATGCCATAAGGCATCCTCTGTATTGTATTTCTAACCCTATTGCAAGTTATTTCTATTACTAGAGTAGTTTCATTTCAACATTTCTATTTCATAGATTAGAATTCATTCTTGGTCTTAAAATAAATTTACATTTCATGTTAGTAGAATAACTTATATTTGCAGAGCTCCTATTTCATGAACTTAAATGTTATATGATGGTTTTTTTATTATATTTGGATGGACACTACTTATATGATTTCATGTGTTTCTTGGATGCAGATTCTGGATTCTCATATTCCTTCAGTGAAGGAATGTGTCCCCAAGTAGAGCTAGATGTTGACCACTCTGTGTCAACTACTCTATAGCAGTATACATTTTTTTTAAAGGAATTCCATCATGTTTGAGCAGTCAGATATCCAAATTCATCTTCATCATTCATAAGTTCATCAAAGTTGTAACTCCAAATTTTGTAACCTAGTGGACCATTTAAAAATGATTTTAGTATGATTATAAAGCCATGTAACACACCTAGGTAAGCTTAGTATTTTTCATCAACGAGTTTCATTATAGGGAGGTTTTAACTTCAACTAATTATCTGTGTTTTTAAACAATTAGATAATTAGCGAAGTTTTTCTCCTAGATATACCCCCAAAGCTAGGGTGGGATTCGGTGCTGATGTCTTAAGTAAGTCCTAGTGCATCAAGTCTATGTATTTTCATAATAATAGATCATGTCTTGAGTCTCGCAAAATTTGGTGGAGTTTAAGTGTGTGGTTTTAATTATTAAATTTTCTGCTGGTTAGGAAATTTAATAATTTGTATAATTTTAAAATCAAAATATTGTAAAAGTTGTATGGGGTGGAGTACTCATAGTTATAACATATAACCTCAACTTAGTGTCTAGACATATTTTGAGGGTTGAAATGATGTATATCCCCTCAAATTATTTTTGCTTTTGGTTTTTTGGAAAAAAAACGAGAAGAATTTAGTAAAAAAATGGTCAAAAAATTAAAATTGAGAGAAAATGAAATTCTTTCCAAGGGGAAAAACAAATTTTTGGAGAAGGTGGTCATTCCTAACAAAGAATTAAATTGACAAACTCAATTCCAAGGCAGAAAAACCACAAGAAATTCTTTGGGGCTAGAAAAGAATTATTTTTTTAAGAAAAAATAAATTTTTAGGTCGTTGAAGAAAATTCATGGGTCCAAAAGAAGTCAAATTTTCAATGTCCTTCATCAAAATAAAAATCAAATTAAAAAAAAAATGAAATTATGCACCAAGGAACCCGCATGGGTTTGGTCTCGTGGCCAGCAGATGGTCTGCTAAGTCGTTCGTGCCGCTGTGTAGGTCACAAGTTCAAGTCTCGTCTTAACCGAGGGTCGTTCTTGCGCGCTGGGTGGTTCCTCCTAGAGGTTATAGTGGCAATCAGTGGGATTCAACCCCGTGTAACAGAGTACGATACCACCGCCGTTGCCGATTTCACTAGTCAACAAAAAAAATGCACTAAGGTGGTTAAGTCAAAAGTGTTTTTTTTGAGGAAAAATGGTCAAAATGATATTTTTTGGACCGGGAAAAAAGGAAATTATTATGGAATTCGAATTTTTTCATCAAGATCAAGGGATGAGATTTAATTTTGGTATGGCTCAAGCAATAACTAGTTGTTATTCTTTAGGATCAAGTCAAAAGTGTGCACTTCTTTGAACCTAACCGTTTTCCACTTGGAGAGGGATCTAGATCTCTCTATTTTTTATAAATTGACATGAGGCTCCTCATTGTCATCATCTTTGGATGGTGTATTGGCTCTGGAAGTTCTGTAACATTTTGTTCTGAGTAATAAAGCATAAAAGTCTTTGGGGGCGATATTATGGTGTATCTCTTCAGCTTGTTGTGGTGAATATAATCTGATAATGCTTTAAATTTCTACTTTATGTTTTAATTCATTAAATTATCTAGCCGTTTGGATTTATAGTTGTTTGTTTGCATTTATATCTATGATGAAAACATTGTTGAATTACTAGATCTAGTGGATTGTTGTTTAAATCACTAGAGCTTCTTTCCACTATGTGACTCACCCCTATTCGATTTAACAAAATCTTCAAGTTTTGTGTAGAAAATCTTATTGATTAGGGGTCGAGTGTTTGAAGTGAGTTCTTGTTTGAATCTTCACCTCCTCAAGCTAAGCGTTTCAAGTAGTTCTTACTTGAACCTTCAACCCTTTGGCACACAACAATGAACCCATAGTGGGATTCTCAAATGCTCATATAAGAGCGCTTTGAAGGGTGTTTCTTTGCCTTAAACATGATCATTTTTTAAAAATAAATTCTCATCTATTTTCAAGCATTATATTTAAATATCTGCTATTTGAAGAGTGTATTAACTGATTTAAAGGTGGAAGTGTCCTCATACACTCTAGATCAACATCTGTGAATATTGTAAATCATTTGTTTATAAATATATAGGGCCATTGTATATATTTTTCAAAATTATTTTATACATATATTTGTCTTGAGTTTTTTTATATTTTGCTTGCAAATCTAAAAGATAAAGTGTGATCCAGATTTACTTCTAATAATTTTTGCAGGTGGATTTTTGGGCATCAAAAGCAAATTGATTTTTTTTTTAAGGAAACACTTGTTCAAACCCTCTTATTCTCCACTAAGGTTTGAGAGTTTCCATTTTCGAATTTGCAAAGATTTGTCATTTAAAAGCTTGAAAAAGTGTTTCTAAAATTTGTGTGTAGGTGAAAACCCCATGACTCCACGATGGTGTTTCTGCTATGATGGCATCAGTTTATGTGTTTTTTCATTGCTTTTGGCTGTTGGGGTTTTTGAATCTCTTTGTTTCCTTCTCCTTTTAGGAGGCTGTCTCCTTTTTCCAAAGTTCTGTAATTAGCTGTATTCTTCTTTACTTTGGACATATGTTATTTCGCTGGATCTGTTAGGGGCTTTCAGCATCGAATCTTTGGACATTTTGGCTTCTGGCCAATGGTCATCCTCTGCAAATCTATCGGGAGTTTTGTCATAGCTCTCTCTTTTTGCCTTATGTTCTGTTATATGTCCTTTTATATTCTCTAAATATAAAAATATGCTGGTTTTTTTTCCTTGAAAAAAAAAAAAAAAAAAAAACCTTTTGACATTCCTTGAGGGTTTCTAAAAAAATATTTTCTGGGCTTAATTTTTTCTGAGCCACGGGCATTTTGAGCAAATTTTTACTTGGTTGCAGGTCTTTTGAAGCTTATTTCTTTTTTGTGTTTTCTCCTTGGACGTTGGCCGGTTGAACAATTTTTTGTTAGGGTATTTGGGTTCGATTTTGGAAGAAATTTACCATCTGAAACCTGGGAAAATTAAGATCGATTTCTTGTGAATCCATATTCAATTTTTCTGAAGAGCAAACCGAAAATCTGGAAGCTGTCTACAAATCTTTGAAGTTTCGATTCGTTTCTGGAAGTCGTGTCCATTTTCTTTAAAGTCCTTTTCTCTTCACCCGCAAGCAAAGCCGTTAGCAGGTATTTTAATAGTTGGGGGGGGCGGAATTTTCTGAAATCAACCCTTACGAAATTAATTGCGTGGTTGAAATCTCCTACCTAGCTGCAAGGTTCATTTTGTGTATTTCCTCATTTGGCTTGGACGGCATGTTTAAATTTAAATTTAACCGCACTCACTTTGGGGACATTGATTTTGCTTATTGGGATAAATACTTGTCGTTATAAATGGGTAAATTAAAATCAATGTTGATTTTGATTATTCCAATAAATAATTTTGATGGTAAAGTGGCTAGACTAAAATTAATGTTTTTTTAAAACTATATTAAAGATTTGAACTCAAGACTTCTGGTTTGGTGAAACTTCATTTTCATGGCCATTGTCAATTGAGCTACCTCAAGCAAACATATTATCATTTTTTTTTATCTTAATTCTAATTTGAGAAAAAAGTTAGTCATTTTTATTTGCAATGAATATTCTCATTTTAATTTTTAAAAAGTTATCCTTAAAAGTTTTGAGGAGTGACACTAAAGTTCTATTGGTATGTTATCCTTAAACATTCAAAATGGGTTTTTCCTTTCAAAATGGGTTTTTCCTTTGTAATATATATATATAGATATATATATTACAAAGGAAAAACCCATTTTGAATGTTCAAGGATATATATATATATATATATATATATATATATATATATATATAAAGGGGAGTTTGGGGGCCACCCCTTGCTATCTTTATCTCTTTTTTAAGGACGAGCCTCTCTTCTGTTGCACTAATTCTTTCCTTTCTTGCATTAGTTAGAATAACTCACTAATTTTTTTAGAGCTAATTTTCATTGTTTCTAGCTTGCATCATTGTGTCTAATTTGCATTAATTAAAGCATTTCATTTAATTGTCACTCTTTTGGTCTAAATAGGCTTGTTTATCGTTGAATAATTTCCATCTGGCTCATAGATCTAAGCTATAATTCTATTGAAGTTGCTTATCATCATTGAAATAATTACTTGTGCCTTTGTGATTCATATATGCTTTTGGCGATATTGACGTCATATCATCAGTAAATTGATATCCTAAATATAATCAATATACATTTCACTCAAAGAGCAATTTCCATTAGGGCACTTGTGTTATTTATCTAACGCTTCGTTTCATTGAGTGACCTCTATTTGCTTGATTGTCATAAATTAATCTCACTTTGTACTTAAATTACTTTTAATCATAAGTGGATTGGTATTTCATTTCCTTGAAGCATAATATTATAATTAAATGTCATTGAAGCCTTTTGTTAGCATTGCACTAGCATTTGCATCATTCACTTTATTGCATCTCTTAAGTTGCTTGTCTCATTTCAATTGAGGATCTAAAGTAACTTTGAAATTTTCGTCAGCAATCTCATTTGCTATATTATAAGTGTGACATTTCTATAATTTCTTGCTTGTTCAACTGTCTAAATAAGTGAGAACATCTAATTAGCACATTGTTATCTAAAGACATGTTGATTTGCTCAAACATCTAAGCATCCATCATTGCTATTGTTTCATTGAGTCATTTCCTATTGTTTCATTGAATATTGTCATAAGCCAGTGATCTTGTGTTTTGAGGTATCTATCCTTTTGTGATTACAAGCATATTGGCATTTTACTTTCCTTGAAGCAATATTGATTACATTGTATCTCATTAAAGCATTGCATTGCCATCTTGCATTTTAGATTTAATTTGCATCCTAAAATTTACCTCCAAACCTAAGCTTGGTTGATAGAAAGTTTTAGGGCCACCTTCTTCATCTAATTTGAGAAGTTAGACCCTCATTGGCGGTTAACACCAGGGACCTTGCAATCGTTAGGGCCACAGTCCCTGCAGTGCCAGAGGCACTTGGGTAGTTAGAATCAAGGGGAGGTATCATTAATAAAGCCCTAGATTTCTTCCCCGAACCTTCTCTCTACAACTTGTGTTTGCAACTAACTTCAAAACAATTGAGGAGAAGGTTTCACCTAGATTAGGCATTTTAACTAAAATCAACCAAGACTATGCTTTTCACCTAGTTAGACTTGCATTTCGTTCACCTAACTTGCATCTATCTTAGGCATATTGTTAAATTGTGAGCATATTTATTTCACTTGCAAAGTCATAATATTTCTCTTGTACTTATATTTTAATCATATCACTCATTGTCTCTGATATTGTCATCTTTATTTGAGCACTTATCTTTGAAAGGAGTATAATTTTCCTTTCACTCTTGCAAGTTATATATCATTGCTCATATTTTAATATTTTGTCATTTTCTTGTACTAACACCTTCCTTGCAGCACTTCTTATCTTCTAACTTGAAATATTTCCATTTTGCAAGTGATTTAATCTTTATTGAGCATTGTCTTAGGGAATTGGTTTATATTTTCTAAACTTGTTGATCTAGTTGAGTTCATACATTACTCACTTAATAATCACACTTTCTAAGGTAGTGATCTTGCCCTTAATCTCCTAGGACTTGTGCTACAACAAGTTTTCCCCACATTATCACCTTTAGGGACTACCCCCCTTGACTTAGCTAGGAGAAAGTCTAAACAAAGTGAGTAGGGATCAAAATGACAACCCCTACTATGAGCATTGCACCTCAAGTGTACACTTCAGGCGACAACAAGCTCTAGCATAGTTGGAACCTCTAGGCCTGAGTTTCACTTTGCCATCCTGGAAAATCACCTCAAACCCTTTTGCTTCGATCATTGAGATAGACAACACGTTGTATCTAAGTTCTGGTACCCATAATACATCTTGAACTCGTAACAACCCACCTGTCCCCATCCTGAATGGCACAACCCCTACCCCTTTGACAACTTTCCGACTCTTGTTTCCATCCTCCATGTGCAACTTGGAGTCCCATTTGGTTAGACTCTTAAAAACTCCACGTGAACCTTTCATATGTTTTGACACTCCGCTATCCACGTACCATGTAGTCTCGTTGATGGCACCCTTGGAGAAATGAGAGTCTAGAGCAAAGTCGTCCTCGAAACTCCTTGAGAAGTCATCTAACTCACTAGAAGATGTAGCACCCCAATTACTTCCTTCCCCTTCCTCTTCTCATTATCTCCCTTTTTCTTCTATGGACACTTGCTCGCATAATGACCATATTCGCCACATGTATAACACTTCAGCTTGCTCAAGTCCTTTGCCTTTCCCTTTATCTTCGGTGCAAACATAAGAAGTATTCTTCTTATTATGAAGGTCCTTGTCTCGCAGCTCTTCCTTGATGAAGTCATCCCATAACCTATACCAATTTGACAACTTTTCTTGAGCAATGATCCCTTTGATAAATGACTTCCATTCCTCAGAAAATCCCTTCAAAGCAGTCCTCACCAGCTTAGGCTCTGGAACGTTTTCACCTATGGCAACAGGCTCATCTCAAACTTGAGAAAGTCTCGTCAGATATGGAGCCACACCTTCACCATCCAACATCTTGGTGCTCTTCAACTTCTCTCTCAATATCAACAATGGGTTCTCGTTCTTATTGTGGAACAAGTCATGAAGAGATTTCCACATCTCATGAGCAATGTTCTTCCCGGTCAAATGAGGTATCAAGTGATCTTTGACATCATCTAGGATGATGAGCTTCGCCTTCACATCGAACTCCTCATACCCTTCCAACTCCTTAGGGTTCGTTGGTTTCTTTATCTCCTTGTCGGAAAACTCTCGAATCTTGTTCAACAAAAAGACAAGCTTGATCCTTTCCTTCCAAGGTCTATAGTTGGATAAACCATCCAATCTATCTTTGTACCTCAAACTCATGACTAACTTTGCCATGTTGCTAGTCCTTCAACAACAATGCAATCAACTCCCTCTTGAGTTGTACGCTGTGCACACTCTGATTCAACTGTCCCTTCAAGGTAGCTTTGATAGCATGTTGATTTTTCCTCGGCACTTCAGAATCATGTCTATGTCTAAAACATGTTCACAAACACACTGAAATACCACAACTTCAAGCACTTTGTATAGTGGAAAATGTACAACAGTGAATCAATGTAGTACACAAGAGAAATTTTCAACCCAAAACTTGTTATATTACAATCTTTAATACAAAAAACATAGGACTCCTGTACTAGGATTCATGGCCCTTATAATTAGCCCTGATATAAGGAAAACAACTAAGGCTTGATGTCAACAATGCATGACCATCAATTTTCCCTTGAACAAGACACACTTGACTTGTTGAAGGAGCGCTCAACTCAGCCCTTTTGGTCCACGTACCTTAAACACCCGACAGGGCCTTTTCCACCTCTACTACTACTCACAAGTACATCTGTTGCTCCAGATTTGCTTGCATCTTCAGCTAAACAATCTACCTTCTATCAACCTTCTAGTTTCTCCTAGAATGAATGAACATAGGCTACCCTCTAACAGTCCCTCTGCTACTCCAAAGGTTCTGCACTTATGGTATTTAAACACAACCCTCTTGCAACTGATTTGCCACACCAAATCTCTAGAACAGGGCATCACCAAAAAACCCTCTTAACTGACTTCTTGGTACTCCAAGATATCAATCCTTAGGGAAAAAAATAAGTTACCTTCTATCAATAGTTTGGCTCATCAAACATATTGAACATAAGGACTTCACCAAGCAGCCCTCACACCAATGAACAACCACTTTGATCACTGAACTTAGGGCTACTATAATCATTGTCCAAATCCATACTTCATCAACCTAGCAATCATCACATAAAGAAGAACTAATCACATACCTTATTCATGTCACTGCACATCCATGAAGAAACTCGGTCATGTACACATCAAGTCACTAATATTTTTGGCCATCTTTAGGATTCATGCGACTACTTTAGAAGGTCCCTTATCTAAGGCCAAATCACCATCAAACATTACGATCACCTCACACATAGGCCTCGTACCTTCTGCCCATTACTTGAGAGACTTTGGGCAACTATTTTGCTTCACCACATGCCTTGCAGCCCCTCAGACTAGAGCTAGACAGGGTCTTGGTCCTCCTTTAATGCACAACAATCAAGCTCAACCCTTTAACACAATGATGATCCCAATCATGTGCAAATAACCATGTAGAATACTCATCCAACGACTCTCCTAACTTGGCCAATCCATATCACATGAAAAAGACAAACTCATCCTTCTCTTCAACCCCAGATAGGCACCTTTAGTTTTGCGTCTATCTCAAATTAGTCTTCTCTTTGATGAAATTCACTTGGTTGATGCACAAATGGTCTCAATCTCATCTCTTCTATAGTTTCTTAGGTGGTGTCATTCTTCACCAAGGGTTGTGACCTGTAGCCCAAGACAACTTGAGTTATCTTGCTAAAGCCCAAGTAATATAAGAAATACATTCCTTTTGATTTTTGCCACATCATTGAAGCCTCTGGTTCCCCTTAGCCCTTCAAGGGTGCCCGACAAGCTTTCAATGAATAAACTATTAATTTTCCACCTTTGTCTTGCGCCCCCAACTTTGGGTACAAAACCAACCACTTGGGTACATTGCCCATAAAGCTCCATTTTTGTGGGTCAACTCCACAAACCAAGTACCCCAGGGGTTGTGGGAGTACCTCCCAAGCTACACATTTCAACACACAAGGAACCTTTTCTCTTTGGTATTGACCTTTGGAACTCCTATTATCGTCAAATACATCAAACCCTAGGTCTTGCACCTCCCTTTTCTAGGTCTTTTCATTGAGAGCGATGCAGCTTCCTTAAAGAAGCCTTTGAACTTATATTGTCTCTCTCTCTTGAATGAGCCCTAGTGTGATCATCTTATACCTTATCTGCAGCCTATCTATCCTAAAATTAATCTCTTCCTCTCTTACTAGGACTCCTCCCATCAATGAAAATCCGTAAAGAGCAGGGGGTTTTGGTTGAGGTGACATTGGGCCTCTACCCCATTGTTAGCACTTTGTCTAGCTTTTGTCTTGTAGGGTTCCCCTATCCAAGGTTTGCTAGATTTTGTGGTAACAAGCCCACTTATAAACTTGATTTTCATCATTAGAAACTTTGGAAAGTGCAAGGTTTTCACTGTTTTTTTTTCTATTTTTATTTTTAACCATGGTGAATCAGTAACTCGTTGGAGTAATCTGGGTGAGGCCCAAGATCGAACCTAACAGCTACCACTATAACAACAAGAGTATATCCAATACTCTGTAAGCCAGATATACCAAGAATTTCTGAGTTAGCAAGAGTCAAGACTCTGTGAGGGTGGCGGAGCGTACTCCTTGAGCCTTATCATAGCGAGCCAAAGATTTGCCCCCATGGGATTTGAAACTTGGAGGAAGGGATACCATCCTATTGTACCAATCACTTGGTTGTCCTACAAGGAGACCATTGTTTTGTTTCTTTTTAGTAACAAGGAGTGCTTGCACTCATAGGGTAGTGCAGAAAGCTTGCCCTGAATTTATTTTCTTACACCTTGAGAGGGATTGAAACTTTGAATCAAAAGAAAAGATAGAGATAAGTTTATTAATGTCCAACATAATCCAATAGAAATCTCCTTTGTTGGAATGAAGGATGAATCTTATGCAATGTCTAGACAAATTTAACATGAAAATTAGAAAAGTTTCATCCTCTCCCTTATCAAAGTGAGAGAACTCCTCCACCAGAGGTATATTATCTTACACCCATTATATTGGTTCAACATCTGTGATTGATCATGATCCTTCTGCAATATGATCATTAAGGGAAACGTAGGTGATGATCTACCCTCCTTGTCCTGGAATAGATATTCAGGTTCATAAAGCCCAAAATTATGCCTTGTGCAAGGTCAAATCATGGAGATCTTCTTAGGTTGTCCAACATGACAAAACCCAACAACAGTGGAGTCACCAAATAAGATAGAAAGATGCAACCAATTAAATAAAAATCTCACCAACATCATGTAGCCACAAGCTACTAATGTTTGAATATTTGATAGTGTCCCCAACAATGGCCGATTTGTTATCACACTATAGGCAATTGGGCCCCGCCACCACTAGATACCTCTCTATGTGGGCTGGTGCTTTTCTAGCCATAGGGGGGTGTCCCTGGGGTTTTATGTCTTTTGTTTTCTGCTTAGAAATCTGCACATAAGCTTAAGAGAAATCAACGCATAAAGCTGCCTTCAAGCACCTACACTGCACCTGAGAACAAGGTAAAAGCTCATAAATAAATTGCAAAAGATGGGATTGTAAATTTCAACCACAAATGGAAATGAATGGATAAGAACATGTGCTTTGAGTGAGATAACAAGGAAAAACAAATGCATGAAAAAGAGAATATACACCTTGAGTAAAATAAACAATTCAATATTAGTGCACAACATTGCCACATGATTGCTCTCAGGGAACAACCATGGAATTCAAATAGCTAGGAAAAAGCATTGTTGAATCATTTGATATGTTAATATAGAGTTGGAAATTAACCATAGATACAATACACCAGGGGCTGCCCTGTCAATCTCTGGCAAGCAGCAATGGAAGTGTTGTCAAGTCTAGAAGGATGGAAGAAAGATGGAAGAAGTGCTCTTGAAACATGCAAGAAGAGTCCAATTTGTAAAAGAATGGTCTGCATCTCTCCTTTATAGAAGTATGGGAGAAGAGGCTCCCAATGCATGCATTGCAGAGATGTGAGATAAGGAAGGATTCAAACTCCAAGTCAAATCCTTGCAAGGCATACTAACTCTCTTTGAACCATGCGCTGCACTAGTAAACTTAGCTCTAAAATATGCAATTATGCATGCACAACTCAAGCTCTTTTAGTGCCAAATTAGACTAAGACATGTGAACTCATGCATGCAAACTCTATCCTGTGTGCAAATATCTATTTTATAATTTCCAATATTTAAAGGGTTAATGCAAAACAGAGTTAAGTGGATAAGTTTTGAACTTTGCCAGAATAACAACTCACATGCATGTACATGCCAAACCAGTGAACTTGAACCTCCAAATAGACCATAGATAGGTTAAGAAAGAACTTCGCTGCACCTAGATTATGTGACAAATGCTAATTATAAATCAAGCATTTTGAGTGCTTTGGTATATCTATATTTAGCCACCACATGTCTAAATGTGAGGCCCCTGACACTTGCTGATGATCATCTTGAAATCTAACCACACATCTTCCATCCAAATCGGAAACCAGCAGCGAATCCAACACTGCTCAGCAGAACCATGGCACTGCCTCTCCACCTGCTAAAAATAAAGTTGTTAAAAATAGAAATGCCCAAAATAGCAGTGCCACCTCCAAAAGCATAGAAGTCTTGCAATGTCAAGATAGCAACTATGTCAACACTTAAGTAGCGTGTCTAAAAATAGCCACTGTTAAAAAAATAGCAGCAAGCAGATGCTATTTTTTCAGTATGGGCCAAAGACATCTTACAAACTTACAAAGTCAGCTTTTGTGCTATTGGACAAGAACGTACATAATTGTCTCACTGATTTTTTGGACAGTTTTATTCTTTTTACAGTTTGTATAATGTAGATATTGAAATTTTTTATTATGTTGGCATGCATGCACACACACAATGGTAGAAACCTAAGATTTGTCATTTCTCATATCACACACATTTTACATTCTGTTTTTTGTTTCTCATTTCTGGTAATGTAGTCCCTGCATTTACAAGCTGGTGCTTTTCTAGAAGAGTCACTTCTAATCTCAACATCTTTTTTCTAGATTGCTTTAACACTTAAAGGTTGAGCCTCGTTGGT
Source organism: Pinus tabuliformis (assembly GCA_031772625.1). Classification (NCBI taxonomy): domain Eukaryota; kingdom Viridiplantae; phylum Streptophyta; class Pinopsida; order Pinales; family Pinaceae; genus Pinus; species Pinus tabuliformis. The sequence goes on along the minus strand of CM062820.1, from coordinate 875,186,776 downwards.
TCCTCCATATGTGCATGCTTATCAAAATTCCTGCTTCCTCCTACTTTTCCCTTTTCTTTGCATGATTCCCCTTTTGTTGATATCCATTGCATTCTTCAACCATTCTGAATGACTAGTTCAAGGCAGATGTCTTTTGTCTAACGTGGTGCAGAGTGAGGATTTGAAAACAGAAGAATGGAACCAGAAAGTTTTAAATTACAAACTGTAGTCGTGTGTGCAGGGTGAGGCTTTTAGAGCAGTAATAGAGGAACCCAAAAGTTTTCATGATTTCCGTCCTGTTGACATCTATTGTACTCTTTGACCATTCTGAATGCTAATGCGAGGCAGATGTCTTTGTCTAAGGTGGTGCAGAGTGAGGTTTTCAAAACTGTAAGAAAGGAACACGGAAGTATTCAATTGCAAACTGTAGTCTTGTGTGTAGGGTGACGCGAGAGGAACCCAAGTGTTTTAAACTGGAAACTGGAATCTTGCCACTATAGCTCTGCCTGTACATGAAAGGGCAGCATTTTGGAAACAAATTTTAAGGCAACGAAGGATCTGGATGATATGAACATTGGATGCTGAATACCATATTGTCAAAATTGAAGGCTTCTATGAGAAATTGCATATTCATCCAAAGAGCAGAAAGACCTTTCATGATAAAAGATGTCTTAGCAGAACATGGATTGCCTTACATCACAATTTAGGACTTAGCTTTACAATTTACATCAAGTTGGATTCTAAGTTGACGATTTTTAATTCATGGCAGGAATAGCTGTAAATTTGCAATTAAAAAATATAATTATAACTACATGCATGTCACAGTGTAGATTTCCTTTTCGCTGGGTTGCCCAACTTGTGATCAAAGCATGGTTGTAATTTGATTCTTTATTGAATGCAAAATTAGAAACACAACATAATGGCTCAATCTTTATCTATGGAACCTGAGAAGAAGCTTATTACAATTGACATTACTTCGGATACTGTCTGCCCATGGTGCTTTATCGGCAAAAGGCATCTGAACAAGGCTATGGATGCATCAAAGGATCTCTACAACTTTCAGGTAGTCTAGTCATTTTTTTTTTCGATTTTATTGTCTATTTTTTGTGTCTATATTAGTCGTGGCATCGAGCATATCCTTGTTTTCATTAGAGGAAGAATGCCTAACTTTACGAGCTTTATTCCAGGTCAGGTGGCATCCATTTTTGCTTCAACCTGATGCACCAAAAGAAGGGATAGAAAAGATTGTTTATTTTAAGCAAAAATTCGGCGATGAGAACTCAGAACGCATTATGTCTCGTGTTAGCAAGGTTAATGTCATGCTGTTCCTCAATAATTGATGTTTTTTTTCCCTCATTTAGGATGATAATTAAATTCATAGGGCTCTGTTCTAAGACATCATTTATATTTCACTGTTCCAGGCATGCCAGAGTGTTGGAATTGATTTTAAAATTGGGGGCCTGACGTAAGCTGCTGCATCTTACTCTTAAAGATCTGAATTTGAATTTTGCAATGCATGCTTATGTTGAGATTTTGATAAGTCATCCCATTAGTAACATATCAATGGAATCGAGGACAAAAGACTAATGGGTAAGCATCTTTACTAATTGGATCAATAATTTTCTTGCAGGGGGGACACATTGGACAGCCATCGATTGATAGCATTTGCAGGTCAGCAGGGCCTGGAAAAGCAAAATGCCCTTGTGGAAGAGTTGTTTCTCAATTATTTCACACAGCAAAAGTATATAGGTGATCGGTAAGCTTTAATCTGAAATGTACTCTGAACTGTGATTGCATTTACCGTTGAAAGAGTTTGTTAGTGATATATAGTTTATTTAACAGCGTTAATGTTTTTATCACAGTCCTCCAGGGGCATTATTTCTCATGAGGAAAAATCTCTAGCCACAAATACGTGTTTCATCCAAGGTCATAGGACTAGGTCTTGGCAACAAACTGATAAGCCAAAGTGTCAGACGCAACTTACCACTGGGCAAAAATGCATCAAGAACTTGCAAAACGCCAGCAGACTAAAGAACATATAAAGCATTCACAATTTATTGAAAAAATTAGAGACTTTCATTACATGACAAATCCATTATTTTAAACATCAAAATAAACATGCCTATGTAAATAGGCAAATGAAAGTGTGATTGACAATTATGATGCCATCCAGTGAGACCACCTTCGCTTTATCGGACCTCTAAACTTAAATTGATTGGTTTGATTTATCAAGTTGTTTTAATGATGAATAACGTGGAAATTAAATTTCTGAGCTCTTTTTTATTTTTTATTAGTTAACAGGCTATGGAGTTTGGTTTTAGTTACACATGTTTTGAAAATTAGATTTTTTTTTGGTAGGTGGGTGGTTTGAGAGAATCTGCTTTTTATCTTCCATATTATTTTAATAGGTTTTTTTTTGCATTATATTTTATAGGTTCTTTCATGCCAAGGCATTTAAATTTTCTCTTGCACCGTATTTTGCTATGAAGCTCTCTTATTTTTGCAATATTTATTTCTTTCTTGATTTGGTAACAAAAAAGGTAATTTCAATTTTCTAAATTTAACTTAATGATTTCTTTATAGTAACTCAGCTTCTCTTTAATAGTAACTCAGCGTTCTCTCCGTCATGGAGTATGCTCTAAAACTGCTTTTGCTTGGCTAAGAGCTTGTCTTTCTCGGACTTAAGGAAACAGGTTTACAGTCCAAGACCCAGAGGCACCTGGCAGGGGTGAAACCCTGCCCCCTAACTGACCACAGGTTATTCTAGGTGACATGGTTTTCTTTGAATAACGGTGATGAGTCAGCCTGCATTCATGGTTAGCAGATAGAGATGGTTGTCCTCACTGCTAATTTGATAACTGAGTTAGGATAGATTTTCCCACCTATAAATGAAAAAAAATAAAAAAATCCCAGCGTTTTCTTTTTCTCCATCTACATTAAATTTTTAGATATTGATATTGCTTTCAATAGTAGTTATATCAGAGAGGATGTCTTCTTCCATCATCCCGTAATGGTTTAAATTTAGTACAGAATTTAGTGTTAGACTTACATATTTCTACAATCGAAATGAGATAATTGGTGACTTTGACTATGTTGCATTTTATATTATTTTCTATAAATCAAATTCTCAATCTCAGGCTTTAGCTACGAATTAATGATGTTGGCTTTCTTTATAGCCAGAACATAAACAGTTTAGATTCCTGTATATTTATACAAATTAGGCATAGTTACTGTTCCATGTTAGATAACATGAATCGATTTAACTGTACCTCATATGTTAACTTGCAAGTTCTCTGAATTCGGTTGCTATTGTAGGAAAGTACTTCGGGAGGCTGCTGAGAAAGTGGGTATAACGGGTGCAAAAGAATGGCTTGATGATCCAAATAACGGACTGAAAGAGGTAAACTTTAGCTTCCATGATCATATGACAGGATTTTGTATTTGTTTCAGCCTTAACATGTCATTTCGTTACTTTTTTATATAATTGTTGATATCAGCTTGTTCCTAACAATAGGCATTCTCTGACTTCAAGTTTTTCTATGGCTCCTAGATTAACGAAGAGCTTCAGAAATATGCACGTAATGTGACGGGAGTCCCACATTTTCTGGTTTGTGATAAGATTCACTGGTTATTCTGTAGTATATGGAAGATGCTATTCTATAGTTCAAAAACATATGTTGTTGATGTTTGCTAAAGTTATTGTTATCCCTTGCAGATTAATGGGCAGTATAAGTTACATGGTGCTCAGCCATCAGAAACATTTCTGAAAGCTTTTCAATTAGCAGCTACGAATGATAAGGTTAATTAAACATTGTAATCTTCGTTTATATCTTTATTTTCATTATCATTGCATTGTTTCTATCCATGTAGGTGAGGCCTTCCCAATTTCTATACTCACAAACAATTCTATAGATTTAAAGAGTAGTTTATCTATGCTTTTACTTGCTGGGACTCCTTCTCTGATAGCAGGAGAGAGAACTAGAACTTGCAGTCCGTAATCTAGCTATATTGCAACACAAATTTAGGAAATTTCAATTTGTATTGTAAGTTTTTAATCGCTTATTTTGTTATTGAAAAAGGTTGCATCACATCAGGAGGATACAAATACAAATTTCAGAATGACATGTCTCAACTTAAAAAAGAAGATAAATGTTAAAGAGTGTTACTTCTTTCAGAGAAACAAACATATATTTTGAACATAAAAGAAGAAAATACTAAAACATAAAAGAAGAAAATATTAAAACAAAAAGATCATGGAAAGAAAATTTTAATGCAAAATAGAAATAACCATTCTGTGATAGAGGAGGGATTATAATACATGCATGAGTAGCACAAAACCAAATAAGTTAATTTATAGAAAATAAAACTGGGAAAAAATTGGTTTCCCTTAATTAACCGGTTAAACCTATTGTCGGAAGAAATCAAATTGGATTAAACTCCTTAGTATGCTGCCCATTGCGGAATTTAGAAAAGGTGAATACAGGATGGATGAGGTAAGGGAATCACTATAAATTCCCGAGAGAATGCCCTTACTTTTAAGAGATTGACATTAATACAGTGATTTTCACTTTCCAAGGTAGGAAAGTTTGAAAACATAATGCTAAAAGGTAAAATAAAAGATGGATGAGGTGTTTGAAAGCATTGTTTTTAATATATTAAAGAAATATATTTTACCATGGTTTTCAATATCATTTTAATTTGCCAACATTGACGTGGAGATAACATTTTATAGGATTGTTTGGATATGATTATAAATTATAATAAGAAAGTAACAGAAAAGAAGTCTGAAATTTTATAATACAAATAAGTTGTTGGTACATGGAAGTAATTTTTATTTTTTATTTATTTATTTTTTTAATGTTTTGTTTGTTTGTTTCTGTTCCAGCCAGGGTAAATAATTGGGTAATATCAGTAATAGTATAGAAGTACTTAAATGATTTAAGGTTTAAAAAAATAGATGAATTATAAAAGATGCAATTAAGTAGAATGAAGTATTTAATCAGAATTAGAATTTTGTATTTATATGTAAGAATGTAGGTGTATTGCAACAAATGTATTAGGTGGTACATAACTATATTTTCAAAAACAATTTTTGAATCTTTTTATACACTAAAATTACAATTGTTTTATGTGGGACTCTAAATTGGACAATAAAAAACTGGGTTTTGTAGGTATATATCCCACAAAATTGACCCACAAAAAAACATAAATTACATGTCATACTATTCCTGATTCATAATGCAATCCTTCATAATTGTGCAATGTCAATCTATTTAAGGCTAAGAAATAGGAGGCGACCTAAATTTGTCATTGATTTAAATCTCTCAATCTTAATTTACACTTTTCATTGACACAAAAATCTGCATCTTTATTGAGATCATTAAGAACATGGAAATATGTTATTGAAGACAACCATTGCTTTCTTAATTATTTTCACAAAACTTTCTTATGTCTCTCCCTCATAGAGGAGCCTTTCACCAAATGTTGAAAAAGGAGGAAGTCTCCCAAAATAGTGAGCTAAGCTACCTGATTTTCTTTGGCTATTTGAAGCCCCTGGTAGAGGGCATACACTTCAATTTGGTCATTTTTTGCAACCTTAATTTCCTCCGGGCCATAGGGCACCCCTCCCCATCCTGCTGCTCTTGGTTTCACATATTTGTTTAAATTGAAACTTTTGAAAGTTATTTGTGCATTGTGATTTTAGCATGCATAATAAATAAATAAATAAATAATAGTAGTTTGTGTCGTCTTTCTAGCCATGTGTTGTTCAAAAAATATTAAAAGAGATTTAATATGTCAAATTTGAATTTAAGTAAATGCTTGTTTTTGTGCATTTCTATAAAACTTAACAAGTGAACTTTGTTCCCACCATCTAATTGAATGGTCAAGATTAAAATACACACACATGAATGAATGAATGATCACTCCTCTTTTTTTTGGACACCTTGTTTTTTCTCTTATATAAGTAAAATGAAAAATAGAATATCCTTTTGAATAGGAAACATCCACAAGTACACACATTTTTATAGTTTGTGTTATATAGTTTTTAATATAAGTATTTATAGGGTCTTCACTATCTACCAGAAAAATGTTTTCATAAGTTTTAGATAATAGTTAGTGATAGGGTGTTTTGTTAAGGCACTCCTTGTGTGAAGGTTGTCGGTTTAGATGACCCTAAGTCATGGTTTCTTAACCAAAGGCTAATCTTGAAAGTCATGAACAAACTAGCAAAAAAAAAAATGATAAAATTATATCATTGGATAGAGAATTCAATGGTGAATCTACATGTACTAACTTGACTACTTTCCATGGAAGAAATGAAGGGATTTAACTTATTGAAATTTTGGCTCTATGAAAACCTACAAAATAGTGTTTTTTTTTTTTTTTGAATCCTTGATTAAGGGTTTTTAAATGTTTTTAGGTATTTTAATACTCTTAATCAATATATTGTTGACATATGTAGTTGTTTTCAGTTAAAAAGTCTCAATTGAGGTTTTAATCCTTGCAATGAGGTTAGAAACATCAATTGACTTAAAAATTGCATTGATATAAAGAATCAATTAAGGGTTTTGCATAGGCCATTTCTGTGTGAATGGCTTGCCAAATAGTGTAATTGAGATTTATGAATTCATCATAACAAGACCAATACCACCACAATGATGAACCAAAAATAAATATAAAAAATGAATTATACATCAATAAAAAAAATACTCATGATCAATAACTATGTTGTATTGATCTATATGTAAGATTTCATAACGCCCTATTTTAGTGAATGAACTTAGGTGGTCATCACTTGCTCCACCTATTTAGGTTATTCACACAAAATTATAAAATAAACTATGTATTCAAAACTTTGTAACAAGGCTTATTAAAACTTATGCCATAACGAGAATTGTCATTCATCCCAAGGCATTAATCCTTCCATGCATTTCCATTTATTTCTCCATTAAGCATTGTAAATCCTTTTTTACATAAAGTGAATATGAATGATCCAATTAGAAACTAATTATTGAAGATAGAGATAAAAAGCTTAAATATAGTGTGGGGTCAAAAGTTTGTTCACAAAATTTATATATGAAATCGAACAAACCTAGGAAGAATGACAAACATAGAAAACAAGTGCAATTCACAATAAATCCATTGATGTGAATGGAGTCCATAGTTGCTTTTACATATCTATTGTATATGGCCATGGATAATGTTAATAGTTATTATTCTATTTTAATTTAGGAAAGATTACCATGTAAACGAAGTGTAAATAATGTTGTGTTGTAGGTGGATATAATTAATGTAAATAAGCTTCTTAAATCCTCTAAAAAACCATGTGATTTATTGAGATGAAGCATCAATTGCAAGTTTTTGTTTCTTATCTCTTCATGGCCTTTTGAATTTTGATTGATGGTATTTTCCCACCTTTCTTTTGCTAGATTGGTTTGCTTTTAGGTATTTGTCTCAATATTTTTTTGCTTTTTGTGTTAATTAACCCACTTATATCTTTCTTTTGAGGAGAAATTTCACATTTTCAAATTATATGATTGAATGAGATTCACTTCATTGTTGTCCACAAAATGAGTAAGTAGGAATTTGTTTATGATTTAATTGCACTATAAAGGAAAATGGAAAATGTATGCTTTAAACTTGATAACAAAAAATAATAGAAAACCGAGGGCTTTGTCTCATGCACCTGTTATTTGATGCTTTTTGCCTCTTTGATTTTTGTGATTTGTTTTTGCTTCTTGTAAGTTTTTATTCTTTGCATTGCTAGTGGTACATTTAATGTGGTTATGCTAGTTGTACCTGCATTGTTTTTTCATTTTATTGTGCTTTACCCCATTATTCGAGCATACAAACCCAATTAAATTGATGGTGTAAGTGCATGCAGATGATAGTGGAAGAATCCACATAATTTTAGGACTATCATAGTTAATGTTGATGGGTTCTAGATATGCTTGGAATTGATCGTCCAAGATAAACTAGAACACCTCATTTTAATTTATCAATTATGGATTGTAATACTTTCAAAACCATTGAATTGTATATGTTGTATCAACATTTCTATTTATCGAGATTATTAAAGAGTCAATAGTTATTTTGAGAGTTTTTCTAAGCTACTACAATGATATTTACATCCATGGGCATATCTATTTTGGAAAAAGGCTTCTAGAATCTTAATTTAATTATCAATAATGATTAAGTGGATGGTATGGATTTAACCTCAAAATAATATTATAGAATATTCTTAGTAGCATTCACAAGGCCCATGGTATTGTAACCTAGCCTATTTATGAATTAAGAATCTTTATGGTTAAGAATCTCATTACAAGTTAGGCATGGCAGGAGCGTGGGTTGGGGTGGGTGTGGAATTTTTTTCCTTGAGAATAAGAAGAACATAGGTATGCTTGGGGTTTAGTTCACACTTCCAACAATGTTGTTGAAGCCTATGCCTTATATTAGGGTTTGAGGCAAATTGTGAATCTGGGAATTCAGGGGGTAATTGTTTTTGGTGTTTTCTTGAATATAATTCATTATTTATATTCAAGATCTCTCCCCTTAGATACAAAGTTAAGTTAGATTTTCAAGTGGATTTATCAGTTGTATCAGTCTGTCATGAAGAAGTGTTGGAATTTCAAGAAAGATGATAAATTTCCTTAACTTGATAATTACTTGTGAATATTATGTTCTTATTTTATACTTTCTTCACCAAGCAATTATCATAAAAGAAATCTTGGTACACACAAAAATAAACAACAATTTATCCTGGGAAAACCCCCCAGGGGGAAAACCCAACAACCTTCTTCTTAGAGAAATCAATAAGAGAAATCAAAGTCAATGTAGCCCTCCATAAGTGCTAATCAAGTTTCTTCAGTACCTGGTTCACCAAGATCATCAAGAGGATAGTCCTCTTACAATTCCTTGAAGACAATGCTTTAGTGTTCCCATTTCTTTTTCTCAAAATATTGATCTCTAGACAACTCAAATACTTTTGACCTCTATTTTGCAAGACTTCAACCTCTTCCTACAAGACTTTAGATCTTTGTAATATAACAGACCCCTGAAGTAGATCTTTCAAAGCTATGTGATAGACTTTAGGACCTCTATTCTTTATATGCACACGAACTATTTCAGACCTCGGTTCTCATTGTGATTTTGTGCTTCCTATAACTTCAGATGCTTCAACAAACTTCGGATTTCCTTCCAAACTTTGGATAAACTTGAATTTCCTTCCAGACATTAGATGGACTTGGATTAGTAAAAACAAAATTCCTTCTAGGCCTTCGCTTGAATGGGTGCGAATGAGGAAGAAAACCGACTTGATCTTGATGTTGGTCGACTTAGCACTTGTGGAGGATCTTGAAGTTGTGTAAGAAATGAATTTTTTTCTTATTTTCTTGTCATGAAGAACATGACTAACAATAATATAATTTAATCAAATTAAGCATGAAGAATATGCTAGAGACAAACATAATAAAGTGTTTTCCCATTTATGATAACAATGGCATTATGAAGACCAACCATAGCTACATTCTCCAACACTCCCTCTTAGCGAGGGAGGTATTCATAATGACTATCTAGATATTCTTTGTTGTAAGATTTCTTTAAGAACAAGGTTACACATTTCATAGTACCATTATCCAGGTTCCTAACCAATGGTACTACAACATAATCAATACATGTTGATACATGATCATGGTTCACCATCAAACAAATAATCTCCATACATAGTCTAGGTGAAACTTCAAAGGCCTTATCCTAGGCCTGATACTAAACAAGCTCACTCTAAAGAGTTCTTGTTATGCTCTTGACCTGCGAGAAGATACCAGAATACCAAATATGTGAAGAAATATATTCAGAACACAAAACAATAAGAAATAAAAGCATGTATTTTATTATTCAGAAAGGAAAGCAATGTTCACTTTCCTCTTCGAGGGGGCAACCTCCAATAGAGCTGGGCTCAATTACAAAATAAGACACGATGCTCCTCAAGGGGAGTCTCTATCCTTTATATAGGATTCATACATGCAATACCATGGGTCAGTACCATGGTTCTTATTAATACCATCTATCTAATACCATGGCCCATTTGCAACTAACTGTGGTCCCTTCTTTAAATGTGGGTCAACTACTACAATCATTAATATGGGCTTTATTAACTCTTTAACTAACTATAACTATGAATCGACCCTATTACATAAATAAGGGGGTTAGGGTTGGACCCTAACATGCCCTCCCCCATAAAAATAACCTTGTCCTCAAGGCTGAAGCTACGGAAACAGCTGAAGAACAGTGGTTGGTTCCCAGGTTGCATCTTCTGGAGAGGTGTCTTTCCACTTGATGAGGACTTCCTTGATCGTGCGGCCATGCAGGTGCCGTTCTTGTGTGTCAAGAATCTGTTCAGGTTGGAGCTAGATTGAACCTTCTTCATCCAATTTCGGTAGACTGGTTTGAATTCTGCAATGGTTCCCAACCACTTTCTTGAGGCATGAGACATGGAAGACGAGATGGATTTTTGCAGTGGGTGGCAAGGCTAGCTTGTAGGCTACTTCTCCGATGCACTAAAGTATTTGATACGATCCGTAGAATTTTGGAGATAATTTCTGACAACCCTTGTCTTTGAGTGACATTTGCTTATATGGTTGCAGCCTCAAGAATACCTAATCCCCTTCTTGAAATTTGTGCTCTGAACGATGTTGGTTTGCCTATTGCTTCATGCGATTTTGAGCTTGATGGAGATTCTCTTTGAGGTGGGCCAGCATGGTTGCACGGTTCTGTAGGAGTTGATCCACTGCTTGTACCTTCGAGCATCCTTGGATATAAGAAGTAGGTGAAGGAGGGAGTTGACCATAAACTGCTTCATATGGAGTCATTTTGGTGGTGGCATGATAGTTAGTATTATATCACCATTCGGCTAGAGGTAACCACTGTACCCATAGATGTTGCTTTTCTGAAGTGAAACACCTGAGGTAGGTCTCTAGACATTTGTTGACTGCTTCAATTTAACCATTAGTTTGGGGATGATAGGAAGTATTGAGTTGTAGTTGGGTACCTTGTAGCGTGAAGAGTTCTTGCCAAAAGTTACTGGTGAAGATTGGGTCACGATCAGACACAATGGAAGTGGGCATGCCATGCAATTTGAAGATCTGGTCCATGAAAGATTGAGCCACCAAAGCTGGTGTAAAAGGGTGGGGTAGGGAACAAAAATGAGCATACTTAGAAAGTCTGTCCACAACCACCATGATGACTGACTTGTTGCCTGACTTCGGAAAACCCGTAATGAAATCCATAGAAACCTCCATCCAGATGGAGGCAGGGATGGGCAGTGGCTTTAATGTGCCTAGGGATTTGATTGTTTCTCCTTTGTGGCGCCGACACACATCACACTCAGCTACAAAAGTAAGAATTTCCTTTTTCATGCTTGTCCAAAAGAATGAACGTCGAGTGTGAGCATAAGTCTTCTAAAAGCTTGAATGGCCTGCAGTGGGAGATAAGTGCAACTCTGCCAAAATGTGACTTTTAAGGGTGGATGTTGGTGATATCACTACTTTGTCCTTGTAGCGAAGAATCTCATCCTGCCAAGAGTAACCCGCTGTGGAATTTGGATCCGCCTGCAATTTATTAATGAGTTGGGAGAGCAAAGGATGTGAAAACCATTCCTTGCGAGCCTTTTCAGTCCACTCTGGAATGGGAAGAGAGATTGCTAGCAGGGTGCTTTCCTCCTCAAATTAGCGTGATAAAGCATCCGCTACGACATTTTCTCACCCTTTCTTGTAAATTATCTCATAATCATATCCCAACATTTTGGCTAGCCATTTATTTTGTTGTGGCGAGGATAGGCATTGCTCTAAAAAATATTTAAGGCTTTGATGGTCTGTGTGGATTTGGAAATGCCGCCCCAATAAGTATGGTCGCCAGGTATCCACTGCATGTAAGATGGCCATCATCTCCTTCTCATAGGTATATTGTCCTAGATTTGTCCCACTTAGTTGTTGGCTAGTGAAGGCCAAGGGTCGACCTTCCTGCATTAAGACAACCCCAATACCCATACCTGAAGCATCACATTCAATCACAAAAGATTTGGTGAAGTCGGGTAGTGTCAATACTGGAGTGGAACACATGGCATGTTTGAGAGCTATAAATGCTTGTTGCACTTCATCATTCCATAGGAATGAATTTTTCTTGAGAAGGTGAGTGAGGGGTCTAGCAATGCGACCATAATTGTGGACAAATTTGCGACAGTAGTCGGTGAGACCCAAAAATCCTCTCAATCTCTTCAAGGTCTTTGGTTGAGGCCAATCCTGCATTGCCTGGATCTTTTTGGGATCCACCTTGACACCTTCACGCCCCACAATGTGGCCCAAATACTCAACTTCTTCCATGCCAAAAGAGCACTTGGACAATTTGACAAATAATTTATGCTTCCGTAGTAGTTGCAAGAGCAGATCTACATGCTGAAGATGTTTTTCCTAGGTGCGGCTGTAGATGAGGATGTCATAAAAAAACAAGGACAAATTTTCTGAGATATGGTTTGAGCAGGTGATTCACGAGGATATGAAAAGTGGATGGGGCATTATAGAGAGCAAATGGCATGACCAGGAATTCATAATGGCCTTCATGAGTTCGGAAAGCAGTCTTTGGAATGTCTACTTCTTTCATGCGAATTTGGTGATAGCCTGAGCGAAGGTCGAGCTTAGTAAAGAATTGAGCCCCATTTAGTTCATCCAGCAAATCATCAATAATCGGGATGGGAAATTTATCTTTGACCGTCAGCTTGTTGAGGGCCCTAAATTCTAGACACATACACCATTCCCCATCTTTCTTGAGCACCATGACCACAGGCGATGAATAAGGACTAATGCTAGGACGAATGACACCAGCTTCCAGGAGTTCCTTGATGATTTTTTCAATTTCATTATTTTGGGCGAAAGGATATCTATATGGGCGCACATTTGGTGGTTGTGCCCCTGGGACCAAAGTAATGCTATGATCATGTTCCCCTCTCAAGGGTGGAAGCTCATGAGGCTTGTCAAAGACCTGCAGATGGTTGTTTAAGACCTGTTGCATCTCAGGATGAATATGAAGAGAAGTGGGTTCGAAGGCCTGGATGGCATTAAATTGGGCTATAACTCCATGGTGGCCCTTTTTTAACAATTTTTCCATCCTATGCGAGCTGATGATAGAAGGAGCACCTGCCTGGAGTCCACGGAGGGTATGTGTGTGGTTATTCTGCTTGAAGCTCATATATAACTCCTATAAATCCATTGTGATTGGGCCGAGTGTGCGGAGCCATTCAACACCCAAGACAATGTCACACCCACCCATGTTGATGGAAAACATGTGGGTCTTTAGGTGATAATCCCCCATTTGAAGTTTGACATTTTCACAGCGGCCTTCACATTTCATTGTCCCCCCATCAACAATCTGGACTTGGAAATTAGAGACTACCCTGACAAAACAATACACTACTTCAGTGACTCTTTGATGGATAAAGTTATGCATACTGCCACTATCAATCAAGACTATTACATGGCAATGCTTAATAAAACCTCTGATTTTGAGAGTTTGGGGAGAAGAAATTCTTGCCAAAGCATGAAGTGAGATAACTGGTTCTTCAGGTGTAGCTGGGAGCTCATTGTCTGGCTGGTTGTCCTCATCTTCCTCCTCTGGTCCCTCAAATGGTGGGGCTTCCTCAGATGAACTGTGATCAGTAGCATCAATTTGAAAGAATTTGGGTTCCTTGCATTTATGCCCCGGGGAGTATTTCTCATCACAGTAGTAACACAATCCTTTCTTTCTTCTTTCTGCCATTTTTGCTGGTGACACCTTTTGAACCTTAAGTGTTTGGGTAGTGCTCGGAGCCTGGGTGGGGCGTCCCTTGGCTATGAAATTTGGATGAGTCGACTGGGCCGCTAACATGCGTTCTACTTCACGAGCTATCTTGCAAGCTGCCAGCCATGAGACTGGGTGTTGTAGTCAAACATGGGCTTGTATGGCATCTTTGAGACCACTGATAAAACATTCCAAGTAGAATTCATCTGCTAGACCTCCTGTGCGGAAGGCTAATGCTTCAAAGGCTTTAATATATTCTTGCACTGTGCCTGTCTATCGGAGCTTAGTAAGATGACCCAAAAAGTTAGATTCATGGTCAAAGCGATCAGAAAGGGCTTTTGAGAATATCTGCCAAGTCAGTGGCATTACATAGCAGCGTTGATGCCACTACCACCATTGCCATCTTTCTTGGTCCAAGTACAGGATTCCCACACTTAGCTTAGTTGCATCATCTCTAATGTGATTCAGTGTGAAATATTGATCCATTTGTGCTGGCCATATGGCTGGATGAGAGCCATCAAATTTATACATGTCCAGCTTGGGTGGTCGAAGCTGGGACTGTTGGTGGTTTCCATAGAAGTGAAGAGAATGGCTAGACTTGCCCTCAAGGTTTTCATTAAAAGCATATGCCTCTGATTTTTCCCTCGACTTTCCCTTTGTGATTGTGTCATTTAAGGCCTGGATCTGCTTTGTTAATGCCTCCAACTTTTTTTCAATGGTGTCTATCTTCTCATTGGCCATATCTTGAGCTCTGGTTTGTACCATGCATAGATCCGGTGCACTTGTCGTTACTGTGAAATTTTTTTTGGGACCACTCGAAATTTTGACGCTGACAAGTGAATGGTACCACCTTACTCAGCCTGTCAACCTGATTCTTATAGGCTAAGTCTCCTATAAGCGTCCCGAGAGGGAGTTTTACTCCTTGCTTAGGAATACTATAGTAGCCGATTCCCAAAAAAGTTAATTTTTCCCAATGTCCTGCGAGAATCATGCCCAGGTATAGGAGCCACACAAATAGTCAAATTTGTCGGCGAAACCCTCAACTGCAGAGTATGAGTAGGAATGTGGCAGTGATCGAACCCCTGCTACTAGATCTGAATGGCGGATCTGATTGTTGCGACTGCTACAGAACCCAAACTGCTGGATCTGAATGGCGGATCTGATAGATCTGATTGGCGGATCTGATAGATCTGAATGGCAGATCTGATAGATCTGAATGGCGGAACTGATTGTTGCGGTTGGGACAGAACCTAACCTGATAGATTTGATCTAGCAAAGATGATGCGTGATCGAGAGAGAGACAAGGGAATTATGGTCTCAAGGAGTGTCAGGTGCTACAGATTGCAATATACATAAGGGTCCGACAGTAGTACTCGGCCCAATCTTTCAGGGCACTAACCAAGGAGGATCAACCGTACCCTTAGCCGTACAACCCGACTACCCTATCTTACGTGCGAGTAATCTCCCCGAGTGCTATTCTAGGTGTACTGTAGCTACAAGAAGGCCAACGGTTTACCTATGGCGAAGTTTCAAGAGAGCCTAGGGGGATTTCGATATACCTAGAGGGTACTTGGAAGACAGTCCATGCGCGGTTCTGTCTAATGCGCTACTACTCGAAGGGGTAGCCACAGGGGTTACAAGGGAGTCCAACAAGGTGACCAACTCTAGTATTTCCTGTGTGCATGCCTCCCCAAATCCGCAGGTTTATGCGCTTAACGACAGATACCGTGGTTTAAAGACGCCGGAACACGTCTCTAGCCAAAACAAATTTTGTTAAAAATGGAGATCCCA
Source organism: Pinus tabuliformis (assembly GCA_031772625.1). NCBI lineage: Eukaryota > Viridiplantae > Streptophyta > Pinopsida > Pinales > Pinaceae > Pinus > Pinus tabuliformis. The sequence goes on along the minus strand of CM062820.1, from coordinate 875,171,179 downwards.
CCAGCCCTGGAAAGTGCTCTGATACCACTTGTTATGCTCTTGATCTGCAAGAAGATACCAGAATACCAAATATGAGAAGAAATATACCCAGAATACAGAACAATAAGAAATAACATCATGTATTTTATTATTCAGAAAGGAAAGCAATGTTCACTTGCCTCTTCGAGGGGGCAACCTCCAATAGAGCTGGGCTCAATTAAAAAATATTACACGACGCTCCTCGAGGGGAGTCTCTATCCTTTATATAGGATTCATACATGCAATACCATGGGTTAGTACCATGGTTCTTATTAATACCATCTATCTAATACCATGGCCCATTTGCAACTAACTGTGGTCCCTTCTTTAAATGCGGGTCAACCACTTACAATTATTAATATGGGCTTTATTGACTCTTTAACTAACTATAACTATGACTTGACCTTATTACATAAATAAGGGGGTTAGAATTGGACCCTAACAGTTATGAGCAAGAAACTGGGAGGAACTTGCTTATCCGAGTTGCCTCCATAACTACTCTTTGACCAAGGTCACAATGATAAGAGCCCTTTCTTCACAGCCAAGGTGCCAACCCAACATACCTTCTTTCGTTGGGACTCTAGGTGTTATTTAGGCTACTGCGAAGACATGTCGATTTAGGGATATAGGTACCATCTAGGCATCAAACCAACACATACTATTCAAGGGATCTAGATAACATCTAGGCTACTACCAAGGTATCAACCCAAGAAATATTGTTTTAGGGATTTTGATACCATCTAGGCTACTTACAAGGTATCAACCTAATAAATATTGTTTTAGGGATCTAGATACCATCTAGGCTATTACCAAGGTATCAACCCAACAAATATTGTTTCATGGATCTTGATATCATTTAGGCTACTTCCAAGGTATCAACCTAATAAATATTGTTTTAGGGATCTAGATACCATCTAGGCTACTACCAAAGTATCAACCCTACATCTCATAGGGATCTAGGTATCATCTAGGCATTTTCCAAGGTACCAACCCTATGTACCATCATACAAGCTATCCAACCTAACGTACAAAATTTTTATTTGCCATCATACATGCTACCTAGCCTATGGTACAATAACTAGTCACCATGATTTGGTAGGTGCCTTAACCTCATGGTATACAGACTAGTACAAGTTTGTCATCATCAAGGTTAAACCTTCAGGAATATTTATGTTCCAACTACACAAGGTTGGTCAAAACCTAGAGGACATTCAGCTCCTCATACCATAGGGTCAAAACCCTAAAGGATTTTTACATTATAGGGTTACCAATATCTTGGTCAAACCCTAACATCACAGACCTATCACAACTTTAGCTATAAAATATAATATGAAGATAATACTTAAGGACTTAACTCAAAAATTGAGAATTAAATTGCTCCCTATGAGTCCAAAGCTTAAATTCAAGGTTCTTCAAAGCTCTTTCTAAATCTACAATGCTTTCAAGATTCAAAGCTCCCTTTATCCAGAATTTTTCACAAACTTTGTTTTGATATTATAGCTTCTTCTAGCTCAAACAATCATGTACCTGCAATTCTCTTCAAAGAGTTCACAAAAGAATAGTTACAATCTAGTAACAAAAATAAAGCAAGATGCTAGTTTTACTAAAGAAATCAACAATAGTAAAAGAAGAGAGATAGAGTCCTTATCTTTTATGAACAACAAAAACTCCCTCTTGACCGTTTATTTATTGTCATCAGCCATAAATCATAAGGGTTTTTGTTTATTTCAACAACTCATCCTAGGTTTGTTTCAAACCATAAGGATTATCTTATCAGGCCTTTCTAGACTTGCAAACCCTAGAAATAAAAAAGTTGTAAAATCCTAATTATTATTTTTTCAAATAACAAACCCTAAAGTCAATTATGCATATGATTCAAAATCCTAAATATATTTTTACACAAAGGATATATTATACTAAGGTTCTTTCAAAAACCCTAAACCTTCTCTTGTTTAATAATATAAATATTTGACATCAAAGTCTTTTGTTTTGGCCTTCTTTGTTGGTTCATCAGTTCCAACAACAAAAACTTGATCTCTTATTCTTTTTTTATTTTCATTCATTCTCTCAGGACATTGGTTTTTATAATGACCAAATTTGTGACAATGGAAACATTGAATCTTTGATAAATTTGTCTTCCTTTGTTGATTTTTATTTGAGCCTTTGTTTTGAGAACCAGATTTCTTACTTTCTCCTTTCTTCTTGAAGCGAGTTGTATAAGCATTAGAGATATAATTTTCTTCTTCTTCTAGTTTTCCTTCCATTAGTGTAAGTTTGGCTTCTTCTTGAGAGCAAGTAGTCCACAACTCTTCAAAAGATGGAGCCTCTTTCCAACTATTTATACTGGTTGCAAAAGCATTCCAGGATCTAGGTAATCCTAAAAGTGTTGAAATTAAAAGTTCTTTATCAGGGACAATCTCATTAATTACTTGAATTTCATCTCTTAGATGAGAGATCCTTATAAAATATGAACTCACAGTGTCATCTTTTGTCATCTTGATAGTTCGAAGTTCATTCTTTAAGCTTGCTACTTGACCAATATTTTTGATTGTAAACAGTTTAGAGAGAGCATCATACATCTTCTTTGAAGTATCTAGGTTGGAGATATAGGGAATTAGATTGTCTTTGACTGAATCCACAATGAGGCTCATGGAAATTATGTTATTTTCCTTGAATTTTTCTTTCCCTACATCATCTGATGGTTCTGTGATTTTGCCTTTCACAGTATCCAAAATTTTGTTTCTTGCAAGGATAAGATCCATCCTTGTCTTCCAAGCTCTAAAATTTGAAGCTCCTTGTAATTTGTTTTTTGACTTCATTGAGGATGCCATTAGTATAAATAAGATTAGAATATCAATGTCTCTTCTATAAAGATTCAGTCTCCAAGAAAGATCTTGATCTCACTGTCCCTTCCTTCAAATCTTTTCAACCATAAGCTCTGATACCATGTTGGAATTTCAAGAAAGATGATAAAATTCCTTAACTTGATAATTACTTGTGAATATTATGTTCTTATTTTAATCTTTCTTCATCAAGCAATTATCATAAAAGTAAGATATAAGTACACATGAAAAGAGACAACAATTTGTCTTGGGAAAAACCCCTGTGGGGAAAATATCACCAACCTTCTTCTTAGAGAAATCAACAAGAGAAATCAAAGTCAATGTAGCCCTCCACAAGTGCTAAGCCATTTTCTTTAGTTCTTCAGTACCTGGTCCACCAAGATCATCAAGAGGATAGTCCTCTTACAGTTCCTTGACGACAATGCTTGAGTGTTCACACTTATTGTTCTCAAAATATTGATCTATAGACAACTGAAATACTTCGAACCTCTATTCTGCAATACTTCATACATCTTCCTACAAGACTTCGGATATTTGTAATATTAAAAAATCTTGTAGTAGGTATTTCAGAGCTCTGTGATAGGCTTTAGGACCTCTATTCTTTTTGTGCAAACAAATTGTTTTAGACCTCAGTTCTCACTATGATTTCATGCTTCTTGTAACTTCAGATGCTTCAACAGACTTCGTATTTCCTTCCAGACATCAGATAAAATTGAAATTCCTTCTAGACTTTGGATGAGCTCAGATTAGTACAAAAAAATTCCATTTCTTTGATGTCTCCTTAAATACCCCTTTTTTGTTCCTCATGGATAGTAGAACAAACTTTATTATCTTCAGTTGACTTTGGATGGCATACATAAACGAATTTGAGAAAGACTAGTATTTCTTGTTGTTGTAGCTCTAATTGCAGACCTTCGCATTAGATAATAACTTAATTGATTGATACTTAATGTGTGAATCGAGTTGTATATATATATTCATCAAGCTGGCTTGAATGGTTGTGAATGAGGAAGCAAGCCGACTTGATTCTGATGCTGGCTTACTTAGCACTTGTGGAGGATCTTGAAGTTGTGTAAGAAATGAACATTTTTCATCTTTTCTTGCGATGAATAACATGACTTACAAGAATATAATTTGATCAAATTAAGCATGAAGAACATGACTTACAAGAATATAGTTTGATCAAATTAAGCTTGAAGAACATGCTACAGATAAACACAATAAATTGTAATTTCAAATACAATGATAACAATGGTATCATGAAGACCGACGATAGCTAAATTCTCCAACGATAAGAAGTGTCTCCATGTTCTCAGATCAAACAAGTCCAAGGTTGATCACATGGCTAATTTGGGGTGAAGGCTAAATCAAGGTGAACTTTGGTGGTAGGGACAAAAGGAGTATGTCCCCCTTCCTTGACAGGGGCAAAAGGGGTGGATGCTTTGTAAATTATGGTTTTTTTTTTTTTTATGCCAGTATTGGAAAATGTACAAGTGGAAGACTGTATATATAAGTGTTTTGATGCTTGTCATGAATTGATGCCTATTGAAATTTACCAACAACTTTTTTTATATGGTTGGGATAGTCTATTTCTAAACAATAATAAAGAAATGCACAATAAGCACTTTGTAGTAGATTGTAAGTATACATTGGTTGGTTAATTTTATTCCTTACAAGGAAATGTGTTAGACACCTAATCCTTAGGGGTTTGGTAAATTATAAATATTGTGTAAATATTTAAATAGGAGAAATATGAAAAACTAAAATAGAAAAAAATATATTATATCTTTGAAAAGAAAAACAAAAGGTCACAATCCTTTATATACATATGTATATAAACAATTTTAGGTAATGAAATGAAATTAAGTTTTGAAATTATTCTCTCTCTAATATATAGAGAGTGGGTCTTAACTCCAATATCTACTTCATTCTCTATTGAACTATGATGTAGAAGCATCAACCTCTAGGTAATCATTTTTCCTAGACCTTGGCAAGGTTATGAAATTTTCCCAAAAGGGAGAGATTTCTCTCAAGTAAAATTTATGTAAATTTAGAAATAGGTAATTTTTTTAATGTAAAAATAAGTGTCCAGATTCTAAAAACAATCCAGGTTATCAACTTATTTTGGTGAGCTAGTACTCTTGTCCATGTGGAATATAGTAAAAGTTAGTGAGTGTCATGAAACTTCTAGAAAGAGAGACAAACATATTTTAATCAAGGAAGTTGTTAATAACAACTCCCACACATAATTATATATTTTCTAGGCCTTAGAACTGTATAAGGTAGAAATAGGAATTTGTTGGGAGAGGCAGCGAGGGGGTATGATAGATGAGTCAAGAGATACGATATTTCTCAGTGTACAATTCAGTCAGAGGGTGTGGTATTCCCACAATGTGTAGTTAATCTAGTCTCTGTGTATAGAGTTGATTAATGAAAATTATGTTCATTTTCTTTTGTGGATATGCCTACCTCTGAGAGAAATTATATATCTTTGTGTTAAGTATGAATGGATTATGTGTGTGAAGGTCTCTTGAAATAGAGTGGGGAAGTAGTGAACCATGTAATGACTAGTAACGAGCTATGTATGGTGTTTGTGTAGGAAAAAAAGGGAATACCTAGATCAGGGGTTCAAAGAACCCGTTCAAATTTGGAGTGGATCTTGGCTAGTGAGAAGTCGAGCAACCTTGGAGTCTTCCCTTAGGAATACTTGGAGTTTTAGAAAAAAATTGGAGCTCAAGCATAAGATTAAAGTCTAAGCATTAGAGTGAAAATACCTTGTGTTCAGATCTAGGATCAAAAAGTCAGAGTGCATATTCGAATGACTAGTCAAAAAATTCTACAAAGAAATGCTATATCCCTAGGAATTCGATGATCTGTATGTGTAAACTTGATATTTTTTAACAATTTGCAAGTTAAATTATGTGTTTTGAGTAGAGGATCAATTTACTAAACACATAAACAAGTAAATTTTAACTAGAATTTACATCCAAGCAAAGAAAAAATAAGCATATCTAAAACACATAGTAGAAAGCATGATAAAGGAGTTCACCCCTCTCCTGGGCTACATCTCCTAGTCCAGCTTCCAATGCAGGGACTCTTTTATTAAAATGATCAAAAGTGTGTTTACATGCTTTATAAATCTCAAACAATAGAACTGATGTCTCCAATGGATCTGGCACTGTCAAAAATCCCCATTTTGGTTCTTTCTTCACCTCATTTGACCAAATATTGAGTAAGTTATGATTATTTCAAGTTTTTTTACTCCATTCTACAACTAATCATCCTCTAATTTGGCCTAAACCTGGCTTGAGTGCCCTAAATGTGGAACCGACGTGCAAACTTGGCCTACATTCTTGCTTGGTGGGTGAAATTGTAGGATGATTTTCTCCACCATTAAGCCCCCAGTTCCAAATTTTGTGGTCATGTGGCAGCCATAAGACCGCATAGGGGGTCGATATTCTGGGGTTGTTTTCTAGCACCCAGCTACCCGCACGCTCCTGGTTTTATGGGTTGCTTATGACCATGTGTTGGCCCCCTAGGGGTTGGCCTCGCTAGTTCTCCACGCTTGTGGTTACATGGGAGGGTCATACGACCTGGGGTTGGCCCCCATTGGTTGGCCCCTCTCCTTCTGTCGTGCCCATGATTATATGGCACCATGTGCCATGGGGTTGGCCCCTTGTAGGTTCCCCCCTCCAACTATTCTGCTACAGTTCGCACTGGATCCGACGGTTAACTCCGGGGATGTGACCATGGGCTGAGCTAAGGCCTAGCCCCTTGGCCCTCCCGCCTGTGGTCCTGTGGGCATTGGCGTGACTAGGGGCTAGGGCTTAGCTCTACCCCCTCCCCCATATGCACATTACATAAAGTTTAAATAGGATTTTGGGATTATGGTTTACAAGAACCATCGTTGGCGTGGTGGTGGAGCATTGCGCTAGCACCATAGAGGTCTCAAGTTCGAACCTTGCGGAGCTCAGTTTGGACCCAAACCAGAATTTTTCCAAGTAAGAGGAGGCCACATGGCAACCATCGATTGGCCCATGTGGCTCTCCCTCATTGATCCAACATTACACCAATGAATCATAGGATACATGAACCAATAAAAATGAGACAAATGTCATCCAATGACTGTCCCATAAAAATACAGTCAAATGCCCATTTAGCATATGTACTGCTAACTGGGTGTACCTGCAACCCAAATTCCAAAAAAATCAGTTCTTTTCCAATTTGATAAGAATGTTGTTAAAATTGGAAACCAGGGCAAAACTTCATGTGGGTCATCTTATTCATGGCTAATAATAATTTTATTAGATTCCTCTCGTCGAGAGGTGTAGGATTGATATAAAGATCATCCAATTCCGATAAGTATTCATGGAGATATGAATTTATTTTGATTATGGAATTATTATCAAGCCGACCTACAACTCATGTAGGCTCAGAAGCCCAACAGTCGCATCTATTCACCCACCAACGTTGTGTATAAATATAAGAGGACTTTTCCTCATTTAGACTCACTCATCTCATCACATCTCTCTCTCTACTGCGCAGATATGCGTCTCTTCTCTACTGCGCTGAAATGGGTCTCTCTCTCTCACACATGTGAAGCCGGAAGCTGTTGAATTTGAAGCTGCAACTGCAGAAGTAAAGATTGACTTGCGTGGCCTAGAAGATCTCCTCTTTGGAAATGCGCTGTAGGTTCATCTAAACCTCCTTTGAAAGCCGCAACTTTTGGTGGTGGAATGAAGCAAATCCGACTGTCGGTTTGTGAGATATGGTCTGCCCTAGTTTGATAATGAAGCCGCTAATGCTGATGCTACTGATCTAGGGTTTGCTACTGCTGATATGAATCAGATTTATTGTACTATTTCTCTCTGCTAAATTATTGAAGATAAAAGAAGATTTGATCAAAGGGTTTCCCCACACATTGTGGGGTTTTTCCCTGGCTAGCCGCCACATCTTGTGTCTCTTGTCTTGGCTTGTTTTCTGTCGATCGTTTAATGTTCTATCTGCACTTTACTTTATGTACATGTGATTGCTAATCGGTGGAATATAATAAGAAAAAGAAGTAAACTGTTATAAGCATAGAACATACCATATCTTAACATGGTATCAGAGCTGAGGTGAAGACAAATCCCGAGCAAGAGCAAGAGCAATCATAGAAGAGAAGATTGGCAAGGCTATCCTAAAAGAACTATGGGGTCCTCAACACTCTTTCCTGCCGAAGACAAGCTCCGTGAGAAAGCTGACTATCACGGATGGAAGATGTCTATCGATCTAACCCTTGAAGATCAAGGAGTGCTGGACCATGTAAGAGGCAATATTGTTGAGCCTTCATCAAATGCATCTGCTGCTGCCTGGAACAAATGGAAAAATGGAGAAGTCAAAACAAAGAAGATCATCCGGGACTCTATCGACAAGCGCTTGGTGGCCTACATCTCTGATCTAGACACCTCCAAGGAAATCTACGACAGACTGGTGAGTTTATTTAAAGTTAATGATGCAAATCAAGTTTTGTTTCTTAGAAATAAGTTGAGGGAAATCAAGAAGGTAAAGATGAAAGTATGCAAGCATACTTCTTAAGAATCACCGAGATCAAGAACGATCTCCTATCTATTGGGGAAACCATTACTGACAGAGAAATGGCACTCACAACTCTCGGAGGATTACCATTTGAATGGTATGTGTTCAGGACTACTCTTCTGAACAATAATGTAATTCCTAGTTTCGAGGAATTAATGGCTAGATGCATTCAAGAACAAACAAGGGTAGAAGAGCAGGAAATTCCCTTGCCTAAAGGTCCTCCTGCTGCCTTTTCTTCTCATGCAAAGAGAAGAAAGGACTCACACCGGGACGATGATCAAAATCCCTCTGATGGCAAATCAAAGGAATGACAAATTCAACAACAAAGGTAAGAGGAGAGCTGGAGATCGAGGAAGAGGACAACCATTCAAGAAGGCTAGAAAGTCCAGGATGTATTAAATGCACCTAACCTCAAAAGGAACCTGGTGTCCATCTTGGCAATGGAAGACAGAGGCTACAAGGTAACCTTCAGCAATGGCAAGGTATGTATATAATGTTAAAGATGCCTTTACTCTTGGGTTTAGTGTTGATTCATTATATCAGGTCGATGGAAGTCCGCTAGGTGTCATGTCTTGTGACACAACTCTTTAGTCCGAACTTTGGCATCGGAGGTTTTCCCACCTTCATTACAAAGCTCTACCCGATGTAAGACAGATGGTAACATGGATGCCTGAATTCCAAGTAGAGAAAGAAGGTGTATGTCCGGGATGTGCCAAAGGAAATCTCAAAAGGGGACCATTCCCCTCAAGCCAAAGCAAGACCTTCGATATATTACAGTTGGTTCACTTAGGCATACCTGTGGTTGGCATTAAGAGGGAGACTACTACACCACATACTCCTGAGCAGAATGGTGTGGTGGGAAGGAAGAACCGCACGATTGTGGAAGCTGTCCGGGCCATGCTACATGATTAAAGACTTCCAAAGTTTCTATGGGCTAAAACTACAAACACTGCCGTATATGTACAAAATTCGATGCCCTCATCAAGCATTGGGTTCCAAGACTCCTGAAGAAAAGTTCACTGGTAAGAAACCTGATGTTTCTCATTTCAGAATTTTTGGAAGCCCTGTATATTTTCATGTGCCGAAAGAGAAAATAAATAAATTGGGTGCATCTGGAAAGAAGGGAATTTTCGTGGGCTATGGTGAAAATACTAAAGGCTATAGAATCTATGTAGCCGGTCAAAGGGAAGTCGTAATTACTCATGATGTCACCTTTGACGAAGATATGGCTCTCAGCAAGGTGAAAAATCTTCTGACTTTGAGGAGCTCTTAAGAAGCCGACAGCAGGGAACCGAAAGAAAAGGCTGATGAATCAATGCCTGATGTAGAAGAACCCATGGATCCGATTGATCCTCCTCCATATGAGCCTTCCTCTTCTAGGAAGAGGCCTTCATGGCTTAAGGGGTTACTTGATGATGCTGAAGGACATGCTACACCCCGAGGAACCTTTCGTGAAAGTAAGAAACCTAATAGGTATCAAGGATACCTGACCATCATGAGCACGATCATACAAAATGAGCCTTCGTCATTCTTAGATGCCGTCAAGCATCAAGTATGGAAGGATGATATGACCGAAGAATATGAGTCTATCATAAAGAATGATGTTTGGGAAGTAGTTCCCAGACCCCAGGACAAGACTGTTGTTACTTCCAAATGGCTTTACAAGATAAAGCATGCAACAGATGGAAGCACGGAAAAGTATAAGGCTCGTTTTGTTGCTCGAGGTTTCTCCCAAAAGGAAGGTATAGAATATGATGAGATATTTGCACCTGTTGCCAGATATACGACCATCCGCTCGATCATAGCCCTTGCCGCTTCACAAGGATGGAACCTACATCAGATGGATGTCAAGACTGCGTTCTTGCATGGCTCGATCAAAGAAGAGGTCTACGTGGAGCAACACGAAGGATTTGAGATTTATGATCGAAAATCTCATGTATGCAGGTTGAAGAAAGCTCTCTATGGGCTGAAGCAAGCACCCCGAGCATGGTATGAGAGGATCGATAGCTACTTGATGAAGCTGGGATTCACTAGGAGTGAAGCCGATCCTAACCTTTACTTTAAGGTTGAAGATGACAAGCCTCTCATACTGGTATTGTATGTGGATGAACTCTTTCTAACAGGTGCAGACCCTCTCATTCACAAATGTAAGAGGGAGCTGGCCTCTGAATTTGAAATGAAAGACCTAGGACTGATGCACTACTTCCTAGGACTTGAAGTATGGCAGAAGCCAAGGGAAATTTTCCTATCTCAAGGGAAATATGTGATAAAGATATTGAAAGATTTGGTATGATGGACTGCAAGCTTGTGACTACCTCGAGGATCATAACTTTTAAAAGTTATATGGTAGTGATGTCGGACCAGATTTGGGAAATGCCTCTGAGTTTCATAAACCCATTCGCATTGATGTTCTCGGTGAACCTTCGTCCGAACATATTTTTTGCAGTTAGCATTGTGAGCTCATATTTGGTTGAGCCTCACTGGATTGATGCCAGGAATCTTCTGAGATGTCTTCAGGACACAATCTCTCATGGATTAAGATACACTACCGGAGATGTGAGACTACTTGGATATACTGATATTGATTGGGCAGGCAGTGTGGTGGACCGTAAGAGCACTTCCGGGTGCTGTTTCACCTTGGGCTCTGCTTCGATATCCTGGATGAGCAGGAAGTAGAAGTCGGTGGCTTTGAGCACCGCCGAAGCAGGATATATTGTTGCTAGCATAACCTCGTGTGAGGTAGTCTGGTTGCGAAAGCTCTTCAGTGAGCTATTTGGATTTACATTGGATACCACTGTGATTCTCTATAACAACCAGAGGTGGGATTCGATTATTGAGGAATCCGGTATTCGTCGATTGCTCTAGCAGATAGACATCATCTTGGATATGGTAAGTTGATGAGCAAGGAGGCTCCATCACATTAAGATGATGTACAGGTTGATACACCTTGTCAAAGCCCCGAGGAAAGATCTAATCTGTGATTTTCCCAAACGACTTGGAGTCGGTAAGAAACCCTTGTACAAGGGTCCTGCATGTTGCATACATTGAGCTCTGGGAGCTCTGAGGGCTTGCGGTTATTACTGGAGCAACATATGACCACAGGGTGACTCACCCTCCCCTGGTGGTGCACACTGGAACAAGATGATTCGCTCTCTTGTGGGACAAGACGATTCGCTCTCTTGTGGAACAGGATGATTCACTCTCCTGTGTAGTAGGATGATTAGTTCTCCTGTGAGGCCTGGATTGATGTGTTCTCCATGGCGGCCTGGATTGATGTGTTCTCCATGGCAATTGTAGCAGGATTGATGTGTTCTCCTGTGAGGCCTGGATTGATGTGTTCTCCATGGCAATTGTAGCAGGATTGATGTGTTCTCATGTGAGGACAGGATTGATTAGTTCTCCTGTCGAGGCATCCTACCCATGCAGTCTGGGACTCATGGGAAGTACCTCTCATCTGATCAATGAGCAGGGAAATGAAGTTAGGGACCATAGTAGTACCGATGGACGCATCGTTGTAACTACCGTAATCCCTATGCTAGGATGACCTCCATTGATCTGGGATCAATGATACTGGTCTGGGACCAGTGGTAGGAGTTGTACCATACTATGACGCTGACTTCGGGTCGGTTGAGACTAGTCTGGGATCAGTGGTACATACTCTGAGACTGACTTTGAGCCAGTGGAGGATGATATTGGTCTAGGACCATTGGAGTTGTACTCACTATGACGCTGACTTTGGGTTGGTTGAGACTAGTCTGGGACCAGTGGTACATACTCTGAGACTGACTTTGAGTCAGTATGATACATCCTCGATCATTTCTTCTTCTTCATAATTCGGACAAAAGCAGAGTAGAACAAAACAATGCAAGAGCAGAGCAGAACAAAACAAAACAGTACAGATCAGTGTAGGGCAGAACAAGACAAAGCAGAACAGGCAAAATAGAGCAGAGCAGGGCAAGGGTCAGGCTGTACAAGGCAGTGCATTTGATGGATGAATAGTAACGACTGATAGACAGATTGCAGATGAAGTTCTCCATGGTTGAGAGGGAGTGCTAAAATTGGAAACCAGGGCAAAACTTCATGTGGGTCATCTTATTCATGGCTAATAATATTTTTATTAGATTCCTCTCGTCGAGAGGTGTAGGATTGATATAAAGATCATCCAATTCCGATAAGTATTCATGGAGATATGAATTTATTTTGATTATGGAATTATTATCAAGCTGACCTACAACTCATGTAGGCTCAGAAGCCCAACAGTCGCATCTATTCACCCACCAACGTTGTGTATAAATATAAGAGGACTTTTCCTCATTTAGACTCACTCATCTCATCACATCTCTCTCTCTCTACTGCGCAGATATGAGTCTCTTCTCTACTGCGCTGAAATGGGTCTCTCTCTCTCACACATGTGAAGCCGGAAGCTGTTGAATTTGAAGCTGCAACTGCAGAAGTAAAGATTGACTTGCGTGGCCTAGAAGATCTCCTCTTTAGAACTGCGCTGTAGGTTCATCTGAACCTCCTTTGAAAGCTGCAACTTTTGGTGGTGGAATGAAGCAAATCCGACTGTCGGTTTGTGAGATATGGTCTGCCCTAGTTTGATAATGAAGCCGCTAATGCTGATGCTACTGATCTAGGGTTTGCTACTACTGATATGAATCAGATTTATTGTACTATTTCTCTCTGCTGAATTATTGAAGATAAAAGAAGATTTGATCAAAGGGTTTCCCCACACATTGTGGGGTTTTTCCCTGGCTAGCCGCCACATCTTGTGTCTCTTGTCTTGGCTTGTTTTTTGTCGATCGTTTAATGTTCTATCTGCACTTTACTTTATGTACATGTGATTGCTAATCGGTGGAATATAATAAGAAAAAGAAGTAAACTGTTATAAGCATAGAACATACCATATCTTAACAAATGTGATGTTGGGAGCATACGATATCGGTTTTAAGTGAAACAAATTATGTTGGGTTCAGATCTTCGAGATCTATCCAGTTATTTGGGTTTTCATCTCTGTCGCACAATTTGAATTTTGAGCACTATTTTGATCCACTAGATCACTCCTCCCCATTGGAAGCTTTTGGACCTCCAAAAGCTCTTTATCAGTCAACAATTATACGATGGTACAACTTCCTCAGCCTTTCAGTCTCAATCCATTTAACTTTGCTTGACTTTGTCTCTTTTATCTTTTCATGAAAGTACATCACTTTCCCTAATTTTGGAGTCCTAGACTTCCTGTCAATGATGACATCTTTCTACAAATTTTCAAGATATGCAGAACATAAAACTGCCTTTGAAGGAATATTCACATTCCCTCCCCATTCTTTAATCAATGGAAACCTAAACAATTTGAAGTTTCCTTCACCTTGAACACTATCGTCATGATGATGCTTAGCATTTCTAGCCTTGCACTTGGCTCAACTCTTTACCAAATGTGATCACCATCACTATGCACCATCCTTCTTCAAAGTCAAAATATTATGAAACCCACAAGAAGATGTTTTTGGACCAATGTCATCTTTGTCAAATAGCCTTTGAATTTTATTTTTTACCTCTGCATGCTTTAACATTGGCATCTTGTTCACACTAATGTTTAACAATGATGCATCCTGCTACAAATTCACTTCATTTTGTTTACCTCTTTTAGGAGCCAACATGTTAGACTCATAAAACATTTTATCACATGAATTATAAACCTCAATGAAATCAAATTTCAAACTTGATTCATATCCTCAAAAGGCTTTAGATTCCTCAACATCTTCATGTTTGATCATTAACAATGCAAAGTTCTAACTAACATTAACAATCCTCTTCATTTGTCCCGCATTTACAAGAGATGTATTCAACTTCTTGCTATGTGCTCTAACAATGTACTTAATCCCATTCTTGAACAAATGATATTTGTTCTCATGGCGATGAAAAATATCTCTCCTATAATATAGATATAGGCTTCCCAAAACAATACCACATATATCAATTGGAATGACACCAAGCTCTACCTCATCTAAAAAGTTTGCAGTGATTGCAAATTTCAATTTACATCTTTTTGTCACACGCAATTTTGCATTGTCACATATCCAACCTAGAGGATAAGGTTTAGGATGAGGAATTCTTTCTAAATTCAACTTCTTGGAAATATCTTCTGAGATAAGATTTTCTTGTGAACCACTATCAAACAATGTATCTATCTTGGTATGTTTTGAAAAAACTCTAATGTGGAAAAACTCTATTCTTGTTTTTTAATCTTAAGTTTCATTGAGACAATTTGAAGAACTAGTGTTTGGAATTTCCTTACCTTTCAAACCCATGGTTGTGATCCTTGTTTCATATCTGGACTCAAAACCTAAATCATGTTGTGTAGTTGTAACCGTCTTCTCTTTCTCCTTGTTTTAAAACTTTTTGGGTCTCATCTTTGGATGAATTTTCCAGCAATGATGCTCATCATGGCCCTCTTTGGAACATTGTTTACATATGATATTTTCTTTATCCATGTTTATGGAAACATTCTTATTTCCTTTTCCTTTGAATTTACCCTTTCATTTTTCTCCAGACTCAAAGGAACTCTCACTAGTTTCTTTAGAAACATTTTCCCTCTTGCTTCTAAATGAGTTTCCTGTACACAAACTTCATCAAATTTTGTAGGGTTAAACATGAGACTTGTGTGTCTCAAATAACTGTGCAATCATCCAATTTATTTGAGAAAAGTATATTGTGAAGACAAATCTATACCCAAAATCAAAGCCCTTTTTTCTAAATTCTTAAGTATAAGATTGTACATTTTTCCCCTTAACTTGTCTAAAGTTTTGCTAATCCATAATAGCTTTCTGCATGTATGCTAATGGATGAAATTTTCTTCTTATTGCAACACCAAAATCATTCCAAGAGGATAAAACCTTACCATGTTTCTTCATGTCCTCTTGAGTTTTGGCTTCCCACAAAATTATTGTTGCACCTTCCAATCTAAGAGAAGCAATTTGAATCTTGGTTTCATCATCTTTGATTCTTTGTATCCTGCAATACACTTCAATCTGACGAATCCAATTATCCAATCTCTCCGCATTTACCTCTCCATTGTACATATACAATTAAAACTTAATATCAAGCTTAAGCAAAGGAGTTTTACCATGACTCCTTGGGGAATTTGGAGGTGTTTGTGAAAGGGTAGAAGAAGTTGAAGATTGGGATAAAGATGAGGATGAGGATGATGATGGAGGTGAAGGTGGTGATTTTTCACCATTCCCTCCATTCCCTTTTGGAGGCTTTGAGATCTCTCCATACAATCTAGAATTCCTCTCCTCATACAGAACCTTAACCATCTTAGACATCTCAAAGAATTCTTTTCTGAAAGTTTTCTCATCTTCAAACATCTCTTCATGACCTTCTTCATGTGCCATGACTATTGAAGCCTGAGGAGTGTTTGTTCTCCTTGAAAAATTTGAGATCTTGGCTCCACAAGTTCCCCTTCTCCTATTTTGAGCTTCAACCTTGTAAGAATCAGAAAAACACTTGCAAACAAATCAAATATTCACAATAACTTGTGGCTCTGATACCAAAATGATCTGTATGTGTAAACTTGAAGATTTTTAAAATTTGCAAGTTAAATTTATACATGTTTTGGGTAGAGGACCAATTTACTAAACACATAAACAAGTAAATTTTAACCTCAATTTATGGCCAAAAAGAGACAAAATAAGCATATCTGAAACACATAACACAAAGCATGATAAAGGAGTTCACCCTTCTCTTGGGCTACATCTCCTGGTCCAACTTCGAATGCAGGGCCTCTTTCATTAAAATTACAAAATCTGTGTTTACATGCTTTACAAAGCTCAAAAAGAGGAATATATGTCTCCAATGGATCCAACATTGTCAAAAACCCCCATTTTGGTTCTTTTTGCACCTCATTTGGCCAAAAATTGAGTAAGTTATGATTGTTTCAAATTTTTTTACTCCATTCCACAACTAATCATCCTCCAATTCGGCCTAAACCTGGCTTGAGTGCCCCAAATGCGGAACCGGTGCACAAAACTGGCCTACATTCCTGCTCAATAGGTGAAGTTGTAGGATGGTTAACTCTGTCATTAAGCCCCCAGTTCTAAATTTTGTGGTCATGTGGTGGCCATAAGACCGCATAGGGAGTCGATATTCCAGGGTTGTTGTATAGCACCTAGTTGGGCGTGCACTCTTGGTTTTATGGGTCGCCTGTGACCTTCTGCTGGCCCTACCAGTTCTCCACGCCTGTGGTTACATGGGAGGGTCATATGACCCAGGGTTTGCCCACATGGGCTTCCCCTCTCTTTCTACCACACCCGTAGTTATATGGCACCCTGTGCCTTGGAGATGGCCCCCTCCAACTGTTTCGATGGGGTTCATGCTAGTTCCAGCGGTTAACTATGGGGTTGTGGCCATGGGCTGGGCTGAGTCCTAGCCCCTTGGTCCTCCTGTCTTCCATCCCATGGGCACTAGGGTGGCCAGGGGTTAGGGCTCTACTTGACCCCTTCCCTCATATGCACATTACATAAAGTTTAAATAGGGTTTCAAGATTATGGTTTACAAGAACCACCAGTGGTGGAGCACTGCGATGCCACCACAAAGGTCTCAAGTTCAAACCTTGTGGAGGTCAATTTGAAACCAAACCATAATTTTTCCAAGTAAGAGGAGGCCATGTGGCAGCCACCGATTGGCCCACTTGGCTCTCCCTCATTGGTACAACATTACACCAATGAAATCACACCATACATTAACTAATAAAAACGAGACAAGTGTCATCGAATGACTAGCCCATAAAAACCCAATCAAATTCCTAGTCAGCATACTGACTTCTGATTGGGTGTACTTGCAAACCAAATTCCAAAAATTTTAGTTGTTTGCCAATTCAATCAGAACGCAATATCGCGAGCATACGATATCGGTTTTGAGTGAAATGAATTGCGTTGGGTTTAGATCGTTCAGATTTATCTAGTCGCTTAGGTTTCGAGCTCTATCGCACACTTTAAATTTTGAGCACTGTTTTGATCCACCGGATCAGTCAATTTCCCACACCCAAGCCTGAGTAGCCAACAAAATTTGGAGTTCAACCAAGATGAGTTAATCCTCGTGGAAATTTGGTGTTCGTGAAGTAATTATAGGGTTATTTTGGTTTGCTCCCATGCTTTTATCTATGCGATAAGAGTAACCCCAAAATCCACATAGGTCATGTATCTCAAGGAATGACATCTACTATCAGATTAAATTTGGCATTGATATTGGCTAGTCACGGTTTTGCGTTGGCATAACTCCCGTAAAACCATCGAGGCTCCAAGCTATGACCCCTGACCCACCATCGACATCGATTTGTCAGGGCTACAAAGCTAGGCACTCTAAGAACCCCATCCTTTCAATACCACCGAGGACAATAGCTTGACCTTGGTCATGTCTTCACACATTGGCTCCAGGACTTACGAGAATGGGATTGAACCTTTCAAGGTTTATGACCCCAATATCGCCAATAATCCCAAGACCATTCTAGACCTGTCATCTTAATAACCTTTATAACCTGGAGCCTAAGAAACTTGTAGGCCAAGAAATCTGAAGGAGTGGATTTGAATGAGGAAATGGGAGTCAAAGGGGGATTTACGACATTGTCAGGGTTAGTAAAGGAAATTGTAACCGGGGGGGCGAGAGAAGTCAAGTGTAGAGTTAAGATAGATAAGTCAAATGGTATCAAAGCAACAATTACACTCTTTGGGATTCTAGAAGGAAGAAAAGGATTTGTGTTGCAGGATATTTGTAGCCAACATAGAAGATTAAAGAGACTACTCCTGGAGGAAAGAGTGAGTTAAAGGATTAGGGATAGCTAGTGGAGAAGATAGTAGAAAATTAATAATGGGAAATATTTCGGTAGAAATCACATTGGAAGTGTATTGCTGACACGCTTCAAACTATCTAGTGTGGTTCATCGTCGGGACAAGATGGAAAATTAGATCATGACATCATATTAAATAAAAAGAGTGTCAAGTAGAGACAATTGATTCTAATGTTTAATATATAACGACTAGTTTTGACCAAGTAAATAGTATTCATTAAACAAGAATATTTTAGAATGAAATATTTAAAAATGAAATAAACATAAATAAATAAAATTAAAAAGGAAAGAACAAATACCAACCAATAAATACATATATTCAAGTCAAACAAAAGCTTGGTCAAAGTTAAACAATAAGGAATCTCATGGATATGAAGACCAAAGATATGGATGGATATCAAGAAAAAAATACAGTGGATTTTTAAACAATTGTATGCCAGGAAGATGAGAAAGAAGCCAAGGCTCATGCTGAGTGCTCAGTTGAGGGATGAAGAACTCAGGGTAGTTGAGTATGAGTGTGGGGAAGAGAGAGTTCACTATTATGAACAAGAGCAAGGAGCATTCCTTGGAGAAGACAATGATGGATATGATGGAGAAAGATTGATTAAGAGTCTCATGCACTATGTGAATAATGAGGATATGAAAGTAGAGACATCAAGTGAGGCTAGGAAGCCTTATGATTTTAAAATTGATATTTTGTGTATGGTTCAAAGGTCACAGGAATGATGAAGGTGGAAAATGATCTACAACTATCATAAATATATAGGGAAATGAAGGAGTTACTTTTCAAATCCTTGAAAAAGAACAAAATATAAAGTATGTTATAACGGGAGATGAGGCAACACTGTCTCATAAAGGAAATACAAGGGAGATCTACACACAACAAGAAGAATTAATGATGGAGATGTTAGTTTTTAGAGAATTGGATGTGTTATAGCTAGAAAATTTTGTGGAAAGGCTAGAATACATGAGATCTCCAAAACCCATAATTGTTTCTAGAAATTCTGCCTAGAAATGACTTAATTAGATTATTAGCGAGTTTTTAAATATTTCTTAAGTCTCAACTTAGGGAATATTGTTAATTAATCAAAATTAATTGAGTCAAGGTGTGAATGTTCTAGAAACTCACACAGATCGACTTCTAGTTAATCCTAGCTGTCGATTAAGATTTAATCTTGGTCATTGGAGTCCCAACAGAGGATTATAAGAAGAAGTTGATGGGCACTTGGAGAGCATACTAGAGTAGTAGTTCCTTGAGCAGATCGAGCTAGAAGTAGTAGAGTTCGAGCCAAAGAAGGACATAGTGCCAGATCCAGGAGGAGGAGGAGTATGAGACTTTAGTGTGCCAGATGGGAAGGATTCCACCTCATGGATCAATACTTGGCTACGGGGGGCCACAATATTCAGTAGCAGGATGGATCAGTGAAAGTTGATGTAGTTAGATGCTAGAGTGATAGATGTAGAGTCTAGTAGTAGTCAAATGTTGAGGAGCACAGTGCAAAGTTGGTAGCAATGCAAGTGGCACAGTGCAGAGTTAGCAACAATGCAAATTCTTCAGTGACAACAAAGATACTAGTAGCAGTTAGGACTTGGGTAAAAGATGCATCATACTGATCACAATTGATTCAGTATTTAGGATAATTATCAGTTGCATTTGTTGTAGTTGCAACAACAACGGATGAGAGGGAGTTGTAGTGCAGATGTAGTATTTGCAGCAACTCAGCATGATCAGTAGTAGTAGATATGCAACGAATATTAGAGTTGTGCAGTGGTTGGTGGTAAGTAGTGCTAGACATTAGCAACGTGACAAGAGATGATGCAGAGACAGGGTGTTGTCATAGGATGTGTAATAGAGCATTAGAACACATTCCTCGCTAAGAGGGAGTGTTATATTTTGTGGCATAGGATGTGCTCTAGCCACAAAATTTTGTGGAGAGGCTAGAATACATTAGATCTCCAAAACCCAGAAATCGTTTATGAAAATTCCACCTAAAAATGACTTAATTAGATTATTAGCTAGTTTTTAAATATTTCCTTAGTCTAAACTTAGGGAATATGGTTAATTAATCAAAATTAATTAAGTCAAGGTGTGAATGTTCTAGAAACTCACATGGATCAAATTCTAGTTAATCCTAGCCATCAATTAAGATTTAATCTTGGTCATTGGAGTCCTAACAGAGGATTATAAGAAGAAGTCAATGGGCACTTGGAGAGACCACTAGAGCAACAATTCCTTGTGCAAATCAAGCTAGTAGTAGTAGAGTTCGTGCCAGAGAGGGAAGCAATGCTAGATCAAGGAGGAGTATAAGGCTCTAGTGTGTAAGATGGCCAAGATCCCCGAGGAATCCACCTCATGGATAAATACCTGGCTACGAGGGCCCACAATATTTGGTAGCAGGATGGATCAATGACAGTTGATGCAGTCAGATGCCAGAGTGACAAATCCTGAGTCTAGTAGCAATCATATGTTGAGGAGCACAGTGCAAAGTTGGTAGTAGTTTAGAGTCAACAACAATGCAAATTATTCAGTGAAAGTGCATATATTAGCAGCAGCCAGGACTTGGGTCACAGATGCATCATACTGATCACAATTGATTCAACATTTAGTATGCTTCTCAGTTGCAGTTGTTGTAGTTGCAACAACAACATATGAGAGGGAGTTGCAGTGCAGATGCAATGTTGGAGGCAGTTCAGTAGGGTTAGCAGTAGCACAAATGCAGTGAATATCAGAGTTGCGTAGTGGTTGGTGGGCAGTAGTGGCAGACATCAGCAGCGTGATAGGAGATGATGTGGAGACAAGGTGTTGTCACAGGATGTGAAGTAGAGCACTAGAACACATTCCTCGCTAAGAGGGAATATTATTTTTGTAGCATCAGATGTGTTCTAGCCATGAAATTTTATGGAGAGGCTAGAATACATGAGATCTCCAAAACCCAAAAATCGTTTCTGGAAATTCTACCTAGAAATGACTTAATTATATTATTATCCAGTTTTTAAATATTTCCTAAACCTTGACTTAAGGAATATGGTTAATTAATCAAAATTATTTAATTCGAGGTGTGAATGTTCTAAAAACTCACACGGATCGACTTCCAGTTAATCCTTGCCATTGATTAAGATTTAATCTTGGTCATGGGAGTCCCAACAAAGGATTATAAGAAGAAGTCGATCGACACTTGGAGAGCGCACTAGAGCAGCAGTTCTTGTGCAGATTGAGCTAGCAACAGTAGAGTTCGAGCTAGAGAGGGATGCAACGTCAGTGAGGGGCAGGGATAGTGATCCGGTGGAAGATTTCTAGATTCATAGAGGCAGTAGCAAGACGTTGAGTTTTTCCTAGTGTAGGAATGCAAATGCAAGAATGTGCGAGTGCAGGAACACGAGTACAGGAACGCGAGTACAAGAATTCAAGTGCAGGAACATGCGAGTATAGGAACGCGCTAGTGCAAGCAGCATGAGTCCAAGTAGTGCTAGTGCCAGGATTGCTTAGGGAATACTCCGCCATATTTTTGTTGTTGTTTAAATTTATAGTTAAGCATCCATAGATGTACTCAGATCTCACTATTGCATAATAAAATAAAACCCTCACTACTGCATTGGTTTTCCCAAGTTGGGATTTTTCCAGTGATATTTGTCCAAAAGTAACTGGGTAAATTTATGTGTGTGTGCTAGCATTTCTTCCAGTGTTTATTCTTTCACAATGTTTTATTTGTGTAAGACAGTGTGAGTTGTTCAGTATTTGTTGTAGGAAACAATAAATAATTTGTTAAAATTAAATAACAATTAGGAGAATAATTTCCAGTTGCTGAAATAGGATTCGGGTTTCTGAATTTTCACAGGAGACATCAAAAGAGGATATAAAGCCTCATGTTTTTAAAACTAACAAATTATGTGTGAGATTTATAGGTCATGAGCATGGATAAAGTGCCCCAAATCAGGAAGAAAATGTAGAAATAACTTCACCAAGTAGAAGAAAGAAGAAATAAGATTATCTCTTGAAAGAAATCAAAATAAATCCCGCAAGCAATTGACAAAGGCATCCATGACAACAAACAAGAGGAAATTGAGTTGTGACCATGTGGAAGGTGAAGGAAAACTATTAAAGGTTGTTATAAAAGGAAGTGAAGATGAAGAGGAAAACTGTGTAAAATGGGGACAACATGCAGATGAAATGTTGTTACAATATGAGATTTCTAGAGGATTGGTTGGATAGTCCTAGATTCGAAGAAACTTGCACGATAAATGAAAACAAGCACCAGGGAGAGACCAAGATACTTAAAGAATCTGAATATTTTGATGATAAATTTCATCATGTAAAGACAATTGAAATAGAAAAGTGTGTGGGCTAAAGGAAACAAGTACTATCAAAGGAAGATGACAAGAAGGGAGATGAGACAAGTTTTCCTCATGAAAATGAAAATTTTCAATATTCTCAATATAGAGTTGAATGTTGTTTTGAAAGATAACTAGTAGTTTACAAAAATTGGATTTGTATCGTATGTTGAGGAGCAGAAATTTCAATTAAAAAAGTTACAAAAAGAAGTGAATTCATATAAAGGGAAACCATATATATTGTTGAAGCATGAAGAGATTGTCATAGAAACTCAAGGGAGAGACCAAGGTGTTGAAACAATAGTGGAGTAGAGAAAGCAATCAATGAACAAAGGAATTGTTCGAATAAATTTGTTTTATGTGAAAGAGATGAAATTTATTCTATCATGGAGTAGAAAAGGGAAGGTTGTCAAGGTTCTTAAACATATTTAAGATGTCTAATAATGAAGAAAGGAAGAAGCAAGTTTATGGAAATGAATAAGTTGCAATAGAAGCCATGATTTTTTTCGAAGTATTGCAGCAAATAAATAGTTTGGTTCAACAATGAGATGAGATGGAGGAATTATGAATGCTATTACCTAAGAGTGTGAATTTTTGCTACGTAGAAGGTGTTATTAACCCAATTAATTATTTTGATTACATTTATACATAACAAATTAATTTATCAGTTGAAAGTAATGAGTAAAAACATAAATAACACCATTCACCAAATAAAAAAACAATGGAATACACAAGAAACTAATCACGCAAATGACACAAATATTTTTGGACAAATGACCCTGGAAAAACCCCAATGTAGAGAAAACCAACCTTCAATCTAAGGGTTTTATTATTAACTTCAACAAATATGCTAATTGGAAATTACATAAATGACTTGCTTGATTGTAGCAAAGCTCCGACAAAAAACTTGATCTTAACTTCTGCAAATTAATTCGTCCCTCTTGAAGAAACTTGGCCCTCTTGTACGACTCTCTCTCGGCCCACATGTGCGGTCAGGAAGAATTTTTCCTTCTCTAGCAACTAGCACAAAATTTCAGCCTCCCTCGGAAAATCAACATCCACAAGAAATTCGGCCTCTCTCCGGCAAATCAGCCACTCTAGAAAATCAACCTTCTCTTGGAGCTCACAACCCTCACTGGGAAATTCAGCCTCTTGCAAAATAATTCGTCCCTTTTGCAGAACCTCCCTCTGAAACTCATAAGTTGGAAGTCTCTTAGATGAAGTATAAACTCCAGAAAATTTCTTCCCAATCACCATTGTTGAAGCCCTCTTGGTGTCTCACTGAAAACTTACCCAAATTGAATGATCTTCAATGTTGCCAGTTTATCCCCTTTATAATCTCTCATTCACAAATGATTGGTTAAAATTAGAAGTTAACTTGATCCAATTGATGGCTAAGATCAACTTAGAAACTTTCTTGAAGCTTCTAGAGGTAAATCGATCTTATCTCAACTAATGTCAATTAATTATCCACTTTTCTTAAGTTTTAACTTAGGAAAAATTACACGGGCTTGGAGATAATTAATTCCTCTGTGTTCCTATCCTCAAAGACACATCTCAAGGCTAGAACAAATGTTTGAGCTACAATATTTAACACTCCCTCTTAGTGAGGAATGTGTTCTTCACAACACTCAACTTGTGCATGAAGAAAACAAACTTTCCTTTATTCAAGGCCTTCATCATAATTTCTGCCACCTGTTGATTTGTAGGTACAAATTGTAGTCAATCTAATCCACAATGTACACAATCACTGATGAAATGATATCATATGTTGATATGTTTCAACCGATCATGGAATACTATATTCTCAGATAACTTAATGCAACTTTGATTATCACAATGAATGATGGTTGACTCCATCCTCTGACCAAACAAGGCCACTAGCAGCTTCCAAAGACATATGGACTCACATGTTTCCATACTTGTTGCAATGTTCTCTGCTTCTGGAGATCTTAATGATATAGACTTCTTCTTCCTGTAGTACCAAGAGACAACCCCTAATCCAATACTAAAGAAACACCTTGAAGTGTTTTTGTGATCCACTGCATTACCTTCCTAGTCTGCATCAGTATAGTTCGTTAGTCTGAAACCATCACCTCGAGTATATTTCAATCCATAGTCAATTATACCTCATAGATATTGCAACACATTTTTTTTTTCTAGTGCACTCTCTTTGGTTTCACCATGAACAAATTAAGAGTGTTGACTGCAACACAAATGTCTGACCTTGTGTTGGCATTCAGGAGAGAGCTAATAAGTTGTCTGTATAAGGTGGGATCCACTGCCTCTTGCTTCGATGCATCAATCTTCCTCGAATTGGTTATCATAGGTGTATCGATAATCCAACATCCAGAAGGTCTTAAAGATATCCAAGTATATCTCCCTTGACTAAGGAATATTTCCCCATCTGTCTGCCACACCTTGAGTCCTAGAAAATAATGCATTAACCCCAAATTCTTCATTTCAAA
Organism: Pinus tabuliformis; assembly: GCA_031772625.1. NCBI lineage: Eukaryota > Viridiplantae > Streptophyta > Pinopsida > Pinales > Pinaceae > Pinus > Pinus tabuliformis. The sequence continues at coordinate 875,146,100 of CM062820.1, read as the reverse complement.
CTTTGTTGCTAAGTCCCTCTTGTAGTCTTCTATGAGCCCTAGTGACCCATATAAAAATAGATCATCCACATGCAAAATGAGAAAGAGTGGTTGAACTCCAACCATAAGATAATAGAGGTTTGAATCTTCCTCACTCTTCATGAAGCCCATCTCATGCAAGTAGTTGTCAATATGACCATACCACACCCTAGGATTGTGACCTTTTTTTTCCTCCATATTGATTTTAAAAGGAACTAATGTTGTTGTTTGTTAATTTAATTAACCATAAATTACTTTGATAAATTATCGCCCAGGGCTAGTAATTTGATGAAGTGTAAGTGCACTATATGTGCTAGAAGTCCTGGTTGTTCACACCAATTCTAAATTAAGCTGAGTTATCGAAATATAAATTCTAAATTAAGTTATTTAAATGCACATTATTAAAAGCAACTATTCCTAGAAAATAAAATGATCACACTCTTTTATCAAAGACGACTTATGGAAAATATCCCACTCTACTTCAAAAGGAAAATCTCACAACTCTGCATATAAGTAAATCAATCCCACACCTAGTGTAAATGAAAATTAATTGCAATATTATAAAAATTATAACTAATTATGAAATCCACACAACCAATAAAAATCTCAGACATATAAATCAATCTCATGCTTGTAAAATCAAACTCAATTCATAAAACACACACACTTTGCTATATATCTGAAATATGATTTGTAAGAATCAACTCATTTATCAATATAACATACTCTTGCATAAACTGAATCTCTGCTTAAATATGTTCACACTTGTTCATTTATAAATCACTCATGCTTGAAATATAACTTGCAAACAAATCATTTGTTTTACGAAATATAGTCCTACTTAATGTACAAGCTCACACTATTGTTGTCACTAATGTTAAACTTAATTCATGTGCATTCGTAAACAAAAGAGAAGGTTAGCAAATGCATCATAATTTGAATCCAGAAGAAATTAAAAGTGCATCTACTCAATTGAACATAAAGCTTATGAAATTACACAGAAACTCTATCTACTGAAGACAAATAAAAATCCTTACTGCTCAAGGGGGTCCTCCACAAGAAGCAGGTAATCAAGCTATCAATCAAACAGTCAACACCACATGGAGATGAAAAGGTTCTTCATAAATTGAATTAAAAAAAAAGATTTAAGTCTTCATTATGCATACATAAAATCACTTTGTTTATGTCTGCTGCGAGGTCTTTTTATAAAGCCTGTATCATTAAATGTTCAAAGCTCTATGCCTAACCTTGCTAACAGAATGATAAAATTAACTATGAAAAGATAACATAACAAAATTTGCTCATGATTTGCTATTAACAAAGAAAATCGTTAAGTGTATATCTCGTTCATCGATCACCTGATATAGCTGACAGAGTTGATTTTATCCTTGACCACACAATTGGAAACTTCGTTTATCAATCTAGTTCATGAATAATTGAGTGCACTAATAGCCACCTTTCCATATATTTTGCTCTCCAGCTGGCACCTTGGAACCTATCAAACCATGGACTTGGTTGCAGAATTAGACATTAGCTGCAGAATCATACCAGCAAATTTTTGTCGACGCGTTTCAAACCAACAAGTGTGGTTCATTGTCAGGACAAGTTGAAAAAATAAGATCATGGCTACATGTTAAATAGGGATGGTAGATCTTCCAACGGTTAGGTTTGACTAGAAAAACGACTATATTAGACTCGACTCGACAAAGGCTATAATTGATTAAGAAACGACTAGATTTGGTTGGTTAAATCATTTAATTATAATAATATTATCAATGTATTAGTGTATAATATTAATATTTTATAATATCATTTAATATTTTTAGGTTGTTATTGAGTTTTATAAAATTTGAGTCATATGTTATATATTAATAGTATGGATTTAATATTATCCTTAAAAATAATAATACTAAATATTATTAAATTATTATCATAATATTATAATAATAGTAATATTTTTAACATTAATGGTTTTGGGAAACTTCTTAATATAAATTTATTAGTTAAGCTATCTAAAGAGAACTAAAACTTACTACCTAAATCTAAATAATAATCTTATAATGGGTAATATTAACCCATTCAGTTAGTTATGACAAGGGCAATCTTAATTATAATAATATTATCAATGTATTAGTGTATAATATTAATATTTTATAATGTCATTTAATACGAGTCAATATTAATAGTATTGATTCAATATTATCCTTAAAAATAATAATACTAAATGTTATTAAATTATTATTATAATATTATAATAGTAATATTTTTATCATTAATGGTTTCGGGACACTTCTTAATATAAATTTATTAGTTAAGCTATCTAAAGAGAACCAAAAATTACTTCCTAAATCTACATAATAATCTTATAATGGGTAATAATAATCTTATGGGTACATCTACTCGTTAATCGCCTGATGTCGAGATTCTAGAGTTAGAGGATGTGTCATATGTTTCTCCTGACATAGTAGTTTAGACATCTTCTCCTATAGACTAGCCACATCCTTCTACTACAGACCAACCACCTCTTAGTCTTCCACCTTAGCTGAGTTCGACATAGGCACTTCATCATGTAGTAATTGACCATTCATCGTCTTCTACTACAAACCAGGTTGTAAGCACTACTAAGTCTGTTGTATTGGATATTTGATTTCACTTATTTGAATTCATGATGTAGTTATTTGACTTATATATATATATATATATATATATATATATGGTGCATTTTTTTTTTTTTTTGTTCATGTTTATGTACTTAATTTATATGTGAGTGTTGATGTATATTTTGTTAGGTCATGTTAGATATGTTCATTAATGTGCTTGTAGATAGATGTGTACATGATAACAATTATTTGACATGAGATTTATATTAATTTGAGGATGTGTGTGTTGATGATGTTAGATTACAATCTTTGTGTTTTGTTAGATGTGATCACAATGATGATGCCCTATTAAATTATTAGATTTGTGTGTTAGCTAATGACGTTTGTATGTGCTACTAAAAGTGATAGTGAATTGGAATGTATGTTTATGTTTGTTAGATGATAATCGTCATGATGGTTATTTTCATGAAATAATGTTTATTATATATTATGTATTGGTGAATTTATATCTAACTTTTATATATGAAATTGCATGAAAAATGACTTACTTTAAAAAACAATGCAAAGATATTTTTATAGATTACAAAGTTTAGTATGGTTGAAACTATGATTGTAAAATTATGATAAATATTTTTCTATTGCTTAGACATTTCATTGATATTCAATCTAACATAATTAGTAAAATATTTCAATACTCACAACCATAAAATAATTAAAGGTAAAATAATTTAGTTAGTTCCTAAAAAGACAAAAATGTGTAACTCATTAAATTTTTAATATAAGATAATAATAATAATAAATTATTTAAAAATAAAATTTAATTAATTCAATATTGGTTTATAAAATTCAATCTATTGTTAAATTTAAAAAACTTAAGTCAATTTTTTTTACAACCAGCCTAGATCCATCTTAACTCTGAATCTATCTACCAAGTGCTGAGAGGGATCAAATCTATTGAGATGCAAACATATTTTTGATTGAAAAGATATTTGATCCCTCTAGGTGCTTGGTGGATATTAATATATATGTAGTTGACATTGAAATATTTTATTTATAATTCACATTCTCCGTATTAAAATGTTAAAATATGCCCCCTCATATTTTTTTCTTGTATGCATACATTTAATTGTTTTTATTAATAATATTTTCTAAATAAATATTACATATCAAATCCATATTAAACATTGAAAAATTTAAAAATATCCCTCATACATTGAATTAGAAAGCAACTATTAATGAAATAAGAATTCTCTTAACCTTTCTAACTAAAGTGAAAATATAAGAAAATTTTCAATTTAAATTACTTTATTTATTTAATATGGACATTGAAATATTTTGCTTATGGTTGTCAGTAAAATATTTTTTGTTTAAATATCACATATAAATGTAAATAGAACATAGAATGAATTACACATAATATAATATCAATAATACTATTTCTCAACATGTGAAAAAATTACACTTTTCCTTGCAGTAAAAAGTAAATTATATTTTTTTACTCATTTCATTTCTTCCTCATAATAAAGGCTGTTTTATTTTTTTTACTTTCAGTTACATTATATTTCTATATAAAGTTGTATAAAATTAAGATGTAAATTGAAGTATTGTAATTATGACGGACATTAAGTTATTTTCTTATTATTATTTTTAATTTGTTAATTTCAATTATTATTTTACTATTTTTAAATGTAACTTTATGGGACAACATCTCTCCGAGTTGTAGAGCGCCTCTCGGTGCAATTAATTTAGATTTAATACAACTTAAAAAAAATAATTATAAAATTTATTTTATTACTAAAGCTATAATATTTTCAAGCAATTTAAATTTAATATTTATAGCAACTCTTACCAATTTAAAATAAAAATTTCTCTCTCTAAAGATGAGGATAAATAAATGTAAAATAAGGCTTATGATCAATTTACTTGTAGTTTGGGGTTTTCTCTATTGGAAGTTCTCCCTTAAAGAGGCAAGTGAACTTTTACAATGGTGCATCATAGGTATGTGTGCATCGTCTATGGTGCGGTTGTGCATTACAAAGCACCGAAGCCTGTGCATGAGTGTGTTTTGGGTGCATCAATAATGTTTTTTTTTTAATTGAAAGTTATGTTTCCATATTAATAAATACATTTTTCATTTAATAAAAAAAATGTAGTCTATGTATGAGGGTGATGTATTTTATATGTTAATCATGTAGCAAAGACGTCAGCAGAGGGAGAAGAAATAATTGGAAACACTTAGCAAAATAATGAAAACAAAAACATACAACAATAGAATAAATGATGAAATAACATAAGTACATATCACCCTCCATTGTCATCACCTTGATTATCTTCCTTAGCGTTTGGCATGATAACATTGTTGTTCTCCAAAACATGTTTTGATCTAGGGTCGTGTCTTAATACGAACCACCAATCCCTATCTAACACATTTGGGTAAAAGAACACCTGGTTGCATTGTTTTGGGAAAACATAAGGATCCCTAGCTTCATGCCACATCTTTCTAGAGTTGATAGATATCATCCCACTATTGTGATCTTCCTTTACATTATTCTGATCAAAGGTGATCCACCACTCACACCTAAAAATAACACATTGGAATGAAGAGAAGTCCACTTGAATGATCTCTTGTATCTTTCCAATGTATCCCAATTTCCCTTGCATTAAGTTTTGATTATGGTGGCTAGCACAACTAGATTGGTCGAACTCGACTTCCACTCCAGAGTCTTGTGTCATATATTCATCATCGGCATCCTTCGTGCGAAAATGATGTCCATATGACCACATAGATGGGAACAAATGCACCTATAAAAAAGTGAAAAAATCACAGTGTCATGTGTCTAATAACCCGAACATAATTAAAAATATAAAATATATACAAATGTTATAATTCAAAGGTGCATTATGAAGTTAAAATTGTACAGAAAGAGATTATAATTACCGAGTTGTTGCACCCAATCCATATTTTTAGTTCATCCTCTTTAGCACATGGGTAACGACCAAATGCACCGTATTTCTATCTTACTTGATCAACAATTCAACTGTTAGGGCATTTCATTGGCATATTGTCTTTTAAATGATCAAGATAAGACATGCTTCTACCATTCAACCGTTTGGATTCTTTCTTGTCACCATCCCATTTCCTCCTCTTCTCTTTGTACAATGCGACCCACGGTTGTGTCACTTCCATATTGTAAAGAATGAATTTGTTGATGGCTTCAATTTCTAAATTCACTGATGAAATCAAACCAACACATATATATAATACGTATGAAAATATGCATTAATATGAATTCAATGTGAATAGTTAATGTGTAGTAATTTGACAAATGATAAGCATGCACTTACTCTTTATCATGCACCTCTTTACATTCGTTTGGAGAAGCTTCCCTTCTCTTTTGTCTTCATCCCTTTCGTTGTCTCAAATCATTGCACCTAATGTGTTTTTGATCAGCTTGATGTACTCACTAGCATAATAGAAAGACTCATACGATATATACCCCTCTGCCATAGACCCCTCGGTTTTTTCCCTTTGTCGAACAAAACCTTTCAATTTCTTCATGCACCTCTTTAAGAAGAAAATCCAACGAAAATGAATGACACCAACTAATTCAACCTCGTCTACTAGGTGAATTAGAAGATGAATATGCAAGTCCATGAAACTCGTCGGTAGTTCCTTCTCAAATATACAAACAATCTCAGCAATATCTTGACATCGTCATGGATTGCTAGCCATATGAATCTCGTTTGATGTGATCCAACATACAGATGCATATAATTTAGATATTGCATGTCTTAGCTCTTGGGGGAAGTCATGGTTCACACTCCTACACACAAGTAGAGGATAATGACACTGAACAGTAAATAGTACATTATACAAAAATTAATTATAAAATATCCCATTACATAAAAATAAAAAATAAAATAAAAAAAATAATGTTTTTCACATACATACTCTTAGAAGGTTCAAATAGTCATGTGATTTCAACACCGACAAACGTTCATTCACAGTGAAGTAGCGTCATAGTGAAGACCCATATAAAGAAGGCACCCTCACATTCATTATAACTTCTTTTTCCAAAGAAAGATGATTTCTTTAAAATCCATGGGACATCACCTTCTTTGAAACACCAAGAAGGGCCAGCCTCTCCTCTAGTTTCTTGTCTTGGTCAGTGTTTCTTTTTAGTTTTTGAAGAAATAAGATCTCTCCTAATATCCAATGTGTCATTTTATTTCAATGATATATGCCTCCATAAAGAGACGAAACATTTTTAAATATATGCATGGGATCTAGTAAGTGGGCAACCTTAAGAAGCTCCCAATATGGGAGCTCGTAAAAGAAAAATTTCCTTTTCATCCCAATGGTCAATTTCTCAACATAGGTGTTGAAGAAATCTAGATCATCGAACATAGGCTCCCCATATGCTCTAAGATCTCTTTGTCTCTATCTCATATGCTCTAAGCCATCCAGTTGGTGTCATTATTGCAGGCCTTTGGGTTCCCTCTGGTTTACCATTGAAAGCGGATGTTGCGCTTCTGTAAGGGTGTTCTTATAGGAGGAATACCTTGGAGCAGTCATACACTAGCTTTCATAGGTGTTTGGACCACCTAGTCTTTAGAGAAGGTCCACACCATTTACATCCATGATACCCTTTTTTTACAGGACTTGCGAAATGATTGTATACAGTTCGACACGTTAGTGACCATGAATATTTGAATGATTGCAATTAATTAAATTAATATGCAAAAAAAATATTGTTACCAAACAAATCAATAAGAATGTAATTTACCAGAGAAAACTCCTAAGCCTAGATAAACATATATGGTGTAAGAACATATGCCATACAACGTAAGACTCCTCTCTGTTGGGTTAGGTCTTGATACATCATGCACATGTATCCCTTCCCATAATTCCTTAAATTCATATACCAATGGTTGTAAGTAGACATCCATATTCTTCACTTGTATTCTACCAGGGACTATGAGAGCCAACATAAGAAGTTCATTCTTCATGGAAAACAATGGGGGGATATTATTATTGATCACTACGATAGGCCAAATATAGTAGTTGGTTTTTTGGAGGGAATATGGGTTGACGCCATCCATAGCTATGTTGAGTCGTAGACTTCGTGCTTCATCCTTAAATTTTTCAGGTCATGTATCCTCTATATGCTTCATGGCTATTGAATCTATTGGGATTAACATAACTCTGAATCACTTTTGTGTGAGGCATGTCATCCATGCAACATAGCCAATTATTTGCAACGAAAGAAACTTTTAATCCTTGGGATTATAGGCATGTGCCTCAATATCTTATGAGGAGGACCATGTGATTTACCCATTTTTTTGAATTACATTACCTTTCATGCCCACATTTCATATATATCTCTTTGTCTACATATTCTCTTCTATATAGAATACAATCATTCAAGCATGCATGATATGATATGTACTCAACACCCAACACTTTCAATAACTACTTTGCCTCTTCGCAGCTACCCGACAAGACAATATCACTCGGAAGAACCTTATATTTGAATATCCTGCAATTGGTGGGGAATATAGTTGTACAATGTCAATATTTAGCATTCATAAAATCAACCATTTTTAAATTTGATTGTGTGACAAAATATAAGGAACTTGATCGATCATACAAGTAAAGTTGGTGTCATTATAACCTCCGCTAGAAGGTCTTTTCCTTGTAGTGTTTGGGTGGGTCACCAACCCTCACAAGCACCTGCATTAGATGAAATTTCAACCTAAAAATCCCCATGAAATTTTCATATACATACTAGGTAAACCAATCAACATCATTTAAATTTAGACAGAGGTATATGTAAATATTTTGGAGGGAAAATAAAATAAAATAAAATAATATATATATATATATATATATATATATATATATATATATATATTGTATTTTTGGCTTATTTCTTTAGGTTTACTCAAATTTTAAGTGTAGACACACGTTGGATGTGAAATTAAATTCCACATCCAACGAATACCCAATATGCATCCTTTTGATAAGACCCACATTAATAAAAATTGAAGATACATTTAAAATGTGTGTTGAACACACTTTTTTAATGTATCGTCATTTGTTATCAATACGAGTTTTCTTATAAGTATGCATAATGTGTACTCATTAGATGTGGAATTTAATTCCTCATTCAATGAGCAGCTACACTTAAAATTTTATTAAACCTATAAGGAGATAAATCGAAAATACAATTTAAAAAAATATTTTTCTTATTTTTCCTCCAAAATTCATAACTCTTATTTTATTATTTTTCCTTAGGAGGCCACTTTTAGGCTGAAATTTCCTCTAATGAGTGTTTCCTCCTTAACCAGTAGGTTCATCAATCCACAACCTCCCCAACGGGTTCTTCACCCTTCCAAAAAGATTGATGTCTATGATGCTTTCACCCAGCAAGCCTCTACAAGGATTCTTCAACTTATTTTTAATTTCTCCAATGCTTAACAACTGCAATTTTGGTTACTTCTTTCTTTGTGCTCTCACCTCCACCCTTAGAGGAATTATTTTTTCCTTACCACGCTATCCTCTCCATGTTTCTCGTCCACTACTTCTACGAACGAGCATCTTCCCTGAGAGAAGTTGTTCTCTCTACATATGTTTACGCGCTCATGTCTGAGAGAGATAGAGAGAAAGAGATCATATCAAAATATGATAAAGAAAATCATCCTTGTTCTCCTCTTCTACAACATACTAACTATCCATTCTTTTTCCAAGTTTTCGTGTAGTCCATTCCTTGGACAAAATAACTTCCATTCTTGAATGCTTTTGTTGTTCCTTACTTGTTGTTAGAGGATAAGGACACCTGGGCCTGCCCTTTTCTTGTTGGTTAAACTTGTCGCACAGTTAGCCCATTAAGACCATTTCAGCTAACCAGGACTGACATTTAAAACAACATTTCCCTCAAGCAATCTCCTTCCTCAAGTAATGGAATTTGTGTCCCTCTCTCAAGCATTTAAATAATTACAATTATTTACAATGGGAAAAATATTAACTAGGGAATGTCACAGTCCCCTCCCCCTTGAGGGGGGACATCGTCATAGGTGTTCAATAACCATATACAACAAAACATGCTTTAGACCAAGCATTACTGACTATAGAGATTTATATGCACAACTTTGGGAAACATTTAGAATGTATTTACATTTTCTTACTCAACAAATAAGAAAAGATAAGTTGACCACATTAGGTCATCCATTTCTCCTATGGCTTCCTCGGGCCCAAAGCGCCTCCACTACACTTTGAATTTCTCTATTACTCGGTTCCAGAACATGAGTTTCCTTAGATCCAAGATGCATAGAGGTTTCGGCTGGAACTCTCCCTCTGGTTCTACCTATAACACAAATCAATCAACTACATGATTAGCATCCCACACATATATTTTAAGTGATGAAACATGGAAAACATCTTGCACTCTAATTGATGGAGGTAGATCTAACCTATAGGCTGTTGGCCCTATCCTTTCAAGCACTTCAAAAGGTCAACAAAATCACAATTCCATCTTGGAACATGACCCAAATTTTATAGAGCTATTCTTAGATCTAACTCACAGGAATACATGTTCCCCTACTTGGAACTCTTTGTGCACTCTATGCTGGTTTGTATGGCTTGAATTTCATGTTCCATGTATTTCAACATATCAGGCCCAATGAGAACCCTATTCAGAGAATCGCTCTAGTTGATAAGAGTGTTGCAACTCCTTCCATAAAGCACTTCAAATGGGCTCATTCTCAATGACTCGTGATACCCATTGTTGAATCTGAATTCCACAAGTGGAAGGTACTATTCCCACTTCTTGGGTTGGTGCATCACATACATTCTTAGCATATCTTTAAGGATTTTGTTTGTTCTTTCTGTTTTCCTATTGGTATGAGGATGGTAGGTTGTGCTAAATCCTAACTCTATTCCCAAACCTGCAAATAATTCTCTCTAAAATTTTGAAGTGAATTTGGCATCCCTATCCAAGATAATCTTCTAGGGAACTCCATGCAGTCTCATAATCTCCTTTATGAACACTTAAGCCACCTCACTACCTGAATTTGTAGATTTAAAAACCACAAAGTAAGCCACCTTACTCAACTTGTCGACCACTACCATGATTGCATCATGTTGTTTTGAAGTTCTTGGAAGCCCTGTAATGAAGTCCATTGAAATTACTTCCCTCTTCCATTATGGAATGGGAATAGGATATAATAGGCCAACTGGGTGCTTGAAATCAACCTTCACTTGTTGAAATTATATGCACTTAGAGATAAAATTTGCCACCTCCCTTTTTTGAGTTAAATTATGGGTATATTTTGAGTTACATCTCTGCTCTTAATGATTTTATGTTTTTCATAATCATAATAGCGATAACCCAAATCATTAACACCATATCCAATAAAGGTACATTTCTTTGATTTTGCCTCAATATTTGTTCTATTTTCTTTATTAATGTATATAAAGGCTTCACAACCAAAAGTCTTTAAAAATGAGTAGTTTACCTTTTTACCTGTCCATGCCTCCTCTGGAATACCACCATCCAAGGAACTTGAAGGCCCTTTGTTTATTAGATAAATATTAGTATCTACAACATCGGCCCAAAATTGTAAAGGCAATCCTACATGAAATCTCATGCACCTTGCATGCTCCATGATTGTCATGTTCATCCTTTCTGACACACCATTTTCTTGTGGTGTTCTTAGAACTGTCTTCTCTCTGCGAATTCCATTCTCTGAACAATATCTATCAAACTCTTTGCTGCAATATTCACCTCCATTGTCTAATTTGAGACACTTCAACCTTTTTCTTGTCTCATTTTCAACCAAAGCTTTCCATTTCTTGAAAGTATCAAATACATTAGATTTATTTCTAATACAATAAATCCAAGTTTTTCTGGTTGCATCATCAATAAAAGTAACATAATAGCGAGAGCCACCGAGAGATGATACCTGAGCAGGTCCCCATATATCTGTATGCACAAGTTCTAATTTTTCACTCTTTTTTTCTTTCCCAACTTTGAGGAATCTGACTCTTTTCTGTTTTCCATAAACACAATTCTCACAGAATTTTAAATCAACATGCTTCAAACTTGGCAACAAATTTCTTGAGTGAAGAATCTGCATCCCCTTCTCACTCATGTGCCCAAGCCTATGATTCCACAATGCCATATCTTCTCCTGTAGAGGTTAAAGCATTAACAAAATTAGAAATACCATTGTATAAATACAATGTACAAATCGTTTATCCTTTTGCTATTACTAGGGCTCCTTTAGTGACCTTCCAGGTTTTATCTGTAAAAGTTGTTACACAACCTTCACCTCCCAACTACCCTATTGAAATTAGATTTTTCTTCAGATCTGGAACATGCCTTACCTCCTTCCATATCCATTGGTTTCCATTCTGTTGTTTTATGAAAACTATACCCATTACAACGATTTTACAAGGTTTATCTCACCCAATCGTACCTGTCCAAAATCTCCTTGAACATAATCATGAAAATGTTTCCTATCAGGTATGGCATGGAATGTGGCCCCTAAATCTACCACCCCGGCATTAATAATATTTTCGAATGAAAGAATCAAAGCATCTTGCTACATATCACCTGTCACATTTGCTTCATGATTGTTTTCTTGTTGCATGTCTCCTTCTTTTCCATTCCGAGACTTGTAGTATTTCTTCAGGTGTCCTTTCTTCCCACATTTCCAGCACACTATCCCCGATCTAGACTTGGATCTTCCTTTCCTTGACTTACTACGATATCCTGAGCTCTTTCCTCTTTCCATTTTTCTTCCCCTAGTCTCTTTAGTCAAAGTGTTACCTGATGTTTCACTGGATCTTTTCTGTCGCATTTCCTCGCTAAGGATTGCACTGAGAACATCATCAAACTTAAAGTACTAGATCCAGAGACAGAGTTACTAATGGCCATAACTAAACCATCCCAACTTTCTAGCAATGAACATAGAAATAACAGAGCCCTAAGTTCATCATCAAAAGTTACCCCTACAGAACTTAACTGAATGGTAATTGTATTAAATTCATTTAAATGATCAACAACATATTCACCTTCTGAGATCTTCATATTAAATAAATGCTTCATAATAAATACCTTATTTGAGGCCGAGGATTTTTCATATAGTTTGGAAAATGCCTTCATTAAACCCTTTGTTGTCATTTCCTTTGAAACATTAAACGCTACCAACGCCGCTAGGCACAGCCGTATTGTTCCAAGTGCCTTTCTGCCGAGAATATCCCATTCTGTGTCTGTCATACTCATTGACTTCTTTGCCATACGCCTCAATGGTTGGTACAGATCTTTATGGTACAAATAATCTTCCATGTGCATCTTCTACAGTTCATAGTTTTGGCCATTAAATTTTTGGACCCTAAACCTACCATATTTTGCCATTGCTCCCACTCGAGCCAAGAATCCTTCTTTCCTGTGAGTTTACCAGCCAAATAGACCTTCGGCTTTGATACCATTTGTTAGAAAATTATATATTATAGAGTAATGGAAAACATAAAATATATTGCATAAACATAAACATAGAAAACACATAAAACAAAAGAGAGACATATATATGTGGTTCACTCAATTTGGGATACATCCACGAGAAACAACCAGTCCTTCCTTTTATATTATTCAACAAACTGAAGAGATACAACTTACCATAGATCTATTGTAATTCTCTCTTCTCTCTTGCTCAATCTCCTCTCTCTTTCTCACTCAGAATACAGATGCACATAGACGCAATACAATTCCCTCATATATAGCGAGGGGTTTTCTTCCAGGGAAAAAACCCTAAATTAAACATAACTTCTACCGTCAGATCTTCGCCTATTGAATGGTCCAGATTGACTATGAAATTACAACATTTTACAAGGAAAATTTACATCTATTTTTAGCTTTAGGGGCGCTGCCCCCGATCCCCTGCCAAGGGGGGGGGGGGGGGGGGGCTCCTAAATATCGCTACCCCCCCCCCCCCCAAGACCCCCCTTGCAGCGCAAATATTACGTGTTGTGTTGCTACCACATTACAAACTGGAGTCTAATGTGGCGATACCTCTAAATAAAGAAGATAATCAGGCTCCACACCCAACATCAGAAATCTTTGAAGATGAGTCTGTTTGAGGCTGTATGGGCATAGTTGCAATACTCCCATCAGTTGGAGTGATCCAGTTAATAGGGTGCTAATTGGACCAGACATGTTGGCAAACATGGAACAGGAAAGGTAGGTAACCAAGAAAAATATAAAGGCAACATAGGATAGGTAGAAGAGATATGAAGATTGGAACATGTTGTTCAAGGAGTTCCAGGTTGGGGAACAGGTGTATTTGCACATCAAACGAAATAAGAGCTCCTTACGGATTGGATCATGTGCCAAGTTGACACCACAATTTTGTGGACCCTTCAATATTTTTGAGAGAATTGGGTCAGTAGCCTATCGACTTGCACTTCCTTCGAAAGTGAAAGTCCATGATGTTTTCCATGTGTCATTTCTTAAGAAGTATCTTAAAGATGTTGATCATGTGATTGACTGGTCTGTATTGCAAGTGGAACTAGATGGAGAATTCCAACCGAAGCCTCAGTGTATATGGCAGAAAAGAGGGCTCATGCTCCAGAACCAAGCAATCGAGCAGGTTACAGTGAAATGGAAGCACTTTGGGCCCCATGAAGCTACATGGGAGATGGTGGATCAGATGCGGGCTATGTATCCTTCTTTGTTTAACAATATAAACTTTAAAACGGGACTATAAACTCAAAACGAGAACTCTAGCCAAAAAACCCCCAAAAAACATGAAAAACAGTGCTAAAAACAAAAGTGTGTATACTAGAACAATGTTTTTCTTTTAAGGGTTAATTGTCAACATATTTAAAAAATGGAAATAAAACCAATTTTTGTTGTGCAAAAAACAATTTTTTTTTAGGAAAAAAACACACTGATTTTTTTGGTAGAATAACATTTTTCTTTTCTAGGTATAATTTCAGCATTTTTTAGTAATGACGATAAAAATAAAATAATAGGATCCGAAACACATTAAAATTCCATCAGTTTTCATCCATGTTGTTAAACATATAATAACATGACACTAAAGATCGTTAAAATTCTAATTTCTTTCAACCATAACATTAAAGATACGAAAAAGTTTGGAAAAGTTTCAACCATAGAATAAAAAACTTTAAGTTTTCAACACATTTAAACCATGACATTATGAACAAATTACATGACTAAATTAATCAAAACATAAATACTTGTAGATTAAATGAAACATAAGTTATATCTCTAAGTTATTGTTGCATTGTAGATATTCTAAACAATAAAAATCGTCATACTTAAAACATATAATCCAACAAACATAAAAATGGCTCATAACTTCATTTAACACCATATGGAAATCAAAATTTTTATTTCAAGATACGATGAAAACATAAGTTATATAAATTTTATTAGACAATTATTTAAAATCACTTATATTTTCTTGCACACCATCAAAATTGACATCTTCAAATGAATGACTGGATGCAGATGAATATGTTCCATATTCTTCTCTTTCATCAACTGGTGCATCATTTGAGTCCACATGCATGCCAGCCATTTCAGGTTTCAAAATTCTTCTAGATCTACCACTGGTTTCAGCAGACTTCCAACCTCTTCAGAATCTCTATTGTCTTGAAGTGAAGAGTTCCTCTCTTTGTTAAATTGAATTCATAAACAAGTATGTCAACATCCTCCAATTTTAAGAGGTTTGTACGATGACGATTTATATTTGTACCCTTTCTTTTTCTCTTTCCACCATTTTTTTTATCAACTACCATCTCTGCTTGTACACACCATTGAATAGGTGTGTATTTGTGGCATACCAATGTACTTCAACACATGCAACATTTTCATTTTTCTGTAATGACCTTTATAACCTTAGTAACCCAGAATGGATATCCATTGGGATCTCCATATGATAGCATTGCGATCATGAAACCCTCTTTAATATCCTATACTAAACCCCTGTAAAGGTCTTCCATGGCTTCACATTGTGCACGAGATATTTTGGAACCAGTATACATTTCTCTTTCCTCTACCTATGAAGAATTAATAATACCTTTAGATTGTTGTTGTTTAACAATGTTTCTTTCCTCAAGTTCATTTGACACATTTTGTGGCCAAATAAATGGAGTTTTCAAAGGTATATCTTCTTTTGTTGTTCTTTAAATGATATCACTTTGATTATTGAAAAAAGACTCCCACCAAACTGAATCAACAATATCAAAGTACTCATATGTATATCTAATAATTTTTTTAATTTCTTGTAGGCAATCAGAATAATTTATATTTCTATTTTGCCTGGGTGCATTATGAACTTCAGCAACTAATAGTAATAATAATATATTTGATGCAAATATTGGATGATCTGGAATGAACTTCAAAAATACCAAACCTGATGACGACGCCCATTCTGAAGTAGTTGAATACTTCTTGCCCCATATTAGTGTTTTCCCATCAAATTTTTTGATTCGAAATTGATGTTGAAAGCTAATGTCATTAAGTTGTTCAATGCATTTCTCATCACCATGCAATCCCAGAATAAACTTTCGCATGTCAACAACTTCTTCCAACACATCAAAAATAGGCTTTGGCATGTATGATTTCTTAATACATTCAATTAATGATGGCAAGCTCCCAACTTTCTTCCTCCTCAATGTGACTAAAAAAACTGAACATCTGATCAATATGGTCATGAGTGTGCCCAACAAGAAGGAAACCAACCTTTACCTTCTGAAAAATTCTCAATTCAATAAGCATGCTTAGATATCCAAAAACAATCTGATTTTTTTTTTTCACGACAAGTGTTGTCCAATTGTAGATACAAAACTTCAGGAAGATTACCAGACCAACAAGAAAGCACATCATGAATTATGGTTATTGTTAGATTTGCATCATTATGGATATTTGGAGTTGTGAAGTATACCCTTGGCAACATTTTCTCATTGAAGAGCATACAACCGACCAAGTGATATTGAATAAAATTTTCCTCCCGTAAATTTTGGGTGTGCGAACAAAATGTGGTAGAAGTGTTTTCTTTTGGTCCATACGATCAATTATCAAACCCAAATATTTATTTGGATTATCATAACACTTCTTTCGATGCTTGTACAACTTTTTCCTTTCACTTGTTTATTGTTCGCGATGCTCTTGAAGTGCTTTGACAATGAAATCTACACAATATAAAAGAAAGTCATTAATAAATACGTTTTCATAGTTGATGACTATACAATTTTAAAAATTAATGTTATGAATGCTTACCTCTTTCTACCCCTTCACATTTATCCCCTTTTTATTTAAGAGAAGCACATGTGCTACAAATCCCCATCCTTGTCTTCTTAGGAATACAGACATTGTTGAATTCTTTCTTCCATATCTTCACAAAGTATTGATATGTAATAAATTGACCATGTCCTTCAACACCTTTTGCATATTCTTTGTATAAGTTGTAGATTTTTCGTCTTAAGAAATTATCTAGAATATGTATTGTCTCTCTATTTGGCGTACACTCTCCTTGCTTGGAAAATAAGTCTTTCATCCATGACATTGCTATATTTGATAATGGCCCAAACTGTCATTTATGACGTACTTATCAATAAAATGTGGGATCCTTTTCCAAATTTTCTTGGATTCTTGACAGATGAAAATTACCCATTGAATGAAACATTTTGAAAGCCTTTCTATAGATAAATAAAGACCCAATACGACAACCATAACTTGACAATATAGATTGCATGCACCCCACTAAATATGAATTTTGCATGCTTTTATTCATTGACAAAGATCTCTTCCTTTTCTCCAATGCAAACTTGAAATCCATATGTTTCAAGCAATCTTTTTGACAACATTCACTTGAAATAAGAGTACTGATAGAACTTCTTCTCATCATATATTATGCTCTACCCCTTGTATAACTAGAACATCTTGGATTTATATGAAAAGGTTTGCTCCTACTCCTCAATACAATATTTGTTGGCAACATTTCCATCATTGGATCATCATCTGTATAAGCATTTCCATCATCATTATGAGGAATATTATCCTCACTATGATCATCTATGCTTTTGAAATACTGACTTGGAGGATATTTTTCATCTTTCCCTCCTTCAATGCTACCCTCATAGTCCTTAGAATTAGGACTAAATGGAAAATTTGACTTGATGTTTATTGGATATCCTTCATCATGTGCATTGTCAGTGTTTCTCTCATAGTCCATAGGATTAGGACTACATGGAAAATGTGACTCTTTACTTACTGAAAAATATTCATCGTTCCCTTCATCGCTGATGCTCTCATAGTCCTTAGGATTAGGATTAAGTGCTTCATCCTGCCCTTCATCACTATTGCTTTAATAGTCCACAGGATTAGGACTAGGTGGAAAATGTTACTCTCGATTTATTGGAAATTATTCATCCTGACCTTCATCACTGCTACTCTCATAGTACATAGGATTAGGACTAAGTGGAAACCGTGACTCTTTATTCATTTGAAATTCTTCATCATGTTCTTCATCATTACTGCTCTCATAGTCCATAGGATTAGGACTAAGTGGAAACCGAAACTCTCTATTCATTTGAAATTCTTTATCATGCTCTTCATCAATGTTGCTATCATAGTCCATAGGATTAGGACTAAGTGGACATCGTGACTCTCTATTCATTTGAAATTCTTCATCATGCTCTTCATCAATGCTGCTCTCATAATCCATTGGATTAATGGATTAAGACTAAGTAGACACTGTGCCTCTCTATTCATTTGAAATTCTTCATCATGCTCTTTATCGCTGCTGCTCTCATAGTCCATAGGATTAGGACTAAGTGGAAACCACAACTCTTTATTTATTTGAAAATCTTCATCATGCGCTTCATCACTGATGCTCTCATAGTCCATAGGAGTAGGACTATGTGGAAATTGTGACTCTTTATTTATTTTAAATTCTTCATCCTGACCTTCATCAGTGTTTCTATCATAGTCCTTAGGAGTAGGACTAAGTGGAATATTTGACTCTCTATTCATAGTGGAAGAATTGCCATTATATTCATCAATATGAATAGAGTTGTTACTCGATGAAGATGTTGATGCTTCACAAAGTGAAACTTCACTATCAGAAGAATCCATGCCTTTCAAATAGAAGAGGTTGAATTATACAAATGCACTCTCTCCTAATGATAATATATAGCTTAAAGAATGAAAATTTCCCTCCAAAGTTTCCCTCTAAAATTTTTTGTCGAAATTTTTCCCTCCAAAAATTTTGTTTCATGTATTTTCCTCCATAATTTTCTTCTACAATTTATTGAAAAAATTTAACTAAAATTTTCTTATGAAATTAATATTTTAAACTAAATATTTAAATTAAAATTGTAAACTAAATCTTTTACCTAAATTAATTTTTTACTTAAACTATATAACATTTACTAGACAATTGAATGTTTTTTTTTTTTTTTTTTTTTTTTTTTTTTTTTTAATTTTATTTTAATTATATCTTCTATCATACATTTAAAATAAATTGTTATATCGCTATAACACGATTTATATGTTAAGTTTTTATAATAAAAAAAATTAATATCACATTCACCATGTGGTAAAACAATTCTGTAATGTTCGCTTTATCATAATTTACTATATCACCATAACAAGATTTATATGTTAAAGTTTTTATAAAAACAAATTAATCCCACATTCACCGTGCGGTAAAACAATTCCGCGATGTTCGCTTTATTGTAATTTACTATATCGCCATAACAAGATTTATATGTTAAAGTTTTTATAAAAAAATTAATCCTACATTAATCGTGCGGTAAAACAACTCCATAATTTCCGCTATATCATAGATTTCATTATCACTATTCTTTACATCACATCAAGGATTTTCAAGGTTCGTTAAAAGACTTGGAGCGGTTTTGTGGAGCAACTACATTGTTATCGACAACATATTCAACGAAATATTATCGCATTTGAAATGTTAGTTTCTCTTTTGTTGTGTGAAAGTTTTAAAATTCAATAGGTTTACTAGTAGTTATTTATTAGTTGGATTGTTATTTTCATGTAAAATACCTTAACAAAATCATATTCGAGTAAAATAATACTTGATTTTTTATTAATGAATTTAGATTTTTTTTTTACAAATTAAAAACTTAGATGAGCCAGGCTTACTTGACAATGCCATGGCATGCAAAAGGCCACTACATCCGCAGTGGACGTGGTGGGACCGGTCGTGCCCACTGGGGGCACCCACCCCCGCAGCCTAGCCTGCCAAGGGTGAGGGTTGATTCTTAGAATTGAGCCTCCACCCCCACAGGCTCGTTGGGCCGCGGGGGAGGGGCAAGAGGGGGTTGCACGCAACCCCTTGCAACCCCTTCTTGCCTGTCCCCTATGGCCCAGCGAGCCCATGGGGGTGGAGGATGGAATGGGCCTCCACCCCCACGAGCCCGTTGGGCTATGGGGGTAGGGTGGGTGGCAGCTGCAGCCCCAACCGCCCCACCCCCGCGGTCCATCGGGCTCGTGGGGGTGATGGCCCGACTTTGAGAATCTAAAAATGATAAATAATCATAAATCATAGATAATTTTGTAAAATATAACCTTTTAAAAAAATTAAAATTAAAAAAATTAAAAAAAATGTAGCCCCCTCCGCCCCACCCCCATGGCCCATTGGGCCCGTGGGGTTGGATGCCCAATTCTGAGAATATAACCGCCACCCCCTTGGGCCCAATGGGTCGTGGGGGTGGGGCGGAGGAGCTGCGCCCACCATCGGTCCCGTGGGGGTGGTGCCAACCCCTTCTACCCCATCCCCGTAGCTCAACGGGCCTGTGGGGATGGGGTAGGAGCAGACTAAATTTTTTTTTAAAGGTTCTGTTTTACAAAATTATTTATGATTATTTATGATTTTTAGATTTTGTTTCATTTTGTTTGTTTATTTAAGCTATTTTTTTTTGTAGTTTACTGATCTATATATATGTGTATATTTTTTGCAATAAAATGGAATCAAAGAAGATTTATATGAATCTTTATGGACCAAAAACTGCTAAAATTAAAAGTGGATCCTCAAATAACATTGTTGAACGAACCAAGCCTCAGCTAATAACTACAAATCTATCAAGTGCCTCAAACGATAAGAATGTGATTTCATACTAAAAGAAATTAGAAGAAGTGAAGCTTACAGAAAATGTATGGTATGTGAAAGATAGAGAAGGTGAACAACAACTACAGATATATCTAAATGTTTATATCTCACGATAGTGGAATTTATGAGGTGTTGGGAAAAGTCATAGACATTTGTTTGATACTGGATACTGAAGTTGTTTATGTACCTACAAAACCACCCAAGTCACATGACAAGATTAAATATCAGTTATCATTGTCATTGTACGACGTGATAGAGGAATCTACAAAGATGTGTAAAAAAATTATAAATGACATTGCATAAGATATGGTAAGTATTGTTATTTATATTTGTGTTTTGTGTTATTGTAACTGTATCATTATATTTTTATAACCTATATTTTATTGACATATGATATTTTGTTTGACAGAATTTTATTGGAAATCTTTCAATTATGTTGGGAGACATTCATTTCATAGAGAAGATATTATGAATGTTATCAACAGTTTCTACTCAGGGTCACAAGAAGATATGACAAAGAAGCAAAAAATAGTGATTCATGATTCTACAAAACTACATCCAAGGGATCAAAAAAGAATGTCTATAGTGGATAAATCTAGCAAAGGTAGACATGTTACCTTTGAAGATGAGGAAGTTGAAACTGACGTTGAAGAATATGTTGCCATTACTGAGGATGACATTAGAACTGATGTTAGAAAGGAGAAGAGCCATAAAATTCCAAAAGTAACAATGCCCAGGAATGTCTATGTTCTAGTTAATGATGAGAATGTTAGGAGGAAGAAAATGAAAGTTGAACATTCTCAAATAGTCAATGCCAACAATGAAAATCCTAGTGAAAATTCAAAAGAAAGTAGGGAAATCATTACACCAGGAGTTGATTTAGAGGATGGAATTATTAAAACAAAACAAAATTCCATTCGACATAACTTGACAAAGACAAACTTAATTGAGGGTGGTCATACATTTCAACTTAATGTGAGACAAATCTATAAGTCAAGTGAAGGACAATTTAAATATCAAATCAGAAAGCCATACCACCTGCATGTTCACAACTTGAAGACATTAATGAAGTACAATCCATATGTTCATGTGGTTAATTATGTGCTTCTTGTTGATCCACTTCAAGTTTCCAACAAAGAAGCATTTGATAAGTCAAAATGTTTTGAATACAATTATTATGTGCTTGGGGGGAACCATTTTGTAGAAGCTCAGAGGAAATTGATGGAGGAATATCCCAATAACTCATATTTTGAAACAATGAAATGTATCATTTATGTTGGTTTATCAGATACAGAAGAAAAGTTATTGGCATGGGATCATAATACAGATAATGAATATAGGATGTCTATGACTTTCATCCAAAGGGTTAGATTTATTCATAATGAATTTGAAGAAAAATGCGGTGGGGATAAGATAAATGTTACTTTAAAATTTCGAAAGGAATGTTGAATAGAAATAAGCTATCAAATTGAGGAGAAAATCATTTCAAAAGGTGGAAAAGTAAATTCTGATATATTCAAAAGTATTGCTAACATTTTCCAGTTGGCATTTATAACTAGAGAGATATGGAAATTGATTAATGATATTTTTATCGTGTGGGAGAACATTGGCATTAAAAACCAGAAGGTCAAAAATTTTAAACCATTGATATGTAGCAGAAGTAAATCAGGAACTGAAATGAAGTAGCTTCCAGAAGATATGACTATCACACATTAGAGAGCATTGCAAGGAGTGAAGGATGAAAATCTTTTCAAAAGAAATATTATCTCGTGTGAAATCAGGGGAATTATCATTGGACAAAATGTTTGAGGAATTTCAAAACGTAAGTTTGTTGAATTATTTTTGCTTATTTATAGATTATAATTTTCTTTTAAATATAACATATTGTTCTTGGTAGTATTTCTTATACATATCATTATATTAACTTTTTTTACTTTATCTATTTAGTCACAAAATTTACATGAAAAACAAAAACAAATGGTTAAATTGTTGAATGAAGATAGTTGGGATGATGTTGTATGCAACTACCCAGATTCAAGTTTTACATCAACACTAAAATATTTTTATCTTACATTTAAAAAGGTATGTTGATTTATACATTCATTTTTATTCATCTATATACTATTTTTATTTTATAACTTATACATATATTTGTTTATTTTATTAAAGATGAGGAAGGATGCAAATGGAGCACTAAATAGTTTCATAAGCTTTATTGAAAAAATTAAGATCAAAAGACCGAGAAAGAAGCGTCTTAGGAATGTTGAACTTGATGAAACTCTTACTCATTTCATTTGGAATGGGCTTGAAACTATTCAATATCAATTAATACAAGGTGATTGTGAAGACATTTATAAACTAATATCTAAAAGGGATTATTTCCTAGTTATTGCAGATATTCCCCATGGTTTGAATATCTCAAACATTGACTATGATAGTGACTCTTATACTTATCAAGCTCTTAGTAAAGTGGTTGTGGGATTTGTAGAATTCACATCATCACCATTATGGAGATTTGTGACATTTCATTCAGACACACAATTGGCAATGTTATTGACAAGCTTCAAGGGGAAAACAAACTCAAGGATGTAGTTTACATGGTAAGACGTTGAAATTGTATGTTTGATTAATGTTAAAAAATTCATTTATGTACAAGTTAATTGAACTTTTACTATTTCATGTTACAAGAAAAAATCAAATATTCTTAACCATGAAGATCAACTAATTATAAATGATTGTGAGTTCATCCATATGGATAGTTGGACAAAAGATGGTAGTTATGTGTCTATGCCTTTTAATCAGGTAGATGGAAAGAGTCATAGCCAAGTACTGGTTTATGACGTTGTTGTGAAAAAACTAACATATGAAGATAAAGAAGCAAAAGGAGAGATGGTTAACATTTATCAAAAACCATAATTATTGATTAACTATCTTATAACCTTGTGTTCAAATGAAGGAGATTGGGTTTTGGATTTATTTTTCAGGCTCAGGTAAGTTTTATTATATAGAATTGAATTTCAATATCTTCTTTCTTGATTTATATGTCATTGTACTAATTTACTTCATTATTTCTTTTGTGCTTGATAATTAGGTACAACACTAGAATGTTGCTTATAAAAAGGAATAAATTGCATTTCCATTGATAAAGATCCAGTACAATGCAAATTTATTCAGCAAAGAATTAATGCTCTTCAATTTCTTCCAGATGTAATGTAAGAAATTGGGTTGAAGAAAGGGGATTTTAGTGAATCACGTGTGGGAAAAAAGAAAAGGAACCTCAACCACCATTACATGGAATGATTGAAATGGAATACATTGGGAGATTCACAGACATCGAAGATCCATTAGAAGAGGAAAATGAGCAAAATGAAGCAGAAAATATTGTGGAAGAAGACAATGATGAAACTCTAGAGGATTAGGAGTTTGGATTACGTGATATTGTTGATTAAATTTAAGTTATGCTTGGAAATCAAGCTCATTTTTTGTAACTATTAATTATTTATACTTGTAATGTTTTGACTTTGACATTTTATGAGAAGAATAAGCATTCAAATAATGTTGTTATATGTTCAATATTTGTATTATGTGATTTTTGCTTTAATTTTTACGTGAATCATTATTTTTTGAAAAAAATTGTGATTATTATTATTTTTTAAAAAAAATTGTGATTATTATTATTTTTTGATATAAAATTCATAAAAAAACTATTATTTAACCATTTTTGTTAATTTTTTCCTATAAAAATTGTGATTTTGACATGTCATTTCTAGCAAAAAATTATCAAAATGTGTAAATTTTTAGTTATATTTATGTTCAAAATGTTTATTTTTATATTAGTTGTTAAAAATTATTGGTTTTTTAGAGACAATTATTTGATATGCATTGAAAAATTAATTAACGATATATAAATATGTAGAATATCGAAATTTTAAAATATCGACCTTCTTCTTTAACTATGCAAAAAAAATAAAGACCTCACTACAAAAAAATAAAAAATAAAATAAAAAGAAAAACAAGAAAATATGAAGAAGAATACCACTTCAAAAATTGTTAAATTTTAAAAATAATTATTCACATCTAATACATTAGAAAATTTAAAGTTAAAAAATAAGTCTTTTAAAAAAAGGCCTGATGTAGAATCAACATTTTTTAAAATCAACATGCAAATCACTAACATTCTAAAACTATTGTACATAAACAAATTTAAAGTGTAAAAAAATATGCTATATATATATATATATATATATATCTGCATCACCACTTTTCAAAATTAGTTGATTTTTTTCTACCTCAATGAAACGGGTAATCGTATCAATTCATCTTTCAAAGTTTACATTGTTGTTTGCCGGTTGAGGCAAAGCAGTTTTGGTATGGTGTTTTGATAAATGTCTTGGTATACGTTTTGGTACATGTTTTGGTGATTTTGGTATATGTACATAAGCATATGGATGTAAATACTTCCATGAGCTATGTTATAAACTTCCAATAAGCGGAATGGGTATCATGTCATTATGATGTTATGTTTGTTATGTTTTCATGTTAGTTTGCTTTTCAGCATGGTGATCATTGTAAATACTACAACGAGCTAAGTTATAACTCTATCAACAGTATGTTTTTCTTACAACAGTCTTGTGGTTATAGGTGTTTTTTAACATCGAGGACAGTGTTCCCCCATGGGGGAGGGTTTTGTAATAGCCCTAGTGAAAATTCCATGTAATAAAAATAATAAAGGCAAAATAATAACCACGGTTGATGGGACACTTATTTCGAGCTGAATGTTGGTCAAGACATCCTAGTGTGGGTTTCCATTTGGTTACTAATGGTTAAGGAAATTAGCAAAGTCAATGGCTATGGCTTTGGAAAGGAAAAATAGCATTTTTGGCACATTTATTTATGAAAATAATGGAAATTAGGAGAAAAGGGAGGTGAAAGGTCACAAGTTTCATGTGAGGAGGAAATTGAAGGAAAATAATGGAAAATGAAGAAAATAGAGGTCTCATTCATAACAAGGATTTTGAGGATTAGTGGGTAACCTTTTATCAGTTCAGTTTTGGAGCTTTCTCATTATTCTCTCTCTGATACTCTTGGATACTTAGAGTTTTCTGGGAGCACTCTTGGATGGTGTAGCATGCTTGGATTTTTGGAGCAAGAAGGAAAGGAAGAGTAGGAATGCGCAAGATGACATGAGGATCAACAACTATAGCAGATTTCGCTTGGAGGTACCGAGTTGCATGTATATTTTCCTCACTCGTTTTGGCATGCATGTGATTTATTGGTCATGATATGTCACTCCGATTTCCTGGATTGATAGTGGATTTCCTATCCTTGCCATTTCCTAGATAGCCATGTTGTTGTGGGTTCATTCCCTTGTTTTTTGGTTGTTTTTCATGTTTCCTTAGCTTGGGTTGATTTACTAGTTCTTGGAGCCTTGGTTGGACAAATGCTCTGGAGCCCTATAACATCTTGGGTTGAGTTACTAGTCTTGTAGCCTTGGTTGGACAAATGCTCTAGAGCCCTTGGTGGGTTGAGTTATTAGTCTTGGAGCCTTGGTTAGACAAACACTTTAGAGCTCAGTGGAAGTTGTGGGTTGAGTTACTAATCCTAGAGCCTTGGTTGGAAAAAATTCTCTAGAGTCCTGGAAGGCTTAGATAGAGACGAATCTGATGATGATTTTGTGATGTCTGGTTGTGAGGTGGAATCATTGTTTGTTGGGTTGATGTGGATGGCCTATGGAAGCCCTGGATGGTTTTGGATTGATGTGTTGTATGAGATCCCACATTCATGCTTGGAATATGGCACGGGGGTGAATGGATGAAGTGAGATTTGGCTAAGCCATTCTATGGTTGGGTGGAGCATGGTAGTCCCATCCCGGGTTTGGAGTTTGAATCATCAATATGAGGTTATTTCTCCTTGTATTTCTATGAGTATTATACTTATTTATATGTGGATCATATGGTTGTGATTTCATTGGTATTTCTGTTGCTATTATGTTGCCTAAGTATATGTTTTATGACAATATCTATGTATGGCTCTCATCATGTTTTTACTGGTAAATGAATGAACAATGTATCTATGATGTAATGGATGAAATGGTAGCTAATGTGTTGAGGCATTAATGTCTCTTAGTGATTCTTAGCTAAGTATGAAATCCCTATGCTCAGATCTATTATGTACACAAATTTGTGTACATAATCACATTTGATTGAGCAAAAGCTTTGTTTATAGAACTTGCAGAAGTGTGGAGAATGTTCATTATGCGGAAGAAGCTTTCAGTTTTTCATTGTGAGGATAATAACATTGTTTGTGTTTATATTATTCTAAAATATGGCTATTGTGGATTGGATTCCGAACACAAAAACTCAATATTTTTATTGTAAATAATGTTTTGAATATATGTTTGTTTGTGATCTTATGAAAAAATTCTTTTTGTGTGGATGTACGCACTTTGTACTAAACACTTTTATTGCTAATACTTTAGTTAGTAATGCATATCACTAGTTAAGAGAGTAAAATTTGTGCGAAGTGCACACAAAGTTGTGTACAAAACCCCATTTCATTAAGTAGAAGCTTTGTTTATTGCAGCATAGTCGCTACCTCTACCGCAATTTAATTGATTCTTTTGCATAAATCTTTTCACAGAGTGGATGTTATCTACATTGGCATTAAAGGATTTTATTGCAAATATTTTAGTAAGAAATTGACGTATATGATATTATTAGTGATATTTTAAGTATAAATTATGCTTGCCTTCTTAATTCCAAAAATCTTTTCATATTTCTATATATATTTCAAATTAGGCATATCTGTGGAAGTGAAAAAGAACTCTATTGTGCGGAGAGGTCTGTGTTTCATCTAATTGATTCTTTTTCATAAAGCTTTTTACAGAATGGAAGTTATCTACGTTGGCATTAAAGGATTTTATTACTCATATTCTAGTAAGAATTAACATATACAATATTATTAGTGATATTTGAAGTGTAAATTATGTTTTTTCCGTATGTGTTTCAACTTAGTCGCATGTGTGGAAGTGCAAAAGAACTCTATCGTGTGAAGAGGTCTATATTTCATCCACATTTCTATCTCAGCGCATGCTTGTTCCGCATTTCTTGCTCCGCTCAACGATGACTGCACAACTTCTTCCTTACACGCTATATCTGGACACGTAACTCTATTGTGCAGAGAGGTCCGCATTTCGTCCACATTTCTGGCTCAACGCATGCTTGTTCCATTTTGCTTGGTCTGCACAATGACCTCTGCACATCTTCTTCCGTACACGCTATATGTGGAGACTCCACCAAAGCGAGTAGCTATTTTAGTAAATGGTTGATGTATACAAAGTTATTGCTAATATTTTGAATATTTCAAACATCTTCTTGTTTATAATCTTGTGCGGATCTTTGCACTTTTCACTAAGTGCTAATATTATTTCTAATATTCTACTTATAAATAATGCATATTCGTAGTCAATTGAGTAAAATTTGTGCGGAGTGCACACAAATTTGTGTACAAAATCACATTTGATTGAGAAGAAAGTTTGTTTATAGGACATGCAAAAGTGTGGAGAATGTTCATTGTGCAGAAGAAGATTTCAAGTTTTCATTGTGCGGATAATAACATTATTTATGTTTATATTATTGATAATAATTTTATTGTGAATCATGTTTCAAATATTTGTTTGTTTATGCTCTTGTCCAAAAGTGCTCTTTATGTGGATGTATGCACTTTGCAATAAACATTTTTATTGCTAATACTTTAATTAGTAATGCATATCAGTAGTCAAGTGAGTAAAAATTGTGTGGAGTGTGCTAGGTTCCTATAATAATAGGGATCATAATTTTGAATTGACTATGTTAATTCTTGTAATGTTGTACATACCTTTTCTTTTTGAAAATGTTTTCCATATTAAAAAATGAAAAGAGGGTATGTCCTAAAAAACGATCAAAGGATCAAAAGAAAGAAGATCAAAAAGATATGAAATATGAACCCCACAAAAAGAAACAAAAATAAATTCTAAAAGTGTTGCACGTTCAAATGCCACTACTCTTAGTTTACTTTTTGTAAACAAAATTGTGTGCAGCTTGTCCAAAATGCCACAATTCATGATGATCACACAGTTCAATCTTGATTACACATGCTTCAAATTTTATGTCATGAAAGTTAGTGAATAAAGATCTAACCAAACCATTTAATCATGGCATATCATTAGTTAGGTAGAGAATAAAATGAGCTCATAAGTTTAATCTGAGCCATTGGAAGATATAAGGTTAGAAATAAGTTAATTTTCTTATCAAAAGAAATTAGAAAGGGTCAACAAGCTCAAATGTACCCAATGAAGGAGATAAAAAATGCTAGGGCAAATAAAAGGTAGGTAAAATAGGTTTTGGAATGCATAAGGTTGCTAACTCAAATGCACCTTCAACATGCTTAATCCTATGCTTCATGAGCAGGAGGAATTATCAAAGAAGGAGGACATTCACGAAAGTTATATATTACTTTGGGTATTTACCCTAAAGTTCTATATAATCTTAGTCCTGAATATTAAATCTCATTCACTAATTTCCCCTCATTCACTAAACCCCTTACATGTCTATTTTATTAATTCCCCCCATTCATTTTTTCCCTTCACACTCATTCCCTAAGTTATTTGTTTCATAACTTACCCCTTATTTACATATTCCCTTCATTACCCCTTCATTACTTTTCATTCCCTAATATTTTTCCCCTCCTAAAAACCCTTGTTCCTTTGAAAATCCCTTTCCCCTTTACTTACTCCGCTTGATAAAGTTTAATTAAAAGACTTCTTTTAATTAAATTTAACCCCCACTTCATAACTCCCCAACCCTAACATATATTATTAAACCTATCATACCCCTCCGCATAAAATATCCCTGGGTCCCACCTATCATAACCCCCTAACTCTTCCATCCGTCCAATCGCTATTTATTAGATCTAACACTTAATAAGCATTTTTGCACCCCCAGCGTCCGACCTTTAAAACAAAGGAAAGGTTGCGAAATGGGTGCTTTCACCCGTCCCCAACCCTGCCACGCAGTGCCACCACATTGCTTCGCATCCCCCAGCCCCAAACCACCATACCACCTTTCGGCGATGTGATAAACCGCCAAACTACCTCCAAGCACTATGCGATAAACCACCCTGCTATGTAATTAACCACCGCACTATGAAAAACCTGCCAATTCCCAAAGAAGGTGAAGTAACAAAAGCCCCGAGAATTTTTTATTTCACCATTGCTGTTGAACTTGCGAGAAAATAAAAAAAGCTATCACCAACCCAAAACAGAGCCCCCGTTGTCGCCTGGATGCCTCTGCAACCAAAATTCATTGTTTTCCAGGTAATTCTAGTACTCTGCTCCGTCAATTGAACTCAAAAATTGATAAATTGAACCCAATTAATGGCTTCTCAGAGCATTCTAATTGTAAACCCTCTTCAATCCCCAATAGTAGATGTTGAACATCTGCCCTTGGTCGATAAAGACTATAAAATTGTTGATACAATAACAAATTCCAACCTTTTGGAGCTCCACTGCTGGAGCCATGACAAATACAATGACTAGGCTGATGATATCCATCTATGGGAGTCAAACTTGCCCAAATACATATTCCCATAGACCTATCAGTTCCTTGAAATCTTCAGACTATGCCAAAAGAACTATTTGCCAAATGAAAGAGCCATAGTCACCCCAGCCCAAGAAATCCTATTTATTATCACTGCTCAATCCATCAATCAAATGTTGCAAATTCAACCACAACCAGAGGGAGTTCCCTTCTCCATTGAAATCTTATTGAGCTTTACCTAAAGCTAGACTTTCCTAATAGGTCTCAAATCTTCCAAACCTTTCTCCCTGAAACAACTCAAATTCCTAAAAAGAACCCACCATACTCTACTGCCATGTTCCCGAAATAAACCAGGAAAACTATGACCATGTTATCTTGTATATTAGGATACTTTACTGATGAATCCATCCTAGGTTTCCTCTCTGTCTTTAGCCCATACAGCCTCCTGCTATATCCTTCAACTTTGCTCAATTCCTAGCAAACACAATGCATGATCAGCTAGTAAAGCTGTTAGAAGAAGGAGCTTTCAAATACTCCTCATTTTTGTTCCACATGTTTTTATATTTTCAATCAGAAAGGTTTGGAGTCAGCCTCCAAAAACTGGACATAGAGGGTAATCCCAAATCTGTTGTCTTTTGGACATCCTTGATAAAAAAGGATTCCACAGAATTCAGTTACAAAGACTTCATTGAATTATTTATTTATCTAGTTGTTAATATGCTAAATAGTAGCATTTAGCCCAGAATCAGTGAAGAGATAAAGAAGGTATTACACTTATAAGATCAAAGTAAAACAAGAGACTCGTATTTATACCAAAACCATACAGAAATAAGAGTATATGGAAGCCAATTAATTCCATTCAAGCTTCCCAAATACCTCCCAATGAGGCTATTTTCCTTGGAATACATCAGAACAATCTTGAATTCTGATAAAATCCATTTCCTTTCAGCCAAAGAGAAGACCTAGTTCAAGATTAAAAACCAAATAGGGCCTTTTATATGTAACAATAGAAATGCTGGAAAGGAAGCAGATAGATGTTTACAAATGGAATTATGATCCTTTAGGTGTCATAAGTAAATTAAGAGTCAAATTCAAATTGACCCCCTTCATCCATGAGTCAAAACCAAAAATTGAAAAGTATTCCAACCAGTCAAAGTGGTTGGAAAACACTCTTCAGGAGATGGATAAGTAGGTTGATACTAGTTCCATCTTGCATACTCTAGACCCACAGGACATAAGTTCAAAAAGGGCTAGAGAAGAAGGATCCTACTCAGCTGAAACCAACTCTGATACTAAATTTAAGCTTGTAAGCAAAAAGAAAACCAAGCTAAACCCAGTAATAGAGAATAAAAAGACATTTGAAGAAGATATAAGGATTATCATCAGGGGTGATGCACCCTCAACACATGTAGAAGAAACACCTCTGCTCTCATATTCTAGTGCACAAATAATGCAAAGTCAGAATAATGTAGAGGCTTCATCATCTAGCAAAACAATGGACAAAGAGAAAAATATCATGGAAAGGTACAAAGAAATTAAAATCAGAAATGAGGCATTAAAAGCTGCAATATGTACACAATACTGGAAGCAAACTCCCAGTTATTAGAGTAGGTTACTTTCATATTTTGACTTAAAAACTAGGAAGATGTAGATGACCTTCTTAGAGCCAGAGGTAAAGGCCCCAAAAACTTCAGAAGATTACAAGAAAACAACCTTTGAAATTCATGCTCAGGATGTGCACCCAATTGACTAGATTGAATTTCATAAACAGGTAGGAGAAATGATATATTCAACCATGACACAAAAATCTCTAAGTGTCTAGAAATTGAAGAATTCTCTTGAAAATGTACAGTCACAGTTAAAGCTAGAAAGGGACTCATCACAAGCAAAGGACAATAGGATTAAGTCACTAGAAGATTTGGTAATTGAAATTGGCTATAATCCAACTGATATCAAGGCAGCAGAAGAACTCATTAAAAATATAAATGCAGACATATCTGAACTCAAGAAACAGCTAAGGCTACCAACTACTAAACATCCACAAACCAGGGAGGTTTTGGAGACACTTAATCAAAAGGATGAGATGATGAACTTAATCATCTAGTTGACAACTCAACTAAGAGAAATGGAAATATAAATGGATAAACTGGTATAGGAGAAACAGGCTGGTAGAGAAGCAGTTCCCATTACTGCTATTCCCATAGGAGCTATAGCAGCAACAACATCAACATCAGTTCCATCAACTACATCATCCACAACAACAACAACTTCAGCAAAACCAAAAACCCATCCCACTAATGAGGCCATCAAATTGATTCAAGCTATGGAAGATATGTTTATTCAAACAACACATATTAATAAGCTCAAGGATCAAGTGAAGAGCTTAGAAGATGAAAAGAAATTAGCAGAAGTAATGCATCAAGCTGAGAAACAAAAATCCAACAGATTGAATGACATGATCCACCAGCTAGAAAAAGAATTGTCACTAAAGGAGCCTTTGGCCCAAGCAAAGAAACATTTATGGGCCAATATCATTAACTCAGTTAATGATATTTGGCCATCTATACAAGTAATATTTGAACATAATGATTTAGTGAAGGAAGCCAGTGAGGCAATTCAAAAGGTAAAAGCAGATCTTGGGGAGAAACCAGAGGAAGCCTCTAAAATTATCAAATTTCTAAATTCTAAAAACAAGTACGAATTAGAGGAGCTTGGGATAATTTATAGAACAGAGACTATTCTAGAAGTGAAGAAAGTTATTTCCAAGAGAAATCTGATGACATAGCTTGAGGAGAAATGTCAAGACATGAAACTTGCAGTAAACAGGTTTTTTGACAAGTTTGAAGTATTGAGACAGAAGGGTCTGCCTAATCCTTTGGTAATCAATGATAAACTGATGAAAAATTAAGACTATGATAAGAAGATGAGAGAGGTAGCTAGAGAAACTTCCAACAGTTTATCAATGAAAGGTGTGCCCACAGGAAAAGTGCTCCTCCAGACTTTGGAAAACTTATTTTACCCCCAGCATGAGGTAAATCACTTGTTGTGAACAAGCCTACATTTTCCAAATATACAGAAGCAGATGAGATTTACCAGAGGATGATGAAAATCAAACTCCCAGATGAAGAAACATGGGGAAAATGATGTGACTTACTATAAAGGATGAAAAAAGAGAATCAGTTGAATGACAAGCAGGTGAAAGGAGTAGACAACATGAAAGAGAATGAGATCTAGTAACAACAAGCAAATAAAAAGGGACAAATTTCAATAAGTTAAACATGTGTCATTATATTTTTGTATAAATATATTTATTTTCCTAAAATAAATCCTGGTCAGTTGACAAGATATTTTTGTAGAAGTATTGTATAAATATTTCTTCCATTTGGAGTATTAGGTGTGGATTTATGAATATTTTTGTAGCTGACTGATCTATTACCTGAGGGTTATTGTACCAACTTCTAGTTGACAGAGAAAATAAGTTATAAAGGGACTTATTTATAGGATTCATGTGTTGAGCTATCTCAGTGAAGTATAATTTCATTTGTTCATGTTCTTTTTCTAAAGTATTCCATAAACTCATATGTGTTCTAAAATTTAAATGTTATAACAGGGATTTTACTGCGGAATTTGCTTAAATATTACACCCTACTTTTACTGTTATACATTTCTATGTTTTCTTCTGATATCTAGTTTAGAGAACTCTTAATTTCCCTTTGATCCCGATTGATTCTCCTCACCCTTCTTCATTATCTAGTTGGAGGAATTCTTAATTGCTCCTTGATCCCTATTCAAAAATCAATTCACCATCTAGCCTTGATATCTGATATTGCTCACCTATCTTGCCCTGTAACATTTTCTTTATGGTTTGTTGTTGTTCTGTTTTCAAAGCCATATTGACTCCATATCCCAATGGAAAATGGAAAAGCACCTATTCATCTAAGTCATTAATTCCACCAACTCAACCAAAACCAATCCAATTAAGCAGACATAACTAGCCTAAAATCCATTAAATAAAGAAAGTTAAATCATATAGAGAGAGCCCTCTATGAGTTTAGGAAGGCTAGATCCTAAGCTCCAAAGTAGGTTTTTAGTTACCTCTGATATTTATTTTTAACACATTGAACAACCCTTGGAAATTTTGGAGTGATAACATAGTGGTGACCATACTAGGGAACTCAGACCCTAGTTAAAATCAACTTTAGAGGGAAACAATTTTCCTCATTTTTCACATTAAGGTGTCAATGGGTTGTTTGAAATTAGCATTATAAGTCAAAACTTTGGCTTCTAAAAGAACATATTATACCAGGGCTCATCTTGATCCACAACCTGCTTCAATTGTTGATGATCCTGACAGAATTTAAGAAAACCTAAAAAACTAGAAAGTCAAGGAAGGGTTAATTAGTTAAACAAATAAAATTCACTTCCTAAAGAGTTATCAAGCTTAGAGGACATTAAATTTGACTTATCATTTGAGCATTCTTTGTTTTGTACCAAATCTGAAATTCGGTCTATGATATAGTAATAGATCCCAATTTTATTCAATTTATTGAATCAAAGAAGGACACTATACATCTTGATTTAGATCAACATGTTCTGGATACTTTTGACAAACTTGATGAGTCAACCTCCACTTTGATAAGGCATATAGACGAAGCCTATTTTCAACACTCAGTTGAATTAGCTTCCCTAACTGTTGCTACCCTTGAACACTCTATAGTATCTTCAGACCTGTAAATACAGCCTCATTCAGTACCACCTCACTTATAATATCCACCACAGTTCATTCCACAAAGCCATTCATACCTAATCTTCCTCTCCAACCTAATTTCTCAAGTTCATCTTCAAGAAACACTACTTCACCTCCCAGTCAAGCTAAAATTGTAGCAATGGCAGACAGATATGCACCTTTGTCCTTACAAGCTCCTTTAAATGCTATGCTACAGGACTACCAAAGTAAAATTTTGCAGTTTGATGGTACTGGTCAGTATACTGCTTAACAACATGTAAATATAATGACAAATTATTTTGAATTACATGAAGTTGATGAGGCTGATGTACAAATGAGATTATTTGCACAAACACTAGTAGGAGATATTAAAAAGTGGTTTAAATCTTTACCTCCTAACCATATTACTGATCTAGTTGCTTTCCACCAATTGTTCATAAATAGGTGGGAAAGAAAGAAAAACCCTCTCTAGATATTATTTGAATATGAGAACATAAGGAGATTTCCTAGTGAATCTGTCCAGGATTACTGTACTAGGTTTAACAACATTTACAATGCAATTCCAGTGAATATCAGACCCCCACCAGACCTTGCCCTGATTAAATTTCCAGATGGTTTTGATGCTAACATGTCCTATCAATTAAGAGAAAGAAACCCTGCAACTTTAGAACAAATGCAGAGTGATGCAATTAGTGTAGAAGCTAACTTATTAGCTAAAAGAGCCAGGATGAGGAATGAGAGGAGAGTTACCATTAAAGAATAACCATCCACTTTAGATGTTAAGATAGATAGTTTAGCTAAAAGTGTAGAAAGGCTAATGGATAGGTTAGAGAATATGGAAAGAAAGCCTTAGTGGGAAAATCAACAAGGACCCCAAATTAGGAACCCCAACTTTAGAAAAAATCCTAATACTGGAAAATCAAGAGAAGTTGTACCCGATCAATAGGTTAGACCACCTTTCTAGGAAAATAATGCTGACATTTCACAACAACATGAAGAAGACCAGGACACCTAGATAAACTTGATGGGAGTAAACAATGAGGATTCCATTTTTCTTACTTAGGAAGAACAAGAATTGTACATGTTACAACAATTACAATTAGAGTTTGGAGAGTCCTTTGACTACAAACAAGGCTATGAATCTGCTATCTACGAAGTTCATAAATAATATAGACTTAGAAGCAAAAACAACACATAAGTTCCTCCTAAGAATTTGGCGCAAACCCAAACTAAGAAAATAGTGGAAGCTCCTGTGACCAAGATCCTACAAATTCTATCTAGAGGACCTAGGAGGCTTCCAGCCCAAATATTGTGGACATAGCATCAACTGCAGCTCAAAATTCAGCTACACCTCAAACTTCAAATGCAACCCAAATTGTTCCAAACAAGAGAATTGAAAACTAAACAGTTGGCATACAAATTGAATTACCTAGTGCTGACCAAGAAGACAAAAATACACAAACCACAATTACTAAGAATGAAATCATTCAATTAGGAAAAACTCAAATACCATTCAATATCAAAATTGAGTTAGCAAAATTGAAAATACCAGTTCCTTTAACAAAGTTGGTAAAAAATGAATCATACAAAGCACAAATCACTGAAACACTAAACATTGGTGAAGGCGAAGATGTTGTAAACCTTAATGATGATCAACCTGAGTTATTATTTGGTCCAGAAGTAAATGGCAAACATCAACAAGGGGGTATCCCTCCATTCTATATTAGCTTAAACGTTCATGATAAAATCTTACATAATGCTATGTTAGATTCAGTAGCATCCCATAACCTAATGCCTAAAGCAGTCATGGAAAGGTTAATCTTAGACATCACTAGACCCTACAAGGACATATTTTCCTTTGATTATAGTCAAGTCAAATGTCTTGCCCTGATAAAAGATCCATGTGTAACTCTAGTCCAGTGCCCAACAAAGAGTATTGTTATGGATATAGTAGTTGCTGATAGCCCACCCAAGTATGGTATGTTGTTATCTCGCTCATGGGGAGAAAAGTTACAAGGGTCATTGCAATTAGACATGTCATATCCTACCATTTATCTATTTTGTCAGCAAAGAAGGCTTTACAGGGAGACCTTGATGAAATATATGGTAAGTAGTTCAGAAAGACCACAAAATTACCCTATTTATTCCATGTATTCTGATCCGGACTCATTTATCTTATATAATTTAGACAATGGCAAGGATAAAATCATGGATGTAGAAGAAAAACACAAAGAAATTGATAGTGAAAAGATAACACATGAAATTATGTGGCATTTAGATTTTGATGGCTCTATAAATAGATTAGGAGCAGGAGCTGGAGTATGGATCTACAATTTAGAAAATGATCATTCAGAAGGACATGCTTTCAGATTAAATTTTAAATGCACTAACAACATGGCAAAGTACGAAGCATTAGTGCTAGGCCTTCAAATTGTAAGAAAACTAGGAGCTAAAAGAGTTTCTATCATGGGAGACTCAGAACTGACTATAAAACAAGTCAAGGGTCAGTACATTACTTATAACACTATACTTAGCTGTTACAGAGAAACCATCCTAGACTTGATAAACTGTTTCCTTGAAACTGACTTTGTTGTCATTCCAAGAAAGAAAAACATACAAACTCATAGCTTAGCCACTTTTTCTAGCACATGCAGGTTACCCTTCCAACCAAATCATCAGTACACAGTGGAGGTAAGACATAGACCAACCATACCTGATAATTTTAAGTATTGGCAAATTTTTTGACATGGCAATCAAATTCGTGATTTTATGATTTCTGAAGGGAAATTTCGAAATGGTAATATAGACACTGACTGTACATCAGATTATACCATAAACAATGAAATATATGTAAACAATATAAATAAGCTAGAACCAACTAAATTCACCAAACTAGAAATAGAACAATTGGAGACAGTTGAAATTGAGGAATTAATTAGTGATGAATCAAAAGTTTTGAACCTCAAAGGCAAATTTTTGCCTGAGGGATTAGCCCCACTGGAAGACCTCTTTAGCTCTAATGATGTTGCTAGAAAACCTAAAATGGAGCCTCTAAGGTCAGATATAGAAGAATGCAACATAGGAACAAAAGAAAATCCCGAGCTTATCAAGATATCCAAGACACTACCCCCAACTGAAAAGCTGAAGTACATTAGCTTGTTTAAAGAATTCCAAGATGTCTTTGCCTGGAGTTATGAAGACCTCAAGTCTTATGATACCAACATTATCTAGCATAAGATACCAATTAAAGAAAATCAGAAACCTTTTAAGCAAAAGCTAAGGAGAATTAACCCTGTTCTTATGCCATTAATAGAGAAATAAGTAAAAAGGATGTATGATGTGTGATAACTATCCCATCCCTAAAATGGATCACATTCTCCAGAGGGTAGTAGGGTCATCCAGAATTTCATTACTTGATGGGTTTTCTGGATACAATCAAATTCTAGTCCAACTTGAAGATCAAGCAAAGACTGCGTTCACCACTCCCTGGGGAACTTTCATGTATTTGAAAATGCCCTTTGGATTAATGAATGCTGAAGCAACATCCCAAAGAGCCATGGACATAGCCTTTGCAAAGGAAATCCATGACTTTTTAGTCATTTACCTAGATGATATCACAGTGTTTTCCAACTTAGATAATGAACATCTAGATCATCTGAGAAGAGTATTCATAAAATACAGAAAGTTTGGCATATCCTTAAATCCTAAAATCACTTCTTGGATTAGAAGAAGGAAAACTCCTAGGACACATAATTTCAAAAGAGGGTATTAGAATTAATGTAGCTAGAATAGAAGCAATCCTAAACATAAGTCATCCTAGGAACATTAAAGAATTGCAATTATTCTTAGGTAAAATAAATTTTCTTAGAAGATTCATTTCTAACTTAGCAGAGCTAATTAGATATTTGAATAACATGTTAAAAAAGGATTCAACACTTAAGTGGACAGTAGAGGTTAAGCAGTCTTTTGAAGAAATCAAAGAAGCCCTTACTAAAACACCTATCCTCATAAGTCGTAATTTTAACGAAGACTTCATAATTTTTTCATTTGCTTTGTAGCACACCATTGCAACAGTCTTGTTACAAAAGAATGATGAGGGTTATGAGAAACCCATCACTTTCTTCAGTAAAGCTTTGAGAGATGATACACTAAAGTACAATATAATGGAAAAACAAGCCCTTGCTTTAGTAAAATCCATATAGGATTTCAGAGTATATATTCTATACTCTCACATAATAGCATATGTTCCAAACTTAGTTGTAAAGGACATTCTAACTTAGAATGGGCCTGATGGAAAAAGAGGCAAATCGATTTCCGCCATACTAGAATATGACATTGAAATCAAGCGTACAAAACTGATTAAAGGCCAAGGTTTAGCCAAACTCACCGTTGAATCGAATTGTCGAGCCTTAGACATAAATTTTGTTGTCGCCATAGATGATCAGGAAGAGATGGCGACTCCACAAATCAGTGAAGCTTTCATAGATTCACCCTGGTATGCAGACATTATTTTCGTTTTACTCAACCTACAAGCTCCTCCTGGTTTATCTAGAACTAAAAGTAGATTCCTAAAAATGAAAGAAATGAAATATTGTATCTTAGAAAATGTTTTATTTTGGAAATATAATGGTGGCATCTTGTTAAATTGTTTATTAAAAGATGAAGTTGACAAAGTCATGAAAGAATTTCATGCAGGGGATTGTGGGGGACACCTATACTGGAAAACAACTGCTGATAAGATTTTAAGGGTAGGTTTTTACTGGACCACCCTTTTTGCAGATGTCCAAAAATATGTGACCTCCTGTCATAAATGCCAAATATTTGAAGGCAAGAAGAAACTCTTACCATTACCCCTCAAACCTATCTCAACAAAAATGCCTTTTTTTAACAATGGGGTTTAGACTTCATTGGGGAAATTCACCCGACCTCCTCTGCCCAACATAAATGGATTTTTACAACCACTGACTACTTCACCAAGTGGATAGAAGCCATCCTTTCTAGACAAGCCACAAATTCTATCATTATTTCATTTCTTGAGAGCAACATCCTTTCGAGATTTGGGTGCCCACATAAACTTATCACTGATAATGCTACTGCCTTCAAATCCAAGAAAATAGTAGATTTTTGTAACCGATACCATATCACCCTAGGACATTCCACTACCTATTACCCTCAAGGTAATGGACTAGCAGAATCTTCAAACAAAAGCCTAGTCAACATCATCAAGAAGCTGTTAGAAGATAAAAAGAAAACCTGGAATAGAAAGTTGGTAAATGCCCTATGGGCAGATAGGCTTACTACTAAGAAATCTATTGGTGCATCTCCTTATTAATTGGTATATGGGATGAATGCTGTTTTTCCATCCTCATTAGGAGTACCAGTGATGAAAATGATTCAAGAGCTGCAAGTAGAACCAAATGACATCCAAAAGAGGATAAACCAAACAATTCATTTGCAGCAAACCAGGGAAGAAGTTTATATCAAATCCCAAGTAATTCAAGAAAAATCAAGAAGATTTTTGATAAGAAAACTAAAGCAGAGGATTTCTACATAGGTGATCAAGTACTAAAATGGGATTCCATAAGGGAGGACAAAGGGAAACATGGGAAATTTTATTTTCTCTGGAAAGGCCCATATGTTATTTATGGTTACAGAGGCAACAATGCATTTTTCTTGAAAGAATTAGATGGGACAGACTTACAAAGTGGACTAGTCAATGGTCGAATGCTGAAGCACTATTTTCCACTAGAGTAATTAGTAGTTCATCAGCTCTATTCACTGTAAATACCATATCAAATTTTAGATTGGAGTGGATGGTTATCTTCTAAAGTTGAAGCCTGAAAAGGAAATGTTAAGCTTTAAAAGGTATAACATCATATGTTTGAATAAAGGAGACAACAGAAAGTAGTTCCAAGTAAAGAACAGTCAAAGTTCCAAGGCCACTGATTAGAAAGTTCTTGACATCTCACATGGAGATGCCATCCCCAAGTGGAGACACTGTTAGAATCCTATAATAATAGGGACCATAATTTTGAGTTGACTATGTTAAGTCTTGTAATATTGTGCATACCTTTGCTTTTTGCAAATGTTTTCCATATTAAAAAATAAAAAGAGGGTATGTCCTAAAAAAATAATCAAAGGACCAAAAGAAAGAAGATAAAAAAGATATGAAATATGAACCCCACAAAAAGAAACAAAAATAAATTCTGAAAGTGTTGCATGTTCAAATGCCACTACTCTTAGTTTACTTTTTGCAAATAAAATTGTGTGAAGCTTGTCCAAAATGCCATAGTTCATGATGATCACACAGTTCAATCTTGATTACTCATGCTTTAAATTTTATGTCATGATAGTTAGTGAATAAATATTTGACGAAACCATTTAATCTTGGCAGATCATTAGTTAGGTAGAGAATAAAATGAGATCATAAGTTTAATCTGATCCATTGGAATATATAAGGTTAGAAATAAGTTAGTTTGCTTATCAAAAGAAATTAAAAGGGGTCAACAAGCTCAAACGTACCCAATAAAGGAGATAAAAAATGCTAGGGTAAATAAAGGGTAGGTAAAATAGGTTTTGGAATGCATAAGGTTGATAACTCAAATGCACCTTCAACATGCTTAATCCTATGTTTCATGAGAAGGAGGAATTATCAAAGAAGGAGGACATTCAGGAAAGTTATATATTACTTTGGGTATTTACCCTAGAGTTCTATATAATCTTAGTCCTGAATATTAAAGCTCATTCACTAAACCCCTTACATGTCTATTTTATTAATTCCCCCCCATTCATTTTTTCCCTTCACACTCATTCCCTAAGTTATTTGTTTCATAACTTACCCCTTATTTACATATTCCCTTCATTACTTTTCATTCCCTGATATTTTTCCCCTCCTAAAAACCCTTTTTCCTTTGAAAATCCCTTTCCCCTTTGCTTACTTCAATTGATAAAGTTTAATTAAAAGACTTCTTTTAATTAAATTTAACCCCCACTTCATAACTCACTGACCCTAACATATATTATTAAACCTATCATACCCCTCCACATAAAATATCCTCGGGTCCCACCTAACATAACCCCCTAACTCTTCCATCCATCCGATTGCTATTTATCAGATCTAACACCCAATAAGCATTTTCACACCCCCCTAGTGTCTGACCTTTAAAACAAAGGAAAGGTTGCGAAATGGGTGGTTTCACTCGTCCCATCCCCTGCCATGCGGCACCACCACATTGCATCGTATCCCTCAGCCCAAAACTACCATACCACCTTTCGGTAATGTGATAAACCACCAAATTGCCTCTAAGAACTGTGTGATAAACCACCCTGCTATGTGAAAAACCCGCTAATTCCCAAAGAAGGTGAAATAACAAAAACCCCAAGAATTTTTTATTTCACCATTGTTGTTGAAATTGCGAGAAAATACCAAAAGCTATCACCAACCTGAAACAGAGCCCCCGCTGCTGCTTGGACCCCTCTGCAACCGAAATTCGTTGTTTTCCAAGTAATTCTAGTACTCTACTTCGTCAATTGAACTCAGAAATTGATAAATTGAACCCAATTAATGGCTTCTCAGAGCGTTCTAATTGTAAAACCTCTTCAATCCCTAGTAACAAATGTTGAACACCTGCATGTGGCTGATAAAGACTATAATATTGTTGATACAATGACAGATTCCAACCTTTTGGAGCTCCACTGCTGAAGCCATGACAAATACACTGACCAGGCTCATGATATCCATCTGTGGGAGTCAAAATTGCCCAAATACATATTCCCACAGACCTACTAGTTCCCTGAAATCATCAGACTATGCCAAAATAGCTATTTGCCAAATGAAAGAGCCATAGTTGCATGTGTGGAAGTGCAGAAGAACTCTATCATGTGAAGAGGTCTATATTTCATCCACATTTCTATCTCAGTGCATGCTTGTTACGCATTTCTTTCTCCGCCCAGCGATGATTGCACAACTTCTTCCTTACATGCTATATCTGGACACATAACTCTATTGTGCAGGGAGGTTCGCATTTCGTCCACATTTCTGGCTCAACGCATGCTTGTTCCACTCTGCTTGGTTCGCACAATGACATCTGCACATCTTATTCTGTACATGCTATATGTGGAGACTCCACCAAAGTGAGTATCTATT
Organism: Pinus tabuliformis; assembly: GCA_031772625.1. Taxonomy (NCBI): domain Eukaryota; kingdom Viridiplantae; phylum Streptophyta; class Pinopsida; order Pinales; family Pinaceae; genus Pinus; species Pinus tabuliformis. The sequence goes on along the minus strand of CM062820.1, from coordinate 875,102,865 downwards.
TTAGTAAATGGTTGATGTATACAGAGTTATTGCTAACATTTTGAATATTTCAAACATCTTCTTGTTTAGACTCTCGTGCGGATCTATGCACTTTGCACTAAATGCTAATATTATTTCTAATATTTTACTTATAAATAATTCATATTAGTAGTCAATTGAGTAAAATTTGTGCGGAGTGCACACAAAGTTGTGTACAAAATCACATTTGATTGAGAAGAAAGTTTGTTTATAGGACATGCAAAAGTGTGGAGAATATTCATTGTGCAGAAGAAGATTTCAAGTTTTCATTGTGTGGATAATAAAATTGTTTATGTTTATATTATTGATAATAATTTTATTGTAAATCATGTTTCAAATATTTGTTTGTTTATGCTCTTGTGTGAAAGTGCTATTTATGTGGATGTATGCACTTTGGAATAAACATTTTTATTGCTAATACTTTAGTTAGTAATGCATATCAGTAGTCAAGTGAGTAAAAGTTGTGTGAGTGTGTTAGGTTCATATAATAATAGGGATCATAATTTTGAATTGACTATGTTAAGTCTTGTAATATTCTACATACCTTTGCTTTTTGCAAATGTTTTCCATATTAAAAAATGAAAAGAGGGTATGTCCTAAAAAATAATCAAAGGACCAAAAGAAAGAAGATAAAAAAGATATGAAATATGAACCCCACAAAAAGAAACAAAGATAAATTCTGAAAGTGTTGCACATTCAAATGCCACTACTCTTAGTTTACTTTTTGCAAATAAAATTGTGTGCAGCTTGTCCAAAATGCCACAATTCATGATAATCACACAGTTCAATCTTGATTACTCATGCTTCAAATTTTATGTCATGAAAGTTAGTGAATAAAGATCTGACGTAACCATTTAATCTTGGCATATCATTAGTTAGGTAGAGAATAAAATGAGATCATAAGTTTAATCTGAGCCATTGGAAGATATAAGGTTAGAAATAAGTTATTTTGCTTATCAAAAGAAATTAAAAGGGAGAGCAAGCTCAAATGTACCGAATAAAGGAGATAAAAAATGCTAGGGTAAATAAAGGGTAGGTAAAATAGGTTTTGGAATGCATAAGGTTGATAACTCAAATGCACCTTCAACATGCTTAATCCTATGTTTCATGAGCAGGAGGAATTATCAAAGGAGGACATTCACGAAAGTTATATATTACTTTGGGTATTTACCTTAAAGTTCTATATAATCTTAGTCCTGAATATTAAAGCTCATTCACTAAACCCCTTACATGTCTATTTTATTAATTTCCCCCCATTCATTTTTTCGCTTCACACTCATTCCTTAAGTTATTTGTTTCATGACTTACCGCTTATTTACGTATTCCCTTCATTACCCCTTCATTTCTTTTCATTCCCTAATATTTTTCCCCTCCTAAAAACCCTTGTTCCTTTGAAAATCCCTTTCCCCTTTACTTGCTCCACTTGATAAAGTTTAATTAAAAGACTTCTTTTAATTAAATTTAACCCCCACTTCATAACTCCCCGACCCTAACCTATATTATTAAACCTATCATACCCCTTTGCATAAAATATCCTCGGGTCCCACCTATCATAACCCCCTAACTCTTCCATCCATCCGATCATTATTTATCAGATCTAACGCCCAATAAGCATTTTCGCAACCCCCAATGTCCGGCCTTTAAAACAAAGGAAAGGTTGCGAAATGGGTGTTTTCACCCATCCCCTCCCCTACCACGTGGTGCCACCACATTGCATCGCATCCCCAAGCCCCAAACCACCATACCACCTTTTGGCGATGCGATAAACCACAAAATTGCCTCCAAGCACTGTGCAATAAACCGCCCTACTATGTAATTAACCGTTGCACTATGAAAAACCCACTAATTCCCAAAGAAGGTGAAATAACAAAAACCCTGAGAATTTGTTATTTCCCCATTATTGTTGAACTTGCGGGAAAAGACCAAAAGATATCACCAACCTGAAATAGAGCCCCCACTGTCACCTAGACCCCTCTGCAACCAAAATTCGTTGTTTTCCAGGTAATTCTAGTACTCTACTCTGTCAATTAAACTCAGAAATTGATAAATTGAACCCAATTAATGGCTTCTCAGAGCGTTCTAATTGTAAACCCTCTTCAACCCCTAGTAGCATATGTTGAACACCTACCCTTAGCCGATGAAGACTATAAAATTGTTGATACAATGATAGATTCCAACCTTTTGGAGCTCCACTACTGGAGCCATGACAAATACACTGACCAAGCTGATGATATCCATATGTGGGAGTCAAACTTGCCCAAATACATATTCCCATAGACCTACCAGTTCCCTAAAATCATTAGACTATGCCAAAACAACTATTTGCCAAATGAAAGAGCCATAGTCACCCTAGCCTAAGAAATCCTATTTACTATCACTGCTCAATCCATTAATCAAATGCTGAAAATTCAACCACAACTAGAGTGAGTGCCCTTCTCCATTGAAATCCTTACTGAGCTTTACCTAAAGCTAGACTTTCCTAATAGTTCTCAAATCTTCCAAACCTTTCTCCCTGAAACAACTCAAATTCCTAAAAAGAACTGTTAAAATTGGCAACCAGGGCAAAACTTCATGTGGGTCATCTTATTCATGGCTAATAATATTTTTATTAGATTCCTCTCGTCGAGAGGTGTAGGATTGATATAAAGATCATCCAATTCCGATAAGTATTCATGGAGATATGAATTTATTTTGATTATGGAATTATTATCAAGCCGACCTACAACTCATGTAGGCTTAGAAGCCCAACAGTCGCATCTATTCACCCACCAACGTTGTGTATAAATATAAGAGGACTTTTCCTCATTTGGACTCACTCATCTCATCACATCTCTCTCTCTCTACTGCGCAAATATGAGTCTCTTCTCTACTGCGCTGAAATGGGTCTCTCTCTCTCACACATGTGAAGCCGGAAGCTGTTGAATTTGAAGCTGCAATTGCAAAAGTAAAGATTGACTTGCGTGGCCTAGAAGATCTCCTCATCTGAACTGCACTGTAGGTTCATCTGAACCCCTTTGAAAGCCGCAACTTTTGGTGGTGGAATGAAGTCAATCCGACGAACGGTTTGCAAGATATCGACTGCCCTAGTTTGAAGCCGGAAACTACTGAAACTGAAGCTGCAACTGCAGAAGTAAAGATTTACTTGCGTGGCCTAGAAGATCTCCTCATCTGAACTGCACTATAGGTTCATCTGAACCTCCTTTGAAAGCCACAACTTTTGGTGGTGGAATGAAGTCAATCCGACGAACGGCTTGCGAGATATGGTTTGCCCTAGTTTGATAATGAAGTCGCTAATGCTGATGCTACTGATCTAGGGTTTGCTACTGCTGATATGAATCAAATTTATTGTAATATTTCTCTCTGCTGAATTATTGAAGATAAAAGAAGATTTGATCAAAGGGTTTCCCCACACATTGTGGGGTTTGTCCCTGGCTAGCCGCCACATCTTGTGTCTCTTGTCTTGGCTTGTTTTCTGTTGATCGTTTAATGTTCTATCTGCACTTTACTTTATGTACATGTGATTGCTAATCGGTGGAATATAATAAGAAAAAGAAGTAAACTGTTATAAGCATAGAACATACCATAACTTAACATGGTATCGGAGCTGAGGTGAAGACAAAGCCCGAGCAAGAGCAAGAGCAATCATTGAAGAGAAGATTGGCAAGGCTATCCTAAAAGAACTATGGGGTCATCAACACTCTTTCCTGCCGAAGACAAGCTCTGTGAGAAAGCTGACTATCACGGATGGAAGATGTCTATCGATCTAACCCTTGAAGATCAAGGAGTGCTGGACCATGTAAGAGGAAATATTGTTGAGCCTTCATCAAATGCATCTGCTGCTGCCTGGAACAAATGGAAAAATGGAGAAGTCAAAACAAAGAAGATCATCCGGGACTCTATCGACAAGCGCTTGGTGGCCTACATCTCTGATCTAGACACCTCCAAGGAAATCTACGACAGAATGGTAAGTTGATGAGCAAGGAGGCTCCATCGCATTAAGATGATGTACAGGTTGATACACCTTGTCAAAGCCCTGAGGAAAGATCTAATTTGTGATTTTCCCAAACGACTTGGAGTCATCAAGAAACCCTTGTACAAGGGTCCTGCATGTTGCATACATTGAGCTCTAGGAGCTCTGAGGGCTTGTGGTTCTTACTGGAGCAACATACGACCACAGGGTGACTCACCGTCCCCTGGTGGTTCACACTGGAACAAGATGATTCGCTCTCTTGTGGAACAAGATGATTCGCTCTCTTGTGGGACAAGATGATTCGCTCTCTTGTGGAACAGGATGATTCACTCTCCTGTGTAGCAGGATGATTAGTTCTCCTGTGAGGCCTGGATTGATGTGTTCTCCATGGCGATTGTAGCAGGATTGATGTGTTCTCCTGTGAGGCCTGGATTGATGTGTTCTCCATGGCGATTGTAGTAGGATTGATGTGTTCTCCCGTGAGGACAGGATTGATTAGTTCTCCTGTCGAGGCATCCTACCCATGCAGTCTGGGACTCATGGGAAGTACCTCTCATCTGATCAATGAGCAGGGAAATGAAGTTAGGGACCATAGTAGTACCGATGGACGCATCATTGTAACTACCGTACTCCATACGCTAGGATGACGTCCATTGATCTGGGATCAATGATACTGGTCTGGGACCAGTGGTAGGAGTTGTACCATACTATGACGCTGACTTCGGGTCGGTTGAGACTGGTCTGGGATTAGTGGTACATACTCTAAGACTGACTTTGAGTCAGTGGAGGATGATATTGGTCTGGGACCATTGGAGTTGTACTCACTATGACGCTGACTTTGGGTTGGTTGAGACTGGTCTGGGACCAGTGGTACATACTCTAAGACTGACTTTGAGTCAGTATGATACATCCTCGATCATTTCTTCTTCTTCATAATTCAGACAAAATCAGAGTAGAACAGAACAATGCAAGAGCAGAGCAGAACAAAACAAAACAGTACAGATCAGTGCAGGGTAGAACAAGACAAAGCAGAACAGGCAAAATAGAGCAGAGCAGGGCAAGGGTCAGGCTGTACAAGGCAGTGCATTTGATGGATGAATAGTAACGACCGATAGACAGATTGCATATGAAGTTCTCCATGGTTGAGAGGGAGTGTTAAAATTGGCAACCAGGGAAAAACTTCATGTGGGTCATCTTATTCATGGCTAATAATATTTTTATTAGATTCCTCTCGTCGAGAGGTGTAGGATTGATATAAAGATGATCCAATTCCGATAAGTATTCATGGAGATATGAATTTATTTTGATTATGGAATTATTATCAAGCCGACCTACAACTCATGTAGGCTCAGAAGCCCAACAGTCGCATCTATTCACCCACCAACGTTGTGTATAAATATAAGAGGACTTTTCCTCATTTGGACTCACTCATCTCATCACATCTCTCTCTCTCTACTGCGCAGATATGAGTCTCTTCTCTACTGCGCTGAAATGGGTCTCTCTCTCTCACACATGTGAAGCCGGAAGCTGTTGAATTTGAAGCTGCAACTGCAGAAGTAAAGATTGACTTGCATGGCCTAGAATATCTCCTCATCTGAACTGCGCTGTAGGTTCATCTGAACCTCCTTTGAAAGCCGCAACTTTTGGTGGTGGAATGAAGTCAATCCGACGAACAGTTTGCAAGATATCGACTGCCCTAGTTTGAAGCCAGAAACTACTGAAACTGAAGCTGCAACTGCAGAAGTAAAGATTGACTTGCGTGGCCTAGAAGATCTCCTCATCTGAACTGCGCTGTAGGTTCATCTGAACCTCCTTTGAAAGCCGCAACTTTTGGTGGTGGAATGAAGTCAATCCGATGAACAGTTTGCGAGATATGGTCTGCCCTAGTTTGATAATGAAGCCACTAATGCTGATGCTACTGATCTAGGGTTTGCTACTGCTGATATGAATCAAATTTATTGTACTATTTTTCTTTGCTGAATTATTGAAGATAAAAGAAGATTTGATCAAAGGGTTTCCCCACACATTGTGGGGTTTGTCCCTGGCTAGCCGCCACATCTTGTGTCTCTTGTCTTGGCTTGTTTTCTGTCGATCGTTTAATGTTCTATCTGCACTTTACTTTATGTACATGTGATTGCTAATCGGTGGAATATAATAAGAAAAAGAAGTAAACTGTTATAAGCATAGAACATACCATAACTTAACAAGAACCCACCATACTCTACTGCCATGTTCCGAGAATAAACCAGGCAAATTGTGACCATGTTATCTTGTATATTAGGATACTTTACTGATGAATATGTAGATGAATCCATCCGAGGTTTCCTCGCTATATTTAGCCCATACCAGCCTCTTGCTATAACCTTCAACTTTTCCCAATTCCTAGTAGACACAATGCATGATCAGCTAGTCAAGCTGTTAGAAGAAGGAGCTTTCAAATACTCAGTTTTGTTCCACATGTTTTTATATTTTCACTCAGAAAGGTTTGCAGTCAGCCTCCAAAAATTGGATACAGAGGGTAATCCCCAATCTGTTGTCTTTTGGACATCCTTGATCAGAAAGGATTCCACATAATTCAGTTACAAAGACTTCATTGATTTATTTATTTATCCAGTTGTTAATATGCTAAATAGTAGCATTGAACCCAGAATCAGTCAAGAGATAAAGAAGGTATTACACTTATCAGATCAAAGTAAAACAAGAGACAAGTATTTATACCAGAGCCATACAGAAACCAGAGTATATGGAAGCCAATTAATTCCATTCAAGCTTCCCAAATACCTCCCAATGAGGCTATTTGCCTTGGAATACATCAGACAAATCTTGAATTCTGATGAAATCCATTTCCTTTCAGCCAAAAAGACGACCCAGTTCAAGATTAAATACCAAATAGGGCCTTTTATATGTAACAATAGAAATGATGGAAGGAAGCAGATAGATGTTTACAAGAGTTCAATTTCAACAGCAGTTTCAAATGGAATTATGATCCTTTAGGTGTCATAAGTAAATTAAGAGTCAAATTCAAATTAACCCCCTTCATCCATGAGTTAAAACCATAAATTGAAAAGTATTCCAACTAGTCAGAGTGGTTGGAAAACACTCTTTAGGAGATGGATAAGCAGGTTGATACTAGTTCCATCCCGCATACTCCAGACCCACAGGATAGAAGTTAAAAATGGGCTAGAGAATAAGGATCCTACTTAGCTGAAACCACCTCTGATACTAAATTTAAGCTTGTAAGCAGAAAGAAAACTAAACTAAACCCAGTAATAGAGCATGAAAAGACAGTTGAAGCATAAACAAAGATTATCATCAGGGGTGATGCATGCTCAACACATGTAGAAGAAACACATATGCCCTCATCTTCTAGTGCACAAATAATGCAAAGTCAGAATAATGAAGAGGTTTCATCATCTAGAAAAACAGTGGACAAAGAGAAAGATATCATGGAAAGGTACAAAGAAATTAAAATTAGAAATGAGGCATTAAAAGCTGCAATATGTACACAATACTAGAAGCAAACTCCCAGTGATCAGAGCAGGTTACTTTTATATTTTGACCTAAAAACTAGGAAGATGCAGATGACCTTCTTACAGCTAGAGGTAAAGGCCCCAAAAAATTCAGAAGATTATAAGAAAACAACCTTTGAAATTCATGCTCAGGATGTGCACCCAATTGACCAGATTGAATTTCATAAACAGGAAGGAGAAATGATATATTCAGCCATGACACAAAAATCTCTAAGTGTCCAAAAATTGAAGAATTCTATTGAAAATGTACAGTCGCCATTAAAGCTGGAAAGGGCCTCATCACAAGCAAATGACAATAGGATTAAGTCACTGGAAGAATTGGTAATTGAAATTGGCTATAATCCAACTAATATCAAGGCAACAAAAGAACTCATTAAAAAGAAAAATGCAGACATAGATGCACTCAAGAAACAACTAAAGCTACTAAGTACTGAACATCCACAAACCAAGGAGGTTTTGGAGACACTTAATCAAAAGGATGAGATGGTGAACTTAATCATCTAGTTGACAACTCAACTAAGAGAAATGGAGATAGAAATGGATAAACTGGTATAGGAGAAACAGGCTAGCATAGAAGCAGTTCCCATTACTATTATTCCCATAGGAGCTACGACAACATCATCAACATCAGTTCCAGCATCTACATGATCCACAACAGCAAAAGCTTCAACAAAACCAATAGCCCATCCCACTAATGAGGCCAACAAATTGATTCAAGCTATGGAAGATATGTCTATTCAAACAACACATATCAATAAGCTCAAGGAGCAAGTGAAGATCTTAGAATATGAAAAGAAATGAGTAGAAGTAATGCATCAAGCTGAGAAACAAAAAGCCAACCAATTGAATGACAAGATCCACCAGCCAGAAAAAAAATTGTCACTGAAGGAGCCTTTGGCCCAAGCAAAGCAACATTTATGGGCCAATATCATTAATTCAGTTAATGATATTTGGCCATCTATACAGGTAATTTTTGAACAGAATGATTTAGTGAAGGAAGCCAGTGAGGCAATTCAAAAGCTAAAAGCAGATCTTGGGGAGAAACCAGAGGAAGCCTCTAAAATAATCAAATTTATAAATTCTAAAAGCAAGTATGAATTAGAGGAGCTTAGGATAACTGATAAAACAGAGACCATTCTAGAAGTGAAGAAAGTTATTTCCAAGAGAAATTTGATGATACAACTTGAGGAGAAATGTCAAAGCATGAAACTTGCAGTAAACAGGTTTTTTGACAAGTTTTTAAGTATTGAGATAGAAGGGTCTGCCTAATCCTTTGGTAATCAGTTATAGACTGATGAAACATGAAGACTATGATAAGAAGATGAGAGAGGTAGCCAGAGAAACTTCCAACAGTTCATCAATGAAAGGTGTGTCCACAGGAAAAGTGCTCCTCCAGACTTTGGTAAACTTCTTTTACCTCTAGCATGAGGTAAATCACCTGTTTGTGAACAAGCCTACATTTGCCAAATATACAGAAGTAGATGAGATTTACCGGATGAAGAAACATGGGGAAAATGGTGTGACTTACTATAAGGGATGAAAAACGAGAATCAGGTGAATGAAAAGCAGGTGAAAGGAGCAGACAGCGTGAGAGAGAATCTGGTCTAGTAACAACAAGCAAATACAAAGGGATAGATTTCAATCAGTTAAACATGTGTCACTATCTTTCTGCATGAAGATATTTATTTTCCTAAAATAAATCCTAGTCAGTTGAAAGGATATTTTTGTAAAAGTATTGTATAAATACTTCTTCCATTTGAAGAATTAGGTGTGGATTTTTGAATTTTTTTTAGCTGATTGATCTATCACCTGAGGGTTATTGTACTAACTTCCAGTTGATAGACATAATAATTTATAAAGGTAATTCTTTACAGGATTCATGTGTTGAGTTATCTCAATGAAGTACAATTTCATTTGTTCATGTTCTTTTTCTAAAGTATTCCATAACTCATATGTGTTCTAAAATTTAAATGTTATAACAGGGATTTTGCTGCAGAATTTGCTTAAATATTAGACTCTGCTTTTATTGTTATACATTTCTATGTTTTCTTCTAATATCCGGTTTAGAGAAATCTTAATTCCCTCTGATCCCAATTGATTCTCCTCACCCTTCTTCATTATCTAGTTTGAGGAATTCTTAATTGCTCCTTGATCCCGATTAAAAAATCAATTCACCATCCAACCTTGAGATCTGATATTGCTCACCTATCTTGCCCTGTAACATTTTCTTTAGGGTTTGTTGTTGTTCTGTTTTCAAATCCATATTGACTCCATAGCCCAATGGAAAATGGAAAAGCACCTGTTCATCTAAGCATTAATTCCACCAACTCAACCGAAACCAATACAATTTAAGCAGATATAACTAGCCTAAAATCCATTAAATAAACAAAGTTAAATCATATAGAGAGAGCCCTCTCTGAGTTTAGGAAGGCTAGATCCTAAGCTCCAAAGTAGGTTTGTAGTTACCTCTGATGTTTCTTTTTAACACATTGAACAACCCTTGGAAATTTTGGAGTGATAACAGAGTGCACACAAAGTTGTGTAGAAAACTGCAGTTCATTGAGCAAAAGCTTTGTTTATCGCAGCATAGCCCTTGCCTTTACCAATATTTTATTGGTTCTTTTGCATAAATATTTTCACAAAGTGGATGCTATCTACGTTGGCATTAAAGATTTTATTGCTAATATTTTAGTAAGCAATTGACGTATACGATATTATTGGTGATATTTTAGGTGTAAATTATACTTATCTTTGTATTTCTGTATATGTTTCAAATTAGGCATATGTGCGGAAGTGCGGAAGAACCCTATTGTGCAGAGAGATCCGTATTTCATCTAATTAATTCTTTTGCATAAAGCTTTTTGCAGATTGGAAGTTATCTACATTGGCATCAAAGGCTTTTATAACTAATATTTTAGTAAGCAATTGATGTATACGATATTATTGGTGATATTTTAAGTGTAAATTATGCTTATCCTCGTATTTCCAAATATCTTTTCGTATTTCCATATACGTTTCAAATTAGTCATATGTGCGGAAGAACTCTATTATACAAACAGTTTTGTATTTCATCCACATTTATGTCTTAGCCCATGCTTGTTTTGAATTGCTTGCTCTGCACAACGATGACTGAACAACTTCTTCCATACACACTATATCTAGACACATAACTCTATTATGTAGAGAGGTCCACATTTCATCCACATTTCTACCTCAGTGCATGCTTGTTCCACACTGCTTGGGCCACACAATGACGTCTGCACAACATCTTCCATACATGCTATATGTGCTAACTCCACCAGAGAAAGTAGCCATTTAGTAAACAAATGGCGTATACGAAGTTATTGCTAATATTTTGAACATATTCTTATTTAGTCTCTTGTGCAGAAGTGTTGTTTGTGCGGATCTCCACACTTTGCACTAATTGATAATATTTTAGTTATAAATAATGCATATTAGTAATCAATTGAGTAAAATTTGTGCAGAGTACATACAAATTTTTGTACAAAATCACATTTGATAGAGCATAAGCTTTGTTTATGAGACATGAAAAAGTGCGGAGAATGTTCATTGTGTGAAAGAAGCTTTCAAGTTTTCATTGTGAAGATAATAATATTGTTTGTGTTTATATTATTGATAATATATATATTTTAAATAATGTTTTGAATATCTATTTGTTTATGCTCTTGTTTGAAAGTGTTTTTTTGTGCGAATGTATGCACTACGCACTAAACACTTTTATTGCTAATAATTTATTTATAGATAATGCATATCAGTAGCCAAGTGAGTTAAATTTGTGCGGAGTGCACATAAAGTTATGTACAAAGCCGCATTTAATTGAGCATGAGCTTTGTTTATAGGACATGTAGAAGTGTGGAATATGTTCATTGTGCAGAAGAAGCTTTCAATTTTGCATAGTGCGGTTAATAGCATTATTTATGGACATATTATTGATAATATTCTATAGTGAATAATGTATACTATTGCTATTTAAGTAAACAACATCCCATTGAACAAAAACATTGTTTATGGGATGTGCAGAGGAAGCTTTTAGGCTTTTATTGTGCGGATCTTTGCATTTGGAATTGAACGCTTTCATTGATAATGTTTGCATATTAAAACATAATCCATATTTGATATATTAGTGATAATATTTTAGTTGTAAATTATTATTGTTATTTAATTGAATCATTGTACGAAGAAATCTTTGAATCCTTCACTATGTGGATATCTGCACTTTGCATTGCAGGATTATTCTTTATTATTGATAATATTTCAATTGTAAATAATGCATATGTTCATATGTTTGAAATTGTTTCAAATTAGCTTATGTGTGGAAGTGCTGAGAAATTCATTTGTGTGGAGGAAGCTTTCAATGTGCGAATCATCACACTTGGTACTAAAGGCTTTTATTACCAATATTTTAGTATTAAATAATGCATATTTGTTGTTCGTAATACCACTGAAGCAAGTGTTGGACTTATATGATTGTTTATAATACTTTAGTCATAAATAATGTGTATCTCTTTGTCTCTACATCTAATTAAGTGGGATCTGCATTTCGCCCTCACTGAAGCCTCATATTGAATAAGGAATCCTTTGTTGATCGATCCACCATCGGTTTACTATATGCGATGGTTGGTTCCACAGAGATTGGATAGAGGATGGAGACCCACTTAGAAGTTGGCAAGATCAAACCTTAGAGACTTTTCTAGAATAGCTAAATTATCCCCATACTTCCAATAGTCTTATTCCAGGAACACCTCCAGTAAAATATAGCTTATACCATCATGGGAGACCAATTTTTTCATGGGTTGGCTCCTCATCCTACCATTTTAAGGTGGTGAAAAGAGAGACTATTAACCTAGTGTGTATGGAATTGTGAAATATCGACAGTCAATTGACTAAAGGTTCTACACAGTTCAAAGAAAATTGAATCATTGAACACAAGATTTGTTTATGGCTATGTTGTTGAAAGGAAGTAGATGTGTGGAAGTACGAAGGTAGCCTATTGTGTGGAGGAAGCTTTCAAGCTTTGATTATGTGAACATCCACATCACATTAAAGGCTTTTCTAGATTTTTTTTGGGAACTCATGTGTAAGTGTTAAAAGTTCAAAGCTAACATGCAGTATCATTTTAAATTTATCAAATATGATATTGCATATTATAACTGCTATTTGTGTAGTACAACATTAGTGTTTATAACATATTTTATTACATGATTATTGTAGATTCTTTCTGGGTAGTTGGAAGCAGAAGTGAGACATCAATGAGACACAATTGTTGGAATCCCATGTCCATCTATCTAATTTACTTATTTCAGTGAACATAGTTCATTTAATATTTTCATAATGCGACAAAGGAAAAAATGAATTCAAGTGGAAAATTGACATCTGGGTTATGAAATTACTTTTGCAAAGTAAAAGTTGGTCGGTAGCAAGGAAAGTCTAGATATTAAATCTACTGGATACACGTTAGTTTGGTGAATAATTATGGAAAAGACTTTTATTTATCGGAAAAAGAGCTTTAATTAATGAAAATATAATGTGGTTTACAATTTTAATAAAATAGGATGTCGACATTGATTTTTAAAGCATTTAAGGTTGATTAATCATGAAATGTAATCATGTCAATTGCACTATATAAAATTGGAATTTAAGTAAAATGTATATGATTTAAAGTAAAAAAATTTACAACAGGCTTTTTTTTATTAAAGATCAGGCAAACCAATACTATCCACATTGATAATGATTACTGGTTAATGGATATTACTGAAATTGATAGTAGTTGAATGTCGTTTGAGAACTTAAATGTCAATTTGTGATTTAGATTACTTATTGCCTCTTGCACATTATATATGTGTGTGTGAGTGTGTGCCTGTTGTCTGTAAAAGCAATTTTCCAACGTTCAATTTTTTTTTTTTTCTTAAGTGTTTGAAGGTATTGTTTTATAATTTGTCTATTGTTTTTTGGCTCAGTCAAGATATCTTAATTCTTAGAAGATATATTTTAATGCTAATGCATAAAATTCTAGAACTCCAACAAATGCTTAGGTGTCTCGAAGATGAACTAGATATTGTAAGAACATTATTATAATAGTTATTACTAATCATGAACAAATGAATTAATTCTCGATTCCGATAGCATAATCAGTACAAGCGTTAATTTCCAGAAATAATGGTTAATTTTGTTTTTTGTAAGCTTGTTAGTACTTCCCTTTTCTATTAGTTATATATAGGCAGGTAACAAAATATGTCTGGTGGCCTCAACCTGCTCGAAGGAAACCAAATTTGTTGGCCACCAATCAACATCAAAAGCTGTCCAAAATTTAAACAGTTTGAGCCTTAACATCCATGCTGAGTTTGCAAATGTATCTATTATATACTTAATGTTTTGACTTATAAAGTAAATGCTATTCGACATAATAAAAAAAACTAACTTTATGTTTCTCTGCTTCACTCATAAGATGACTCAATAGGAGTCGGGTCCTTGGCACTTGACTCTGGCACTTTGCTCTGTAGCAAGGTTTCGATCTGCTTCTCCATTCTCCCAAAAAGAAGGTTCTGGTGATATTGTTGAACCTGCACCGCCTAGATTTCCTTTTGGATGTCATTTAAACTTGGTTCCTCCTGCCTGTCTCGCTTGGGTTCTTCTTTGTCCCTGTATGTTATCATTTCCCTTCCAATAACTTTTTCATGACCCATTACTATTGTATGGTCTGGCTGAATAGAGTTTGTCAGCCTCTAATATGGCTCGGGTCGTTAAGTAATGGCTCCCAGTCTTCCATTGGGAGTTCTTCATTTTCCACGTTGGAATTTAACTCTACTTCCCACTTTTCTATTACGGATTTTACCTGTGCTGGGGTGCCTGCATGGTAAGCATGCTTTAAGTTCTTCCATCTTTCCTCACCCATTTTTTCCCCTTTTTCTCTGTGTTTTTCTCGCTGACGCTTCCGGACCCTTCATTTTCTTCTCTGACTACTTACCTACTCGTTGACCTCGTTTTCTTCCCTGTTTCCCTTCTGCTTTTACCATATTTTCCTTCAACAGTTTCTTCAGTCCCCACCCCTCACGTGTTCTTACTTGTTCCTGATGATGGAGCGCCAAAGACTGAAGAGTATAGGAGTTAATACTACCTGTCATGTTAACATAAGTACGTTCATTAAAACCAGTCCTAATTTTTTTCATAACATTCTGCCATTCCTTATTATTCTATTTTACAGCATTGAAACTTCCAATTTACTTCTCGAAAACCCAGTTGCCCCCAATTCTCAACAACATCAAGGTAATCACTTCTCTCCTCAGCTCTAATCTCCCCCCTAATACCCATCACCTTGGGTCCCCGTTGAGGTCCCTCTCCATCCTTGTGAGCAGGCCGAAAAGGAATTGGAATTACGACTTCAGGAAAGAAGGGTTTTTTCTCCAAATCTGCCACCATGGCGGACCCTCTCAACCTATTATGCACCCCCCCCTCTTGTCTTTTCTAGACTTATCCTTCCTCTGCAATCCATCACTGCACAAAGTTATAGATAATAGATTCCCCCTCGGCCATGCAAAGACCCACTGGTATGGATTCCCCCCCTTCCTATTCCCCTGGACCTCTTTTCTTCCCCGTTGGTTTAGGCATCCCCCCAGAAGCCAGACTAGCCTAACAAGGTCTGTCTTCCATTTCCCATTCACCCCTCTCACCCCCACTGTTTCTGGAGGTGATTGGACCCTCAAAGGCTGACAGATGAGTCATAGCCTTCTCTCAATCCCAGGCTGAAAAATTTCCCTATGAAAGGTATCAGTTTCTTTCCCCTAGGTTTGAGTGGCCCTCCAAACCCTTCACAAATCCCTTTCCCCCTCCCACCGCCTTTCATAAAATACAGTCAATTCATGTCCATAAATTATCAATTGGCAATTGAACTCAAATTCACGTATTTTTTCATTTCTTTCAGCAATTAAGAAACCAAACATTATCTTCTTGAGATAGGATCAACATTTTCCTATTACTTTCAAGACCACTCTCCTTGTTTTCCAAACTCCTCCAATTTTGCGTAATTGGTGCCAAATCTACACTGAGGGGAGCTTGGTTACATACCAATTTTGTTCTAGGTTGCTTCAGCCGGAGTCCAGATGCCGACAGTTGCACCTTCTCCTTCTCTTCTCTCGACTTTCACCTGTTGCACCTGTCTCTTGTTATCCTCTTACACTTTTCATGTATTCCCCCATTTCTATCGCCACCTTTCTTTCCTGTCTATTCACCCACCTACCCTTTTTCAATCTGAGGCATCCTCCACTTGCCTCCTTTTCATGTCTTCTTCCCCTTGCTTTGTGTGGGGTCCTTAAATGAGTCGCCCACTTACCTTATTCATTATGCCGTCTGTCATAACTGTAATCCTTCTAGTTGTCCTGACCATAATCCGTCTAGATCCAAGGTCTATGCACACCCTAATCGAGGGTTTTGTCCTGCTTCCCTATCTTTTCCCAAGATTTCCTTAAGACTGTTTATTCCTTCTAATTGATTTATCTCATCACCCGGGATGTCCAAGTTGCTTCCCAGTTTGCCACATCCCCAATTTGCTAAGAAATCCGCTGCCACGTTCCACGCTCAGTGGACATGTGTTGGGATGAGGTATTCTATCCCTTGTACCAGGATTCCTATTTCCTGAACTAGTCTCATCATTCCCCAGCTCTTGCTTATTTTTTCCCATTGGGTTCCTTGTTGGAGTTTTTTCATTGTGTCAATCACCAATGTGGAATCCCCTTCCACCACCATCTTCTGAAATCTTTCCCTTTGAGCGATTTCTAGTCTCTAGTTGAGTGCGTTGAACTCTGCTTCATTGTTCTCGTTATTCCACAATCCATTGCAAACAACTGGATTGTTTGGCCCTGGTGGTCTCTGAACACTCTTGCTAGGCCTGCTTCTCCCATATTTCCTTTGGCTGCACCGTCATAGTTTCGTTTTATGAAATCTTCATGGGGAACTCAAAGTAAGCTAGGGATTTTTAGGGTATAGGTTTCAACTTCCAGGAGTTAGGCATCAGCATTCACGGATTTAAATTTATCATTTCCATTATTTGACTCTTCTATGGTGTCATTTCCCAGTTTTCTGGGTGTCATTTCTCGGCCAGAATAGTTTCACAGATATTATGTACTATCAGCTTCCACACCTTCGTAGCTATCTTTCTTTCATCTTTGAAGATTCTCCGATTTCTCTCTTTCCACACCGTCCACAGGAGAAATCCTAAGGAGATGTTCCAGGATCAATTAAGGATGGGGCTCTAGTAGATTTTTTTCTCTAGTTTTCCATTGTTGTTTTTGTGCTTGAGTAATCCTTGTCCATATGTTCGAAGAGAGTTTCATGATTCTGCCATAGCGCATTGCTATATCTGCAGACATTCAGTAGATGTTCCATCGTTTCCATTTGTCCTTCGCATGTGCAACAAACCAATGGTCCCTGCATCCCTCTTATATATAGTTGGTCTCGTTAAGGCACGACCATGGAGGACCACCCATAGGAAGAAAGCTACTTTTGGTCATAGTTGGTACTTCCATATTCGTTCCCATATGGGTAATCATTGTTGTTGTTGATGATCTGCTTTCAGGTAGTATCCTTCTTGAATAGTAAACATTCCTTTGATTTTGTATCCCCACCTTATAATCTTCGTTCCTTCCATTATATTTTCTTCTTGAGTCCACCTCGTTATCTTAGGTTTCCCATTTGATAGAATCTGGTGCATCTGGCCAATGTTGTCTCCTCTTCCATTTTCTCCATATTAATCTTGCCTTCGCTTCCTAGAATTGATTGACTGTCTGATTTGCTAGTCGATTTGTGTTTAAGAATATCTCCGCTAGGTCCTACCTACTGAATAGTTTTTCCCTCTTTTGCCAAGAATCTTGCCAAAACCTAGCCTTGTCTCCTCCCGTGATCTCCTGGAAGCTATGGTTTCTTATCAATTCTCTATTTTCTGCTACTAGGTTTGATATAGTCAATCCCTTTATATTTTCCTAGGTTCTTAGTCTTCCTTCTATCGTCCTAGGCACTCCATATTTTCTTCCCCATATTTATTTCCATAAGTCAGTTCCTCCCTGTATCCATATCCACTATATCTTAGCTCCCATGACATGGTTCAAAGTGTACAAGTCTCGAAGGCCCAACCCCCCTGCTTTTCTTGGCTTAGTTAGACAGTTCCAGGAAAGTGGAGCCCATTTCTTTATTGTTTGTGGCCCTTGCCACAGGAATTTCTTAAAGATATTTGTCATATCATTGCAAACAATTTTGGGTACTGCTAAGCTTGAGAGCTGGTAGATAGGAATTGATTGTAACACTACCTTTAGCAAGATGACTCTACTAGCCATGTTAAGTGCTCGAAAGTTCTAGTTTTGAAGGTGATCTTAAATCTTGTCCAAAAGAACCTTCTAGTTTTCCACTCTGAGTGAATTAAGGCTTAAAAGAATCCCTAGGTATTTGGATAGTAGGGTTCCTATTTGAAATCACATTATTCTTTCCAGGAAGGCTTGAGATTGAGTTGTTGTGTTAAACAAAAAGATATGAGACTTATCTTTTTTGATCTCCGTTCCTGAGGCATTCATGAAATCTTGCAGTATGGCCAAGAGGGACCTTTCTTCCTTAAGAGTAGCTTGACAGAACATCATGATATCATCAACAAACTGTTGATGAGTTAAAGGAAGATCATTTCCCCACGTGTGCAAACATTTACTTTTCCTGCTTTCACCTTTTCTTTGACCTATCTTCCTAGCCCTTCAGTTGCTAAAATGAACAAAAAGGGGGAGATTAGGTCTCCTTGTCTTAGCCCTCTTGTTGCATTGAAAGCCTTGGATGGTTCTCCATTCAGTAGGATAGAGAACACATGGGTCAATATGAAGGAAGAGATCTAATTTATCCATCGGGGGTCAAAGCCAAAGGCTTTCAGGATACTTTGAAGGTAGGTCCAGCTTAAACAGTCATATGCTTTCAACAAGTCTAGCTTGATCATCATTCTTTTGGCTTTGAGGTTCTTAAGGGAGTGGATTTCCTCTTAAGCAGTAACTATACCGTCCAGAATTTGCCTTCCTTTAACAAAAGTAGTTTTCTCTTTGGAGATTAGAGTTAGGAGGATCGGTTTGAGCCGATTTACCATTATGGTTGAGAGGATTATAAATTGCATTGCATAATGTTATAGGTATAAACCCATGGGGCTCTTCAGAGTGATCAAATTTTGGAATAAGAGCTATAAAAGTTGATTTTAGAGTAGGATGTACCTTTTTTGTTCTTTTGAAATCTTCCACTACTTCCATGATGCCTTTTCCTAGAATCGTCCATGTTGCCTGAAAAAATTCTACCATGAAGCCATCCGGGCCTGACAATTTATTCTTTTCTAGTACTTTGACTACCTCCTCCACTTCTTCCAAGGTAATAGTCCTCATTAGTGCTAAGTTCTAGTCCCTGCTAACAAACTGGGGGATATTCCTAGTTATCTTGTTTATTGCTTCTGACTTGTCAAGATTCGGTTCTGTCATAATATTTTGGAAGTGATTCGCCAAAAAGTTTCCCATCTCATCATTTTTGCACTAGTCGACTTCCTCCCTGGTCTAGTAATGAGAATATTTTGTTATATTGTCTATGTTGAATCATTGCTTTGTGGAAGAATCTAGTGTTTCTTTCTCCCTCCCGGAGCCATTGGACTCTCGATTTTTGTTTCCACAAGATCTCTATCTACTTCCTCCTTTCCTCAATCCTACTCAGTAGTTTTCCTTCTTCCTCCACTAGGGGTTCTAAGCGGCCATTTGTTATCATCTGTTGTTGCACTCTTTGCATCCTAGCCTGTAGCAGTTCTTGATCTTGCTAAATATTGGCAAATTCTTCTTTATTCCATTTCTTTATTTTTCCCTTGAGTTCTTTCAGGCATAGCTGGAATGTATGCATTTGGTTCCTCCCTTGTTTTGTACTTGATCTCCACCATTCCTTCATTTTTTCTAAGAAGGCAGGGTCACAAAGCCAGAAGGCTTCGAACTGGAATGACCTCTTGTTTTGCCATTGTTTCGTGTCTACTTCCATCATAATTGGCCAGTGGTCAAATCCCATGCATGGAAAGATTAACGCTTCATAGTATACATCCATACTTATTAAATTCTTTGTTTCCAAGAGCCGATCTAACCTTGATGCTATTTGGCAAGTTCCTCCTCATCGGATGTTCCAGGTATGAGTTCCATTGTTGGTGGGAATATCTACTAGATGTAGCTCTTCTTGCATGTCCCTGAACTGCTCCATTTCTGGTTCTTCCCTTCTTATCCCTCCTTTTTTTTTCTCCAGTGAGGTTATCAAAATGAAATCCCCTGCTATTAACCATAGTTTTTCTGAATGAGTTTGACTTAGTTTCCTAATGCTCTGGATAAAGTTTTCATTTTCTCCAGGAGTGTGTGGCCCATACACTGCTAAAATGATGATCCATTCTTTGGTCCCTATATTGTGAAAACATCCAGTCAGGATTCGCGGCATTCCTATCCAATAGTCTACCATTACCTCTATAGGATTCCATAGTATGGAGATTCTCCCTGCGCTTCCTTTTGCATCTAGTGCTACTACTTCGTATCTCGGTTTGATTTTCCACAGTATATCCTCTAATTTTTCTCCTGTTACGTTTGTTTCCTATAGGAGAACTATTTGAGGCTTTTCCTTTTTCAGGAAATCTTGTAGGTACCTTTGTTTTCCTCGGATGTTAAGGCCCCTTATGTTCCACGAGATCATTATCATTGGTTAACTTTATTAAGTTGTTGGAATACCACTAAGAGTGGTACTACCCTTCATGTGTTTACCAACATTTATCCCATTATTTGAATTGAATCCTGTAAATTTCTTCTCCCCCCTTTCTTTCCTCCTTTACTTTGGGTATGCTATTCCTGGGAATTTTCTTGTTGCATGCCTAACCGCTCTTCTATGTAACCTTGTCTCTATCCTTGGGTAGCCTTGTATTGCTAGAAGGTTTCCTTATACATGAATGAATCTTTCATCTAGATGTCTCCACTCATTCTAAAGTCTTTTTAGAACTTCCTCTTCCATGCTCAACTCCTCCATGGCTGCATCGACTTCCATTGGGGTGAGATCTACTGGTTCCTGCTCTTCTTTTTATGTCAGATCTATTTGGGATTTTCTCTTTGGGGTGGTCTTTGATTTAACATGACTACTCTCATTTTATTTGTCATCATTCTCCATTGTTTCTGTCTCATTTTCTGTTTCTTCTTCTTCTTGCAGCACCTCATATATATTCTTATTTACCTTTTGCTTTTGGTTATGGTTTCCTAGATTTTGCTGCACTCTCGTGGTCTTCTTCTTATGCATGACCTCTTTGAACCCCTTGTTTGCCTCTTGTGGGGGGTTCTTCTGTTGCTCCTTTAGGTCTGGTCAGTCTTCCTAGTTCAGCGGGCATGCTTTGAATAAGTGGCCATACTCATGACACTGGCGGCATCAGAATGGGATGTGCTCATAATCCAAAGTTTGTTTCCATATTTCATCTTGATATTCCAATTCTATCGATTCAACAATGGGCTCCGAGATATTCATATACACACAGATCCTAGCATGGGAGGTGTATCGGCCCTTACATGTGGTTTCTGCTATTTTGACAAATCTTCCTATTGAATTTCCTATTCCTTCTAGTATTTTCTTGTCCCATAAATCCATTGGGAGCCCAAAGAGTCGAACCCAAATAGGGGCTGCCAAATTTTTTTCCTTATCTGGGTTATAGCATTCCTCCGAATATCTCATGAATAGTCCTGCGTTGTAGTGAAAATATGGACTATTTTCAAAGAATATTTCCTTATCTTGTAGGTTTGAGAATATTACCGTGAAGAATCCTTTGGCTCCCAGCTTGAGTTCTACATGGCCTTTTGGCTGCCATTTTTGTTGGATCCACTTTATTAGGTCCTTCTCTGTTGGCCAGACTCCGATGAATTTGCATATCATCGCTTGATCCTTCATATAACTATAGGATTTATCTAGTTTGTTTAGGGGTATAACAAATATGGGTTTCTCTACTGCGCATGGAAAACACTGCCCTCTGCTTCTTTCCTACCATCGAGCTTCGATGATAGGACCAGTGTTAGGGCCGACAGCTTCAGGGGAGCTTGGCTGGTTTCTGGATTTCCCACTTGATTCACTGGTTGTTACATTCCGGTAGGAGGGGATCTCTCCCCACCGGCTGAGTCTTGCTTGTCTCCTCTGTCAATCTGTTGCCATTCGTTCTGAGGTACGCTTCCAGAATTGTCAGGGTTTAGTAAGTTTTCAAACCCTAGGTGTACTTCATCGATTGCAAATTGTCTCATGTAACGTTTCCCCAAGACTACATAATAGAAATAATGGTTACTTAATAGAGAAAGCACTACCAATTTGTTGCTATTTGTTGAATAAATTTTGAAATTCAATATATGCTAAACGTTATGTATTGTAATATTCTCGAAAGAGTTAATGAAAAGAAACATATTAGATTGTTCTAGATTACAAATCTATATAAATGCAACATGATTTATAAATTATATCGGTTTAGAAACTTCTTTGAGCTTTGTATGATAATGAGTTATTAAGATATTTGTTTAAATCTGTATGGAATAGTTGTTTAAATAGAAAAAAAAAATACTGAATTTTCAAACAAAGAAAATTATTATTGTAAAGTATTGTCACTGAAAATTGCATCATAACGAACTTATATTGCCTTAGTTATAGAACTTACAGATTTGATAAACCAAGAATACAAAGCAAAAAATGACATAGCATAGTACAAACATAGAGCCAAAACAAAAAAAATAGTTCATTGGATTACGTTTATGTACAATGTCATAGTAGCATTTGTATTTGTAGAAAAAATTATCTTGTTGCTCTAAAGAGTAGATTGTTAATTTTGTTTGCATGGGTATAGTATATTGATTGATAATGTGAAATCAAATGTAAATGGCCAGTAAAATCAAAGAGCTATTAGGATGCCTGGAAATGCAAAGAGAGAGCATTGTGTCATTATCGAATTTATTAACAATGTAAACAAAGAAACATGTCATTGTATATGTACAACTATGTTTTGATGGCTTATCGTAAATGTGTCATGTTCTTTGAAGTTTCTCAAGATTTGAATAGCATATGTTTTGTATGCACATTATTGATCATAGGAAATTTGTCGTAGTGCAGGTAATAATATTTCCAGTTCGACACCCCTCAGAATACATTGTTTTTCAATCCTGTCAGTTGCATGTATGATGCAATTTAGGCAATGAAAATAAAGAAAGCAAGAGGGTTACTTGCAAGCAATGGAATAAGTTATAGTGTTTTTCATAGTTCTAGTAGTTGTAATTAGAGTACTACATTTTGCGCATCAATTTCGAATGGAATCATATATACACTAATCGATTTCATATATCCTTGAAAATGTTATAAAATTAATATATAAAATAGACGCTTAGTAACATGAAATCAAATGTATTTCTTATTTTTGTTCTTTATTCATGTCTATTTAAACAATATGATATATCTTACTATGCATATTCCACTTAGTGAGGAAAGCAGGTTTCTTAGACTGTCATTATTATTTCCTATCTTCAGTGCACAAATGAACGTTGTTTGTGAAGTATAGAAAACTCTTTCTTGTTTTTTAACTATATTTTTTAGCAAGATTAATGGAAAAACATTTTGTTGCAAATCTCTTTGAATTGAAACACATGTTGAAACAAGTTTATCGTGTACTTGAACATGTTACATATGCAACATTTGTAAAACAATACATGAAAATCATACAATAAGTGATGAATACTTTTTTCTTTAAACATTGGGATATACAAACCTACATATACGTCACTTGTTTTTAATTTCAATGTAAATTGGATTTTTTGGTGGGGGGAGACGAAAAAAACAAATGGACAAAAAATTTGTAACAATAAAACTTTTAGATAAAACAAAGCTTACTGTATCCATGTCCTTTTCTCCATTGTCGTCTTTGATTTCCAGAATGTATTGCATTGTTTTTTGTGTTACCGAAATTGCAATAGTTGTGATTGTGCCTACTGGAAAGGCATTGTCATTGCGTGACAAATTTTCAATAGTCATGTTTGGAAATAATCGGTATTCTACACAAACAGGAAAAAAAATGCTATGTTGTTAAAACTATTTAGACAAATAGTTTTCTCACAATCACCACTATCGTATTTATGCTTTGCAATAGTTTTGAAATCTTTAATAGAAACACCAACATTTACAACAAACTTTGACTCATGTTGTTCGATTAATGATGTTGGAATAAGCAGTTTTATTTTGATTTTTACTTTCTTATAGGTTAAGCCTGTACAAAATATTTCTTTTGACTTATTTTTTTTGTCCAAAAATGTTTGATATGTGACTAAGACAATTCCATGAAAATTTTTCCCAGTTATATTGTTACTGATATCTTCAATCAACAATGATGTCAACTAGAATTCTTTTAGGTCCCTATAATGCTAGTGTATTCCCCCATTACTATTGTCAGTGTAGCCCTTATTGTTAATTTTGTGCCCATGTTGTCCCCATATTGTTATTATTGTGCCCCATAGAAGTCCACTATTGTTATTGTTGTGCCCTTACATTATTATTGTTATGTCGGCTCTAATTATATTGTGACCCCTTAGACTCCTATCTATAGAAAAGAGGCTTTGTCATTTGAATCATTCAAGAATTGTTCATTTGTATAATGTAAAGGAGATTGCCCCCTCGAAGAGGCTGATTTTGAAGTCATTGATCTATCTTTTCTATCTTTTTGTGAGCTGTTTGCAGAACATTTGGTATCAGAGCTTTGGATTCTAGGGTTTCGTTGCTTCAAACAGGTCCTCGTGGCTTTTTCGCTATAATTTTTTTTCTACGAAGCTTCAGAAGCTTAAAAAAATCTCATTTGAGATGAAATCTTGATGAACGTCTTGTCCATATTTCAGATCTTTTCTTGCTATATTTTCGAGATATGATCCAAGGACGTTAGGGTTTTTGTAGGCTCCCGAATTCCATCTCAAACAAGCGACCTTGGGAAAATCATCATAATTTTCTCTCTGAGCATCAGATTCGAATTTTGTAAAAAGTGATAGAAAGTGGAGAAACTGTAGTTTGTTGGTTATTGATTTTAGGTCCAAAGGTTCAAACAATGACACGTGGCACTTCATACAACTTTTCTCTACTGAACCAGTCTATAATTCGCTCATTGTGGGATATTGGGCATAACACTTTCTTGGAGAATCCAATCTTGATCAGACTTGTGGGGTGGGAAAGAGGACTTAGAGGGATAGCACAGGATGAAATTTCAGACCTTGGAGATGCACCATTTCAGAGATACAACAGATTCAATATCAAGCGCCTACAAAGAAAAAAAAGGTGTGTATTTTTTTAAAATTTGCATAAGTTTTGTTTGAAAAAATAATTTAAAGTGATTCAAAGGGAATAGTGAAGCATAATACTCATCAACTGATGCCCCAAAGAAATAAAATGGAAACACCTAGTAAGAAACCCAAAAGTTCTACTATGATGCATGAAGAAGAAGAAGAAACGCACTTGATATATCAAAATTACGAGACAAAGTGCAACAATTTTCACTCTCACAAAGAGTAACCAAAAATGAAATGGAAGCTAAGACTGATGGTTTGAAGAATAGCTTAAAATCAGACATGGAAGGATTTAAGAATGACATGAAAGCTAATATGGATGACATGAAAGATAATATGGTTGACATGAAAGATAATATGGAAGATTTTAAGAATTTCTTAAAAGCAGACATGGAAGGTTTGACAAGGTTGCTACAATAAATGCTTCCTAATGGCGAAAAGGTATTAGATGAAAATCATGATGAGAACAAAAGAAATGTTAATCATGATTTCATAGACTCTAACATTGGATCAAAAACCCACCATGTTCCAAATATCAATATGAGGAAGTTTGATGGCAAGGATCCCATAGCATGGATACTATAGATGGAGTAATATTTCGATCTTCGTAATGTGCAAAACACACAAAAGGTATGCATTGCAACTTTATATTTGGAAGCCAATCAATTTGTATGGTATCGATGGCTTTGCTCTCATAAAAAAATTGTCACTTGGTCAATTTTTATGGAGGAAATGGTGGCACATTATGAGGATACATAGAGAAACACCTTCTTTAGTCAATTGATAAATCTCACACAAAAGGGTTCAATGGTGGAGCACATTGAGGACTTCAAAAAATTGAATATAAGGTTAAATGATATTCCATAGGAGCATATGATTGATGTGTTCATAGGGACCTTAAAAGATAACATCCAACATGAGGTTCGCCTTTGGGAACCTAATTCATTGGAAAAGGCATTCAAGTTGGCAAGAAAAATTTGAAAGCAAAATTATGGCAAAAAGGAATCCTACCACTCACAACCATAAAGATGGAAGTGTTGCTGCCCCTAGCCTTCCACATCCTACAAGGTTGACACCACAAAAGTTGGAAGGCAAAAGAGCAAAAGGGATTTGTTATAGTTGTGATAGCAAATAGACTAAAGGTCATAAGTGTGCTGAGAAGAAATTATTTTACATAGGTTGTGAAGAGGAGGAAGAAAATGAACAAGAAACATCAAATGAAGAGGATATACACCAAGAACCAACCCTAGAGAGAGAAGAAATGAATCCGATCATATCTTGTATTGCATTTGCAGGAATTACCTCCTCAAAATCTCAAGATAGAAGGACATATAAAGAAGAAAAAGGTAATAGTTTGAGTGATTCTAGTAGTACCCATAATTTTATTCATTGTAAGATAGCTAAAGAATTGAATTGCTTCCTATATCTAGCACCAGAGTGTCAAGTGATGGTTGCAAATGGAAGAACCATAAATTTCTCTAGAAAGTGCCATAATATCAAGTTATCCATGGGATAATATGTATTGAATAGTCCAGCGCTTTCCATTCCAATGGTTGGTGCTGATGTTATACTAGGAGTCCAATGGCTACAATATTTAGGTACAATAGCTTTTAATTTTCAAGAAATTTTCTTGATTTTTTTTTGGGAAGGAAAGGAAGTTGAATTAAGGGGTATCGCAGGGAAATCGGGAAACATAATCAACTCTAATGGGATTAAAAATCTTCTAAAGAAAGAAAAACTTGACATAATTGCATAATTATGTTCACTAGAGGTTCCCACATCAAAATCATTTATTTTTCCATATCTCCAAAAATTCTTGGACAATCATTCCAAGGTATTTGAGACTCCCAAAGGCCTCCTACCTATTCGTGATCCTGACCATGCTATTCATTTGATTCTAGGAAGTGTTCCTCCAAACATTAGGCCTTACAGATATCCCTATGCCCAAAAGAGTGAAATTGAATGTATGGTTGCAGAAATGCTAGAGGCTGGTATAATTCAACCTAGTCAAATTTCTTTCTCTGCTCCAGTGGTATTGGTGCACAAGAAGGATGGATCATGGTGCATGTGTCTAGATTATAGGGAGATCAACAAGCTCATAATTAAAGATAAATCTCCCATTCCAGTCATTGATGAATTATTAGATGAATTACATGGACCAATTTACTTCACCGAGTTGGATCTTCGTCCAGGATATCATCAAATCAGAATGAAGATTGAAGACATTCCAAAAACAACATTTAGAACGGTCATTATGAATTCTTATTCATGCCTTTTGGCCTTACCAATGCACCTTCTACATTTCAAGGTTTGATAAATTCCATTTTCAAACACTTCCTTAGAAAATTTGTGTTTGTATTTTTTGATGATATACTAATCTACAACAAGTCTTGCAAGGATCATGTTCAACATGTTGATAGAGTGCTCAAACTATTGGAGGAGAAACAATTATATGAAAAAACCTCCAAATTTTTCTTTGGAGTACAGGAGGTGGAATATCTAGGTCATATTGTATCTCATGAAGGTGTTAAGGTAGACCCTAGCAAAATTAAAGCCATTAAGGAATGGAAAATTCCAACATCCATAAAGCATCTATGAGGATTTCTCAGGTTGATAGGGTATTATCACAAGTTTGTTAAGAATTATGGGAGAATATTAGCACCTCTAACAACATTACAAAAGAAAGATGGATTTTCTTGGACTCCAGAAGCAACGAGGGCCTGTGAACATATTAAAGAGGCAATGTGCCAAGCACCAATATTAGCTATGCCAGACTTCATAAAAACATTTATTGTGGAATGTGATGCCTTGGGAAATGGAATTGGTGTTGTTTTAATGCAAGAAGGAAGACCGATTGCCTTTGAAATTCATCCAATCAAAGGAAAGTATTTACACAAATCTATTTATGAGAAGGAAATGTTGGCAATACTACATGCACTTAAGAAATGACGACCTTACCTAATGGGAAGACACTTCAAGGTAAAAATAGATCTCGATAGTCTTAAATACTTTTTAGAACAAATATTATCTTCAGAAGAGCAACAAAAATGGGTCACAGAGATGTTGGGTTATGACTTTGAAATCATATACAAAAAAGGGAAGCAAAATGTTGTTGCAGATGCACTCTCAAGAAAGGATGAGAATGTGGAAGCATTTTTTGTGCCATTTCTATTATCCAACCAGATTGGATAAATGAAGCAAGGGATGAGTGGAAGAATGATGAAGAAGTGTGGGCACTCATTCAAAAGTTGCAGCAAGATCCCAGTACATCTGACACAATTAGCTAGAAAAATTATTTGTTATGGTACAAAGATCTCTTATACCTCTGTAATAATTCCCAACTCAAACAAAAGATTCTTCTCGAATTGCACACCTCTGCGTTAGGAGGGCACTCAGAATTTTTAAAAACTTACCACAGGGTTAAGAAGGAATTTTTTTGGGATGGCCTTAAATCTGATATTCAAAAGTCTGTGGTTGAATGTTAGTTTTCCAACAAAATAAAGTTGAAACAATTAAGACCTCGGGTCTCTTACAACCTTTATCCATTCCAAGTCAACGTTGGGAGGAGGTTTCTATGGATTTTATCACAGGTCTACCCAATTCTAAAGGAAAGAGCATCATCGTGGTGGTAGTTGGTAGAATTACCAAGTATGCACACTTTTGTGCATTATCTCATCCATTTAAAGCCAATACAGTTGCTACTACTTTTATGGAAACAATACAAAATCTACATGGAAACCCAAAGATTATTGTAAGAGACAGAGATCCCATTTTCACTGGAAATTTTGGGATGGAATTATTTTCTTGTTTGGGTACTTAGTTAGCTCGTAGCTCATCTTATCATCCTTAATCTGATGGGAAAACTGAGATAGTGAATAAATGTTTGGAATGATATCTTCGTTGCTTTGTAACTAATAAACAGACAATATGGGTCAAATGGTTGCCTCTATCTGAATGGTGGTATAACACTTCCTTCCATACTGCAGCAAAAATGACCCCATTTATGGCACTTTATGGATATCATCCATCATCCATCACATCATCTTTAAGATAAAATTTTAAAGTTAAAGTAGTGGAATATCACATTGAGCATCAACAACAAGTTCTTCAACTCTTAAAGGATAACCTCACTTTGGCGCAGAATAGAATGAAACAACAAGCAGATCAACATCGCAGCGAAAGAAGTTTTGATGTAGGTGACTGGGTATTTCTATGAATACATCCATACAAACAAATGTACCTCAAGCAAGCTAAGAAGGATAATAAATTATCACCAAAGTATTATGGTCTGTACAAGGTGTTGCAAAAGATTAGTACTATGGCATATAAATTGGAGCTTCCTACATCTTCCCGAATGCATCCAGTTTTCCATGTTTCATGCTTAAAGAAGGTTATAGGTGACAAGCTCCTAGTTCAAACAATATTGCCAGAACTTGACAAGGAAGGAAAAATCATGTTGGAACCTGAAGCAGTTACAGAAACAAGAACTCAACCGCTTCGAAATCGATCAATTTCAGAGTATCTTATCAAGTGGAAGAACTTACCCGCTGAAGATTCCACATTGGAGGATGAGAATTTTATACAAAAGCATATAGAACTACTCAAGCGTTGAGGAAAACACTTTTTTAAAGGAGAGGGTAATGTTAGGTCCCTATAATACTAGTGTATTCCCCCTTTACTATTGTCATCGTAGCCCTTATTGTTATTGTTATGCCCATGTTGTCCCCATATTGTTATTATTGTACCCCATAGAAGCCCGCTATTGTTATTGTTGTGACCTTACATTATTATTGTTATGTTGGCTCTGATTATATTGTGACCCTTAGACCCCTATATATAGAAAGGAGGTTTTGTCATTTGAATCATCCAAGATTTTTTCATTTGTGTAATGTAAAGGAGGTTGCCCCCTTGAAGAGGTTGATTTTGAAGTCATTGATCTTTATTTTCTATCTTTTTGTGAGTTGGTTGCATAACAAATTCTTTTTGCTTAATCATGAGCATTGAATTGAAATAATTTTTTTGTTTTTTTAAGAAAAAAGTGAGTAAAGAATAGAAATAAGGAAGACGGGTAAATAAAAAGGGAAAAAAGGAAAAATTTGATACAAAGTTAATTAAGCATGCACAAAAGTACCTAATTGTGTTTATTTCTTTGCTAGTTTCTGTTGATTTTGTTTTGTTTATTGCAATATCATTTTTGGCAATACTACTCATTGTTATCTCCACACTATATTCCATGTATACTGTGATGTCATTCGAATTCGATAATTTTTTCTTGTTCACAAATATTACACTAAAATCACTACTTAAAAGAACACTATAATTGAAACTAAGTAAGAATTGTTTAATGAAAACATAATAAGATAAAGAAAACTCATTAGTAGTGTACACAAATTCTAGATAGATTTTAGTTTTAGAAAATACAAAAGTTTTATAGAAATGTTCAAAGTACTTTTTTCCTTGTAATTGTTGTCCTAAATCTGAATCTCTAAGTGTCATATGTTTCCTGGAAATTAAAAAAAAAAAAAAAATCTTTTAGTAATAGTACATTACAAAATATCGCCCAAAAGCGATGAGAGCAAAAAAAAAAATAGTTGTGTTCTGTAATTCAAATATAATCAAAGTACAATAAATAAAACATAAATGTGTCTCTTAGAAGAATTATGATTGTCCTTAACGATATTTGTTATGCTTATATTCATTTTCATTGCTATGACGATATGAGTTAGATCAAATATACATAAATAAGAAAAATAAGAGTTTTTAATTCCATAGCACAGAAGTACTTCAAAAATGAGAGCTATATGACAATAATGTATTTTGTCCAAATGTGTTTAGTATTACCACATCATATAGTATTTAAACTTTGTACATCATTGTCAGAGGATTGTACCATATATTGTATAAACGTTATTAGTACAAGCATATAGAATTAATAGTTCATTATTAACTTGTCACTAATGTTATAGGTTTTTCACTTTCGTTCTAAATGATAGTCTCTCACAATCTGCAATTTCTATAACAATGTTGTATAGCCCAAACGAGGATTCTATTTGTAACCAATTCCTCTGAAACTAGTTTTACATACATTCATAACGTGCATACTAAAAAGATTGCATGATGAATATCTGACGAATGCTTCTACGAACAACACAATCAAAATTAGTAAGTAGTATTGTGATGTTAGCATATAAATATTAAACATATGTATTAGACACTTAAGATAGTTGGACTGGTAGATAACAAAAATTGTAATAATAAAAATAATAATAATAATAATAATAGAAAAAACTAATGTTGGACTACGAATATTTAAGTTTAATGCCTTCCTTTAAAAAATAAAGAAAATAATCAACACCATGTGTTCCTAGATGCTTAATTTCTTTACATGTTTTGAAATAAACGATATCGAGGATATGTAGTAATTTACATATTTGTTTTGTTTTTTTCCCCATTAAAAAAGCAGATCAATTTAGAATAACTTCTATAGCCCAATTGTGAAGAGTGTCAATGTTTTTTCGAACTTTTGGACATTAAACGTTTATTTGTATTGCTATATTTAATTTCTTTCATATACCCTACGTCAAAGTAAATCGTTAGTGATTTCCCTTTGTGATTAGGCAAGCATTTATTTAGTGAATCAACATACATACCTCATCTTCCGTACAGTCAAAACTTTTCACAATGAAAAATAATAATAATAACATGTTAACATTAATTTCCCTGTGCACCCCACGTCTTCCTGAAAATACCACGTTCTAATTTCGTTCCTAACAAATAAAGTTTCGAATATAAAAGCTCAGGACAATAAAATATCTACACAATAAAATGTTCAGCACATACCCTATTAAGACGAATAACACAATGTGAGAGTAGTTACGAAACCACTTGTTCTCTCGCACATAACTCATTTTCCCATTTTTTTATCATCAATAGAAAACACATATGCTGAACTAATATAAAACAAATGCATTTGTACTGCATTTCACAATAAATCTCCTACACAAATCCACAGTAAAAACCCCACTCCTTTTGGTTGACCATGTTATTAATTGATAAATATGTTAGCATTAAAAGTTTTTATTGTTAATATTTTAGTAAGCGATCGACATATATGATATTATTGTTGATATTTTAAGTGTAAATAATGCCCATCTTCATATTTATGAATATCTTTTCATATTTTTCAAATATGTTTCAAAATAGGCATATGTGCGGAAGTGCGGAAGAAGTCTATTGTGCGGAGGAAGCTTTCAATGTGCAGATCATCTTACTTAGCACAAAAGGATTTTTTTGGCTAATATTTTAGTATTAAATAATTCATATTTTCTCAATAATATTGTTTATGCTTAGATTATTGATAATATTTTAGTTGTAAATAATGCATACTATTGTTATTTAATTGATTATATATTTTAGTATTAAAAATGCATACTTTATGCTTATATTATTAATAATATTTTAATTGTAAATAATGCATATGTTTGTATTTCTAAATATGTTTCAAATTAGGTATATGTGTGGAAGTGCGGAGAAAGTCCATTGTGCAGAGGAAGCTTTCTATGTGTAAATCGTGCACTTGGTACTAAAATATTTTATTGTTAATATTTTAGTATTAAACAATGCATATTTGTTGTTTACAATAACACTAAAGCAAGCAGTGGGATTATATGATTGTTGCTAATACTTTAGTCATAAATAATGTGTATCTCCCTGCCTCTACAACTAATTAAGTGGGGTCCACATGCTTGCTCCACACAACGACGTCTGCACAGCTTCCTTTGTACACGCTATCTCTCGATACACTTCTTCCATAGACGCTCTGAGATAGACTCCACCAATGCGAGTAGCTATGACACATCCTATTCTTTTATTCGGATAGGCTAAAATGTGAGTGCTCTTACTGTAACTATTGAGACTATTTTATGATGGCCCCAATTATGCTTATAAATTCATTCGATCCATTTATTTTGCCAAATGCATAGTCTATTAATATTATATCAAAATAATATAGTTAATGATTATAGTTAATATGTATTAATGGTTAATCATTACAAGCATTATGATTGTACACATATTTATGCTCTTCCTTGTAATTATATAACAGATTCGAATGAGATATTTGGAACATTATAAAAATTGAATCATTGTACGAAAGATTGATGTGCAAAGGTCGACACAATGAGTTGCGCACAATGAACTTCCGCACAATGGCAATGTGAATGCCAAGGACTATGTTATGTATGGGCCACTAATCATAAGTGAGCTTGGCAATCAAATTCAAGTCAAGTTCCTAAATATTTAGATATTTCAAGCTTTGAGAACTATGGAAATAATGATTTTAACGATATTATTGGCAATGTTTTAGTTATAAATAATGCTTTTGGCCTTACTCTGCATAATGACGTCTGCAGAGCATCTTCCGCACATGCTATATTCGGATGTGAATCCTCAATTCGTACTCTACACAACAAAACATAATAACATTCCATGTTCTCTCGCATATACCCTGTCCTCTGTAAACATTCATATGACATATGATATAGGATTTAGGAATTTTAAAAAGTATCTATGCACAACAAATTATTATGTGGATATTTGTTCCAAAAATCGACAAATGTACCCCATCTTTCACGTAGTCAAACCTCCGCACAATGAAACATAAAAGCTCCACACAGTAAAAGCTTCACACAACACAATAAAAGCTCCACACAATGAAACCTCCCACACATATTGTGTCCTCCATAAACAATCATTTTTAACACTAATTCTCAGAGCAATAACACATTGTCACAGTACTCGTGAAACCCCCATTCACCCGCACATACCTAGTATTCGTAAATATTTATAGTTTTAAAATCAAATCTTTATACAATTTCTCACTTGCACATACTACATACTTCGCACAAGAAAATCTCCGCACAACGAAAGATAATAATATTCCTCATTCTCCCGCACATACTGAGTTCTCCGATCTAGAAATTTGTAAAAGTATCTTCGCACAATGCAATTACTTCCATACTCAATAACACCCTTCGATCAATAATTGACATTTGAAACTGTTATTAATTGAATTAATAGACTTGTCCTAACTACACACTTTATTTATTAATTGCTTAGTAGGTAGGTACATATTGATACATTTCTACTTTCATACATCCATCCCTGTCACATGCTCTGCACATTGTCTGTTTGCACAAGAAATGTTCTGTAAATTATTTTTTCCTCTTGAGAAAACTTAGCAATTAAGATAAAGGTACTTGTTTTTTTTAACTATGAAATAAGAAATTACATTCACACTGTCAACAAGGCTTCATTGGCAACCCAATTTAATATATATGAAAAAAAGGTTATCACTTCGCAATGTTATCCGACTTTGCATTATTTCAATGTATTAAAATATTAATATTAAATCATGATTATCGAATCATTGAAATATTAATATTAATGTGTATTCTCAAAATTAATACAAAATGTAAAGCTTTGAAGCTTTTGTTATGATTTTGAAAGCATTAAAATATTAATATTAACATATAAACTGTTACTAGTTGAGTTAATCAACATAATGGGAAGGTCTATTCAAATTTGAAACCACAACACGTCTAATGTTCATTCCTATTAATAGTCTAATGTTCATATTTGTTTGTTAATAGGCTAATGTCAATACGATTCTAATATGGGTTGCACAAGTACAATCCAAAGTTTTATTGTACGAAGCATTCCTATGGATTTTCTTATCTCTTCATAAGCACAAATGTGAGTGAAGACCTTTCGCAAACTGACTAGGGTTTTCGCACTTCAACAAAATCAATTTCATTTGCACAAAAAAGCTTTGCTAATCAACTAATTAAAGGTTGTTCTCTTCGCACAGTCAAAGCCTTGTTTATAGTTATATTTGTGTAAATAGGCATATGTGCGAAAGTGTGGATTAATTCCACTGTGTGGAGGAACCTTTGAATCTTTCATATCTGGATCTATGTACTCTGCACAATGAAATCTTCCCATACAAGGATAGTTGTTTGCAGAAATCTTTACCCCCTAATTAATTCGTTAAAGGTTACATAGTGCAGCATAAGGCCAATCGAAATTAGACACGTGTCAAATTGATATATCGTTTTCATTTAAAAATGAAACAACAAACTTCCATTATGTACAATAGACAAATACGAATAAAACATAATAAAATCCCTTCTTGGAGTACTGTGCTCTGGACAAATTTTAAAATATGATGACAGTGGACATTATTTATGTTTTGTAGAAAAATAACCTATTCTCATGTTTCATATTATTGGCATATATGTATTAATGGCATAATACATATTCTCAAAGCATAATTATGTAACATTAAGAAATACAATTACATCTACAAGAACAACATCGAGTTTAAAATTTCAATCATAATAAGTATGATTGACATAAATAAACATAATACAAATGCATAGAAGATCAGAAGCTAAGCATTAAGAACTATGATTCTTAGCGCGAATTTCTTGTATTAGTAATGAAAATGCTTAATAGCTCAATTCATTAGCTCTTTTAATATGTTATTTTGGCATCTTCTCTTTAAGTACATGCTTATGCATCCACAAAAAGTAAATGTGTGAATTGTAATATACAAAAAGAGTACTGAAAAAGAAAACAAGGAACTGCATTCAACAAGTAGATTATGTGCTAGTAATAGAATTAACAAATCACAATGATTGAATATTAGTAAACAAAAGAAAAAAAATGCAAATATTTAAGGACAGTTACAATTTGTGAAAGCACATATTATAATTGTTTTTCTATTAGCTTCCTTTCGAATGCATGGCCTCTTGAACTAATGTCTTCAACTTATCCTGAATAAATTCTTGCATTGGTTCCATTGTAATCTTTATCCCCACATGTTAATCAAATAATTTATTTTCGATCTCCATCACCTCCTCTTGTAATTAAGCAGTTAACACAGATTTCCTGTCATTAATACTAACAAAGTCAACTAGTCATTTGTCAATTTATTCTGGGGTAAAATCAGTTATAGCATCAAATTGTTCTTCCATTGACTGTTTTCTCTTGTCCAATTCAAATGTTAACTTATCTTTTGTAATCAATTAAAAATTTCGTATAATGCATGGGTCATCTAGATCTCAAACAATTTGCATCGCCTTTAGAAACTCATCACTTCTCTTATTGCTTATGCTCTTACATTCAAAAATAATGTTTTCTAGTATATTGATTCTTCTAGACCATCCAAAATTGATTTGCCTCATTCAATTAGCATTTGGCAATTCTATGTTTTTCTTGTCTAGACCAGACAACAATTCAAGCCTTTAACTAAAAGTAAATAAATCATTGTTAATGAAATGCTTGTCTTTTGTAACATTACTTCTTGGAAAATCGACAAATGAATTGATTTCTTGTGCTATCCATAGCATAACAGAAACCACCTACCATGCATGTTCAATGATTTCCTATCTCTAACATATATTACCGACTATATGAAATTTGACTTCATTAACCAGTTACAAAACTCCAATAGATCCATGAGATGTCATAGAAATGGGAATTGTAGATTGTTGAGTATGTATTGTGATTCATGTCATTGACAAGGGACCCAGATTTAAAGCATTTTCTATCATCTCTATTGTTGCTTTCAGTTCTAGGTTTTCTACATTTGGTTGCTCAATAGACACTAAAAGCACATTCTCGGTAGCTTCATGCAATGTCAAAAAATCCATGGTTACAATTCTAGACATATGAAGATTCGTTTTTGTTGTATCAATAACTTTTTTACCATGCATCCTTACCTTTTCAATTTTCAATATTTTTCTCTGCCTATTATAGTTTTCATCTTGAAAAGTGACAAATTGATCATCAAAAATAGAAAATTCTTTGGCAATTTGCTCTGTTATTTTCTTATTTTCATTCAAAGAACTACTAACCCAATCAGGTAGTGGAGTTTCAATATCCTCGTTGATAGCTTCTTGATTGCTTCTTGTTTGCATGAGACTTTTTCATTTTTTCCAATTGAGGCTCCTTGTCATGTTCAACAGCTGATAGTTGACCGTGAATTAGCTATGCAACTTCGATATCTTTTCATTTTTTTTCACTTGAAGATGAAGCCAAAGCAGTTTTGAATATGCAAACAAAAAATTATGCAGCTTTTCCAATTATTTGTTTACGGCTTATTTCACTTCTAATAGTTGCTTCTTCAAAAATTTCTCTAATAGTCATTACTCCTTCTTCATTATTGCTTGCAATATTGTGACTCTTTTCAGTTTAACTTGCAACTTTTGTCAATAAGATATCGCATTTGATGGCATGTTCTTTCATCCAAGCTCCCTCTTAACTTAGGGAACTCAACTTATTTTCTACGACATCAAAGAATCTTTCATGGCTTCCATCCTTCTTATGACCATCATCATTCATATAACTTTCTTCATCATGCTTATCATATCAACTTTACTTACGAGCATCTTCACTATCTTAGAGATTATGTACTTGCACAACTTAGATAGCTAGTACAACCAAGTCTATAGAAGCATGAAGTTAATCACATCGTACAATAATGGAAGCACTAGACATTACACATCAAAAACCTAAACTTAGTCAGGTTCATAAACAATAAGAAACACATACTTTTATACTTCAACTACATACCAGGGTTTTGTCATAAACCCTAGATTCCATCATCAAGACTTCCAGTACCTTAATCAAGATAAAAACCTTTAATATATCTAAGGCTTCAATATTTCTTCTAGAGGTATGAAATAAAAAATATTGCAAACCATAGAATAAATTCAAACCAATATAGTTCTATAATGCATCTTAACAAGTTACTTTAGAACTCATATGTTAGACTTCCACTAGAATTTAGTGCAAGATCCTAGATTTCATACATGAGCCATTAAGCTCCAACAATCATAACTAATCACAACTCAAATTCAGATTTCAAAAATCTTAAATTATTAGACTTGTCATCACATATTAGAGAATTGAACTTCTACTAAGTTTTAGTTACAAAACCCTACAATTCACAAATATTATCATCCTAGAGAATCAGACTTTGACTAGGGCTTAGTTCCAAACCCTAGAACTCATGACCATCAAAAATTAGGTCAATGCATATATCTAGTATTCCATAATCATGAACTAGCATATCATAACACGTGTTAGTCAAACCCAATGACACAAATAACAATATATTAAAAGTTAGACATATAACAAACTTGATCAGACTAGGGTTTGATCGGACAAACACACATATGCCTAGGATTTCATTTCTAGGAGATTAATAAGGGTCTTGATTATACACCCTACCAAACCCTAATGATCCAGGGTTTCAATATGCAATATAACAAACCATAATTTCTCAATACTTCAAAGGTTTTTTATTTCAGGCATCACCATATAACCCTTAACAAGCTAGGATTTTCATCCCAAACATGACATCATCAAAATATCAAGTGTAGCATTCTCTTAGACTTCACCAATAACCCTAAGTAGGCTAGGGTCTTACAAAGAACCTTTCTAGGGTTCCAAAAGAGAAATCAAAGATATGAGGAGGGTAGATTTATTTAATTATGAATCACCCAATCAAGAATATTTAGGATTCAAGAGAGCTAGACACAATAATGTTAATAATGTAGATAAGTTTATCAATAATGAATATCATGAGGAGAGAAAAACTTAAATTTTAAGGCATACCTTTTGTTTAACAAACCTTGTAATTCCAGTGCTTGGTCTTGTGAAGCATTCTTCCATAATCCTTGAGTTTTCAACAAGATTTTCCTAAACAAGGAAAATATGAATAGAAATGTGATTAGTATTTAATGTAAAATAAACTAGATAAGTAAGGAAAATTAAAAATGAAAAGATAATAAGATACTTATCTTTGGAGGTTGTTGAGGGCTCCCTCCAAGATTTATGGATACCTATAACCTTATAAAAACGAATCAAAAATGTTTTTCCAAAATATGTTAAACCTACAAATACTAGAAATAAAAAATGATATGACTAAAGCTTAGAGAAAAGGACTTAGTAGTGTAAGTCCCTTATATCTAGTTCTTCGAATTTAATCTTCTTTGGAGATCTTTCTTCAAAAACATTAGCTTGGTGATATTTCTTTTCTTGTTCTTCGAATTGTCAGGGCATTCGCTTCTATAGTGACCCATTTTATGACATTGGTAGAATTATATTTTGGGCATATCTACCTTCCTTCTTTGCCCTTTTGACTTCTTAAAGTTTCCTTTCTTGTGAGAAGTGGAGTATGCACTTGAAACCTTTTCTTTTTCATTGTTGGATAATAAAAGATTCTCATTTCTTCTTGGCTACAAGCATTCCATAATTTCTCAAATGTAGGAGCTTCTTTCCAGCTATTGAGACCTGAAGCAAAAGAACTCCAATTAGGTGGGAATCACAATAATGCAGTAATCCCTATCTCTTTTTCTGGTACAATTTCATCTATGGTTTGAAGGTCATCTCTTTTTACAGATATCCTTACAAATAAGGAAGCCAAAATGTCATCCTTTTTCATTTTTGTGGTCCTCAATTCATTCTTTAGACTTGTTACTTGACCGAAGTTCTTGATAGTGAACAATTTTCATAAGGCTTCATACATTTCTTAAGCATGAGCTATGTTGAAAATGTATGGGAAAAGATTTTCCTTTATGATTTCTACCATTAGTCTCATAACCAATATTTCTAAATCTATAAAATTCACTTTATCTGCATCACTAGATCCTTTAGTAGGTTTCTTCACTTTTCCTTTGACCAAATCCAAGACTTTGTTCTTTTCAAGAATGAGGTTAATTCTCTTCTTCCATGGCCTATAATTTGATGCTCCTTCCAAAAAAAATTCACCCTTTATTGTGTTAGACATTGTCCTTGAAGGTAGTGAGCTTCTTCCCTTATAAGAGCTCCTTATATGATATTGTGTTAAATCCTTTAGACTCCTTTCAGCAGATTCTCAAAACTGTCCTTTTCTTTCTTCACCTTAGCTCTAATACCATGTTAGAAAATTAGAAAGGCTGAAATATTTTCTTATATAGATAATTACTTGTGATTATTTTATATTTATGTTCTTCTTTTACTTTTAGTTCATCAAGCAATTACCAAAACAATAGCACAAAGACACCAAATGTAGGTGGACAGTCAGGGAAAAACCCCTATCTAAGGGAAAACTCAGTCAACAATTCTTCCTTCAATAGTTTCATGAGATAATCTAAGACTCTTGACCTATATAAAGACTTCCTCCACACGAAGGAAACTCTCACTTGCTTCTTGCAGATGATAACACCTCAATATCAACTTCGACCTAGCAGCAACAACTTGCAGTAGCAGGTTTGACTCAGCAATTGGCAGCAACAACAACTTTGATTAGATAAGAAAAACTTTGATCTTCCTAGATACTCCACTGGAGTGAGAGATAGATGGCCCAAAACTTCGATTTTGATGTCTTCTTCCTTCCTTCCAAATTTCACACCCTTTTCCAACCTTTTTCCAGCTCTTTTCAAACTTCACACTTCCCAACTTATTTCTTTGGATATCAAACTAATGAGAGAGAGTGTGAATCCTCCAAATGAATTTTAACTGCCCTATATATATAGCCTTCTAGTGAGGTTGAATTTCCCTTCTTGAAGCCGACTTGATATTCTTGAGGCTGACTTGGTGTGGAGGTGAAAAATAACTTATTTGACTCAATATTAATTATTTTTACATGATTCAAAAGCCCCTATGTCAGCCTTGTAACTAGGGGTTGAGGTTGAAGCCTTCCAATCACAAAATTTTTAAAAGTTCCAAACCAAAAGGAGATTCCATCCTTGATTTTTTTTTATCATTTTGAGTATAAATGTGTTATTTCCTAATTTTATATGGTGTAATTTTAAACTAAAGAGGTAAATCCCCTAATTTTCTCCCTAGCATGGCATGTTTGCAAGGTGAACTATTCAGTCTATCCCAAGGCTAAAAAAGGAATATGATAGGAAAACGAATTTCCCATAAGACTTTTGAACAACATAGATCTTCACCAACCATGAATTCACCCAAACACTTCATCGTCACTACCAATGACTAATCAAAGTCTCTAGCAATACCAGAGAGGTAACTATGCACAGTTGGCCTCTTTTGAGGCCTTTATACCTCTCCTACAAACCAGGGAACCTTTCAACTAATCATCATTCCAAATAGGTATATATCATGGTTATTAAATCCTCCAACCAACCTAGTAAATTCCAAACACCTTATTCTCTTTAATAAACTTCCAACTAGCTCAAGAATTCTTGAGTGAGCTCTATAAAACTTATCATTATATATTTTATTAGGAAACTTCTCATGTAGTCTTCATGCTGCTTTCAAGATTTTTTTATGTGTCTAGGTCCAAATCATTAGTAGGATCCTCTAATCTCTCAAATAGTCATAGGGATCCTCTACCCTATTTAGAACAAACCAAGATTCCTAATTAAACCCACTAAGAGTTCCTCACAACCAATTAGTAATCATGGCTATCCAAGAGACTAAGGAGGTTAACTTTCCCTATCTTTTCAGCTATACTTCTTACTTGATTATGGATTTTTATGGGCATATAAGGATATGCAAGTAGGCATATGAACATTACATAACCACCACAACCATTGAAACCATATTTGCCCTCTAGTCTCATAAAAAAACAACACAAAGGCCATCATATCCATTAAGCAAGAGATTATATATATATACATACTTGGTCAACATAATTTCTATTTCAGTGAATATGCTTCACATTGTGGGTTCAAGTCCCCAAGGGAAGTTATCGGATTATAACAAATTGCTTCCTACAACTTATGAAGGGAGATTCATATTCGACCCTACCATAGGCTCAATTGCACTACAATATTTCTTGTAGCTGGCCACCTCCATGCTAGACCATGAAGCCATGAGGGCATATCTTTCTTAACAACCCAATTCGTAAGAATGAAGACCATTCTCCTTCATCCAATCAACTCATCAATATTATTCCTATCTATTTTTATTTCTATATTATACTCTTGAAATCCCATGAGTTCTAGTATTCTCTTTCTTTCTCTAGGCCTCTCTTTGTCTCTCTCTCTGGTCTCCTGACTTATCTCTTTGTTGACAAAAGTGCATTTTTTCATGAAATTTCCTTTCCATTTTTTCATTATTTAGGCACACACAAGTGCTTCTTCCTTCAAAATGTAATTCTCCTTCATGCACATCAATCCTTATTACACAAGCTTCTTCGTCTTTTCTTCCCTTTCGTAGGTCAAGTTCATTGAAAATTTTCCTATCAAGGCTATCCTTTGATCAGATCAAAATGTTTTGTTAAAACCACATAAATATTCTAGCAATATGATACCCACACCTTGGATAAGGTAGTTAGAGTATAGCTACATAAATTCCATAAATACAGAAGTTATTTCCATACCTTCCCACCAAATATTTCTTGGGGAAAATTTTAAAAATATCAGATATCATGATTCTTCGACACAACCAATAATTCATTGGCAATGATTCATTCTTAGAATTTCATTTGTCAGCTTCCCTCCTCCTAATTTATTCTCATAGTATGTATCAAGGCTTCAACTCTTCACCAATTATTACTAACTTGTAATTACAATTGTTTTGGGTCTTTCTACTTGTTAAAATTTATATTCGCGTATAGGGATTAATAACATAATAACTTAGAATTATAATATCAATGGGGTGGGGGAGGGGAGGATAATTGTTGGGGGTGACATAGGAGAGGCATTAGTTTCCATTTTGTTGATAAACTTGGTGAAAGTGTTCACTCTCTAGGATAGAGGCATAACCATTTTCTTTATTTCCTCCAAGGATGGCGTGTTGTTAATGTGTTTCATGGGACCATAGGGTCAAGAAAATAGGTTATCCAAGATCTATCCAAACATGATTAGTGTCAAAATAATGTTTTGTGGAGATGGGTAACAATAAATATTGGTAGGTCTACAAAAAAAATTGGCTATAGAGTGATTCCACATGATTAACATTATGCAGGGAATATTTCGAGTTTATACTCCCACAATGGTGTTCGCAAGACCCATAATTTTTTCCTGATTTCATGAGAGCATTCCCTTTTGAGTTTCACTACACTAATGGAATTCCCCAATTACTAACATTACAAATTATATATGAATTTTGCTGCTTGTGGTATAAAATCTATGGTTTAAGAGTTGAGGCTAGTTTTTAAGAATGTCCTAAGGATAAAGCAATGTTAGGTGTTATAGCTATCTAATATATTGAATGGTTTATAATAATATTACACAATTGAATATTTTTTGGAACTAGCTAAGTAGAAAAAAATATACCCTTAGCCATAATACTTGATTCATTGGTGCAAAAGTGACCTCCCTAAATGTTATTCTTGGTGTACTATTGAAGAAATATGATTGACAAGATTATGTAAAACCAGTTTCAAGCGTGCTCAGTTGGATTTGTTAATATACTCAAAGGTAATGGAAGAAAAATCCATATACATGTGATGTTTTGACAAATTACTGCTCAAATTGGTACTAATAATGATCATAGGCATGCCTAACCAAGTGATGCTTCTAATATTTTCTACATGTATTCTTCCCAAACCATAGGTTTACACCTTGAATGTCAAATCATTATGTTAGACATCATAACACCTTTATAGCCTCATGAAAAAAAATGGAACATGTGTTAGTGTACAAAATTTCTATGATACCACTTATGGTGTTCCTTACGAACATGCATTGGTGTAGGAAAGTGTTATGGTACCGCTTGTGGTGTTCCTTATTAATTGAAACCGAATATTTGAAGAAAAATAGATCAAAATATTGTTGTGGATAGTAAATATATATAAAATAAATTGGGAAATAATGATAGCAAGCAAACCATTATTAACATTCAAAACTAAATGCAAAATATCACTTGCCTCAAGAATGTTGGAAGCACGATTTCCATTACACCAAAACTTACATGTGTTAGTAAACAGACGCATCACCAGAGTTAACGGATCCTTGAGATATTGTTAGGCACATGTTTTGAAACATGTGGGGAGCACTGAATTTCATTAATCCAATAATCTCACCCCCCAGCATGACCTGGGAGTGTTTCGAACTCGAGACCTTTGGCTATGATACCAATTGTTCAAATCTTAACAATATTGAGAGGGGGGGTGAATCTGTATTATGTAGATGGATTAAATTTTACTAGATTTATCCCTTATTTAACAATTAAATAATCATGTGTTAATTAACCAACAACATAGCATAAACCATGAGTAACATAATAAGCATCAAGCACATAAACATGAGAGCATCAATGCACAAAACACATCAATCAAGAGATCAAGACATGAGGACACAATATGTATGGTGGAAACCATTCTAGGAAAAAACCCACCATCTTCTTTGTCTTATGCTCTTATTCTTATTATGTAAAATATTAGTTTACATCATTATACCATTGGCCACCAATAGTGTGCAAATCACAACTTGTTATTCATGCAAGAAACTACTCTTTCTAGGCCACTAAGTGAAGCCACACTTGCTGGAAGCTACCACTCCCACATCTATGCAAGCGAACACCTACTGGATGCCCCAACACACAATAGTATTTCCATCCACCATTGGA
This sequence comes from Pinus tabuliformis, assembly GCA_031772625.1. Taxonomy (NCBI): domain Eukaryota; kingdom Viridiplantae; phylum Streptophyta; class Pinopsida; order Pinales; family Pinaceae; genus Pinus; species Pinus tabuliformis. Next base: position 875,058,394 of record CM062820.1, on the reverse strand, counting down.
CAAAATCCACTACTCCCATGTTCTTAGGCCACTACCTAAAGGATTCTACTACACCCTAAATCAACAAGCCACTACTTTCTTCACTAATGGCCCTAACCTTCAATCTCTCCTGTGGACCACGTTTCACAATATTTCATATTGGATCCACTAAAACAAATTCAAACAACCATGGGACTGGTTTCGTGCCATTTTCATATTGGACCCATAATAAGCTCTATGCTCAGCAATAACACATACCCTTATTAAACCCTCATAATAACATACATTTATATATTATGAACAACAATAATACAGATTACATGGCATCAATATAAGCTCACTGCACATACAAGCTCAACCATATAACACCAACAACATTCTCCCAAGATATAACAACAATATATCAAACTAACAAACCCAAGTAACATCACATAATCAAGCTAATACTTTGGCAATACAAGTACATGGAAGCTACATCAAATTAATAATAGTAGCATATAAATTTTTTGCAACAATATAATGCGACAACTTTGAAAACATAACTCCCTACATCAACAATAATGTTAACAAACCCCAAGAACAATATGACCAACACTATCAATATTTTTCCATAATTCCACAATTGGATCTACATTACAAATAAACAATGTGGTCATTCTAATGCTCATTCCTTCTAAAGATCGGCCATACAATATGATCCTTTCTTGCATTATGCTTTAGGTGCATTTGTTTTGCTCAAAGCACATAACATCTAAAACTCTGTGATTGATCCACGACAATTGATTTTAAAATACTTTACCCATATTACATTTTAGACCACATCAATGCATTAATTGTCTTCCAGTTCATCTTTGTGACCGAATTAAGACTAAGTCAAATAATTAATCATGACTAATACAAAATTGTCAACCCAAAATTTTTCAATGCAAATATTCAAACACCAAATTTGCGAATGCTAAATTTCTGAACACCATATTTCTTTAGCAGATTTCAGAAATTTGGTGTTCACAAATTTGGCATTTAGAAATTTATTGTTTGCAAATTTGGAATTTAAAAAATTTTCATTCACAAAATTTTGAATTTTTCATAATCAATTATTTGATTTCGTCCTAATTTATTTGGTCACAAATATGAACTAGAAGATAATTAATGTTTTGATATGGTCAAGTGACACAACTACTTGAGTGAGAATGAAACCACCCAGTTAACAAATGGAGATCAATTTGATGAAGTGGCTGAAGGTTTCCATCAATGCCAAAGGGGGAGAATGTTGGTGGCATGGTGTTGCCATTGATGCCAACCATGGAGCCAATTGTGTTGGCATTGATGTCAACAAGTTGTAAGAGTTTATGTACTTGTGATGATGATCATAGGTTTTTTGAAGTGCTACATGTGTTGCAGAGGTGTTTGGAGGTTGTACAGGTGGTGGGAAAGATGTTGAAGAAGTTGGCAACAATTTTGAGTAAAGGAGTTTGAAATTGATAGTCTAATGCTCACAAATTTGGAATTCAAAAATTTGGCATTCTCAAATTTAGCATTCTCAAATTTGGCATTCACAAATTTGGCATTCACAAATTTGGTGTTCTTAAATTTGGCATTCTCGAATTTGGCATTTAGAAATTTGAATTTCGCAAAATTAGCGTTCACAAATTTGGTGTTCACAAATTTGGCATTCATATATTTGGCATTCGCAAATTTGGCGTTAAAAAATTTGGCATTCGCAAATGTGGCGTTCACAAATTTGGTGTTTTAAAATTTGTCTTTGACAAATTTGGGGTTCACAATTTTGAATTGGCCATGATTAATTATTTGATTTGGTCACAAAGACGAAGTGGAAGATAATTAATGCATTGATGTGGTACAATTTGTGATATGGGTAATTTATTTTAAAATGAGTTGTCATGGCACAATCACATAGTTTTAGATGCTATGTGTTTGGAGGAGAACGAATACACCTGAAGAATAATGCAGGAAATGGTCAGGTTGTATGGCAGAGCTTGAGAAGGAAGGGACATTAGAACGACCACATTGTTTATTTTTCTGTAGATCTAGTTGTGGAATTATGGAAGAATATTGACAATGTTGGTTATATTGTTACGACAGTTTGTTAACATTATTGTTGATGCAAGGAATTATGTTTTTGGAGCTGCACCATTGTATTGTTGCATGAAATTTATATGTTATTGTTAGTATTTTTATGTAGATGCCATGTAATTGTATTTCCAAAGTATTAGCTTAATTATTGTATATAATGTTGTTGGGGTTCGTTAATTTGATATATTGTTGTTATATATTGAGAGTATATTTTTGGTGTTATATGGTTGATTTTGTATGTGTAGTGAGCTTATATTAGTGCCATGCATGTAATTTGTATTGTTGTCGTTCAAAATACCTGAAAGTATGTTGTTTTGAGGGTTTGACAATGAGATGTGTTGTTGATGAGCATAGAGAATATTTTGTGTCTACTATGAAAATGGGATGAAACAAGGCATATGGTTATATAGTTTGTTATAGGTGGATCTAGTATGAAATATTGTGAAACGTGATCCACAAGAGAGATTGAAGGATGGGGCCTTTAGTGATGCAAGTAGTGGCTTGTTGATTCTGTGTGTAGCGATATCCTTCAGGAAGTGGCATGAGAACTTGCAAGTGTTGTCTTTCATTCGGTGGTAGATGGAAGTACTATTGGGTGTTGGGGCATCCCGCAGGTGGTGGCCTACAAAGTTTAGGAAGTGTGGCTTCCGCCAAGTAGTGGCTTGGAGCAAGTAGTTACTTACATTAATAGCAAGTTGTGGCTTGAAAAATGGTGGTGTCTAGTCATATGACGATGTAAATGAAGACTTTGGATAATAAGAAGAAGAGTAGAAGACAAAGAATATGGTATTTTTTCTCACGGAAGGTTCCCACCTTACATACTATGTCCTCATTCATTGATTTCTTTACTGTTGTGTTTTGTGTATTGATGATCTCATGTTTATGTGCTTGATGTATAATATGTTAATCATGGTTTATGCTATGTTGCTGGTTAATTAACACATGATTCAATTAATCATTACAGAAGGGAAAAATTTGGTAAAATTTGGTACATCTACACAATGCCAATTCACCCCCCTCTCAATATTTTCAAGATTCCAACAAATAAGGGTACACCGCCCAACATATGTAAAGAACCAAAAACTATATTATTCATTTGGAAGCCAATTTCATGGTTTCTATGACAATATATAATTCATAATTGACTTAAACTGTAACCACCTATTAGACCTCCATTAATGAAGACTCAATCACTAAATAGTAGAAATTCTTTAATGAGGCCACTCATAATTTTTTGGTTTCACACTTTTCTTCCTCATGGGATTTTTTAAATAAAGATGGTCCCCAATACATTAAGTAACAACCTATTATGTTTGTCTAATATTAGTTTGTTATCATTTTTCATAATAATTTTTTTGTTTGTTAAGTTGTGTGAGTCTTGTAATGATTGCACACTTAACCTTTCGCTTGAGAACCCACGACCTAGGGCATCTAAGATGTAAAAATTACCCGAGGACCGCACCTAGCCTGGGCCACACCATCCCTTAACATGACTAGATTTTTTCCAGTGGAGTATCGAATCAATGACCTTCACATCATAGACTGCCTTAATATTACACCCCATCACCATCTATTCTACACGTAGTGGGCTATCTTTTGTCATAATATTTAATGTTTATCCAATTTGTATGGATATTAAAGTTCACTGTAACTTTTTGATTGCAATATAATTTTTTGTAATATTAGGTTTATTTGATGTTAATTTGTTTTCATTTGTCATAATTTTCATAATATTATGTTTCTACATTAATAATATTTTATCAAATTACTTTTATTATTTCACTACAATAATTAAATTTAAAGTATATGTGGGAATCATGAAACAATTTGTTATGACCAAGTGCCTTAAATAGATAAAAAAATCAATGAATACAATCCACTTCAAGGGGGGAACTCCTGTTACAATAAATCCAATACAAATACAATATATTACCATCCTAGGACTAGGATTCCTTGGTGTTTTTGTGTGTTTTTGTAGGATATAATTATAATGAAACAATACAATGAAGATCTAGCCTACCCACTAATATTGCAATCAACTAATAATGAATATTGTAGTCCCTCTCTTTTTAAAATAATTTTTCCCTCAAAGCTTGTAATTGAGGGTGTTTCTTTAGAAACCAATCATTTTCCCATGTAGATTGTTCTAGAGGCACATTATTCCACTTGCTTAAGTACTCTATAATGGTTCTATCCAAATGAGATAGAGAATGTTGATATACATTTTTTTATGCTTCAAGAATCAACTTCCCTTCATATAATTTTAGAAGTTCTCTTTGCAATTAGCATAGTTTGTCCAAAATCCTTTTATATGCATGATACATTAAAATCCTTATCAATGTGAGAAGAAGGTAAATCGAACTCATATGCCACTTGTCCAATCCCATGAATAATATTGTAGGGTCCATAACATTTCGGAGCTAATTTATGATACTTCTTTTTTCTTGAGTGAGATTTCTTATAAGGTTGTAGTCTCAAAAATACCCAATCACCCTCAAATTGTCTTTTCATTCAATGTTGATATGTTTACTTTTTCATCATGTTTTTCACCATTTTAAGGCTTTCATTAACAGTTGTTAAAATTTCTTTATTATTAGCATGACAAGGTGATAGTTGATTTGTTTATATAACTAACAACGGGGTGATGTGATAGTACATAGCAAGACTTGACTGCACCAAGGTAAAAAGGTAAAAGAAGGGAATTGGGCGAGGATTCCTTTGGCTATGTTGGACACCGCAATTCCAACAAATGAGTGATTTTCACACAAGAAGTCTTCTTAACCTTGATTTTGTCTAACATTATGTGGATATAAGTTAAATTCATGAACATGTACTTGACAAGTAAACAGTTGGCTTCTAGTTATAGCTAGATTCGTCAAAGAATTGGAGCTCCTTAAGATGTGTATGTGTTCAGTTACAAGGCAGTTTGCTTGGCACAACAAGGTAAGATAACTAGTATATAGTTATTTTTGTTTATACACTAACAATTATGTATTTCTAGCAGTATGATATAGGGAATTGCATGGCAAAGAGACTGCCATGAAGCCTTAGAGAAGGCTCAAGTTGAGCTTTACTTTGGAAGAATTGGAAGCCTTGGGGTTGAGTCATGGTGTTTGTTGTTAGTTTTGTTCTTTTGGTCTTTTGTGATTTGTTGCACTTGATTGTGAATTTGTTTATGTCTAGTGTATGGCCATACCACTTTGTTTATGGTGTTGTATTTCTCTTGGTTTTTCATGGTTTTCTTCTTGTTTGGTTCTTGTTCTTGCCTTTTATGTCTCATGAGTCTTGGAAATTGGTTGGGAAAGAGGAAAGTTAATGGATTACAGGAAGAGGTGAATGAAACATGACAGGTAATGAAAGACTCAGATTAAGCTCGGTGCATGAGTAAAGGGTAGTCAAAGGCAAGAATATAATAGTCATTTGAGTTGGTTGGGTCCATTGGGATAAACAAACGATGGAAAAGCATTCATGAGAAAGGTAATCAAGTAAGGTAAGCTGAATAGGCTTGTGGCATCAGATGCCTTGGCTATGATGGGAACTATTGTTTTCAATGTTGCGCATGTTATACATGCATAAAGGGAGTTCTCTTAACCTAGACCTTACGATATCTGGTAATTGTGTTGTGACTATGATTATGTTGATGTTTATATATGTATGTATGTATGTATGTATTTTGTTGACTAAAATGGTCGTTAGGATTGTTAGTTTTGAAACTTGCACCTTGAAACTTGTTATTTTATCTGATATCTGTTAAAACATCAAATTTTTTTGTACTTGGTGTTCTTTTATTTATCTTGGATTTAAGATTATTTTCATAATCAACAAACTCTTTTTAATATCTCTTGTCCTCCTTTGCATATTCTTCATTTAGCTTTGTTTTTTCATGCTTTAATTTTTTTGAATGAGTTGATTTCCTAGAATTCATCTCTTGAAAATTCTTATTCTCTAGAATTAAATCATATCATTCATCATTAGCTTTCCATAAAATTTTAAATTCATGTATTGAGGTAATTTGAATTTTGTTTTGGCATTATTGATTTCCTTGTTCTTGGTTTCCAATAATTTCTTGGTGTTTGTCCCATCCTTTTGATAACTAGATATAGATACAATTTGATTCTCCAATTCTTGAATTGTTTTTGCTTTAGTCTTGACAACCAACCTTTCATTCCTTAATTGTACATCTAGCCCACTTATCATTATTGAAGTTTTCTAATATTTGTTGTTTATTTTCGAAGTATTTTAGTGACCATTTCCCCTCTCTACCCATGCCATTTTATCAATTCTTCAAGATTTATTTGATTTAATTAAACTTTTTAGAGGTTATCTTAAACTTGGAAAGTGACTAGTTCCCTTCTTTGAATATGGTTGTATTATTGACAAATTGAATGAATTATTATCAAAATTAGTCGAAGATAAAAAAAAAAAAAATATAGATCATGAAAACTCTTCTAGACTAGATTTTATTATTTTTTCAACTCCTTTAGTCAATGCTTATAACTTTATTTCTTGTTGATTAAGATATTGAATGGTGAAATTTGAATTTTCGACAACATTAGAAATATTGGGTACTATTATAGATTAAATGATCATGACTTGCTCATTGGATTTCTTTTGTTGAATTTTATCTAGCAAACTATAAAGCTGCTTTGGAATTTCTTCTGTCCTTTCCTCTAAAGTTTCATATGTCAAATTAACCATTTTGGTTCTTTTCCCAATATGATCATCCATTTCAATTAGTATCTCATCTATCTTCCTCTTTCCAAAAGGTTCATTTTTAGGGAGAACTGAAGTAGCTAAATTCACATGGGTTTCTACTACTTGATTAGTAGCACTTCACATAGGGGTTGATTCACTACTAATGTATTCTTAATCCATAGTCTCTGACTTTGCATTGGAAGACAAATGAGTCATGGTCTCCCTCTTCACCTTTTGTTCTTTATCTGTACAAAATGATTAGAAAATTTTGTCATCAATTTCAGAAGAGGAAGTGAGGCATATAAAACATCATAGAACACTCCACTTTTGATGAATAAATAGAAAACTTCATAAGGTAAAGAACATAGTGTTTTGAATTTTTAAAATAAAATGTAATACATAAACAACTAATCTTTGTCTACAACTTTATGATAAAAGAGGTGAGGTGTAGTCTAAATAGGAATATATTGAGGTTCTTTCTCACAACCATAAATCTCAATGACAATGTAGCCTTAATAAAAATGCCAATATCCTATTCTAGTTTTTGTACTTAATTGTAAAATCCTTTTGTATTCATCTAGAATCATGGTAGTAATATGATTTTGTAGTAGAGTGTGGATATTGAAAAGGAATTGATTTGAAAAATTCGTATATCCTTCCTCTATAATTTTAGTGGAAATAATATTTTTTACATTCTTAAATTGATGAGGAAAAACCTACATTGCTCATTCTTTTCAAATTAAAACCTCTACTTCCAAAGAAGTCTGAATGATAAAAAAACACCATGTATAAAAAATATGTGTAGTATTTCAAAAATGAGAAATGATTGACAGTACTTAATTAGAAGCAGATGTCATCTTCAATAAAACTAGCAAATTCAAAACTGACTACTCAGGAATTAGATACAGATATCATTTCTTTATCCATCATTAAAATAAATTCATTAAGTTCAACATCACCATCATAACCCAAAATAAATGCTATCACAGAGACCATGCAATATGAAACAAGCTTCAAAATATTCAATTTCATGGGTGAAAATTTCAGCAAAGAGGATGAATTAACAAAAAGGGACTATAAAGCACCATTCCTTTCTTTAACAGACCACACAATAAAATTATCCCGATGTTGTGACTCATTAATAACTTTGTCAAATTTTTTTAAACCTAGTATATTTTCTACTTCTCCAAGAGAAATGTGTACTATAGTTTTAGTACCATCCAATGACATGATAGACCTTAAGTCTATGTTATACAAATTTGCTAGAAATACTACCAAATTTGGCTCACAATAAATGTTGAATAAAATAGCTTGAGATAAATCATTAATCCTTGGTATTTTGACATAAAACCATTTATTCTTAATTCCTAAGCTTCTTTATTGTCCTATTTCCCATGTCTGGTTCACAAACACTAAATACATTCTCTGTAACAAAATCATCATCCTTGGTACTTCTGATTTTACCTAACCTTGACAAAGGCCTTATTTTTGAAGCCATAATAAGAGTAATAATGAAATAATCTAAATATTTGTTTAAGTTTAATACCTTACCTGACTCTTGAAGCAATTTTTGAAGCGTTGGTTAGCTTTGTTTCATATATAGTCAACAACATGCAAATCCAATGAAAAATAAAGTGCTTTTTTAACCCAAAACATGTTTTAATTCCCAAAAATCATGCAAATTGATATGAAATAAATTTGTTCATTGTTTAATGTGAAAAATAAATATCTTATCAAATTAATGCTATTCATACTTTGAAAATCATGGAAATATATGTATTTTTCAAATGCCGAGGTATTAACTATATGAAGGGTAGACGATAGTTCTATATATTATCATGTTGCATTGGTTTTGGGAAAGTTCATGTAACTTCAAACCCAATATGTATTTGTACCTTCAAATGTGAGTGACATGGATCGTTAAATCCATCGGGTGCACATGTCCAAATTAAAGATTGGGCATGTTCACACCTTATATGTATCTCCAACGAAGATCTACTATTTTTCTACTCCATTTTGTTTTTGTAAGCTAGATGGAAATATTTATATTATAAAAAAATGATTTTACATTGATAGAAATCATGTCCTAGAAAATTGTGTGGGAACGTGTAAGCTAATAGACCGACCATAAATTGTTCCCAATGTTCCACATCTAGCCAAAAAGGAATACAAAATACACTTAATAGCATACTAACTAATTGTCCCATTGAGAATTCCATGAAATGAATATGTCAGGATTGAAAAAAGAAAACCATATGCACATATAGTTTAATACACCATATAGGTTGCCATGACTGTATAATAGAAATAAACAAAACATAGACCAAAAATACCAAGTACAAAACTACTAGTCTAAGACAATAACATGAGAGATTGCATTGGGGTTTCCTTGAAGTATATCTTCTGTTGGTGGGCCAATGACATTTGGAGTGTGAGGTGGCGAACTAGAGCTAGAATCTACATCAGGCACCACAGAGCATTCCACCTGGGTCATCCTGGAGACTAAGCCATCCGATTTTTGCCTTATGTCTTGGAGAATCCTTTTGATCTCCTCATGTTCTACAAATAACTAATAATGATTGTCTTTCTTGTCACGAATTACCATGTGAAGCAAAGTCTCCAATTTCCTGTGTAGATCCACTGAATGAAGAAAGTAATGTCTCCTTTTCCAGAATTTTCCCGGATCTGGAGTCCATCTGAAAGTGGAACTAGTAATTTCAAAATCTAAGTAGTAAACCCAGACACCAAATTCCTTGGCTTACAAGTGTAGAATCTCTTTTCTCACTTTAGGAGGGACAATATCGAAATGGTATTCCACATAATTCCAACCAAAAAGATGCCAACATCGTGAGGAAGAAGCGCTTGCTGCACCTCTCCTACGACTAGGTTGGCGGAACTGAGGTGCCATAAGAGCAGTTGTACGAAGTAGACTTAACAAGATTGGGAAAATCATAATTTAAGCAATCGGATAAACAAACCCAGAGAACGTAATATCCACCCAAGCCTAATTACAACAATATGGTAAAAGACAAAGTTGAAAGGTGCAGGTATTCGTGCAACTATAACAAGAGATCTATATGGAGATGTTGTCGAGGAAGTAGTAGACACGAAACCATATATACCCTAGGCCAACCACCTTAATTTCACAATTTCTAGACAGGACGCAATAGGTAAGAGAATTTTAGGTTGATCTATGGGCCTGTATTGCTAACATGTTATCAAAACCACAGTGAAAATATTCCAAGATACCACATACTAAAAAAAATGGATGGGAAACTAAATGAAATGTCCACATAGTCGAGGATTCAAGAGGATGCGGAGGGAAATACAACAACTAGTTCTAAGGAGGGACCTATCATTGTATTGTGGAAAAATAAAACGAAAAAAATGGGCACCTATAGTAATCAGTCCCCATGCCAGACCCAAGAAACATAATCTTCATGCCAAACCCAAGCATGATATGATAAGAAATGATATGAGCCAAGAAAGGAAACCAGGACGGATAAAAATAGGTTAATAAACCTATCTTTAGTTCGCAAAGCTGTAACGAAGCTAGGTTGTAGTCGGGTGCAATGAGAAGTTGGTGTGTGTCCACAAACACAATCTGTAGGATCCACCACCCTATAGTAATACCCCCATATTTATAAAAACACCTCCCTACCAGCGAGTATAACATACCAAAACCAGTGTCTAAAGGAGAAATCACACAAGAGAGACAAGTGGTTGTTAGGGAACACATATTAATGCCTGCATTAAACACTCCAAACATGTGTGCACTCCTTTGAGATACCTCCATTATCAAACTCAATTGTCGGAAACCATAAACCAAAATAATGTCAGAAAATACCTCGCTACCTTCTACCTGCCTCTCTTTAAAGTGATAATACAAAAACCATGAGGTTTGATCACATATACGATGGGGAGGCCATGCGTACACCCACTCTGGATAGGTGGTAGCATTTTCTCGACCTTTGAGGTTAGCCTCTCGATCGCCCAGTATCTTCTTGTGCATGTCAATCATGCGAGCTGGCATCCTTTCAAGCCATAAATGCACCCCCATTAGGGAGGGGTCCCAACTCTTGTCACCTCAAATTCCAATTATCAACTGTGATTTGGCCAACTGCGCACACCCAATCATATTGAAGCCATCTATGGACTTGAAGAATTACCTCAACTGACACCTCATCTTACTATGGTTTATCATATTGTAGCCCTTGTGTGCATCTTCCCCAATTAGCTAATATATCCAACACCCATTTACCTTCCCCCTTTGTGTGATTTGGCATAATGAATTTAAAGGACAACAATTTTTTTTTAATACTCTTTATTACCTCATTGAGTCTCCAACTATGGCATACCTATTCCTCTGATTGACAATGTAATAGTTTTCAGAGGAACTATATGGAAATATGGGAATCACCATATACCTGCAAAAACTTATATCCCTCATGAATCGTTATTTTCAAACCTTTATCTAGGCCAATAAATTTTGCAATGTTGTTTGTTGAGGTAACACAATAGGAAGCATAAATGTGTAGAGGTGGAGATCTCTCGTCTAGAAAAAATCCTTCATAACCCTCTGGTCCTAGCTTCCCTTCGATGCCCCATCGAAACTCAGTATTTTGAAGTGATCGGGAGGTGGGGTGAACAAATTGATATTATTATGCATCAAACTAGGTAACTTGATGGGATTAGGGTTGAACATTGTTGATTGTAGATCAAAATTTATAAAAATATACTCTTCCATCCCTATATTTGAACATTCTTCCTGTGCAAATGAGAAAGTCACTAGTGTCTCATGTATATTCTTAATTGTTATATCTTTTAAACTAACAACATTCCTTTTGTTTGTCTAAAACATCCTAAAGTTTCATTCTTTCCATAGGTTCCATAGGACAAAGCCACAGGTGAGTCTCCAAGATTGTGATGCTATGGGATTATTAAACTTGTTGTCCAAACATTGCATTACTAGTTTTGGGATTGTGAAAAATTAAGGCGTGGGACATCGAAAGATCCTCCCTATAATATCCCAAACATTATGTGCAAAGGTGCAAGTCAAGAAAATATGTTGTGTTGTCTCCTCTTCTTGAGAACATAATAGAAAAATCGACGGTCCTTCATAGACTTTCCTCCTTAAGTGGTCCCATGTAAGGGTTATTTCATGTGCCAACAACCATAAGAAAAGAACTAGTTTCATACAACTCTTACAATCCCACAATTTCCTCCATAATTCTATATTGTCAACTACATGGAAATCTTCTAGTGTTTGATAGGCTTCTTTTAACGTAAATTTTACAGTTGATTGGTGGCCCCATCTTAGAACATTCTGATGTTGTGAAACCTTGATAGATCTATTATCTAATAATTCTTGAAACTCCTTCTATGGATAACTGTCATTATTACCGGACCAATATTCTCTAGCTTTCCACACTCTCCATTCTTAATTCTTCATACATGGTTTCCATAAGTCTGCTAATGAGTATGCCTTGAGACTTTTAGAGAGGTTTTGTATTGGTTGAAGGTGTTGAAACTTGTCTAAGAATGGGTAATGTTCCCAAGATTCTTCCTAAAATGTTGTTGTTTTCCCATATTTGATGTCCCAAAATGCATGTCGACGAGTGAGATCTTTGCCTTTAATAGCCTGGTTCCATATATGTGATCCCTTAATGGACCTGTTAAATTTGAGTCTCTCCTGTTGAGATGGAAGAGATAGGTACTTTCTTTGCCAAATCTATTTCCAAAGTTGTAATCCTCCCTGAATCCAAAACCACCATAATTTCATAGCATATGCCTGGCTGATCAACTAGGGATCTCTGAGTCCCAAACCCTCCATGTGCTTCGTTACAACTAAAGTGTCCCAACCAACTAGGGCCCACTTTCGTTCTTTGGCAGTACCCATCCACAAAAAGTATTCCCATAGAGATCTAAATTGAAAGGCTACTTCAACTAGGATCGACATAGCTGTTAGTTGATAATTTGATATGGCTTGTAATACTACTTTCAACAATGTGAGGCATTGCAGAAGATTGAGTGACTTTACATTCCAATTGGTTATCTTTTGTCGAGTCCTCTCTAAGAGGTCTTCCTAGGAAGCAACTCTATTTGTATGGTTCACAACTGGTATTCCCAAGTACTTGGAAGGAAGATGTCCCTTTTTAAATCCAAATACTCAGATTAACTATGTCTATAAGAGATATGGGAAGTTAAAAATATATATGTTTTTCTTCTCTCTATTGATCAATGTACCTCATGCTTCCATGCAGATTTGTATAATTTTCATGATTCCATGTCCCTGTTTCATTGTGGGAAACTCGTATAGAACAACATCACCAAAATATTGTTGATGTGAAATAGGAAAATTTATGCCATATAATCTTAGTCCATGAAGATGCCTCAAAGAATAGGATGTTTGAATAATTCTTCCAAGGCATTCCATCGCTAAAATGAACAAGAAATGAGATAAGGTATCTCATTGTCTTAGTCCTCTATAGGACGAAACGGTATTAGAGGGAGATCCACTGATAAGAATTGAGAAAAAGGTTGTGGAGACTAAGGAGGATACCCACCATATCCATTGATTAGAGAATTCGTAAGCACTGAGTACCTGGAACAAGAAATTCCAACTGATGTAATCATATTCCTTAGACAAATCAAGTCTAATAAGAATACCTGATTTCTTTGTTGTTCTGAGGCAGTGAATGATTTCTTGTGTTGCGATTATCCCGTCGGCAACCTGGAGACCCTTCATAAAGCTAGTTTGGGAAGGAGAAATAAGGTTTCGCAAGATGGGCTTTAGTCTATTGACTATGGAAAATGAAATAATTTTGTAAATAAAATTACACAGTGTGATAGGGTAAAAACCATTAGCACTCTTTGAATGACCCATTTTCGAGATCGGGGTAAAAAAATAGCATTAAGACCATGATGAAAATTCATAGTTTGACATGATTATTCAACTAATTCATGGATTTACTTACCCAAGAAACTCCAACATGTTTGAAAGGAGTATGATGTATATCCATTAGTTCTTGGTTCCTTTTTCTTCAAAATTCTCATGACTACCATCTCCACCTCTTAAAAGGAGGTTGGTTTCATCAAGGCTATGTTCTACTCATTAGTTACTAACCCACGGATATGTTGAATTACAAATTTGATAGCATGATGTTGGTGGTAAGAGTCCTCATTAGTAGATCCTTATAGCAGGCTATCAATTCCCGCTCAATGTGATGGTGTTGTAACTTTTTGTCTCTATCCTAAGATATAATAGAGTAAATTCTATTGACATGTCGATATTGTATCATAGAGTTGTGAAAGAATTTTCTATTTCGTTCTCATTATTTAATCCATTTAATCCTTGATTTATTCCTCCAAAGTTCCTCCTATTTTTGGCATTGTTCCAATTTGACTAGTGTAATCCCCTCGTCTACTACTAGTTCCTGAGATATTCCTTCAAGAATTATTATATGTTGGATGTTTGTAATTTTATATTCCAAAAGTATCTTATTTGCTAGAATTTTGCCAAAGACTTTCTTATTCCATTGTCTAATTTGATTCTTTAAGGACTTTAACTTTAGTTGGAAAATGTTCATGTTGGATGTGCCTTTTGTATTTAACTCCATCCAATGACTATTTAGAAGATCTATGAATCAAGGATATTGAAACCAGAAACGTTCAAAGAGGAAAGGCCAGTTAGGGGGACGTTCTTTTAAATCAATTTCTAACCTAAGAGACCAATGATCTGACCCCATATAAGGAAAAATAGGGACTTCAATAAAGATATCCTTTTGAATGGTTCCTTCACATAGAACAAATCTATCCATCTAACTTGCTATCTGATGAGGACTTACTCATCTATTATTCCAAGTGAATAAACTAATTATTGTAGGTATATCTATGAGCTTCAATTGTTGCATACAAGATCAAAGGCTATTGATGTTTGATCTATTCGTCACACTCCGCCCTTTTTCTCCTATGTTGATATGATTAGATTAAAATCCCCATCGAAAATCTGCAGTGAGTCCTCTACTAAATCTCTGATATTCACAAGTTGTTGTAGGGAGTTAAGTTTATCCCCCCTAGAGGAGGGACCACAAATATTGTGAGATATACATACTCCTTGGTGCTTATATAATGGAATTGACTTGTAAGAGTATTGGAGGTGGACAACCAATTTTGGGATTGGACTTCATAAGGGTTCCACCAGATTGCTAGCCTCCTAGCATTTCCTTTTTCTTCCATCACCATGGATTGACTCCTTGTCCAACAATATGATGCAATGGTTGTCAACCTATCATTCATCATTTTGGTTTCCTACAAAATCACAATCACCGATTTCTCCTTACGAATTATTTTCCTAAGATATCTTTGCTTCCATTTTCTATTCAGCCCTCGAATGTTCCATGATATAAATTTCATTGAGAGAAGTTAGAATATTTGATTGGAACTTCAGGTAAGCTTGTTACTTGACTAGACTGAGCTAGGCCTTGTTCAGTGGGTAGCATTATCTCCTTGCGATTCTTCTTGCCTTTTTTTAATATCCTTAGTTAGATCTTTAAGAAACACATTTGTCCCCTTTTCTAGCAAGACTCCTCCCAAAGAAGATTGATGGGATTGTGCAATTTTAGTTTTCCAAGAGATATATGCATTCCCATAATGTTCATGTTGTTATTTATTCAGTTTTGCGAGGTCTTGCGTTGCCCAATCATTAACCAAAATAGCCATGTACTGAGCCTTGGTGAAAATTTCATGTAATAAAAGTTAATAAAGGAAAAATCATAACCACGGTTATGGGACACTTATTCCAAGTTTAATGGTGGGAAAAGCATCCTAGTTGGTATTCGTTTCGGTTATTATGGCTAAAGGAAAATGGAAAAGGAAATGGCAAAGGATTTGGAAAGGAAAATGGCATTAATTGGCATTTTATTTATGAAAATAATGGAAATTAGGAGAAAAGGACGGTAAAAGGTCACATGTTGCATGTGAGGAGAAAAATGAAGGAAAATAATGGAAAATGAACAAAGTAGAGGCCTCGTTGATAAAAAGGCTTCTGAGGACCAGTTCATAGGATTTTGGTTAGTTCAGTTTTGGAGTTCTCTCTTTATTTTCTCTTTCTCTCACTCTTGGACACTTAGAGTTTTCTTGGAGCACTTCAGCATTAGATCAAGAAAGGAAAAGAAGGCAAAGAGGAAGCAAAAGATCAAGCAGGACAAAGCAGGATCAAACAGCTACAACAGGTTTACTTATAGGTATCGATTTTCATGTGTGATTTCCTTGCTATATTTGGCATGCATGGTTATGCATATGTGTTCTTGATTCTCTTGTTGTCATGGGAATGCATTTTTCCAAGTGTGACAGTGTTCTTCAACTTTGCCTTTCCATTTCTAGATAGCCATGGTGTGATGGGGTTCTCATATTTTGGTTGAGTTGGATTATTGGATGGATTTGAAGTTGAGTGAGGTGGCTCTCAAAATGAAAGAATGTAGGTTTTCACCCTATACAGAAATTACATGCATATGAATTCTAAAAACAGAAAATAAACAATGGCGAGAACATAACACATAAAACAAATATACACATAGATTTTCCCCTGGATCCCAAAACTGGGACTACCAAATTGATTTTTCATTATATTCCTTTCAATGTCACAATACATATATATACATGCCGAAACATCCATAAACCCCAATCCATTAACCCTGGATTACAACATAACCGTATTTCCCTTGACCGGATCTACAAAATACAATGGACTGAAAATCATCGCATCCAAAACCATGTGCAAAATCCATGCTAGTCGTGGGAATAATATAACACAACCCAACATTATCCCACTTGTTTTCTTTCCACAGGGGGCCACATGAGATCTTAGTCATTGATCCAACCCTGAAACACCCATTGTTTCTCTACACCAAGAGAACTTCTTAGTGCTCACAGACATTGTCAATGCATCTGCAATATTCTTCAAAGTGTCCACCTTTACCAACAAAACCTTCTTGTATTCTACCATATCCTTCACAAAGTGATATTGAACAACAATGTACTTTGTCTTTGAATGATAAGTAGGGTTCTTTGCCAATAAAATTGCACTTTGGTTGTCACAGTCTATTCTTATCACTCATTGTACTAACCCCATACTTGAACACAATATTTGCAACCAAACTACTTCCTTGGTTGCATGAGTGGTTGCCATGTATTCTGCCTCTATAGTTGACAGTGCCACTACAAATTGTCTCTTACTCATCCAACTGATTGCACCTCCAAATAGGTCAAACACATATCCACTTGTAGATCTTCTATATCTCCAGCCTAGTCTGCATCAACAAAGCCACGGATGTCCAAAACCCTTTCCAATCTTGGTCTTCCTTGGTAGCACAAAGCATCATTACTAGTGCCACGCAAATACCTGAAAAACCCGCTTCATTGTTGTCCAATACTTCTTTCCTAGTTTTGACATAAACCTGCTCAATACTCCCACTGCATGTGCAATGTCTGGTCTAGTACAGACCATTGCATACATCATACTACCGACTGCACTTGCATATGGAACACGGGACATGTCTTCTTCCTCTTCTTGTGTCTTGGGACACCGTTCAGCAGATAACTTTACACCTACAAGAATAGGAACCTTCACCGGTTTACTATCCTGCATATTAAAACTCTGTATTATTGTCTCGACATACTTCCTATGGTTTAACCACAACTTCCTCTTTGCCCGATCTCGTTTAATTTCCATGCCCAAAATATAGTTTGCAGCACCAATATCTTTCATGTCAAATTTGGAGGACAATTTGGTCTTCAAATCCTAGATAATTTCTTTTTCATTTCCAACCAACAACATATCATCCACATACAAGACCAGATAAATAACACGGTCACCAATTAATTTAAAATATACGTAGTGATCTACTTTGCTTTTGGTGAAGCCAAGTCCCCGTATAAATGTATCAAATTTCTGATACCACATCTTTGGTGATTGTTTTAACCCATACATAGACTTTTTTAACTTTCATACCAGTTCTTTCTTACCCTTCATCGCAAAGTCTTTATGTTGCTTAATGTAGATCTCTTCTTCGAGATCCCCATGAAGAAATGATGTTTTCACATCCATCAGTTCTACCTCAAAATCAAAAGCAGTAGCAACAGATAAAAGTAATCTAATAGAAGCTACCTTGGCAACAGGAGAAAAAATATCACCAAAATCAATTCCCAACACCTAAGAATAAAATTTTTCTACCAACTGAGCTTTGTATTTCTCCACCTTTCCTTCTTCATTCATCTTCTTCTTGAACACCCATTTGCTGCCAACAGGGTTTCCTTCCAGCCGGCAACTCCACCAGATCTCGAGCCTCATTTTTGTGAAAAGATGCCATTTCATTAGCTATGGCCTCTTTCCAGAGTTTGTCATCCTTTGAATCTACTGCTTCCTTCATAGTTCTGGGATCATCATCAGTAATAGATAAAGAAAAATTTGAATAGAAAGAAGATGGAATTTACCTTTTTGGCTACCTTCTTTCTTGAACTGATATTCTCATAACCAGAGTTTGTGCCTCTTCATCTTCTGATAACTCTTCTGATGTAGAGTCCGGTTATTCCTCCTTTAGCTCAAACTCTATCTTCTCAGGTTCCTTTAGTGGGACTTCATGTTTAATAACATCTTTCACCTCTCTAAACACCACATCTTAGTTGTACACAACCTTCCTTGTTACTAGGTTCCAAAGCTTATATCCTTTTAAACCATCCTTATACCCAATAAAGATGCACTTTTCATATTTACCATCCAACTTTGTTCTTTTTTCCTTTGGAACATGTACATATGCATCACATCCAAATACCCTCAGATGTGAAAGAGAAGGTTTCTTAGCAGTCCATACCTTTTGTGGAGTCTTATCCTCCAAAGTTGATGAAGGTGATCTGTTGACCACGTAACTTGCAGTCTCCATCACATCTACCCAGAATTTTTGTCCTAGCCCGACACCACTGAGCATGCTTCTTTCCCTTTCCATCAATGTCTTGTTCATTCTTTTTGCAACTCCATTTTTTTCAGGTATGTATGGAGTATTTTTCTGTCATGCTATACCACACTTCTTACAAAAATATTCAAATTCCTTCTTGCAAAACTCTCCATCATTATGTGTCCTGAGCACCTTTATCTTCTTATCTATCTGCTTTTCCACTAGATCCTTAAATTCATTAAACCTGTCAAAGACTTCAAATTTATTCTTTAGGAAATATATCCATGTATTCCTTAAGAAGTCATCTATAAAAGATACATAGTACACAGACTTACACAGTGATGGAACCGGCACAAGTCCAAACACATCATTGTGCACAAGCTTTAATATATGTTTCGCCCTCTTACCACTAGAGAGGAAACTCACCCGATTCTGCTTCCCATATACACAATTTTCACAAAAATCAAAATCCAGAGAGCTATTAAACATACCTTAACCATAAAGTATTTAAATGCCCTTCTCTCCAATATGTCCAAGCCTTTGATGCCATAGCATGGTCTTTTCTCCAAAGACCACTAGATTTTTTGCTCCACTTTCAGGAATCACAGAGATGGATTTTAGACATCTGTGGTTCATATCTTCTGAGTTAGTTACTGGAGAACCCACAGTAATAACCATATTATGAAACGTTGACAGAATACGGTTATTACTGTGGGTTCTCCCGTAACTAACTCAGAAAATCACAGAGATGTTGCACCCATCAATAACATTTCTACCTTGCAGCTTGTACAAAGTTCCAATTTGAACTCCCCACATAAATACCAATGCTCCCTGAACCATCTTGTAGGTATCTTTCTCAAACATTATTTTTACACCTGCATCATCCAGCTTGCTTACAGAAATTAGATGTTTGGCTAATGCAAGAATATGCAGATCACCCGGAAGTGTTCTAATCCTTCCACCTTGCAACTTCAACTTGATTTTTCCACGACCAACTATTCTAGCCTTCCTGTCATCCCCTAAGAAGACATGATCGCCATCATATTTCTCATACTCGCAGAACCACTCTCTATGGGGAGTGAAGTGAAAGGATGCACCTGAGTCAATCAACCATGCCTCATGATCTACATGTGTACTTAAAGAAGAAGCTAACTACACATCCCCACCTTCATTTGAGGTGGTTTTCACCTCTGCGGAAGGAGCATCATCAAATCCCTTTCCTTTCTCAAGAGGTTTAGATTTACAGTCCCTTTTGTAGTTCCCTTCCTTTCCGCATTTCCAACACACCTTTACAGGCTTTCCTGGAGATTTAGATCTCCCTCTAGATTTAGATGTCCCACTCGAGGACTTATTTTTATTTCTATTCTAGGACCATCTTCGTATGGACAAGGCATCACCATTTTGGCTCTCCATATTTTTCTGTCTCCTCTCCTCCGTTAGCAAGGATGAGACTAGTTCATCAAACTACAAGGCAGTTTCATTGCTACCAATTGCAATAACCAGATTATCCCACGAATCTGGTAGAGAACACAACAAACTGATGCACTTATCTTCATCTAAAATTTTAATATCAATAGATAATAACTGGCTTACCACAGTATTAAATTCATTCAGATGCTCTGTCACCGAGTCTCCATATTTCATCCTCAAGTTATACAGCTTTTTCCATAGGAACATTTTATTCACTAGAGACTTAGATTGGTACAAAGTCCCTAACTTGTCCCACAAAGCCTTCGGCGTAGCTTCCCTTGATACATTCAATATTACTAAATCTGAGACACACAATCGTATTGTGCTTTTTTCCTTTTGATCCAACTTCTTCCATTCTTAATCGGACACTCTCATTGGTTTAGTACCTAGATCTACCGCAATCCACTGATCTTTATCCACCAGGAGATCCTCTATCTTGAGTTTCCACAACTCAAAACTCTGACCATTAAATTTCTCGATCTCTATATTTCCACTGCTCGTCGTCTCCTTTCACCACCAGAATCAATCCCGCAGGTCTCCCATTGAACAGGGTCTACCATAGGCCCGAGAAAAAGCCCTCGGCAATAAAGGCATCCCCTTGAAGCCAAAAAAACTCTGATACCAAATGTAGGTTTTAACCATGTACAGAAATTACCTGCATACGAATTCTAAAAATAGAAAATAAACAATGGCGAGAGTATAACACATAAAACAAATATACAAAGAGATTTTCCCTTGGATCCCAAAATCGGGACTACCAGATTGATTTTTAATTATATTCCTTTCAATGCTACAATATATATATATATATATATATATATATATATATATATATATATATATATATATATATATATATATATATATATATATATATATACATGTTGAAGCATCCATAAACCTCAATCCATTAACCCTGGATTAGAACATAACTGTATTTCGCTTGACCGAATCTACAAAATACTTGGACCGAAAACCATCGCACCCAAAACCATGTGCAAAATCCATGCTAGTCATGGAAAGAATATAACACAACGCAACAAAGAACACATGGCCTAGTGATATTTGGATCAGACTGTGGATTGTGGTAAAGTCTAGAGACTAGGAGACAAGATAATTCCTCATGGGGTAGGTGGAGAAATCTAGTGGCATCCATGTTTGTGTATGACCTAGTGATTCGGTGAGGGTTGCGGTAAAGCCTGATTCTATTGATGAGTGTGAGGTGGTTTAGTCTTGGGAATCCTTGGTTGGTTATTTTTGTTTGAGTCCCACATTCATGATTGGAATATGGCACGGGGGTGATTGGATGAAGAGAGATTTGGCTCAGCCAATCTATGGTCAAGTGGAACGTGGCAGTCCCATACCGCATTTCCTTTTGTATTCATTAATAAGAGTTCCTTTCCTTGGTATTTTCTGTGTAAAAGTACTAGATTATATCTGGAATTTCTGGTTGTGGTATCCTCATTATTTCTGTTGTTTATATGATGGTTATGAATATGTTTTATGATAGTGAAAACATATGGTTCTCATCATGTTTTTATTTTTAAATGATTGAGTAATGAATCTATGACCTAATAGATGATAATGCAGATAATGTGATAATTCATCAATGCTTCCTAGCGATTCTCAGATAAGTATAAGACCCCTATGCTCATATTTGTTATTATGACCTGTAAAATGAATATTTATGACATGTTTGACGAAATGCCTATCATGGCTAGTAGGGGTCCTATCAAGTCTTTGTTCAAGAATTTGCATTGGCATCATTGTCGCTATGTTTATTTTCATTTATGTATATTCCAAGAAGTTTTGGGTATTGACTGGGTCCTAGCCCTAAATATCGCAATCATTGGCATAGCACTAGCAAAAAAGGCAACAGTTGCACTCAGGGAGGCTCATGGAAGTGACTGGGACCCTCAGTCACTTAGAGGGCTTCACAAGGGAGTGACCGGGTCTCTACGTCCTTGGATGATTTTCCTCAAGGGTTGGTCACCTGGAAGGGTGGGATAGCTCGTGGAGGTTCTATAGGATGTTTGGATGATCAATTTGGTTGTGTTTTGTTGGTTCCACTTCCTTAAGGTTACCTAAGAAGTTGAATCAGGTCATATTATCCTCTCGTCACATCTTTACCCTAGTTGGCTTGGGTAAATGTGGGAGGAGGGCATTACAGAGTGGTATCATAGCATGGTTCAACATTTGGACTAGATGAGAGGAATGTGTTTGTCATGCTTGCATGAAGGTTTTATATGTGCTTGTTATGAATGCATGTTAGTGGTCATTGTTATAGTTGTGTGACCATATAGAAGTTGGTGATGTTGTTGTTGGGATGTGTTTGTCATGAATGTGTGTCGCTTGTATATGAATTTGTTATGCATGTCAGTTGTGTCTGTGTGTTGTTATGCATGTATTATTATGGACATGGTTGTCATGCATGAGGTCATTGTAAGAATTTTAAGTCATCATGATGTTTTTGGTATGTTATGATGCTAATGTGTTGGCTAAGATAGAGAAGGAGATGCAGATCATCAAAGTGAAGTTGTAGCATTGGACTTCAGGGTAAGAGAAGATTGTCATATAGGATTGTATGTTGGGCATGCAAGTATGTAGGTTAGTTGTTATAAGAATCAGGGTTACTTATATACTTGTCATTCTATTGTTGTTGTTGTTATGTGCATGGTATATGCTAGTTAAATGTGGTCATATGCACATGCATTAGATAGTCATGTAGGATATTAAATTGTTGTTATATGCATTGTTTTTTATGTTATATGTTAGTTAACTTGACAAATATGTTATATGTTAACTTGTTTTTGTTATATATTAGTTAACTTGATTATTAGGGCTATTGCATTTAATATCGTGGTGTTATTGTGTTTTGGGCTAATTTGGATTGGCCTATGCAGATGATTATGGTTATGACATTCAGGTATAATTCAATATATTGTGATATTATGTCATACTAGTATAGACTGATTGTGCATGTGTGATTTTTATGCATGAATGGGAATTTTCTATGAGTTTATGATGTGAACGTGTTAGCTAGTTACTATTATGGACATCATGACTTTATTTATGTTTGAGTTGATATGTTGTGAAGTTATATCATGCTAATCTAGATTGATTGTGTAGACAAGATAGCCTCCCCTGAGATACATTAAGGTATGAGTTTTCTTATGTTGCCTACGTGGTGCTTAAATTTTTGATTATGTCATTTATCTGTTGTGTGAATGTTTGATTAACTGCATGACATGAGTATGTGTCTATAAGATTTCATGAAGAAATGATCTTGTTTTAATATGGTTGTACTAATACATATGTGTTGAGACAGTTGATATGTACTTGAGTGTAAGTAGGTGATAATTGTAGAATTATGTATTATGATTGATGAATGTGATTTGATTGTTGAGTATGACATGGTAATTAGACTTGGTAAAGGTTGATTTCAAATTCAAAGACATGATACCTTGATTTTTGGAACATGTGACTAACATGTGTGAACTATTGCAGGGAAATGTTCTTTATTATTAGCATGACAAGGTGATAGTTGATTTGTTTATATAACTAACAACGGGGTGATGTGACAGTACATAGCAAGACTTGATTGTACCAAGGTAAAAAGGTAAGAGAAGGTAATTGGGTGAGGGTTCCTTTGGCTATGTTGGAAACCACAATTCCAAACAAATGAGTGATTTGCATATAGGAAGTCTTCTTAACCTTGGTTTTTTCTGACATTATGTGGATATAACTTAAATTCATGAACATGTACTTGACAAGTAAACAGTTGGCTTCCAATTATAGCCAAATTCGTCAAAGAATTGGAGTTCCTTAAGAGGTGTACATGTTTAGTTACAAGGTAGTGTGCTTGGCACAACAAGGTAAGATAACTGGTATATAGTAATTTTTTTTATACACTGACAATTATGTTTTTCTAGCAGTATGATACAGGGAATTGCATGGCAAAGAGACTACCATGAAGTCTTGGAGAAGGGTCAGGTTGAGATTTCCTTTGGAAGTATTGGAAGCCATGGGGTTGAGTCATGGTGTTTGTTGTTAGTTTTGTGCTTTTGGTCTTTTGTGATTTGTTGCACTTGATTGCAAATTTGTTTATGTCTAGTGTATGGCCATACCACTTTGTTTATGGTGTTGTATTGCTCTTGGTTTTTCATGGTTTTATTCTTGTTTTCTTTTTGTTCTTGCCTTTTATATTTCGTAAGTCTGGGAAATTGGTTGGGAAAGAGGAAAGTTAATGGATTTTGGGAAGAGGTGAATGAAACCTGACAGGTAAGGAAAGACTCAGATTAAGCTCGGTGCATGAGTAAAGGGCAGTCAAAGGCAAGAATATAATAGTCATTTGAGTTGGTTGGGTCCATTAGGATAAATGGACGATGGAAAAAGCAGACATGAGAAAGGTAATCAAGTAAGGTAAGGTTAATCGACTTGTGTCATCAGATGCCTTGGCTATGTTGTGAAATAATGTTCGTAATGTTGTGTACGCTATGCACGAATAAAGGGAGTTCTCTTAACCTAGACCTTCTGGTAATTGTGTTGTGACTATGATTATGTTGATTTTTATATATGCACATATGTATGTATGTATGTATGTATGTATGTATGTATGTATGTATGTTGTTGACTGACAGGGTCATTAGGATTTTTTTGTGCTAGTGTTCACATTTATATATACATGTATGTATGCCATTGTCTGACAGGTTCGTCTGAAATCGTGATTGTTTTATGCTAATGTTTATATATATATATATATATATATATATATGTGTGTGTGTGTGTGTGTGTGTGTGTATGTATGTATCTACGTCATTGTTTGAAAGGGTTGTCACGGATCATTCTGTGGAGGAATGATTTATTATGTAGGAGAAGGCATGAAAGAGGTTCACGGTCTTATGGGGAATCAAGTGGCAAGAGTATCCTCAAAAAATTTATGAGGTCAGTATCATGTGGATATGAGTTGGTATTATGTGTTTATACTATGCCTATTTTTATGTTATGGACAAGTAATACTGAGAGATACATCAGCGGAATGAAAACAATGTGATCCACGACATGCTAGGATAAGCATGGATGGTGGAGAGACACTGGAAGTAAGGTTTCTTGGTAGAGACAGTGTGGGTTTGGATGTGCAGTGCTACTATTGTGTATATGTTGTGCATATTGTATATTCAGTGATTGTAGCTATGGTGTTGAGTCTCTATTGTATATATGATGTTGTGTATATATTGCATATGCAGTGTTGGGTATATATGGTGTTATGTACATGTTGGATATGCGATGTTGTGTACATATTGTAGAGTGCACATGATGGACATGAGGTGTTGTGTGCATATCGTGTTGTGCGCATGTTGGATATGTGGTGATGTGTACATAGGGTGTTATGTCCATGTTGTATATGCAATGCTATGTACGGATGGTGTTGTATATATGATGTACATGTGGTGCTATGTATACATGGTGTTGTATGCATGATTGTACATGTGGTGTTGTATACATGTTGTACATGTGGTGTTGTGTGCAGGTGGTGTTGTGTACATGTCGTGTTTGTGGAGTTGTATACATGTGGTGTCATGTACATGTCATGCATGTGGTGTTGTGTACATGTTGTACAAGTGGTGCAATGTGCATGTGTCGTTGTGTACATGTTGTGTAGGTGGTGTTGTGTACATGTGATGTTGTGCACATGTTGCGCATGTGGTGTTGTGTATAGGTGGTATTGTGTACATGTTGTACATATGGTATTGGTGTACATGTGGTATTGTGTGCATGTCATACATGATGTGTTATGGGCTATGTATGGGTATTTTGAAGTCATGGTATCATGACATGTATATTCATTGTGTTTTACTTAGTGTAATACATGTCTTATGTTGTGTTGTACACCAAGTGTAGGTACATGTATTGTGTGGTATTTTACATTGGGTATATATGTATGTGTTATGTTGTACACCGAGAGTAGGTGTATGTGTTGCGATGTACATTGTGCATGTGTACATGATTGAGGAAAATAAAAGGCACTAGGTGTTGCTCGATATGGAAACTGATCGGGTTTGCATATGGAAAGGACAAAGGATAAAGGTAGAAGAAAAGGACCAATTGAAGGATAATTAGTATCAGTGTTTTATATCAATTTTAAATTTGTTGTGATATGTGATTCTATTATATGATGGTTACATGTGATTCATGATTTTGATTATGATGGTTTCATTTTGAGCTAATTGGATGTGATATGTTTATGCATGATGATTTGATCAAACGGCTAGTTTGGCTTTCTGTGACAGGAAGTAAACAAAATTACAGGTGTACCTTATTGACAAGCTACTGATGAGGCATGGTGTGAATTTATTTCAATTTGTTTTAAGTATAATGGAAACTATATGCTTGCTACAGGAAAGCATGGAAATGCCCAGTTTGGGTGGTTGAAACTGACTGCAAGGATTAGCAGTAGAAACAAAAGGAATTCGAACAGGCAGCAGTATGTTGGTAAAGCACTTCAAGAGCAAGGCCATTGTGGGACACTAGTCCAAATACTGTCCATTGATTTCCATGAGCATTCTATGACTAGTATGATGGTTTTGAGGAATGTATATGCCTTGGTTGTTGACCTTCTGATGTGAGGAAGCCTTGCCAAGGGATGGATTACCTGGGATATGGGATGTCAAGGAACTTGGAAGGTGAGTGACTGCATGGAAAGGGGTGACTAGATTTCTCGAGGGACTGTGTGGTAGATAAGGGAAGGTTGGGGATGTACTTGTTTTGATTAGTAGCATTTCTAGATGGAATCATATGTGCATTGGGAGTGTGCCCTAGAAAAATGAGCTGGTAATTGTTCACTAAGAGGAAAAATGGTGCAGGATTGTGGCATTGGACATTGGGTGCAGCTTTTAATTTGGCAGTGGATTCTGGAATTCCTGGGAATGAGGCGAATCTTGGTACTACTTTTGAGGGTGGACGTGTGAGCCTCTAGAATCCCTTGTTGTGGATGCGGGAATCGTATCCTTTTATTTGTTGGTTGAGAAAATGTGCAGATCTATATATGTGTATGTTATTGTAAATATTATATCAAGTTGGATTTATAAAGCTCCATAGACCATATGGTTATTTGCAGGTTGAAACAAATGTGCATGAGTGTATATGTGGTTTTTATTGTGAATATCATATTTAACTATGTTATAAAGCTCTAGTAAATGGTATGTTTTTCATGTTTCAACAGTGGTCATTGTAAATAATGCAACAAGTTGTGTTATAAAGCTCCATAGGTAGTATGGTTTTCTTTTCAGCAATCTTGTTTATTGTAGGTGTCATTGAACACCGAGCACGGTGTCCCCCAAGGGGGATGGTTCTGTAACATCCCTGGTGAAAATTCCATGTAATAAAAGTTAATAAAGGAAAAATAATAACCACGATTATGGGACACTTATTCCAAGTTGAATGGTGGGAAAAACATCCTAGTGGGCGTTTATTTCGGTTATTATTGCTAAAGGAAATTGGTAAAGGAAATGGCAAAGGATTTGGAAATACAAATGGAATTAATTTCCATTTTATTTATGAAAATAATGGAATTTAGGAGAAAATGAAGGTGAAAGGTCACAGGTTGCATGTCAGGAGGAAAATGAAGAAAATAGAGGCCTCATTGATAAAAAAAGCTTCTGAAGATTAGTTCATAGGATTTTGGTTAGTTTAGATTTGGAGTTCTCTCTCTATTCTCTCTCTCTAACTCTTGGACACTTATAGTTTTCTTGGATCGCTTCAGCATTGGATCAGAAAGGAAAAGAACGCAAAGGGGAAGCAAAATATCAAGTAAGATAAAGCATAATCAAGCAACTGCAATGGGTTTACTTGCAGGTATCGATTTGCATTTGTGATTTCCTTGCTAGATTTGGCATGCATGGTTATGCATATGTGTTCTTGGTTCTCTTACTGTCATGGGCATGGGTTTTTCCAAGTGTGACAATGTACTTTAGCCTTGCCTTGCCATTTCTAAATAGGCATGGTGTGATGGGGTTCTCATGTTTTGGTTGAGCTAGATAGTCGAATGGATTCGAAGTTGAGTGAGGTGGATCTTTGAATGAAAGGACACATGGTCTAGTGATCCCTGGATCATACCATGGATTGTGGTAAAGCCTAGAGACTAGGAGACTGAAAAATTTCTCACGGGGTAGGTGGAGAAATTTGATGGCATCCATGCTTGTGTATGGCCTAGTGATTTGGTGACGATTATGGTAAAGCCTAATTTTATTGATGAGGGTGAGATGGTTTAGCCTCAGGAAACCCTGGTTGGTTATTTTGGTTTGATTCCCACAGTCATGCCTGGAATATGGCATGGGAGTGATTGGCTGAAGAGAGCTTTGGCTAAGCCAATATATGGTCCGGTGGAACATGGTAGTCCCATACTAGGTTGGATTTTCCGTTCATTAATAAGAATTCATTTCCTTGGTATTTTCTGTGTCAAAGTACTAGATTAGATGTCGCATTTATGGTTGTGGTATCCTCATTATTTATATTGTTTATATGTTGGTTATGAATATGATTTATGAAAATGAAAATCTATGATTTTCATCATGTTTTGATTTTTAAATTATTGAGTAATGAATCTATGACCTAATAGATGATAATGTAGCTAATGTGATAAGGTATCAATGCTTCCTAGTGATTCTCAGATAAGTATAAAACCCTATGCTTAGTTCTATTATTATGACCTATAGAATGCATATTTGTGATATGTTTAACGAAATGTTTGTCATGGATAGTAGGGGTCCAATCAAGTATTTGTTTACGAATTTTCATTGGCATCATTGTCTCTATGTTTCTTTTCATTTTTGTAAATTCCATGAAGTCATGGGCAGTGACCAGGTCCTAGCCCTGAAATTTATCCTTGAATATTGCAGTCGTTGGCATAGCGCTGACATAAAAAGGCTACATTCACACCCTGGTAGGCTTATGGGAGTGACTGGGACCCTCAGTCGCTTGGAGGGCTTCGCAAGGGAGCGACTGGGACTCTAGGTTCTTGAACTATTGTGTTTCCTCAGGGGTTGGACACTTGGAAGGGTGGGGTAGCTCCTGGAAGTTGTATAGCATGTGTGGATGGTCAATTTGGTTGTGTTTTGTCAGTTCCACTTCCTTAAGGTGACCTAGGAGGTTGAATCAAATCATAGTAGCCTCTCGTCACATGTTTACCCTGGTTGGTTGGTTAGCTTAGGTAAATGTGAGAGGAGGGTGTTACAAACCAAATGCAGTTCTTATTTAGAGAGAGCCTTATGTTCTTAAGTAAGTAAGGGGACAACTTAATTGAAACCTGGTAAGATGAAAAAAAGATTATATTCCTCCAGTTTACGTTTCTAGGCTTGTTTTTCCGTTGAAGCCTTGCCTGAATTATCTATCATGTTGATATCATCTATCTTATTTTCATCTTCTTCCATTTCTTCAAGGATAGAGAATGAGTTCTTATCTTCCACTGACATATCATTTTGAGGACTCTAGTTCTTTTGTTTACGTCTCCTTGCGGAGACCCTTATAAACTTATTGTTTCATGGAAGAATATCTACTTCATGTTCCTTTCTTCACTGGGGGCACTCCCTAATGAGATGACCATACTAATGACATAAACAACATCATAATTGAACATGTTCATAGTCCAGTGTTTGAGTCCATATTTCACCTTGGTAATCCAACTCTATGGATTCTGGTAATGGTTGGGAAATGTTCATATAGATACATAAGCACACAAATGACATATTTTTTCCTCACCACGTCACCTCTGAAACTTTGACAAATTTCCCAATTGCTTGTCTGATGCCTTCCAATATTTAAAGTATCCAAAAATCTATGGGAAGGGAATATAACCTTACCAAGATCGGGGCAACAGAGAATTCCTCCTTGTCCGTGTTAAAGCATGCTTCCCAGTGACAAATATATAGCCCAATATTATTATAAAAATACGATCCCCCTTCAAAGATATATTATTTGTCCTCTAAATTAGAGAATATGACTATGAAAAAACATTTTGGGCCTAGTCTCAAGTCTATCTCCCCTCTGGTCTTCCAGTGGTTTTGAATCCATCGTTCAAGCTCCCTCTCGGTTGGCCAAATTCCAATAAAATTACATATGAAAGCATGATCTCTCATCCACTTTTGGTGATCCTGTAAACATTTTTAGGGTATGATGAAACTAGGGTTTGTAGCAATCTTCGATATACAATGACCTCTCAAATCTTCTTTCCATTTACCACCCACGATTGGCACTTGTGACGAACCGGAAGTCCTTTCCTTTGAGTCTTAAAATTTTGATGACTTGATTCCATTACCTGTAAGAGATTTTTGGAAGGAGGCAGATCCCCCCCCCCATCATTAGGGCCATCGTGAAGAGAAATCCCTCTGTAAGATTTAGCGATATGGGTGTATAGAATCTATATTGAAGGGATTAATATGAAAAATGGATTGTAAGACAAATGATTAGGTTGTAGGTTTGAGCCCTCCTGCGAGCTCCAGCGCTCTAGAGCAACACCACCTCATTAGTGGAAGAAAAAAGAAATGCATACTCCATTGGATGTATTGAGTGTGCAACTATAAACTAAAATACATACAACTTCACACTTATTATGACAGATAACCATCAATATAAAAATTGTTATGGTTTTCTAATCTGTCAACATAATGAAAAAGCATTATACATCAAATGACTTTATGCTTGATATGAAATATGAAGCGTTAATAAGGTCTAAACACCAAAGTTGGATCTCTAGGTGTATAATTTCGATTTAAGGGGCATTCTAATAGATATTTGATCATTTTAATTGATTATTCATTACATTAAAATTAAAATAATAGAGGTATAACTAGAATTTTTTTAGAAATTTCATGATTTTTCAATGCATAAAGGTTAAATTATTATAAATAGAAGGTGAGTTACAAGAGTTCTTATACCAAAGTTTTAGGTATATCAATGTAACCAAAAAAATCATACTCAAATTATATATATCGAAACACAACTATATTTTGAATATCACATTTTATTAATCTTGTCTCTCACCTATCTCTTTCCAATGTACATGAGGTACCGTTATGTATCATTAGGTGACCATAACAATATTTTCAAATTCTTAGACATTTGGTTCAATCATCTTGATAGATACTTCCTATAATCTCTCAATTGATCATACGAGCTCCTCATTCCAAACTTATCTCATTTTCTTTGTCTTTTTTTTTTATGTAGACTAAGATATATTCTACTTCATAAATATTGCAATTTAATCATGTATTATTTGGAAAAGTATGAGATAGTCCTTAACAATTTGTCAAATAAAGTATTTAACTAATTCTAGACTTGATTAATAGAGTCTATTTCTCTTGTAGACTCTCAAATTACATTCCAAATAGGTGACCTAGGGAAAATAGTCATAACTTTTGTTTTGAGCATCAGATTGAAATTTCGTAAGAAATTACAGAAAGAGGACGGACTGTAGTTTCCTGTGTATATTTTTCAGATCCTAAGGTCGAAACAGTGACACGTGGCACTTCCTACAAATTCGATCTTCTGAAAAGGTCTATAATCAAGTCATCTTGGGAGATTGTGCATAACTCTGCCTTGGAGAATCTAAATTTGATCAGACTGGTGGCATTGGAAAGAGGACACAGAGGGCTACTGCAGGTCGTAATTTTAGAACTGGATGATCCAAAATTACAGAGATACATTAGAGGCAATATTGAGCTCCTACAAAGTGAAAAAAGGTGTGTAATTTTTTTTTAAATTTTTGCTTAAAGTTGGTTTGAAAAATTATTTTGAAGGAATTCAAAGGGAATAATAGAGCATTATTACCAGTAACTGATGCCCTGAGGAAAGAAAATACAAACACCTAGTAAGCAACCTGAAAGCTCTAGCATGACTTATGAAGAAGAGGAAGAAATGCAACATGATATATCAAAATTACGAGACCAAGTGCAACAAATGTCACTCGCACAAAAAGTAACAGAATCTAAGATGGATGGTTTAAAGAAAGATGTAGAAGCTAAGATGAATGACGTGGAAGCTAAGATGAGCGATTTGAAGATATATTTGAAGACAGGCATGACAGATTTGAAAACAGATTTGACAAATTTTCTACAAGAAATACTTACTAATGGTGAAAGGGTAGTAAAGGAAACTCATGATGAGAACAAAAGAAATGTTAATCATGATTTCATAGACTCTAATGTTGGATCAAAGACCCACCATATTCCAAAAATCGATATGAGGAAGTTTGATGGCAAGGATCCCACAACATGAATATTACAGATGGAGCAATTTTTCGATCTCAATAATGTGCAAAACACACAAAAGGTACGTATTGCAACTTTATATTTGGAACCAAACCAATTTGTATGGTATCAATGGCTTTGCCCTCATAAACAAATTATCACTTGGACAATTTTTACGGAAGAATTGACATCACATTATGAGGATACAAAAAGCAACATTTTTTTTAGCCAATTGATAAGTCTCAAACAAAAGGGTTCAGTAATGGATCACATTGAGGAGTTCCAAAAATTGAACATAAGGGTAAAAAATATTCCAGAGGAGCATAGGATTGATGTGTTATAGGGACTTTAAAGGATAATATCCAACATGATGTTCACCTTTGGGAACCTAATTCATTAGAGAAGGCATTCAGGTTAGCAAGAGAAATGGAAAGCAAAATTATGGCAACTAGGAAGCATACCACTCACAACTATAAAGATGGAAATGTTGTTGCCTCTAGCCTTACACAACCTATAAGGTTGACACCACAACAATTGGAAGAAAAAAGAGCAAAAGGGATTTGTTACAGTTGTGATAACAAATACACTAAAGGTCATAAGTGTGTTGAGAAGAAATTATTCTATATAGATTGTGAAGAGGAAGCAGAAAAGGAGCAAGAACGGTTAAAAGAAGAGGATATACTCCAGGAACAAAGCTTAGATAAAGAAAAAATGAATCTGACCATATCTTGTAATGCATTGGCTAGAATTACCACTCCTCAAACCATCAAGATAGAAGGACAAATCAAGAAGAAAAAGGTAATAGTGTTGATTGATTCAGGAAGTACCCATAATTTTACTCATTGTAAGATAACAAAATAATTGAATTGCTTTCTATATCCAGCACCAGAGTGTCAAGTGATGGTTGCAAATGGAGGAACGATAAATTGCTCTGGAAAGTGCCATAATATCAAGCTATCCATGGGATAATATGTATTGACTAGCCCAATGCTTTCCATTCCAATGGGAGGTGCTGATGTTGTACTAGGAGTCCAATGGCTACAATCCTTGGGTACAATACTTTTTAATTTTCAAGAACTTTTTATGAATTTTTTTGCGGAAGGAAAGGAAGTTGAATTAAGGGGTATTGCAGGGAAACCGGGAAAGATAATTAGCTCTAACGGTATGACAAAGCTTCTAAAAAAGGAACAAAAAGGTGTAATTGCACAATTATGTTCGCTAGATGTTTCCACATCGAAATCATCTATTTCTCTAGATCTCCAAAAGTCTTGGACAATCATTCCAAGGTATTTGAGACTCCCAAAGGTCTCCCACCTATTCGTGATCATGATCATGCTATTCATCTGATTCCAGGAAGTGTTCCTCCAAACATCCGGGTGTACAGATATCCCTATGCCCAAAAGAGTGAAATTGAACGTATGGTTGCAGAAATTCTAGAGGCGAGTATAATTCAACCTAGTCAAAGTTTTTTCTCTGCTCCAATAGTATTGGTGCACAAAAAGGTGGATCATGGCACATGTGTCCAGATTATAGGGAGCTCAACAAGCTCACTATTAAAGATAAGTTTCCCATTCCTGTCATTGATGAATTACTGGATGAATTGCATGGATCAATTTACTTCACCAAGTTGGATCTTCGTTCAAGATATCATCAAATCATAATGAAGACTGAAGACATTCTGAAAACAACCTTTAGAACTCATGAGGGTCATTATGAATTTTTGGTCATGCCTTTTGGCCTTACCAATGCACCTTCTACATTTCAAGGTTTATTGAATTCCATTTTCAAGCCCTTCCTTAGAAAATTTGTGTTAGTATTTTTTGATGATATACTAATCTACAACAAGTCTTGGAAGGATCATGTTGAGCATGTTGACAGGGTGCTACAACTATTGGAGGAGAAACAATTATATGCAAAAAGATCCAAATGTTTCTTTGGAGTACAAGAGGTGGAATATCTGGGTCATATTATATCTCATGGAGGAGTTAAGGTAGACCTAGAAAAATTAAAGCCATTAAGGAATGGAAAATCCCCACATCCATAAAGCATCTGCGAGGATTTCTCGGGTTGACAGGGTATTATCACAAGTTTGTTAAGAATTATGGGAGAATAGGAACACTTCTAACAATATTATTGAAGAAAGATGCATTTTCATGGACTCCAGAAGCAACAAAGGCCTTCGAACATCTTAAAGAGGCAATGTGCCAAGCACCAGTCTTAGCTACACCAGACTTCACAAAAACCTTTATTGTGGAATGTGATGCTTCAGGAAATGGAATTTGTGCTGTTTTAATGCAAGATGAAAGACCCATTTCTTTTGAAAGTCATCCAATCAAGGGAAAGTTTTTACACAAAGCTATTTATGAGAAGGAAATGTTGGAAATACTACATGCACTTAAGAAATGGCGACCCTACCTGATGGGAAAACACTTCAAGGTAAAAACGGATCATGATAGCCTTAAATACTTTTTAGAACAAAGATTATCCTCTGAAAAGAAACAAAAGTGGGTCACAAAGATATTGGGTTATGACTTTGAAATCATCTACAAAAAAGGGAAGAAAAATGTGGTGGCAGATGCACTCTCAAGAAAGGATGAGGATGTGGAAGCATTGTTGTGCACCATTTATATTATCCAACCAGATTGGATAAACGAAGCAAGGGAGGAATGGAAGAATGATGAAGAAGTGTGGGCACTTATTCAAAAGTTACAACAATATTCCATTACATCTAATACATTTAGTTGACAAAATGATTCATTATGGTACAAAGATTGCTTATACCTCTGTAAGAATTTCCAACTCAAACAAAAGATTCTTATGGAATTGAACACTTCTCCCTTAGGAGGGCACTTATGATTTTTAAAAACCTACCACACGATTAAGAAGGAATTTTTTTGGGATGGCCTTAAATCAGATATTCAAAAGTTTATAGCGAAATGTTTGGTTTGCCAACAAAATAAAGTTGAAACAATTAAGACCCCGGGTCTATTACAACCTTTATCCATTCCAAGCCAACGTTGGGAGGAGGTTTCGATGGATTTTATCACAGGTTTACCCAAGTCTGAGGGAAAGAGTGTCATCATGGTGGTAGTTGACAGACTTACCACGTATGCACACTTTTGTGCATTATCATATCCATTTAAAGCCAGTACAGTTTCTACTGCATTTATGGAAACAATTCAAAAGCTACGTGGAAACCAAAAGATTATTGTAAGTGACAGAGATCCCATTTTCGCCGGAAATTTTTGGACAGAATTATTTTCTTGTCTTGGTACTCAGTTAGCTCATAGCTCATCTTATCATCCTCAATCTGATGGGACAACTGAGATAGTAAACAAATGTTTGGAAAGATATCTTCATTGCTTTGTATCTGATAAACAGACACAATGGGTCAAATGGTTGCCTCTGGCTGAATGGTGGTATAACACTTCCTTCCATACAACAAAAATTACCCCATTTATGGCACTTTATGGATATCAGCCACCATCCATCACATCATATTTAAGAGAAAATTCTAAGGTTAAAGCAGTGGAACATCACATCAAGCATCAACAACAAGTCCTCCAACTCTTAAAGGATAACCTCATGTTGGCACAGAATAGAATGAAACAACAGGCAGATCAACATCACAGGGAAAGAAGTTTTGATGTAGGTGATTGGGTATTCCTACGGCTACAACCATATAAACAAATGTCCCTCAAGCAAGCTAAGAAGGATAATAAATTATCATCAAAGTATTATGGTCCATACAAGGTGTTGCAAAAGATTGGTACTATTGTTATAGCTCCAAATCTCACTTTTATGGTTTGTGATGCTGTACTCATGGCCTAGGGCAACCCCTCCTTCCAGACCTGGTCCTAAAATTTAAAAAACAGTGTTTTATCCCTTATACGCGACATTGCCCTGAGTTAAACGCATGTATACGCGGGTATGTGTATAGACAACCCACGTGTATGTATTAAAACACTTTAAAAAATATAACACTCCTTATTTTCGGGCGGAGATCGCGGGTTTTACCTGCTGATCACCTATTAGTGCCCGTGGCTCAACTGTTCCCAACCAACTCCTAACTAAAAAACTACTTTGGAGATGGTATAAAAAGACCTCAAAGGGAAGGCCTAAGGGAGGAGAGAAGAGAGAGAAAGGTTATTATGCTGAGATTTTTCCCTTGACCAGGTCTGAAGTCCCTTGTGCCTTCTGCACTTCCCCCATTTTGTACAGGAAACCTTTGTTTCCTTGTGTGTTGATGTTCATCCACTATTTATGACATCATGGAGAGAGTCATGGAAGGAGTTTGTTAGAGGCTTGAGGCTGGAACGGATCCGGAAGGAAGCTTTGCTTGGAGCCTGCTAAAGGTGACTCAGGTGAAAATATTCCTTTTTATGTACTTTATTTGTCTATAATAAAAGAAACACATGTCTTGGTTCCCGAAATGAATCTTCTTTATGTTAATGATATTCATGTTTGAGTTCAAATGTAAATGGTCATTTGGATTTCATAACTAACAACCTTTCTTTATAACATGAAGATGGTTTCTTTATAAGTTTTGTCCATGTACTGTTGTGTTCTTTGAATTGGTTGTTTTGCAGGACAAAATAGAAGAAGGGAACTCCAATAAGGGTTTGGACCCTAAGGGCCTTCTCAAACGTAGGACCAAAGGTACGTACCCTTATCATAGAATTTGCTTACAATAGCATAATGGCTGTATGAATGTATGTTTCTTTGAATAGATAACTTTCAGTCTACTAGGGTTTCAACCCAAAAAGCCCTAGGGGAGAAATTCCCTCTATCAACTATGGCATACAAATTGGAGCTTCCTGCAGCTTCTTGAGTGCACCTAGTTTTCCATGTTTCATGTTTAAAGAAGGTTATAGGCGACAAGCTCCCAGTTCAAACAATATTGCCAGAACTTGATGAGGAAGGAAAAATTATATTGGAACCGGAAGCAGTCACAACAACAAGAACTCGACAGCTACGAAATCGATCAATTTTGGAGTATCTCATCAAGTGGAAGAACTTATCCGCTGAAGATTCCACATGGGAAGATGAGAATTTTATACAGAAGCCTCCAGAACTACTCAAGCATTGAGGACAACACTTTTTTGAAGGAGAGGGGCATGTTAGGTCC
This sequence comes from Pinus tabuliformis, assembly GCA_031772625.1. NCBI lineage: Eukaryota > Viridiplantae > Streptophyta > Pinopsida > Pinales > Pinaceae > Pinus > Pinus tabuliformis. The sequence goes on along the minus strand of CM062820.1, from coordinate 875,020,835 downwards.
CTATAATATTAGTGATTACCCCATTACTATTGTAGTTGTATCCCTTATTAATATTGTTGGGCCCCTCTTGTCCCCATATTGTTATTACTGTGCCCCATAGAATCCCTCTATTGTTATTTTTGTGCTTTTATATTATTATTGTTAGGTCGGCTGGGTTATATTGTGACTCAGACTCCTATATATAGAAAGGAGGTTTTGTCATTTGAATCATCAAAGAATCATTCATTTGTGTAATGTAAAGGAGGTTACCCCCGCGAAGAGGCTGAATTCTAAGGCGTTGATATATCTTTTCTATCTTTTTGTGAGCTAGTTTCATAACACGACTCAATATGATCATGTGGCCAAGTGACAACCTCCAAAATGACAAATAAACAATATTTTGGGACTCAATCCAATAAATTTGATACCATGTTGGAGAACTAGGGAATTATATAAATGAATAACAATGAATAATTTACAAGAAGATGTGGTGCCAATAGATATTATTATAATATTGATGCATAAGTGAGAATAAATCAATGCATTATTTTATTAGATCATTATTATTATTTCATTGATAGACTGGTTTATATGATCATTTATATATATATATATATATATATATATATATATAATATATATCCCAAAGCATAAATAATTCCTCTAATATAAGGGAAGCATAATCAACTCTGATCACTTAGTGCATAGATATCTTCAATTTTTTTCCAGGAATTAAATGTTCTTTCAACCATATGCTTTAGAGGAGAAAATATGGTTTTTGATTCCATGCATTTGTAGAGGTAAATGAATGTTCACGAACACTAACATTCCAACAATATTAGGCACTAATTACACCAAAGATAAAGATCACAAATAATAATATGATTTAAAGATGCAACTTTTACATTTCAAATTGAGCTATAAATGGTGTTATTTTAATAACTTAGTCATTTTTCCCTCCCATTTCGAAATTAATATTTGTCACTATAAACCTTATGATTTTCCATGGTGCAAATAACTATTAATAACAAAAGTATTGACACATATGTTATGCGAATATTAAATGTTTATAATATTTTCATTGGTATAAAAAAAATTATTTTCTCATATGTTACGCTAGCCTAGATTGATTGAGATTTTATTTTGTTTTGATGAATGCTCATTAGTTATATTTATAATATTCTTAATCTATGTTTGGTAATTGAATTATTAGTTTTACCTTAATGTAAGCACAAGGACCTAATATACTTATTCAAATTATTGAATTATGTTCAGGCCCTAATAAGAATTCATTGTTAGTATATTGTTATATTTTTAGGTAGGCTAGAAGGCTTCATTGTACCCTTTAATTATAATAGTACCCTTTGTCTCTTATACACACAAGAAGGAGACCTAGTCCTAGGATCATCATATCTTCTCTTTATATTGGATTCAATGTGAAAGGAGATTTCCCTAGAGGTGTTTTATATTCATTAACTTTTTTTCTATTTTAGGGCTCTTGGTTCATAATATTTGGTTTGGGAGCTTTGAAGCTTTCAATCTTATGTAGCTCGAGTGGTTTAGAAAAATGTTGCTATCCTCCCCATCTAAGTTCAATTCCCACATGTGACATGTTGATCTCATAATGAGTATATCCTTGCAATGGCTTCAAGCCTTATTGTCTTAGAGTCCCTTAAGGATTGAAACATATATATTCTTCAAATGGGATATAAATATATTTCTTCTTTAGAAAAAGCATTTGGTTTTGGAGCTATGATTCTAGGGTTTTCCTTTTGAAATCAAGACATCTTGGAATTTTCATTATACCTCATTTTTCTGGAACGTTTCAAATAGTGAAATTTTGAGATGTGTTGAGATATTTAAGTACACGTTATCAATATTTCAAGTTATAATTCACTATAATTTCATAGATATAGCCTATGGAAGTTAAGGTTTGTGATTAATCTTGAAATTAGACCCAAACAAGTCATATTTTATTTTGACTATAAATTATTTTTTGTGAGGTTTCATATTGTAATATGTTGTGAAGACGAAGGATAAATATCATGATATAGGTGGTCAAAAATTCATATTTTGTTTCATTATAATATTTGAGATACAAAGTGTGGACGACATAATTTATGACTGATCTTAAATCATTTTTAAAAGGGCCAACTTTGAATTTTCATTATAATTTTTTTTTTTTTTAATCAAGTTTTAGATGTCGGAATTTTCAAAATCCTAGTGTGACATAATGACATGTGATATTTTTTTTTAGATTTTGACTTGTTATAATTCATGAGATATATCTTCTGAAAGTTTGAGTGACTTTAAGAGTTTTTTCTTGTTTAGCAAGCTCATTTTTAATTTCTTTTTTAGAGACATGTTTTAACATCTTTAAATAAAATAGTGGTATGTTTTTCAATAGGTAAAACTATGATATGGGAAGAATACATGTGAGAACTACACATTGTTTCACCTTGTTGGAAACCCCCATGATCCCCGGTTGGCACCCCTTCTAATAGTACCACATTATATAGTACATGTATACATAATCTCACTTCCACATGCCTTTTGGTATATATAAGTCTCATAGATATACTTGAAACTAGATTTAGATAAGTTATTAAACTATCTTGTTGCAATAGTACACTGAGAACAACGCTTAGGGAGGCCACTCTCTAGTACCTAGCTAGTTGGGTAGTATGGATAAGGGTACAACTGGGGCTCTTTAGTTAGTTCCTTGATATTTTGGGCATAGCACTATTGTCGGATATCACATGTATATGAAAGTGGTATACCACTGGACCTCCCTTGTCCTCGAGAACCATTAAGTCTTTCCCATGGCTCCAAAGAAAGATCCAAAATTGAATTCACCAATCAAACCTCTAGAAAGCTCCTCTATGACTAATGAATAATATTAAGAGATACAAAACCAACTATCTAACTTGGAAATTCAAATCAACAAATTCAATGAAAGGTCATTGAAAAAGTTTTATTTGATCAATTCTCAAATAGAAATAGAACATAAGATGGAAAATAAGATGAATGAAAATAATAAAGAGATGGATGAAATAAGGAATAGATGGAAAGAAAGATGGATGAAAAAAGGAAACATATGGAAAGAAAGATGGATAAAAAATAGGAAAAGATGGAATTAAAGATGGAACAATTGGAACATAAGATTATAGAAGCCTTAAATGGGAGGATTCATCAAATTGATAATGTGGTTGAAGGGACTCATGAAAATAAAGGTAGTATTCATGTTTTTTTTGTTGGATTGAGCCATGGGCAATTTGAACCTTGAATTTCATATTTTACATATTACTTCATAATATGGACATATCCAATTGAGCTACCCCCATGGGAAAATGTAGTATTCATGTTGAATAACTGCCTAATAATAAGAATTTCTAGGGGGGTTTAATTGAAATAGTGGAGTTACATCTAGACGATTTCCAAAGAGAGTGAACCTACCCGAGGCTAAATTAAATAAGTTTGATGTAAAAAAGGTATTTAACTAGGTGAATCAAATTGCATAATTTTATGAGTAAGAAGCAAATGAATATCATTGGGTAGTTAAAAAGGAAGTCACATTCTTATAATTTTACTTTGGGTTTATTTACAAGATACCTAGAAGTCAAACAAGGGAAAGTTTGGGAACAAGACTACTTCGATCAATTAAAAAAAATCAAGCAATTATGTGATATTGAATATTATGATTCAAAATTTCAAGTATTGGCGACAAGAATGGATAACATAATTGATGAACATTTGTTAGAAGCTTACATCATTGTTTTAAAATAAGACATTGAACATGAGCTTTTTCTAAAAGCATCTTGAAAATATTATGAAAGATATGTAATTTTATTGTCATATTCAAGCAATGAATAAGGAAACATGCAAGTTTATCATTGGAGCATATGCAAGGAGCAGAGATTGTTTTAAGGTTCATAAGGAAGCCCTACCTCAACCTACTCAAATATCACATAATGAAATGGAGGAAAAAAGAGAAAAATAACTATGTGTTGGTTGTAATAACAATTTATCAAAGGGAATAAATGGCAAGAAACAAAAAATTCTGCCTTGAAAAATAATAACAAAAAACAAATGGAGGCATCTACACAAATAAATGAGTAAGAACTTGTCAATTTAGAAGGGTAGGAAATAGACGTTGAAATTGTGCACAACATTGATTTAGATAGGTGAAAAATCTTTTTTCATACATTGAAATGGTTTTCAATGACTCAAACTATAAATAAAGTAGGTTACATTAAGAAGGAAAGGGTTATATTGCTTGTCGACTTAGGTAGTACCTGTAACTTCATTGATAAAATATTAGCCAAGTGCATAAATTGTTTTGTATATCTAATGACAATTTTCAAGTTTTGGTTGCTAATGGAGGGAGTATAGATTGTGTGTGAAAATTCTATAACATTAAACTAAGTATGGGAAAATGAAATTTGGAAATCTTGATGTATTCCATTCCCATTGGAGGAGCAGAAATTGTTCTAGGGATTCAATGGCTGAAAACATTAGCTATAATTTCTACAAACAATAATGAATTGTTCATGAGATTTGAATTGGAAGGAATCTGATAAGAACTAAAAGGATTAAAATTTAAAACTTCTCACGTCACCAACTCTCATAAAATGGAAAATATCCTAAAAAATGGTAGCAAAGGATTTGTGGTTGAAATTTAGTCTGTCAAAGTTAAGTAGGAAGATGAAATTATTATAGATGAATTAAAATACACCTTGGAAAATAACTATATGGTCTTCCAAGAAATCCTTAAAGGTAAACCTCCACCCAAATATCATGAACGTAAATTTGGACTAATATCTATAAGTACCCCTCCTAATAGAAGGCCTTGTAGATACCCTGATCAACAAAAGAAGGAGATTTACAAAATGGTACAAGACATACTAGGTTTAGGTATTGTTCAACTTAGAAGGTGTTTATTCTCATATCCAATAATGATAGTGAGAAAAAAAGATAATTTGTAGAGGACGTGTCTTGATTATAGAGATATAAACAAAATCATCATTAAGGATAACTCCCTATTTTGAATGTTGATGAGATTTTATATGGGCTTCATGGAATGGCTTATTATACAAATCTTTATCTTAAATAAGAATACCACCAAATCATATTAGGAAAAGAATACATTCCAAAACCTATTTTAGAACACATGAAGGGTTTCACTACAAGAAAAAAGGACATTGGTGAGAGGCAAAAAATGTCACCATAAGCTCATTGGTGACGGTCAAAAGAGCATTCGTCACCAAAGGTGGCGTCGCCAAAAGTATAGGTGTTGTGGTGACATTCATGGTCCATCACCAATAATTATTTATAGTAACGGATAGCGACCATCACCATTTCATATGAGCAATGGTGACGAACCATAGCCTCGGTCAGCAAAAAACTGAACGTCACCAAAGGTGGCATCACCAAAAGTATAGGTGTTATGGTGACATTCAAGGTTTGTCATGAATATTGATTATAATGATGGATAATGATCGTCACCATTTCATATGAACAAAAACGATTTATTGTGATGTATCTTTCATAACCGTCACTATTGGTGCATATATATGGCGACGTTCGTTGACCATCACCAAAAGCCACATTGCCAAAAGTATAGGTGTTGTGGTGACATTCAAGGTCTGTCATGAATAATGACTATAATGACGAACAATGACCGTCACCATTTCATATCAACAACAATGATTTATGATTACAGACCTTTCATGATCGTCACTATTGATGCGTATATATGGTGGCATTCATTGACCGTCACCATTTCATATTTTGGTGAGGGTCAAAAAATGTCACCATAAGCTCATTAGTGATAGTCAAAAGATCTTCTGTCACAAAAAACTAATCGTCGCCATTCCATATGGATATCAGGGCACAATGGAATCGAACCACCAACCTCCTGCTTGTAAAGCATGTGCTCTTCCATTGAGCTAACACCCTTTAAAGAATTGGACTTTTAAAAACCTTGGAACTTCATAAATTGTAAATTATACAAATTTCAATAAATTAAAGTCTCAACAATCTTTTACTAAACAAGCAAAGTAGTATCGAAGCTGCAGGTCCCTACTTAATGGTTATGGAAGTTATGAAAAGTGGGTGGAGGGAAAAATAGTTACATATAAGAGACTCAATATGTTCAGTTGAATACTCAATTACAATTGAAACTTTGAAGACATTTATAACCTATAAATGACCTATAACTAGCAAATGCACCAAATATTGCAAAGGAAATGTCATAAGTGGATAGAATATGGAAGAAGAGCATTGATGAAGACATATGCAATATGTTATAGGTTGAGTGAAAGAAATATCTCAATGTTGTTGTTGTTGGGAGTTTTTTAATAATTGAGACCTTTGTCTTTCCTTTATTGCATAAAAATTCAAATAAAAAATTTCAAATTTTAGATATTTGAATGATATCTAAACTTATGTACAAATGTAACACGGATCTCCAGAAACCATGAAATATATATATATATCTATATCTATATCTATATCTATATCTATATCTATATCTATATCTATATCTATATCTATATCTATATATCTATATCTATATCTATATATATATATATATATATATATATATATATATATATATATATATATATATATATATATATATATATCCCCTTCACATAAACCAACATGCAATTTGGAATTTCACAAGTCCGCAGTCAAAACATGACACCAACCAACAAATTAAAAAAAATGAAACTTATCACAGTAAGAGTATCTCTTTTCAGCAGTGGACACCAAACAATAAGTTAGTAATTAGTTCACTTTAAGACCACAAAACATTGGAAAAAAAACAATGTTTTCAATTATTTGCCAATACAAAATGGACTTAATTCTAATGAAGTAGAAGAGTCGATACTAAATCACAAATAAAAATGACCAGCAACAATGTAATTTTTTTTTTCAAAAACACACTTCACCACTACCTTCCATGTCTAGACGTCTATATTTTGTAGTATTTAACAACCTCTTTTGCAGAAAATCAAGTGAATAGATTTCATAAGTTTGAACTCGAAAATCCATAAAACATGGAGTTGATGAATTTCAAAGATGGAGTTGAAAACGTGGAGCTGAAAACTAACCCTTGACTCATTTTGATCTTTGCATGTTCGCATCCAGGGGATGGTGCTTTTCTCACTGTGTTGGAGAATAAAAAGATGACAAATCTAATTTTTTTTTTAGTCTTTCTTCACTTGCCTTGCATGTATATTGGGGTGTTTGTTTAATTTTTAGTTCAAAGGCATATGGATCAACATCTAGGGTAGACAATTTAATTGCTCCTTAGTGTGGATGAACCAAAATACTCAGATGAGCCAACAGTTGTGTCATCTCTGGCTTTAGGACCACCTTTTCCCCTGTTGTAGGGGTCTTAATCCCCATAACCTTCTTTTCTCATTTACCCACAACATGCTCCTTGCTTGGTGAATTATTTTTCTTTCTTCTACGTGGAGTGCTTTCTTTCACTAGAGTTTGGAAACTATTATGATTAGGTTGAACATACTACATAAGACAGGCACAATGACTACTAGGCATATTAATCAATACTTTATTCATAGAACTGGGGGTACCTTGTGAACATATCATATTTGAATTTAGCAGATTGAGAGAATCACTTTTCCTTGGCTTTCTTTTATCCCCTGATGTTTAAGTTTCCTTGAAGACTTTGGCATGTCTTCATCTCCATCAGTCATCAATTTATCTAAGTGTGTTGGTGTTTTATCATCTGTCTATGTTTTGCAAATACCTAAATCTAATTCTACCGAGGCCCTTTTTTCATTCGCGGAATAATTTTTTGCAGTACTTTTGCCAACTGCTGGTGAACTTGAAGAGAAAACTCATTTTGAAACACAAATTTTTTCAGTTGAGAAACATGGAGACACGAGAATCTACTCAACCATAGTACTGGAATCTTGTTGTAGCTTTCGAATAAGTGCCCATACTTCTTCGTCATTCTTCCATTCCTCCCTTGCTTCGTTTATCCAATCTGGTTGGATAATAGAAATGGCACACAACAATGCTTCCACATTCTCATCCTTTCTTGAGAGTGCATTTGCCACCACATTTTGCTTCCCTTTTTGGTAGATGATTTCAAAGTCATAACCCAACATCTTTGTGACCCACTTTTGTTGCTCTTCAGAGGATAATCTTTGTTCTAAAAAGTATTTAAGGCTATCATGATCCGTTTTTACCTTGAAGTGTCTTCCCATTAGGTAGGGTCGCCATTTCTTAAGTGCATGGAGTATTGCCAACATTTCCTTCTCATAAATAGCTTTGCTTAAAAACTTTCCCTTGATTGGACAACTTTCAAAAGAAATGGGTCTTTCATCTTGCATTAGAACAGCACCAATTCCATTTCCTAAAGCATCACATTCCACAATAAAGGTTTTTGTGAAGTCCGGTGTAGCTAAGACCAGTGCTTGGCACATTGCCTCTTTAAGATGTTCAAAGGCCTTTGTTGCTTCCGGAGTCCATTAAAATGCATCTTTCTTCAATAATGTTGTTAGAGGTGCTGCTATTCTCCCATAATTCTTAACAAACTTGCTATAATACCCTGTCAACCCAAGAAATCCTCGCAAATGCTTTATGGATGTGGGGATTTTCCATTCCTTAATGGCTTTAATTTTGCTAGGGTCTACCTTAACTCCTTCATGAGATACAATATGACCCAAATATTCCACCTACTGGACTCCGAAGAAACATTTGGATCTTTTTGCATATAATTGTTTCTCCTCCAATAGTTGTAGCACCCTGTCAACATGTTCAACATGATCCTTCCAAGGCTTGCTATAGATTAGTATATCATCAAAAAATACTAACACAAATTTTCTAAGGAATGGTTTGAAAATTGAATTCATCAAACCTTGAAATTTTGAAGGTGCATTGGTAAGGCCAAAAGGCATGACCAAAAATTCATAATGACCCTCATGAGTTCTAAATGCCGTTTTCGGAATGTCTTCAATCTTCATTCTGATTTGATGATATCCCGAACGAAGATCCAACTTGGTGAAGTAAATTGATCCATGCAATTCATCCAATAATTCATCAATGACAGGAATGGGGAACTTATCTTTAATAGCGAGCTTGTTGAGCTCCCTATAATCCGGACACATGCGCCATGATCCATCCTTCTTGTGCACCAATACCACTGGAGCAGAGAAAGAACTTTGACTCGGTTGAATTATACCAGCCTCTAGCATTTCTGCAACCATATGCTCAATTTCACTTTTTTGGACATAGGGATATCTGTACGGCCTGATGTTTGGAGGAACACTTCCTGGAATCAGATGAATAGCATGATCATGATCACGCATAGGTGGGAGACCTTTGGGAGTCTCAAATACCTTGGAATGATTGTCCAGGACTTTTTGGAGATCTAGAGAAATAGATGATTCCGATGTGAAAACATCTAGCGAACATAATTGTGCAATTACATCTCTTTGCTCCTTTTTTAGAAGCTTTTTCATACCATTAAAGCTGATTATCTTTCCTGGTTTCCCTGCAATACCCCTTAATTCAACTTCCTTTCCTTCTGTATAAAATTTGATGAAAAGTTATTGAAAATTAAAAGCTATTGTACCCAAGGATTGTAGCCATTGGACTCCTAGTACAACATCAGCACCTCCCATTGGAATGGAAAGCATTGGGCTAGTCAATACATATTCTCCCATGGATAGCTTGATATTATGGAACTTTCCAGAGCAATTTATTGTTCCTCCATTTGCAATCATCACTTGACACTCTGGTGCTGGATATAGGAAGCAATTCAATTCTTTCGCTACCCTACAATGAATAAAATTTGGGTGCTTCCTAAATCAATCAACACTATTACCTTTTTCTTCTTGATTTGTCTTTCTATCTTGATGGTTTGAGGAGTGGTAATTCCCGCCAATGCATTACAAGATATGGTCAGATTTATTTTTTCTTCATCTAAGCTTTGTTCCTGGAGTATATCCTCTTCTTTTGACCTTTCTTGCTCTTTTTCTTCTTCCTCTTCACAATCTATGTAGAATAATTTCTTCTCAGCACACTTATGACCTTTAGTGTATTTGCTATCACAACTGTAACAAAGCCCTTTTGCTCTTTTTTCTTCCAATTGTTGTGGTGTCAACCTTATAGGTTGTGGAAGACTAGGGGCAACAACACTTCCGTCTTTATAGTTGTGAGTGGTATGCTTCCTAGTTGCCATAATTTTGCTTTCCATTTTTCTTGCTAACCTGAATGCCTTATCTAATGAATCAGGTTCCCAAAGGCGAACATCATGTTGGATATTATCATTTAAAGACCCTATGAACACATCAATCCTATGTTCCTCTGGAATATCGTTTACCCTTATGTTCAATCTTTGGAACTCCTCAATGTGCTCCATTATTGAACCCTTTTGTTTGAGACTTATCAATTGGCTAAAAAAAGTGTTGCTTTTTGTATCCTCATAATGTGCTATCAATTCTTCCGTAAAAATTGCCCAAGTGATAAATTGTTTACGAGAGCAAATCCATTGATACCATACAAACTGATTTGGTTCCAAATATACAGTGGCCATACGTACCTTTTGTGCGTTTTGCACATTATTGAGATTGAAGAATTGCTCCATCTATAATATCCATGTGGCGGGATCCTTGCCATCAAACTTCCTCATATCGATTTTTGGAATATGGTGAGTCTTCGATCCAACATTAGCGTCTATGGAATCATGATTAACATTTCTTTTGTTCTCATCATGAGTTTCCTTTACTACCTTTTCACCATTAGTAAGTATTTCTTGTAGAAAATTTGTCAAATCTGTCTTCAAATCTGCCATGCCTGTCTTCAAATTTGTGTTCAAATCTATCTTCAAATTGTCCATCTTAGCTTCCATGCCATTCATCTTAGCTTCCACGCCATTTATCTTAGCTTCTGTTAACTTTTGTGAGCGTGACATTTGTTGCACCTGTTCTTGTAATTTTGATATATCATGTAGCATTTCTTCCTCTTCTTTATGAGTCATGCTAGAGCTTTTAGGTTCTTTATTAGGTGTTTGCATTTTATTTTCTCGGGTCATCAGTTACCGATAATAATTCTCTACTATGCCCTTTGAATTCCTTCAAAATAAATTTTCAAACCAAGCTTAAGCAAAAATTTAAAAAAATCTACACACCTTTTTTCACTTTGTAGGAGCTCGATATTGCCTCTGATGTATCTCCGTACTTTCCAATCATCTAGTTCTGAAATTGCTACCTGTAGTAGCCCTCCGTGTCCTCTTTCCAATGCCACATGTCTGACCTAAATTGGATTCTCCAAGGAAGAGTTATGCGAAATCTCCCATACTGACTTGATTATAGACTAGTTCAGTAGAGCGAATTTGTACGATGTGCCACGAGTCCCTGTTTCAACCTTTGGATCTGAAAAACACTTATAAGAAACTACAGTCTGTCCTCTTTCTGTATCTTCTTACGAAATTTCAATCTGATCCCTAGAGAGAAAGTTATGACGATTTTCCCCAGGTCACTTGTTTGGAATGTAATTCAGGAGTCTGCAAAAAGACCAACTTCCTCAGATCATAACTCCGCAAATATAGCGCGAAACGCTCTGAAATTCAGACCCAAGGTTCAGAGCGATTTCTTCTCAAATGGGTTTTTTTTGCGACTTCTGAAACGTCACAGAAAAAACGTTATAGTGAAAATGCCACGATGACCTGTTTGGAGCAGCGAAACCCTAGAACCCAAAGCTCTGATACCAAATGTTATGAAACCGACTCAAGAAAAGATAAAAATGATAGATCGACGCCTTATAATTCAGCCTCTTCGAGGGGGCAACCTCCTTTACATTACATAAATGAACAATTCTTGGATGATACAAATGACAAAACCTCCTTTCTATATATAGGAGTCCAAGGAGTCACAATATAATCTAGCCGACCTAACAATAATAATATAAAGCCACAAAAATAACAATAGAGGGATTCTATGGGGCACAGAAGTAACAATATGGGGGTAATAGGGGCACAACAATATAAATAAAGGGTATAACTACAATAGTAATGGGGTATTCACTAGTATTATTGGGACCCAACATTCCACGTGAATACCATGGGTCGATACCACTGGTTCTCAATACCATGGGTCAATACCATGTGCCATCTTTATTTTTATTAATATTAATATTAGGGTTAATAATGTTTTTTTGCATGGTATTAATAATAATTTGGCTGATAAGCTTCACCTAAATAAAACATTTTTTGAGTGTTCTTAAATATAAAGTGGATTACGGAGTAAATATAAAAAAAGAATTTATTTATTTATTATATTTTTATTTATTTACCATACCTTTTTTATAAATATGGTATTTGACACATGGTATTTAGTCCATGGTATTAAAATGGTATTTAGCCCATAGGCTTCACTTAAATAAAACCTCTTTTTTGAGTTTTTATAAATATAAAGAGGTTTATGGAGTAAATATAAAAATAGGTTTTATTTATTTACCATACTTCTAGTTTATTTATATTTTTATTTATTTACCATACATATTTTTTGAGTGTTCATAAACATCTTTATATTTTAAATTTATATTTTGTTTATACATAATAATAATTAGATTGAATTTTAAATAGGTTTTATTTATGTACCATACTTCTAGTTTATTTATATTTTTATTTATTTACCATACCTCCCGTTTATGTAAATTTTTATTTATTTACCATACATATTTTTTGAGTGTTCATAAACATCTTTATATTTTGTTTATACATAATAATAATTAGATTGAATTTTAAATAGGGTAGACATTTGATAAAAAATATTAAATGTTAAACATTACATGTTAAATGTTTACATTTACAGTTACATTTAGTTTAGTTTACTTTTACTTTTACTTTTACATTTACATGTTTACATGAGATCGTTTAGGGACATATCCTCTAATTGACATATCCTAAATATCTTAAAGAAATTTATAAGTGTGCCTGTGCAGAATGCAAATGGTGTCATTGCGAATGAATTTTTTTAATTTGTGTGATAAGTTCCACTACAAATATTTTAAAAAATAAAATAAAAATACATTAGGACCAACTTCCTAAAAACTCAAATTTGTCAAACATATCCTCAAATTGACATATCCTAAAGAAATTTATAAGGTGTGCTTATGCAGAATGCAAATGGTGTGATTGTGAATGAAAATTTGTAATTTGTGTGATAAGTTCCATTACAAATATTAGAAAACAATAAAAATAAAAAGACATTAGGACCAACTTCCTAAAAATTCAAATTTCTCAATATTAGATTCTGCACATGGTATGATTGTGAATAAAAAATTGTAATTTGTGTGATAAATTCCATTACAAATATTAGAAAAAAAAAAAAAAAGAAAGACCAAATATAATGTTTGGGGATTTTCTATTTAAATGGCATTCTTTGTTTCCAATTTTTTTTATTGGTAGCCTAGGGTAGTTGTCTAATCTTGTATCAAACTTGCCTCCAACTACAAAATGAAGAAAAAACCCTGGGGCATCATTCCACTATGCATTGACCTTGGATCATACTGGAACACTCGTGAAATTTCTACCAGATTCTTATTAGATTTGTTGCCAGAGAGACTACTTTTGCTATAGAATTTGATTACTCGAAGAAAGAGGAATAACTTTAAGGTATGTGTATGTAAGAAAGATATTTAAAGATATCTCATTGTTGACTGTGCTTAGACGATTTATCATAGACACTGACAGAGATGCACAGTCACGGGCAAAGATGCCAAGTGCAGGACATGGGCAATTTTGGCATAACAGAAAAAGTGGTCATGTTATTTACACTATAAATGACAGACCACGAGATTTTATGGCCAAAAAGGTATTTGATCGGGATCAAGAACAAAACAAATCTGAAAATTTTTATTTTCAGATTCCAAACATTGCAAGTATAGAACAAATTCAAACATATTTTGTAGATATCAAATTTATAGCAAAACACTTTTTTTTTTCCTAAATAACAAACCAATACTAAGAATTAGTTTCAAACTCTTATCAGCAATAAAATAAAGGACAAATCAAAGCTTAAAAAATTAAATTTAAAATAAATAAATACCTTCACGAAATTTCCTAACGACTTGGTGGATATTCGAGAGAAGGTGAACACATCTTCGATCCCAACAAACTGCAGAACCTTCTTGGGCACACGCGCGGCCACCTTTTTGCTGCAATTGATCCCAAGCTTTACGTGGGCATTTCAGTCACCCACAACGACGAATGTTTTGAATCGAGTGCTCTACCTGACCCTCGTCTACTTCTGCAAAGGCATTATCTTCACGACCTCATCCTTCAGTTGAGGACCCAGCATGGCCTACACGATCTGGTGCTCCTTCACAGCCAACGAGAAAAGATAGATTATTTGCTAGAGGGAACCACTGAAGACCCAGCATGGCCTCCACGATCTGGTGCTCCTTCACAGCCAACGAGAAAAGATAGATTATTTGCTAGAGGGAACTATCCAGCATGGCCCCCACGATCTGGTGCTCCTTCACAGCCAACGAGAAAAGATAAATTATTTGGTAGAGGGAACGGATTTTCCCTTCTCTTAGCAGACGGCCATGCTTCGCGACGGTCCCCGTGATCTCCATCACTTCGACCTCCACGAAATCCACGTCCGATTACACCTCTCCTATCCCCTCTGAGTCCGAATCCACCTCCCCTTTCCGCCATTCTCATAAATCTATAAAACCCTCGACCCTCGCATAAAACCCTTGGAACAATTCACCCTTGGCAGAATAAAGAGTAAGTAAAATATTAATAATAATTTACCCTAATACACAATTTTTACCTCTCCCAAAAAAAACGAACAAACAAAAACCTCTTAATCCACAAAAGGTTATTCCCTCTATGTTTCCTAAATTATTATTCCAGGCAGGTTTACCATTATAGTTAAGGGATAATGCTAAGTTTGTATTTAGATGTTATTAGCATCCATGTGTATGTGTAAAGTATTACTAAATCCACAAAAGGTTATTCCTTTATCTTCTCTAAATTATTATTTAATGTGTGTTTACTATTATAGTTAAGGGATAAATGCTAATTTTGTATTTAGATGTTATTAGCATCCATGTGTATGTGTAAAGTATTACTAGGTTGTAAATTTTGCTATGAGGCTCATCTCTTTTTTCTAATATTTATCTTTTTTTTTTCTTTCTTAGTTTTAAAGAGACTTTAGAATGAGAGTCACTAAAGTGGATGGATTTCATTATAAAACTTGACTAATTATTATTAATTAAGAAACTTGTAATTTAATAATGGTTGAGATTTCTAAATATACACTAGTAGGGTTGTTGAAAATGTAACTAGTTTCCATCTTCATAATTGTTGTACTCATTTCAATATGTATCCTATGTAACAAACAAAAGAAGAAAATAAAAAGTTAGTATTTTTAAAGCATGGGTTTCATGCTCATTATTGATGGTCTTTTAGGTAAAAGCATGTTCTTCATGCTTCTAGGGTTTGTTAGGTATTAGGATTTATTGTCATGAGTCAAAGAGTCAACATCATGTTTATTAGACCCTTTTGGGCAAAATGTACTTGGAAAAATAATTTATTTTGAGTCTAGAAAGTCCTGGAAACTCCAAAAGTAAAAGTCGGCCTAAAGGAGGGAGTTCGGCCCCTTCGAAAGGCTATATAAAGAAGCAGTTCAACCTCATTTACCACTCACTCACTCAGGAAGTTTGATATCAACAAAAAGTTTGATCTATAGCTAGAAGACATGAAGACAAGAAAATTGAAGGTCTAGAAGAGGAAAGGAGGACGAAAAACTTGTTTTTGGGCTATCTCTCTCCCACGCGTGCGAAAGTCTAGGGTTTATGCAGCTACATAAGAAGTTGAAATTGCATATCTGAGTTGCGATAGGACGAAGTGCAGTGTCCTCTTGCAGGAAGGAAGAATTACCCTAAAGTTGCCTCATTGACCTTGGTTGGAGCTATCTTGCTCAGGAAAGGTCTCCAAAGGAGGTTGGGTTAGGGTTTCTAAAGTAGTCTCAAGGGCCAAAGTTGCAAGTCAAAGAAGCAATATTGAAGCTGGGAGGTCGAAGTTGCAGTTTGAAGTCAGTAGGTGATGGATCAAAGAAAGACTTGTTAGAAGGGTTGAATTGGTACTTGGAAAAGGACTTGGTCTAGGACTTGGGTCTTTGTGTCTCATTTGAAGCAAATTCTATAAAAAGATAAGAGTTTTCGATGTTTTCCCCTTGGAGGATTTTTTCCTTGGCTGAGAGCCTAATTTTTATGTCCTCTATTGTTACTGTTTCATTCTCAAAAAAAATTGATGAAAATATCTAACTAAAGAACTGAATAAGATTAACCAAGTTCATAAGCAAATATTAAGGTAAAGGAAAATTGATATAATAAGTTGCCCCTTTGAATTTTCCAAGATGGGATCAGAGCTAATGTGAACAAGAAGGCAATTGGAAGGATTATCTTATGGACACAAAGAAAGGCTTTCTTGTCAAGGGGAATCATATGTGGAAAGAAGTAGAAGACCTATTAATCTAGAAGGAGGATCTCTACATTAAAGAAGATCAAGGTTACATTAAGCTCTCATCAAATGAAGGCTTGAAAGGGACACTACAAGGAAGGTTGTCTCTTGAAAGAAGAAGATGTATACAAAGGCTCATTGAAAGGCATCTTTGAAGCATCAAAAGGAATCTTGGTATGATCTTTGAAGAAAGTTGTGGTTGGAAGAATCCAAAGAGGCATCTTTCAAGGACATTATTAAAGTTTCTTCAAAGGTCTTGAAGGCATCAAGAAAGGTTGAAGACATCATCAAGGAAGAGGAAAATCTCAGTTATCATGTAAGTATCATATTATTACTCTATGTTTGAATCTATTAGTCATGTGGGTTCTTTTTGCAAGGAGAGCAATAAGCTCATTGGAGCATCAAATTACCTAGCATGGAAGAAAAGGACTGACCTGGCACTGATAGAGCATGAGGTAATGGAATATGTAACTAGGGAAATCACTGAACCTAGCAAAGGAAAGACTCAAGAACTAGAAAAGTACATGAAAGGATAAGTAAGGGCATAAAGGATCATAGTTGAATCAATCAAGGATCTTCTTGCTCCATTTGTTACAAATTTGAAAACTTCCAAGGGGATGTATGACAAGCTAGTGAACTTGTACTATGTAAGTACATCCAGACAAAATATGTCTTTGCGGAATAAACTATACAAAATGAAGAAATCAAAGGATGAGGACATGTCATCCTTTCTGATGAAGATATCTCAATAAAGAGATCACTTGCAAGGTCTAGGAGAAACTATTTATGACTCATAAATGACCATCTGTGTACTAAATGCATTTCCACCAGAATGGAGCAATTTTGCAACTAGCATCTACTCGAAGAAAGATTCAAATCCATTTGATGGGTTGTGGGCACAATGCATTTTGGAAGAATCCAGGATCAAGGTGAAAGATGGGATTGGATCAGATGAACAATCTCAAGCTTATCCAACTCAAATCAAGAAGATGAAGAAGGGGAAGTTTCGGAAGTCCAAGAAGAAAGATATATCTAATGTTCAATGCTTCAAGTGCAATGAATATGGACATTATAAGAGGGACTGTCCTAGGCTACAAAAAAACAAGAGAAATGAAAGAAGTGAGGCTCACATAGTTGAGGAAACAGGTGAACCTGAGAAGACATTGAAGAAAGAAGAAGTGAAAGATCTCTACTATTAAAGAAGACATCTTGTTTTTCAAGTTCTTGGTAAAATTGGTATTTCCTTTAGAATAGTGTGCATTGTTGTTTACTTTATATGAGTCTTGATTTTACATAACATCATTGAGTGAAGTGTGTGATAATAGCATATGTAAAGTCTACTTGATCAACTTGACTTGTAGAAGTCATCTAGTCTCCAAGAATAGATAGATAGGCCATTTTGCATATTGTTCATCTGGGCATTATCTAACATTGTGTTAGGAGTAGTCATCTTGATAAGGTGGGTCATTATGATCCTGGAAGAACCATCATTATGGAAGGTTCTTAGGATAAGCACTATGAAAAAGTTAGTATACATTCCATGTAATGTGGAAATAATACTAGTAAAAGGAAGAAGGAATGCAATGGGTCAGGATGTAGGCTCATTATGAGACAAATAGCTAGATGATGAAATAAGAAGCATAATAATTCCCAATAGAAGTGACTCTTGGATAAGATTGATGTAGAATCTTGTAACATGCTTAAGTATGATTGTATGATGTTTAAAAGGAAGAATTTGACTTACTTAAGGATGTATAAGAGATTGAGGCTTTCTCTAGAATATGTAAAATAATGATTAACATCCAGTATAATATCCGGAAGAAAAAGTTGTAACTTGGTAACCAAGTTTGATCCTTGGGCACTCTTATGCATGAAGTGTTGAGAAATGTAACTAGTTTCGATCTTCATAATTGTTGTACTCATTTCAATATGTATCATATGTAACAAACAAGAAAAATAAAAAGGAAGAAGAATTCATTATAATTAAAGCATGGCTTTCATGCTCATTATTGATGGTATTCTAGGTAAAAGCATGTTCTTCGTGCTTCTAGGGTTTGTTAGGTCTTAGGATTTATTGTCATGAGTCAAACGAGTCAACATCATGTTTATAAGACCCTTCTGAGAAAAATGTAATTGTAAAAAGAATTATTTAGAGCCTAGAAAGTCTTAGAAACTCCAAAATTACAAGTCGACCCTATTAGTTACAAGTCAGTCTAAAGGAGGGAATTCAAGTCAAAAGAAGAATAGGTATATCCTCTTCAGGTTGAGAGGGAGTGATGTTGGAAATCACATGTGTATTCTCTACTTCATGTTTCAAACACTTGACCAAGGCTAACAACCGTAAGTCTAAGTGAAGGCATTGGAGAGAAAATGGTGGAGGATTGAATAAGCATCTGTGATTTCCTTGGGGATAGAAAACCCAAGAAAGGAAAGGGACCAACACTCTTTGAGGATCTAACAGGTATCGAAGATAAGAGTGGGCAAAGAGGACTAATATTATTTTAGGATTCAAGGCCAAGAATTCAAGGTAAGAATAGTCCTAAAAGTTCATGCTTTGTGAATATCTAGATGGGGTATTTTCCTTGTAGAGTTAGTGCAGTATCACACATAAAGCCTCCCAACATAATGCTCTTGAATGAAATAGGGCTTGTCAAGTTAGGCCTCAATGGCAATGTTGGTCATAATGATGATTCTTACAATTTGGCATATTAATCTAACTCCTCTTATGAAAACTCTTCAGTTTGACAATGATGTTGTATTGGTTGTAAAATTATGGGTACCTACCTAGTTAAGAGGGAGTGCTGAA
The DNA here is from genome assembly GCA_031772625.1 of Pinus tabuliformis. Lineage (NCBI taxonomy): Eukaryota > Viridiplantae > Streptophyta > Pinopsida > Pinales > Pinaceae > Pinus > Pinus tabuliformis. The sequence continues at coordinate 875,001,534 of CM062820.1, read as the reverse complement.
AATGTAACTAGTTTCAGTATTCGTAATTTTTGTACTCATTTCAATATGTATCCTATGTAACGAACAAAAGAAGAAAAGAAAAAGTTATTATTTTTAAAACATGGGTTCCATGCTCATTATTGATGGTCTTCTAGGTAAAAGCATGTCCTTCATGCTTCTAGGGCTTGTTAGGTCTTAGGATTTATTGTCACGAGTCAAAGGAGTCAACATCATGTTTATAAGACCCTTCTCGGTAAAATGTACTTGGAAAAATAATTTATTTTGAGTATAGAAAGTCCTGGAAACTCCAAAAGTACAAGTTGGCCCTAGTAGCTTCAAGTCAGCCTAAAGCACGCCTAAAGGAGGATATTCCACCCTTTAGAAAGGCTATATAAAGAAGCAGTTCGACTTCATTTAGCACTCACTAATGCTTCTTCTATTTTTTCAGAGACCTATGAAACAAGTTTAGTGACCCCATCTTAGAAAATCTGTGTTGGTTTTCTTTGATGATATACATATCTATAGAAAATCATGGGAAGACCACATTAAACATGTGTATAAAATTTTGTGAATTCTTGTGAAAAATCAATTACCTGTAAGAAGATCCAAATGTGATTTTGGGAAATAAGAAATAGAGTATTTATACCATATTATTTCAAAGAAGGAGTTAAGGTGGAACCTCTGAAGATCCAACCTATTACAAAATGGACTATTCCTAAGAACATCAAAAGTCTTAGTGGATTTTAGGACTTAGGATATTATAAAAAAATTGCTAATAATTATGCATTCAATGTGAATTCACACACTTTTATCTTGAAGAAAAAATCATTTATATGGAATGATGGTGCTACTTTAGCATTCTCTCTCTTCAACGATTTTTTCTTTCACACCAGTATTGGAAACACTTGATTTTGGTAAGACATTCAAAGTAGAATGTGAAGGATTGAGAAAAAGGATTTGGAGTAGTATCAACACAAGAAGAGAGACCAATCACCTTTGAAAGAAAACAATTCAAGGGAAAATATGTCGTAAAATGTACATATGAAAAAGGAATGGAAGAAATTTTACATGCAATAAAAATGGCTACAATATCTCATTGGGAAGCACTTTAAATTCAAGACAAACCATGATAGCCTAAAGTGATTTTTGGAGCAGATAATGTCATCAAAAGAACAACAAAAATGGGTAGAAATGATTAAAGGGTTTGATTTTGAAATAATATACAAAAATGTGAAGTGTAATGTAGTAGTATATGCTCTTTCTAGAGTAGAAGAAGCTCCAAGTCTATATTCTATTATGTCTATTATTCCTGTGTGGCTAGAATAAGCTCACAATGAATGGCAAAATGACAACAATACTAAACAAAAAAATGCAATGTATAAAGAAAAGGATGAAATCTATGGAACATTAGGAGAGGAAGGGAGATATACTTTGGTATAAAGGTATGATATTTTTATGCCTACAATAAAATTTGAAGAAACAAATATTAAGGGAGTCTCATGACTCTTCTATGATAGGGCATGCAGGTTTATTAAAACATATCAAGGATCAAAAAATATTTTTTTGGGGAAGGAATGAAGAAAGATATTCAAAAATTTGTAAGATAATGCTATATTTTTTGAAGAAATAAAGGAGGGGCAATAAAATCTCTAAGGTTACTTTAGTCATTACACATGCCTAATAAAATATGGGAAGATATATCAACAAACTTCATTACAGGGTTAGAAAAATATGATGGTAAGGATGTTATTTTGATGGTCGTTGATATACTCACAAAATATGGACATTTTTGTAGAATTCAAAGTACAAATACACCAAGCCAAGTGGCATAAGTGTTCATGAAGGAAATTCATAGACTTCATGGTTTTCATAAAGTAATACTACATGACATAGTTCAAAATTTTATAGGAAATTTCTAGATATAATTATGGAAGATGAGTGGAACAACACTAGCTATGAGTTTAGCATGTCTTTTAAAAACAGATTGTTAAACATAAATAGTTAAAAAAATGTTTAGAGGGTTATCTACGATGTTATTATTTAGATAAGAAATCTTAATGTATCAAGTGGCTTCCCCTAGTAGAATTGTCATATAATACTACCACACATCTACTAAAATGGAGCCATTTGAGGGGCTTTATGTATATCTATCTCCTATTATCTCATACCTTCTACATGATAAGTCCAAACTACAAGAAATAGAGTCACATATGGAAAATACTAAAGAAGCTTTGAGAATTCTTAAGGAAAACCGTCAAATTTTGTAAAACATGATGAAGAAAAAGTATATTAAAATTGAACTAAAAGACAATTGAGGAGGGTGATTGGGTACTTTTGGGGTTACAAATTTATAAGAAATCTACATTAAAGCAAAAGAATAATCATAGATTATATCCAAAATGTTGTGGTCCCGACAACATTATTCATAGAATTGGACTAGTGGCGTACGAGTTTGATTCTCCTTCTTGCATTCATAAGGTTTTTCATATATCATGTCTTTAAAATGTTTTGGTATAAACTATGATAGTGTAAAGGGGATTTCCAAGATTAGATAATGAAGGGAAGTTGATTCTTGAACCAGAAAAAAAGTTATAGATCAATGTTCTCTATCTCTTGGGAATAGAATTGTTATGGATTACCTAGGCAAGTGGAAGAATATGCCTCTAGAAGAATCTACATGGGAAATGAGAAGTTCCTAAAGAAATGCCCTCAATCACAATATTTGAGGGAAATAAAAGGTGAACTTAAAGGTTTACCTAATCGCATTTCTTATGCATAATTTATGACTATGGCCAGATGTATCTTCCCTAGACCTAGTGGAATGGTCTAGAACAACAGAAAAGGAAAGAATATACATTTCTCCTTAGAGAAATTGAAGAATGGAAAGAAGCTTAATTGGAATTTTCCGCAATATTTTCTCTCCTCTCATCTTGTAAGCTCCAATTGTAGCTTTGATTGCTATAATTAGAACCTACACATACAATCACAACAAGCCAAAGATCTACAACATCTATGTAGCATTATCCAATTATTCTATTCAATGGATAAACAAGGCATTGAAACATATGAATGAAAACATAACATAACATATATAGGAAAAACGATATACTCTTTGTATTAATATGAAAAGGAGAGAGTTTACAACCAAGAATAGTAGTTGATCTTGTATAGGACTTTCCAAGTTGACTTGTCCTTCCTCGTCACAAAGCACACCTCAATGTCACCCTAATTCATGGAGATGATGATTCTCTTATATTCAAGGTAGTAGCATGAGGGCATGATAGGTCTCCAAAAGCCAACCCTGATGTTGTAGATGGTTGTAAATTTATAGGTTAGGAATCTTATCCATTTACCAATCTAGGCTTGAGATCCACTCTTAATGGGAGGATGAGCTCAAGGCATAAGAGGTGAAATATCCAAGGTAGAATTAAATAGGATTCGAAGTTCTTATATAAAGTAAATGGTTGAAACAACTCTTGGAAGCTTCTTGAAGAGGAATCTTCAAGATCCTTTTTATTTTTCCTGAATTTCTAGAATTAACACACCCCCAAAAAGGGACAACCTGTTGTTGATTAGTGCAGGTGCAGAATGGAGCAACCTACTGCTGCACGCAGGCCCCTAAAGGGTCAGGGTGCGTTGGGCCATAAAAATTCTATTTTGAAGCAGTAAGACTCATAAAATCAGGGATTTCGAAGATTCATTCTTAAGGATTTTTGTAGGGATGATGAAAAGGTGTTCATGGATGTTGATTGATCCATTTTTAAGGCCTATCGATCAGATGTGACAAAATGGCCTACAACAAATTCCCCCCTAAAGTGAAAAGTCAGAAACAGTGGATGATGACTGAAGTGCTTTACCTTGTGACAAGTTCGGATTAAGAACAACTAGTCAAGATCATCATCTGTTAGAATACATTTTATCATGATATCTATGCTAAGGGAGGCATATCCATGCTCAGCACATAGCTAACATTACATGTACAATGATAAAAAATCATGTCCATTGATAACAAAGTGTGGATCCATGATTGAATGATTGTATGATCATAGGCATCATGCTTTGTAATCTTTCATTAATCATGAAAGTGCAACCCAGATGGATGGAAGTATATCTAGGGCCTTCTATCGCATTCACTCGATCGTTCAATGTAAGGGTCTAACCATGTCAATAAAGGAGCTGAAGTCAAACATGGTAGACACCATCTCATTACCGATCATTGATGTAATTTGTTAATAGATGTGAGAGAAATAAATGATGATGCTAATGGCTCTCAAGGTACAACAACACAATCTATATGGTGTGAATGAATGAGTTAAAGTCGAACACCATACAAAATTTTCCAGTCAAAGGCCAATGATGAAAACTTGTCGCCGAGAGTGAGGACACCTGCCATTTATGTATGCAAGCTCCAAGGTACTCATGAAGAGTTTCTAAGTCAAATTCCTGGATAATGAGCTGATGTCAACTAGAAGTGACCTATCGTAGGAGGGCCTTGATGTATCCCACATCAACAACATGAAACGGGTATCAAGATTTGAGATAAAATGATGTTGATGTAGAACTGGTTCAAGAACGAAAAACATGAATGTAATCTTAAGAGTATTGTAGAAAAGATCAGCTAAAAGACTTCTCTTGAGCACATCAACGAAATTGAATGGAGTTGGTAGTATTGGCCTAAAACTAAAAGTGGAGGCTTTGAAATTGTGTGATGAACCAAAAGACAAACAAATTTCCCAACCCAAGATCCATGGAGATGAAGTGAAGAGTGTCATGTTCAAGAGAAAATCACTACCACAATAGGTGGAGTATCCCATTTTCTAAGTTTCCCCAACCATTGCTAGTCAGTACCTATTTATTTTTTAACAAGCTTGAGGAGGATAACATATGCTTAATTTGTAAGTTCAACCTTCGGTTGAATCCCTCTGAGTACCTTTAATGAACCCTAAGAAGGATTGGTTTGATCTCGTCATTTTTTACAAGTCCATCACTGTTTGATGATTTTACGAGTCCATCTAAGGTGTAACTCGGCTCCTTTTTCATGTTTAGAGAGTTTGAAAAAGAGGCAGAGAAGAAAACTCCAAAGGTTCCTTTTTGTAGATAGTCTCTTGAGTCTGAAAAGGCAAAAAACAATACTCAGGATAACCTCTTAGCTATGTTCGACTAAGGTATTCCTTTTTCATACATAGTCTATCTCAGTCTGGAAAAGGGTTAAACTTATACTGAGTTGATGCCTTTTCATTTACTTTAACGAGTTCATAAAGACAAGTGCTCGACAATATTTTCACATTTTGAGAGTCTGAAAAGATTTGAAAGAGGAATCCTCCGAGAGGAATGAGTGGTATAAAGGGTAGAAATTGGTTTCGGTTATGATGGAATTGTTCAAAACACTTAAATATCAAGAGGTTGGCTAATAAGACCACTCATCGCAGTGGTTCCTTAGGAAAGGGTAAAAAAAATCCAAGTGAAAGCATATGATCGGTCAAGCAGATGTTGACGATGGAATGAGAAAACCAAGGTTCATATGGCAGAAACATGCTGATAAAAATGGAAATCATGAAAGATAGGATGAGAATGGTTTCATTTTTACACAAGCTTGAAACATGGGAAACTATGCTTAAAATTGGTTTCATTTTTACACAAGCTTGAAATAGAGAAACATTATGCTTGGAAAATAAGTTTTCATGCCCTCGGCATAATGGATTAATTATAAGGACATGCCCCCCAAGCTTAATTTAATTTACCTAAGTAGACTACTGGTTATTAACAGGTGGATGGAATGGAGGTTCATTTATGATATCAAGTGAAAGAATCAACTAGAATTTACAAGATTTAATCAAAGACTCAAATTGGAAAGGGAGATACGTTTCATTTTTTAACGAGCTTGATAGAGTAAAAGTACTATGCTCATGGGACCTTGTTTCATTTTTTAACGAGATTGACACAAGACAAGGAACTTTTCTTTGAATATTGTTTCATTTTTTAAAAATCTTGGCACAAGAAAAGGAACTTTTCTCATGACACTTTGTTTCATTTTTTAAGGAGATTGACACAAGAAAAGGAGCTATGCTCCAGATCTTGTTTCAATTTTTAACGAGCTTGACACAAGACAAGGAACTTTTCTCTAGGGATCAAATCATGGCCCCCAAAAGGCCATGACTTCCAAGAGGTCCTCCTCAAATGGGAGAACAACGCTCTGGTAGGTATCAAAGGATCCAATGGGAAGATCGGACTATAATGCCCCTAGTAAATGATTTATCATATTACCTACTGGATCTAGGTCAAAATAAGAAGAGAAAACATTAAAAGGGCCATCTTCATTAGTAGGTGCGAGCATGGGATAGGTTTCCACATAATTACCTATGGTGGGGGTGATACCACTTTCATATAAGAACTATTAAGGGAAGTCGGTTGATTGGGAGTCAAATTAGGACCGATGAATGAAAGTTGATCAATGGTCGTGATTCTTCCTTCATGCGAGAAACACATCACACAAAAGAGTGAAGAGGGAAGAGCTCCCATGAAATAAACATAGTCATTCCCAAGGAGTATATTAAAATCCAAAGGGCCTTGGACTACCATCACATCGATATAGGCAATATTTCCTCCCAAATTAATAAGCAATTGAGGAAGTATCCCTAACGACTGATTGATTCCTCTGTTAACGGCCAATAGATTTTGGGTAATGGGCACAAGCTATGAAGAACCTAAATCTTTCCAAGCAGTTGAGCAAATAATACTAACAGGCGCGCCTTTGTCTATGACTATGCAGGTGCAGGCACATTATAAGCATGTACTATGATCTAGAAGGGCATGTAAGGAGGAAGGTGATATTCGGTCAGTCAACTCCAATCAAAGGAATTGACCATATTACTTGGAGGGGGAATCATGGGAATGGGAGAAATACCCCCTTGTGCAATGGGAATAAGAGAACTTCTCCCCTAAGTCATCAGAACAAGAGGATTGTCTCCATGTACTATTGGAATGGGAGGATTCCCCCCTAGTTCATTGGAATCTGAAGAAACAAGAAGAACCTAAGTGGTATGAATTTCACTCTCTACGGGAAAGGTATGATCGACTGAAGGTGGAATTGATTCAACCATTTTCTCAACTAATGGTTGGTCAGGAACGAAATCATGGGATTCACGTTCAGAGAGATTTGGATTGATTGGATTCAGATTATGATCAATCACTTCATCGACTAGTGGAGGATTGAGATAAAGCTTTCGATAACCAGTTAGAAGACAAGGTTGAGAAGCTATAAGGTTTCCCAACACTTTGGAGGCTTCATCCATATAAGTGTAGAAATTCCTTATAGATCCAAACTACAAATTTTAATATGTTAAAACAATTGACTTGAATATGCTCTACTCATCAATGGAAACAATAAACAAACAATGAAATCACGAAGCATAAAAGAGAAATAATTTAATCACACATAACACAATAATTTTCTGGGGAAAGCCACAGCTAAAAACCCCTATTATCTATATATTTCATTAATCAGAAAATACAAGAAGATTGCAATGCTTTGCTCAAGCCCGAGCAACCTCTTCACTATCTCAGTCTATCCCACTACTTCATAAACCAACTCAAGCCAATTTTGTTTCCTGCCAATCTCCTATTTCCTTGTGTTGTTCCCTTTTAGCCCATATTTAATTGGGAAATTTCACAATTATGAATTGTGCAATCCTCATAGGCCTTCCTCTGATTGCATGCACCACCTGTACAATTCAAATGATTATACAACTGATAGTACGTTGTCCCTGAACTCCAATATCAACTGGGTCTTTCTCTGATCTAACATGCATGAGTTAAATATGAGTGAATATTCAGTTTGCCGATTGATCAATGCTGGTTACACTCCACTGCTACAGGTTACACTCCACTACTGCAGGTTACACCCCACTACTGGATCTATCACTAATTCCTCCATCAATTGGAACAAGTTTAACTAAATTTAATTAAATTAAATAATTACAGCTCAAAATAAACTCAACCAGGGCTCCTAGAAGTAGGAGACACTCTACATGACTCTAGTTAGATTCCCAACTTGAATTAACTAAGCCAAATAATTCAAATTAACTTAGTGAACTATTACAAGTTGTTATGATAATTGGAATTACAATTTAATTCCTAATTTAATTCAAGGACAAAATTAATTAGGATTTTCTTATTGCATTTTCAACAATAAGGACAAAGGTGAATAGGATGAATACCTTCACATAAATTTCATGGAAACTTAACTTTACCCTTTTTCCCATGGACCTTACTATCACTAGTTGAAGGGTTATCACCAGTATGATATCCAGGGGCTGACAATAAAGGCTAATGTGAGCCTGGGGACCACACTTCTAACACCTATGGAATACCATGGAAATATCTAAGAAGGTGATCACCCTTACATAACTTTCAAGGGAATTTAACTTTGCGGGTCTGATTGGAAGATTTGTCCATACTAGTTTCATTAGTAGAAACTGTCGCTTGGTTCGCCCCCCTCTTATTTTGCTTCTTCTTCATCATCCTTTTCTTCTTATTCTTAGCATCTCAGTTACTTGAATCAAGACTTTAACAAGGCAAGGACGAAGAAAGGGATGAAGAAACAATAGGTAAAGAAGGAAAAGGGTCAAATTTAGGATCAACTTGAGGTTGAAGCCGTTCAGGTGGAGGAGAACATGGTTGAGAAGTAGTTTGGACATTCGAAACCAAGGAGGTTAAAAACAACCAAACTGACAAACCAATGGTAAATCCAGGAAGGGACAAGGTTTCCATATAAGTAGCACCAATATTTCCAAAAGAAGGAAAAGGACTAGGATTCTCATCAGAGGGGTTTCCTTGATTGTTAGACTTGGGAACTATTTCCATTAGTCTCAACCTAATATCCATTAAGGAGGTGTCCCATGATAATGATGTTGTTCCACGGTCAATGAATTGATTTTAAAAGTTAACAACAAAATAAATAAAAAAATCCCCAAGGGTTAGCTCAATTGGTCAAGTCCCTGTTGTTAAGTACCTCGTCGATCGGGAGGTCACAGGGTCAATTCTCCTCGACGCCCTTGGGGTTAGGCCATGCTAGTCGACCAAAGGGCTTTAAAAGATTCCCTTCGAGGTTGATTTGCCTAGATTTTCCGTGGATGTAGCAGCTGTTAGCACTCAGAATGAACCTCGAGGCTGAGAAGAGGCAACTTTGAGGTAACCATAGACCAAGCTTTCGATCTGGCATCTAGCCCTGCCAGTCCAAAGAGGGCTCTCTCTTTGCCAACAAAGTGTGGCTATGATAACTGATTCTTAGGCTAGCTATGGAGTTTAGGGATTTGTTTGAAAGGTTTTTGGGCCGAAAACAACAAGAGAAAGGACCATTGGGCTATGGAGTAGATGCCAGTTTCTGCCGGCAAACTTGGGGCAAAGCAAGTGCAATGTTTAGCCAGATAAAATATTGCAAATATGAGAAGAATAGGGGAGAAATCCCACTGCCCTGCAGGCATCAAACATGGGATGGATCTATAGTAGCAGCGTTAGACGAAAGAGAAACACAGGGTTACTTAACAGAGCATCTAACATAGGATGGACTATGCAAAGACAACCACTACATTTAACAACAAAATCATCATGAAAGGAGCATTGTGTGTAGATGAATTCCTAACACATCTCTTAGATAATGCTGGAACAAGGTAGAAAAAACAAAATATGTAGGTGAATTACAAGAAAAACATACTTGACATTAAACACCCTAATGGATCCCAGGTCTAAAGGGTAAAAACTGCTTTTATTAAAATAATATTCAAGAAAACTTTACACAGTCCCAAGTAGCCTCTCTCTTCTACAAAAATCAAACCATTACACTCTGGAATTCATCAAATATACAATTAGCTCATCCCTGTACTAAAGGATTTGACCTCAACCATCTCTCTCAAGATAGGATCAGTTACATTAAATTTGGACTGAATTTCTTAAAATAGGGCTCAAAGATGAACGAGTATCTCTTGAACCATAACACTTGGTACAACACTGAAAGAGGTTTTTTAGATAAGGTCATGTTTGAGAAAAACCTCTCTCAAATTTTGGAAATTCATTTCTAGTTGCTTGAAATCTATGCCACAAAATAATCTCTAAACAGGAAATCACTAAATATTTAAATCTGTAAAAATAGGCTGTAAAGATCTAGTCAAATATTCCAATTCACGACACCTGTGAATAAATTGAAAGTGGTTTTTTCTATATGGATCATGGTTGACAAAAAATTCCTTGGGTTTGTCAAAATTACTTTCCATCTGTTGTAATATGGCCCCGCACTACAATGGCTAAAACAGTGAAACAAATGCAAAATTTGTTTTGTTTTAATGTAGGCTTCAAATATCACCGTATATCTCCCACATAGTAACACTTGTGAATAAACTGAAGGAGATTTTTTTAATTTGGTATGTGATTGACAAAAACCTCTTTCACTTTTATAAAATACATGTCCATTACTTTAGAAACTGATTTTGTAGTAAATTTGTCCTTGTGTGTAGCAAATGACCTCAAAACATGCATAGCCAAGAATTAATCATTCATTTCGATCATATCTTCTGATTCGAGAGCTGGTTTTGGAAGTGTGATATACCATTGGAAATATTTTTCCGAGCTACTTCTAATGAACATGCTTAGGATATGATTTGCACCAAAACTCATGTGCAAAACATCTCTGAAGACCAAACATAGTAAGAGCCCATTTTGATCCCTGGTGATAGGCTACAAAGACTGGAACTAACATTGGCCTTATTGGGGATGACAACTCCTTGGAGGTGTCAAGAACATCGTAGGCCAAGTGCCTCATCCATTGGGCAATACGGTCACAAGCAACTGCAAACATGAAAAACTTATTCCAACAAAAAAAACACACATACTGCAACCTGTACATTAATAAACTAAAACAAATGCCGAAAACTGAAATGTTGCTTTGGGTAACTTATTTATGTAAAACCTATGCTACTTTGCTACAAATTACTAGATCAAGTGATGTTGTAATTCCAAATTAACCAATCAAGCAACTATAGCAATGATGATGCTTGGCAGTGCTTGAAATAGAACATAAATGTAAATGCTGACAACCATACATGCACAAAATGAGTGTGGCTGTGTAAAAAGAAATCTGGCTTGTTATTCAAACTAATTTTTTTCTCCATAAATGCCGCAACAGGATCAAAGAAACCAGATTCTGTTTGCTGCCCCAACTCCTCAATACATGCTTCCAGCTACAAATTATTAATGCAAATGTCCAAGGGCAACCTTACCTTTCCTTCCTTCGGCTGGAAAAGGTCCCCAAAGAATGGGACTTGACAGTCTAGATCCTGGGACTGTAGTTGGGTCTCCAATTCAGTTATATATTCTTCAATTTTGATGGCAAACTCTTGCAAAAAATTGAGCTTAACTTCATGGCTACATTTACAAGACTTTAAATAAGAAAAAAGAGATGAAGCAAAGTTCTCATCTACCTCATCATCCATGCACATATCTTCCCATTCTCTAAAGCCTTGAATAGAGGTCACCTCTATTTCGAATTCTTCCTCTTTCTCCATCCATGTTTCAAGAAAGATACGCCAAAAATCTACAAATGACTTAATAGATTTGATAGGAAAACCTTTAATCCTTCTCCTACATTTGCCTTGAAATGAATCAAAGAACAATCTGATGAAGACATCTTCCTTTTTTACTCTAAGAATTTTCACAAATGCTTTAAAATTTTCTATATGTTCAAAAGTCAAAGTTAGATCTTCCCACTAAATTTAGGGCCATTGCTCAAAATATATGCATCCTTCGGTAATTGATTAGGAAAACCAGGAAGATAAGAAAAATCAATACATGAATACCTTGAACAAATAGAAACAACATCTGTGTCCTTCATTTAGCCAATGGAGCCACCATCAATACTTTGAAACTCGAGATTTCGAATAGTGGAGTCGCCAAGCGGATGTTGCAGCCTTCATATGTGTCTAATTACTGTCCACCATCAGCAATCAGATCTGTAACTTGAATGATCTTTCCCGGAGAAGATCTGTCACATCGTCCCCGTCAACGGCGCCAAAATGTTAGCACTCAGAATGAACCTCAAGGCTGAGAAGAGGCAACTTTGAGGTAACCACAGACCAAGCTTTTGATCTAGCATCTAGCCCTAACAGACCCAAGAGGGCTCTCTCTTTGCCAAAAAAATGTGGTTGTGATAACTAATTCTTAGGCTAGCTATGGAGTGTGGGGATTTGTTTGAAAGGTTTTTGCATTGAAAATAGCAAGAGAAAGGACCACCGGGCTATGGAGTCGATGCCAGTTACTGTCGGAAAACTTGGGGCAAAGTAAGTGTAATGTTCAGCCAGATAAAATATTGCAAATGTGAGAAGAATAGGGGAGAAATCATGCTGCCCTGCAGGCATCAAATAGGGGATGGATCTATAGTAGTAGCGTTAGACGAAAGAGAAACACAGGGTTACTTAACAGAGCATCTAACAGAGCATGGATTCTGCAAAGACAATCACTACATTTAACAACAAAATCATCATGAAAGGAGCATCGTGTGTAGATGAATTCCTAGCACATATCTTAGATAATGTTGTAACAAGGTAGAAAAAAAAATATGTAAGTGAATTACAAGAGAAACATACTAGACATTAAACACCTTGATGGATCCCAGGTCTAAAGGGTAAAAACTGCTTTATTAAAATAATATTCAAGAAAACTTTACACAGTCCCAATCAACCTCTCTTTGCTACAAAAATTGAACCATTACACTCTGAAATTCATGAAATATACAATTAGCTCATCCCTGTACTAAGAGAGTTGAGCTCAACCATCTCTCTCAAGATAGAATCTGTTACATTAAATTTGGATTGAATTTCTGAAAATAGGGCTCAAAGATGAACCCTTATCTCTTGAACCATAACACCTATTACAAAACTGAAAGGGGTTTTTGTAGATAAGGTCATGTTTGAGAAAAACTTCTCTCAAATTTTTGAAATTCGTTTCCAGTTGCTGGGAATCTGTGCCACAAAATAATCTCTAAACAGGAAATCACTAAATATTTAAATCTATAAAAATAGGTTGTAAAGATCTAGTAAAATATTCCAATTCACGACACATGTGAATAAAATGAAAGTGGTTTTGTTATATGGCTCATGGTTGACAAAAACCTCCTTGGGTTTCTCAAAATTACTTTCCATCTGTTGTAAAATGGCCCCACACTACAATGGCTAAAATAGTAAAACAAATGCAAAATTTGTTTTGTTTTAATGTAGGTTTCAAATATGAACGTATATCTTTGACATAGTAACACCTGTGAATAAACTGAAGGAGGTTTTGTTATTTGGTATGCTATTAACAAAAACCTCTTTCAATTTTATAAAATTCATGTCCATTACTTCAGAAACTGATTTTGTAGTAAATTTGTCCCTGTGTGCAGCAAATGACCTCAAAACATGCATAACCAAGAATCAATCATTCATTTCGATCATATCTTCTGATCCAAGAGCCGGTTTTGGGAGTGTGATATACCGTTGGAAAGATTTATCCGAGCTGCTTCTAATGAACATGCTTAGGATATGATTTTCACTAAAAATCATGTGCAAAACATCTCTGAAAACCAGACATAGTAAGAGCCCATTTTGATCCCTAGTGACAAGCTGCGAAGACTGGAACTAATAGCAGCCACCCGTGAACCACCTCTAAAACAAAAAAAACAAAAAACAAAAAAAATGGGTAGCTAGGAAAAACGATTTACCAAGTCATTGTGAACTGCAATATACCAACTAGGTGAACCAAGTATTTACTTATGGGCAAGAAATCTCCCCAAATGTTGTGTTCAGTGTATCAGAGTGTACAAGGAGGCTGACTCGGTTACCTATGGTGATGATAGCAACCTAGTGGGGACTTCCAAAATATACTTGAAGGTATGTGGAAGTGCAGTCCATAGTAGTGTTGTGTAATTCATAACCATATGATGAGAGAATTCCCATATACTTAACATGCATGGAGCACCATCTGATATACCTGAAGGAACATGGAGAACGATCGTATACACTTATGTACGTGGAACTGGATATCACCCCCCAGAATGCAACACTAGAAAAACATGACAACTCCTACATTTAAAGACGTTGAAACACGTCTCTAGCCTAGACTTCTATGTGTGTCATTAAGTTTCAAATTCTCCTTAGGTTAATTGGGTGAATTTTAGAGTTTATATTGAATTATGTTTCGATTTCAAGGCTCAAAACGCGATGTCACCTGAACACACCTATGATGCAACTAATATGATAAAAAATACTTTTTTCATTTTCCTTTTAACAATGAAAGGCACAACTAATTAGGGGAAGAATAAATCAATCAACATTGCAACAAACACGTGATGCAACAATCGATCTCTTCAACGTCACTATTCCAATCAAAATCAAAGCCCTATATGCAATGAAAATAATTGTATTTCTTTTCTTTTATTTTAGTGTTTCGAATGCAAAGAAACATAAGAATGAAACTTGACCACTGACAAAAATAAACCACATAGACTTTAACTATAATGTAAAAGTCACTTTTCAAATTCAACAATCAATTTATGCATACAAACCCTAACTGACAAGAAAACAGAAACAAACAAACAAAATCTTATTGAAAAGGTGATGACACTCAGAGGTGATTAACACTTATACACAATTCAACAATTTCACACCCAAAACCCTAAATGGAATGCAAAATGCATGTGATTTTTCTTTTTGATTTCACTTAATTTTCAGATGAAACTAAGATATTTCCCAATCACTGATAAAAGAAATTATTAAGAATGATGACTGAAACATCATTTCCTTCAAGCAACCAATGATCACGCAATCAATTTTCTAATGACCCAGTTGACAACAACAAAGCAAAATCCAAAAAAATTATTATCAAAGGCACTCAAGCCCAAACTCAAACAAGATGAGGACTTTTGGGAGACCAAGACACACTCAAGAACACGAGGACCAATTGGAACAAATTTAATCAAGAAGAAAACCATGAAAGGGAATTTTTTTGTATGAAATAGGGGTTAGTGAAGGTGCAGATAGGCTACTAGTACACTACAAAGCAGGTGTAACAACCTTGGTGAAAATTCCATGTAAAAATATATATAAGGCCATGGTGATGGGATGTGTATTCCAAGATGAATGGTGGGGAAAACATCCTAGTGAACATTGATTTGGTTTATTATGGCTAAGGAAATTGGAAAAGGCAATGGCTAAAGCTTTGGAAAGGTAAAAAGGCATTTTGGCACATTTATTTATGAAAATAATGGAAATTAGGAGAAAAGGAAGATGAAAGGTCACAGTTTGCATGTGAGAAGGAAAATGAAGGAAAATAATGGAAAATGAATAAAATAGAGGTCGCATTGATAAAAAGGCTTATGAGGATCAGTTAGTAAGGTTTTTTGACAGGTTTGGTGGAGCTCTCTTCTATTCTATTCTCTCTCTCATACTCTTGGAGACTTAAAGTTTTATTGGATCACTCTTGGAGATTTAAAGTTTTATTGGATCACTCTTGGAGGGTGTGGTTTACTTGGATTTTTGGAGAAAGAAGGAAAAGGAAGAGCAGGAAAGCGCAAGAAGGCATTGGGATCAACATCTACAGTGATATTTTCTTGTAGGTACCGATTTGCATGAATCGTTTCCTCACTAGTTTTGGCATGCACGGTGCATGCATGTAGTTTGTTGGTTGTGATCTGTCATTGGCATGGAGGATGGTCGGGATTGATAGTGGATTTCTTAGCCTTGCCATTTCTTGGATAACCACGGAGTTTGTGGGTTTATTTCCTTGTGTTTTTGGTTGGTTCTCATGTTTCCTTAGCTTGGGTTTAGTTATTAGTTCTTGGAAGCCCTTGTTGGAAAAATGCTCTGGAAGCCCTGTAACGGCTTGGGTTGAGTTACTAGTCCTGAAATCCTTGGTTTGAAAAAAACTCTAGAAGCCCTTGGAGGGTTGAGTTACTAGTCCTGGAAGCCTTTGTTGGAAAAACGGTCTGGAAGCCCGACGACAGTTGTGGGTTGAGTTACTAGTCCAGGAATCCTTAGTTGGAGCAAACACTCTGGAAGCCCCAGAAGGCTTGTATGGAGACCAATCTGATGATGGTTTTGTGATGTATGACCATGAGGTGGAATCACTATTCGATGGGTTGAGATAGATGACCTATAGAAGCCCTGAATGAGTTTTGATTGATGTGTCCTATGAGATCCCACATTCATGCTTGGAATATGGCATGGGGGTGAATGGATGAAGAGAGATTTGGCTCAACCATTCTATGGTCAGGTGGAACGTGGAATTCCCATCTAGGGTTTGGATTTTTCCTCATTAATGAAAGGTTATTTCTCCTGGTATTTCTATGAGTATTATGATGGATTATATGTGGTGTATATGGATGTGATTTCATTGATATTTCTATCCCTATTATACTGGTTATGTATATGTTTTATGACAACAACTATGTATGGATCTCATCATGTTTTTACTTGTAAATGAATGAACAATGTATTTATAACCTAATGGATGGAATGGAAGTTAAAGTGACAAGGAAACAATGCTTCATGGTGAATCTCAGATAAGTATGAGACCCATATTCTCAGATATGTAATTTATACTTGTAGATTACATATTCGTGATATGTTTCACGAAATGCCTATCATGGCTAGTAAGAGTCCATTCAAGGTCTCATTCAAGCCTTTGCTTTAGTATTGTCATTTCCATATTATTTTACTGTTCTGAAGGTGTCATGAAATTATGGGCAGTGACCTAGGCTCTGGGCTTGGAAAAGTGGCTCAAATCCTGAGGACGCAGGCATAGCACTGACAAATTTAGTCTCTACATGTTGACAGGCAAGGCTGTGAGAGCTACTTTGGATTTTTGGACATTGTCATGCCTATAGCATGAGAGTGACTGAGGCTTAAGTTCTCCAAATGTTCAGTGGGACCCAAGGACAAGTTGTCTAAAGTGTTGGATTGGTTCTTGAGGGTCCTGTAGCTATTGTTGAATGTCTGTATGGTGTGTTTCTGTCGGTTCCACTTCCTTAACATGACTTAGGAGGTCAAATCATATCATAGTGGCCTCTTGTCACATGTTTACCTCGGCTGGCTGGATGCTTGGGTAGATGTGGGAGGAGGGTGTTACAGAGTGGTATCAAAGCATGGTTCACCCCTCAGACCGGATGGGTTTTGTGTTGGTCATGCATTCATGTCAGTTTCATATGTGTTTCTTGTGTTGTAGTCCATGTGTTGTAGTTCATGGTGTTGAGCATGGTTTTAGTGATGTCACCCTGTGAAGGTTGAAGGTGTTGTTGTGGAGTATGTCTTCATGTGTGTATGGTTGATTAGGAATTTTTATGCACATCATTGTTCACATGTTATCAAATGAAGTTGATGTGGTTGTTGTTGTCATGCATGAGGTCATGGTTTGTGTAGTTGATATGGTCATGCATTGATGACTGGACTCTAGCTAGAATGATGTGTATATGGTTTCGTACTCATGTGTTATATGTATATAGGCAGTTGTTATGCATGTATGGTCTTGGTTATAGTTATGCATGAATAGTAGCTCAAACATGCCTATGAAATCATGGTATGAAATTTAGGTCATCATGGTGTTATTGGTTGTTAGGATGCTAATGTGTTGGCTGAGATAGAGCAAGAGTTGGATATCATCAAAGAGAAGTTGTAGCATTGGACCTCCAGGCAAGAGAAGATCATCATACAGGTTTGTATGATTGGGCATGCAGGTATGTAAGTTAAGGATTGTCATATGCATTAGGTCTATATAAATTAGGTTTATGTACATGTTGTCGATGTTATGGTTACATACATGATAGATGATAGTTGATTAGTATAGTCACATGCACATGAGTCAGATAGTCATGAATCATAGTAACATGTGGTTGTATGCATTGCTATTTTTATTTTATGTTAGATAACTTGATGATCATGTTATATGTTGTTAATGAGCATGTTATATGTATCATGCTAAATTAGATTGGACTATGTAGATGGTTTTGGTTACGATGTTAAGGTATGAGCCGACATATTTGTGATGACTTTGCACACGTGGTTGTTATGAATGAACAATAAATTCTTATGAGTTTATGATGTGAACATGTTAGTTAGTTAGTGTTATGTATATCATGATCTTATTTATGTCTGAGTTGACATGTTGTAAAGTTATATCTTGCTAACTAGATTGATTGTTCAAACAAGATAGCCTCCCCTGAGGTACACTAAGGTATGTGTTTTCTTATGTAGTATACTTGGTGCTTCATTCTTGATTATGTCATCTATTTGGTGTTGAGTGTTTGGTGTCTATTATGTCATCTAGTTGATTTATTTAACATGGTATGTTTGCAAATTGGTTGAATGTTTGATGAGTTTCATAATATGAGTATGTGTTCCAATGATCTTGTTTTAAGATGGTTGTACTAATACCTAGGTGTTGAGACAATTGATATGTACTTGAGTATAGTAGGTGACAGTTGTAGCATTGTGTCTAAGGACTATGAGTTGACTATGGATTATGACATGATATTTAGTCTTCATAAAGGTTGATTTCAAAGTGATAGATATAATTGTCTTGATATTTGGAACATGTGGTTGATATGTGTGAGTATTTGTTGGAAACATGCTTGGTATTAGTGTGACAAGGTAATAGTTGTTGTGTTTATATAACTAATAGTTGAGTGATGTGACAACACATAGTATGACTTGATTGAAACAAGGTAAAAAGGTAAAAGAAAGGAATTGGGCAAGAATTCCTTTGGCTATGTTTGGAAACCCTAATTCCAAATGAATGAGTGCTTTGCATACAAGAAGTCTTCTTAACCTTAATATTGTCTACAATATGTGGATATGTGCTAGATTCATGAACATGTACTTGATAGGTATATTATCTAGTCTCTCATTACAGGTGGATTCGTCAAGGGAATTAGAGTCCCCTAAGAGATGGTGTGGATGTGTTCAATTGCAAGAAATGTGCTTGGCACAAAAAATTAAGGTATCTGGTGTATTGCTATGTTTAATTATGGACTGAAAGTGATGTCTTTATGGTAGTATGATGCAGGGAGTTGCATGGCAAGAGAGGTTTCCATGAAATCTTGAAGAAGGCTTTGGTTGAGCTTTCCTTTGGGAGCATTGGGAACCATGAGGATTGAGTCATGGTGTCTGTTGTTAGTCTTGTGTTTTTGGTCTTTTGTGATTTTCTTGCACTTGATTTGCATATTTGTTATGTCCAGTGCATGATCATGCCACTTTGTTTGTGGTGTCATATTTTTATTGGTTTTCATGGTTTTCTTCTTGTTTGTTTTTTGTCTTACCTTTTATGTTTTAAGTGTCTTGGGAATTGGTTGGAAAGGAGGAAAGTTAATGGAGCTCGGGGAGAGATGTGTGGTACTTGACAAGTAATGTAAGACACGAATGAAGCTCAGTGCATGAGTAAGCACAACGAAAGGTAGGACTATGACAATCGGTTAAACTGGTTCGGTCCATTGGTGTAAATGGACAATGGAAGAATAGTCATGAGAAAGGTAACCAAAAAAGGTAAGGTTAATGGACTGGAGGCGTCATATGACTTGGCTATGTTGGGAACTATTGTTCTCAATGTTGTGCATGTTGTGAAAAAATAATGAATTTCTTTTAACCTAGACCTTATGCTATCTAGTAATTATGTTTTGATCATGATTATGTTGATATTATATATGTATACATGTATGTATGTATGTATGTTGTGCTTGATAGGGTCATAATGGATCATGAGTATTTAATACTAATATTTATATGTATATATATGTATGTATGTATGTCACTGTCTGAAAGGGTTGTCATGGGTCATTATGTGGAGGAATGATCGCTTATGTAGGCGAATGACATGAAGAGGTTCTTGGTCTTATGAGGAACCAAGTGGGAAGTGCAGTCTTGACAAATATACGAGGTCAATATCATATGGTTATGAGTTCATATTATGTGATTATATTATGTCTAGTTATGGATAGGTTATACCGAGGGATATATTAGCGAAATGAAAGCAATGTGGTCTACGGCATGTTGGGACAAACATGGGTAAGACATTGGAAGCAAGGTTTCTTGGTAGAGACAGTGTGGTACTATTGTTGTGCATATGTTGTATATGTTGTACATGTTGCATAAGTGATGTTGTGTGCATGCAGTATTGTGTATATATAGTGTGTGTACGTGTTGTTTATGCAAAGCTATGTACAGGGTGTTAATACATATAGTGTTGTGTGAATGTTTCATATTCAGTGTTGGGTATAGATGGTGCTATGTACATGTTGGATATACAGTGTTGTGTACATATTGTATTATGTGCATGATGGATATACAGTGTTGTGTGCATATGGTGTTGTGCGCATGTTGGATATGCAGTGTTGTGTACAGATGATTCTATGTACATGTTGGATATGCAATGCTATGTACAAGTGGTGTTGTGTGCATGTTGTACATTGGTACTATGTACATATGGTGTGGTGGGCATGATTGTACAAGTAGTGTTGTGTGCATGTCGTGTTGTCTACATTTGTACAAGTGGTGATGTGTACATGTCATTCATGTGGCACTGTGTACATATGGTGTTGCCTACATGTTGTGCATGTGGTGATTTGTACATGTGGTATTGTTTACACATTGTATAGGTGATGTAGTGTACATGTGGCGTTGTATACATGTTGTTCAGGTGGTGTCATGTACATGTGATGTTGTGCACATGTTATGCAGATGGTTGCAGTGTGCAGGTGGTACTGTGAACATGTGGTACATATGGTACTGGTGTATGTGTCATATTGTGTGCATGTCATACATGTTGTGTTGTGTACATGTAGTATTATGTATGTGCATTGTGTAGTCATGGTATCGTGACATGTGTATTCGTTGTGTTGTACTTTGTGTGGGTACATGTATTGTGTGGCATTGTACATTGAGTATACATATATGAGTTATGTTGTATATCAGGTGTATGTGTATGCATTTTGTGGTGTCTCGCGTTGTGTGCAGATGTATGTCTTGTGATGTGCATTATGTACATGTACATGTTGTGTTGTGTCATACACCAAACCTAGGAGTATGTATTATGTTGTGTTGTACGTTGGGTGTAGGTGTATGTTTTGTATGTTAGGTGTAGATGCATGTATTTCATCGTGTGGTATGTCGTGTGTAGTTGTATGTGTGGGATGTAGACTATGTGTGTGTGCACACATTTGAGGAGAAGGCATTGGGTGTTTGTAGGGTGTGGCAACCGATCCAGAGTGCATATGGAATAAGGAAAAAGGCAGAAGTAAGGATCGATGAAGGATAAGTATCGGTATTTTATTTCAACTTTATTATGCATGTGATTTATGATTCTGGTATATGGTGATTACATGTGATCTATGATTCTAGTTTATGATGGTTACATGTGATTTATGATTTTGATCTATGATGGTTTTGTTTTGAGCTAACCTGATGTGATATGTTTATACATGATGATTTGGTCAAGATGTTAGTTTGACTTGTTGTGACAGGAAGCGAATAGCATTGCAAGAGTACCTTATTGATGAGCTACCAATAAGGTATAATTTGAAGTTATTTCAATTTATTTTTAAATCTAATGGAAGGTATGTGTTTGGTACACGAAGCACAGAAATGCTTGGTTGGGTGGTTGAAGTCGATTGCAATAAATAACAACAACAACAAAGGAATTCAAACAAGCAGCAGTATGCTGGTAAAGCATTCAGGAGTAGGGCCATTGTGGGACACTGGTACCTAATAGTGTATGTTGATTTCCATGAGCATGTTATGACTAATATGATGGTTTTAAGGTAGGGATATGCCTTGGTTTTCATATCTTCTGATGCGAGGAAGCCTTGCCAAGTAATGGTCTTCCCGGGATGGGGGTGCCAACAGAACTTGGATGGTGAGTGACTGCATGGAAGGGCATTGACCGAATTGCCTGAGGGACTGCGTAGCAGAGGAGGGAAGACTGAGGATGGATTTGTTTTGGTCATTAGCATTGCCAGATGGAATCAGATGCACATTGGGAGTGCGCCTTGGAACAATGAGCCGATAACTATTCACTGAGAGGAAAAGTGGCGCGATATTATAGCATTGGACATGGGATGCAGATTTGATGTTGCAATGGATTCTAGACTTCCTGGGAAGGAGGTGAATCCTGGTATTACTTTGAGGGTGGAGGTGTGAGCCTCTGGATTCCCTTGTTACGGATGCAGGCACCGTATCCTTTTTATTTTCTAGTTGAGAAAATGTGCATATCTGTATGTGTATATCATTGTAAATATTGTATCGAGTTGGATTTATAAAGCTCCATAGACAATATGATTATTTGTTGGTTGAAGAAAATGTGTGTATGTGTTGTTTATGCAAAGCTATGTATAGGGTGTTAGTACAAATAGTGTTGTATGAATGTTGCATATTTAGTGTTGGGTATAGATGGTGCTATGTACATGTTGCATATACGGTGTTGTGTACATATTGTATTGTGTGCATGATGTATATGTGGTGCTTTTTGCATGTTGGATATCCAGTGTTGTGTACAGATGATGTTATGTGCATGTTAGATATGCAATGCTATGTACAAGTGGTGTTGTGTGCATTTTTTACATTGGTACTATGTACATATGGTGTGTTGTGAATGATTATACAAGTGGTGATGTGTATAAGTGGTGTTGTGTGCAGTTGGTGATGTGTACATGTCGTGCATGTGGTGTTGTGTATATATGGTGTCACGTACATGTCATGCATGTGGTACTATGTACATGTGGTATTGTGTACACATTGTATAGGTGGTACATGTGGCATTGTATACATGTTGTGCAGGTGGTGTCATGTACATGTGATGTTGTGCACACGTTGTGCAGGTGGTTGCAGTGTACATGTGGTACATATGGTACTCGTGTACATGTCATATTGTGTGCATGTCATACATTTTGTGTTGTGTACATGTGGTACTATGCATGTGCATTGTGTAGTCATGGTATCGTGACATGTGTATTCGTTGTGTCGTATAGGTGTATGTGTATGCATTTTGTGGTGTCTCACGTTGTGTCCGGATGTATGTCTTGTGATGTGCATTGTGTACATATACGTGTTGTGTTGTGTCATACATAAGACATATGACTATGTATTGTGTTGTGTTGTACACTGGGTGTAGGTGTATATGTTGTATGTCAGATGTAGATGCATGTATTGCATGGTGTGGTATGCCATCTGTGGTTGTATGTGTGGGATGTACACTATGTGTGTGTGCACACGGTTGAGGAGAAGGCATTGGGTGTTTATCGGTGTGGCAACTAATTCGGAGTGCATATGGAATAAGGACAAAGGCAAAAGTAAGGATCGATGAAGGATAAGTATTGGTATTTTATTTCAGCTTTATTATGCATGTGATTTATGATTATGGTATATGATGATTACATGTGGTCTATGATTCTGGCTTATGATGGTTACATGTGATTTATGATTTTGATCTATAATGGTTGTGTTTTGAGCTAACCTGATGTGATATGTTTATTCATGATGATTTGGTCAAGATGTTAGTTTAACTTGTTGTGACAGGAAGCAAACAGAATTGTAAGTGTACCTTATTGATGAGCTACCAATGAGGTATAATTTGAATTTATTTTTAAATCAAATGGAAGGTATGTTCTTGGTACAGGAAACACGAAAATGCCTAGTTGGGTGGCTGAAATCGACTTCAAGAAATAACAATAGCAGCAAATGAATTCAAACAAGTAGTAGTATGTTGGTAAAGCAATCAGGAGCAGGGCCATTGTGGGACACTGGTACCCAATAGTGTCCATTGATTGCCATGAGCATGTTATGACCAGTATGATGGTTTTAAGGCAGGGATCTGCCTTGGTTTTTATATCTTCCGATGCAAGGAAGCCTTTGCCAAGGGATGGATTGCTCGAGATGGGGGTGCCAGCGGAACTTGAAAGGTGAGTGACTGCACAGAAGGGGATTAACCGGATTTCCTGAGGGACTGTGTAGTGGAGAAGGGAAGACGGGGATGGATTTGTTTTGGTCATTAGCATTTCCATATGGAATCAGATGCACATCGTGAGTGCGCCCTGGAACAATGAGTTGGTAACTATTCACTAAGAGGACAAGTGGCACGGGATTATAGCGTTGGACATTGGATGCAAATTTGACTTTGTATTGGATTCTAGACTTCCTGGGAAGGAGGTGAATCTTGGTATTACTTTGAGGGTGGAGGTGTGAGCCTCTAGATTCCCTTGTTACGGATGAAGGCATCGTATCCTATTTATTTGATGGTTGAGAAAATGTGCATATGTGTATGTATATATCATTGTAAATACTGTATCGAGCTCAATTTATAAAGCTCCATAGACAATATGATTATTTGTTGGTTGAAGAAAATGTGTATGTTGTTATTATTGTAAATATCGTAATGAGTTGTTTTATAAAGCTCCAGTAAATGGTATGTTTGTCATGTTTTAACATATGGTCATTTTAAATATTGTAACAAGTTGTGTTGTAAAGCTCCATGAGTAGCATGATTTGTTTTCAACAGTCTTGTTGGTTATAGCTGTCATTGAACACCAAGGAAGGTGTTCCCCCAAGGGGGAGGGTTCTGTAACAACCCTAGTGAAATTCCATGTAAAAATATACATAAGGCCATGGTGGTGGGACACATATTTCAAGATGAATGGTGGGGGAAACATCCTAGAGGGTGTTGATTCAGTTTATTATGGCTAATGAAATTAGCAAAGGCAATGGCTAAGGCTTTGGAAAGGTTAAAAGGAATTTTGGCACATTTATTTATGAAAATAATGGAAATTTGGAGAAAAGGAAGGTGAAAGATCACAATTTGCATGTGAGGAGGAAAATGAAGGAAAATAATGGAAAATAAATAAAATAGAGGCCTCGTTGATAAAAAGGCTTCTAAGGATCAGTTGATAAGGTTTTTTGACATGTTTTGGTGGAGCTCTCTTCTATTCTATTCTCTCTCTCATACCCTTGGAGACAGAGTTTTCTTGGAGCATTCTTGGAGGGTGTGGTTTACTTGGATTTTTGGAGCATGTAGGTAAAGGAAGAGTAGGAAAGTGCAAGAAGGCATCAGGATCAACAGTTACAACAGGATTTTCTTATAGGTACCAAGTTGCATGTATGTTTTCCTCACTAGTTTTGTCATGCATGGCGCATGCATGTGGTTCGTTGGTTGTGATCTGTCATTGGCATGGAGAATGGGCGGGATCGATAGTGGATTTTCTAGCCTTTCCATTACCTAGATACCATGGATTTTGTGGGTTTATTTCCTTGTTGTGTTTTTGGTTGGTTCTCATGTTTCCTTAGCTTGGGTTCAATTATTAGTTCCTAGAAGCCCTAGTTGGAAAAACGCTCTGGAAGCCCTATAACAACTTGGGTTGAGTTACTAGTCCTGGAATCCTTGGTTGGACAAACACTCTGGAAGCCCTTGGTGGGTTGAGTTACCAGTCCTTGAGGCCTTGGTTGGACAAACTATCTGGAAGTCCGGCGGCAGCTGCGGGTTGAGTTACTAGTCCTAGAAGCCTTGGTTGGAACAAACGCTCTAGACGCCCTGGATGGCTTTGATGGATACCAATCTGATGATGGTTTTGTGATGTCCGACCGTGAGGTGGAATCATTGTTCGATGGGTTGAGTTGGATGGTCTCTGGAAGCCCTGGATGAGTTTTGATTGATGTGTCCTATGAGATCCCATATTCATGTTTGGAATATGGCATGGGGGTGAATGGCTAAAGAGAGATTTGGCTCAGAAATTCTACGGTCTAGTGGAACGTGGAAGTCCACGGTGCATTGTAGGTGCAGAGAAGGTCAAAGTTCACTACAATGCTCTTTCTCCAGACCAGGGGAAGTATTGATCAAGGTAAGGTCATGTTCTGATACAAACAATCAAATGAAGATCAGTGAAAGGTCTTCCTAAGGCCAATTCAGACCAAGTGAGGAAATAGAGTTATGTTGAAGAGGTGAAACAAGTACTAAGGACAACGAACCCACTAAGGGAAAGAAGCATTCCCCAGTATGGTCGCCAATTTGTTGTGCATAATTTATGGCTATGGATAGAAGTATCTTCCCTGGACCTAGTGGACTCGTCTAGAACAACAAAAAAGGAAAGAATAGAAATTTCTCCTTAGAGGAATTGAAGGATGGAAAGAAGCTTATGTGGAATCTGTTGCAATATTTTCTCTACTCTCAGTGTGTAATCTCTAATCGTAGCTTTGATTGCTATAATTAGAACATGCACATAGAATCACAACAAGCCAAATATCTACGACATCTATGTAGCATTATCCAATTACTCTATTCAATGGATCAACAAAGCATTGAAACATATGAATATAAAAATAACATAACATATATAGGAAAATGGTATACTCTTTGTATTAATATGAAAAGGAGAGAGTTTACAACCAAAAATAGTAGTTGATCTAGTAGAGATATCCCCAAGCTGACTTGTCCTTCCTCATCACAAAGTGCACCTTAATGTCACCCTAATGCATGGAGATGATGATTCTCCTAGATTCAAGGCAGCAACATGAGGGCATGATAGGTCTCCAAAAGCCAACCCTGATGTTGTAGATGGTTGTAAATTTAAAGGAGAGTGTGGTGGTTTAGGAATTATTATCCATTTACCAATCTTGGCTTGAGATCCACTCTTGATGGGAGGATGAGCTCAAGGGATAAGAGGTGAAATATCCAAGGTAGGATTAGATAGGATTCGAAGTTCTTATCCAAGGTAAATGGTTGAAACAACTCCTAGAAGCTCCTGGAAAAGGAATCTTTGGGAGTATTTTTATTTTTCTCGAATTTATAGAATCAACACACCCCCAACAAGGGACAACCTGTTGTTTATCAGTGCAGGTGAAAAATGGAGTAACCCGTTGCTGAATGCGGGCCTTTAAAGGGCTAGGGTGCATTGGGCCTTAAAAGGATTGTTTTGAAGCAGTCAGACTTGGAAACTCAAGGATTTGGAAGAGTCGTTCTTAGGGTTATGTGTAGGGATGATGACAAGTTGTTCATGGATGTTGATCGATCCAGTTTGTGGGCCTATTAATTAGATGCGACAAAATAACCTATAACAACATTCATCTGATACATAACAGTCAGTGTTGGACCTAGTTTTTAGATTTTGAAAATACGACATTTAAATGTCGTATATGTCTACAAATAGGACACTTACAAAATATGTGTGCCCTCGGCAAAACAAAGATCCAAGAAGTAAAAAGAAACAATCCAAAAATCCCAAGGGATGGTAGTTTCCAGAGTAACATCTCTTAGAAGAACATGATGAAGAGGAAATGGGTAATCCCATTAATGTAGTAAATTAAAATCCACAAGAAATATTAGCAAAAGGAGGAGTTAAACAAGAAGGAATAATGGTACCAAGCCTGAAAGGTCTTGAAGCAGCATGAACATCAGTCCCAACATTGCAGAAGGAGGATATCCCCATTGAAAAGGAGATGGTAGGTTTTAAACAATCCCATGTATCTGAGAGCTCAGACTCAAATAAGGAAACCTTAATGAAAGCAGAAGAGAATCAATTAGCAATTGTAATTGCCACTTTAAATCAAGGAGACTAGCAGAAAGTGGAAAGAGGAAGGAAGAAAATGGTAACTACTTATTTTCACTTAGTCCCAATTTTCATTTTTATTGTTTTTTATTTTTTGATAGTTGTCTTTTTGGGAACTAGTTATTGAATGGTATGAACGAATGCTCTATGAGAATCTATAAAATGTATTTTTTTTAAATAAAATTACACGTTTTCCTTGGGAAAAAATATATTCGAGGATAAATATTTTGTAAAAAATTGTCTATGTTTTTTTTTGTTTGTTTTTGTTTTTTTTTTTTCAATGTATGTCTAAAATCTATTATTGTAACAAAATGATACAAGGAGGCTCTTGCCTCTGCAATTCTTAGCCAGGGTTCATGGCATATTGCAACAAAAACAAAATGAGTACTGCTCTAAAGAGGGAAACTAGTCCAATCCAAAATAAATTTGCTGCCCTTGCAGGGGAAACCACCTTGTGAACATAGAGCGATATTCTATTGAAATTAGTTTCAAAACTAACTATTTTGCTCAAAAATGAAAAAATAAACCCATAGGACTGGGTGCCGAGAACCTGAAATCTGAAGACGCGTGTTGATTTAGTTGTCATTTGGTGCTGATGGGTGTTCTTAAAGAATTAAACACCTGTAGGCATCGAGGTCATCCTCATCTTTCGGCAGTTCTGTCTTCCTTTGCTGGAGTTTCTCGATTCTGCTCTGTTGCAGACGGCTTGCCCTGAGCAGCATCATTCTTCTCTGTTGTGCGAGTGGGAAATCCTTTAGCGATGGTCGGCTCCTCCTGAAACGTGATTATAATGGTGGCCTTGATACGAGGTTGATCTAGAGAGCATTGGTATGTGAATTGAGCTGCATGGTTGGAGTGCTGAGAGCTGGAAGGGAGACCAATAGCTAATGGACAGGTTTGCGTAGGCTGGGAGCGAATAGCGCGAGGGTGACCTTTGCCACTGCATGTATCAGGAGAATGAGTCGAGAAGTAATTTGATGAGGGGAAGGAGGAGTTAGATGCCGTTGAGGGCGCAAAATGGATCATTCTGCCTCTGCTGCTGCCCCTTCTACTACGCATTCGATGGCATAATCAAGGCATAATGACATAGGGAGAAAGGGACTGATTGTGAGAAGGAGGCACTGACTGGAAATCAGAGGCAGAAGGCTCAAAAGGCTCAGAAGCGAGGATAAAGTTGCAAACCAGGCTCTGTGAGTAGTGGTTTCCCATTCTAAATTCTATACGATAGAGAATGTTGCATCGCCTACCTGTTGTCATGTGGGTGCTTGGCTCCAAGACAGCTAGGGGGCACTTACAATTCAGAGGCAGAGAAGCAGAAACAAACGAGGATGTGGGCCGAATAGCACCTGATATCTCCATGATGCAGAGCCAAGGCGGGATGGCGCTGGTAAGTTGGTTTGAGTGCCGTATTGAATGGCATTTATGAATGCTATGAGACAATTTTGTTGTGCGGTGTGTGAGCTTATGGGTGGCTCTGTGGCTATGCCACTTGCCAGCCCTTTTCTCTGCCATCACATCATCCCTTGTGAACACCCGCATCCGGGAAAAATTTGTCTATGTTAAGGCCCTAAAAAGCATTCATTATTATTTTATTGGTGTATTAGTTTATAGGCGATATGTATGTATGTATGTATGTATGTATGTGATAAGAGGACCTAGTCCTAGGATATTTATGTCTTTTCATGGTATTGGATTCGTTGTAAAAGGAGTTTTTTTCCTTCAACGTGGATTGTATACATTGACATTTTATGTATTTTAAGTCACTTGGTATGAAAATTTATATTGCAATTAGAAAGTAGAATGAACTCTAATATCCTTACAAATTACAAAGCATGATATTGCCACAAATTCTGTTAAAACATGAAAATTAAGCTTCATAATATGACAACTATATTGACTTTTTATTTTTATTTTTTATGATAAATTATAATATCTTTACACATTTAATAAGCATAATATTATGACAAAAGATGAAAAATCAATATTAGAAAAATATAATATTGTGTTAGGTCCGTGACTCCCCCATGAGAAGAATAGGTTGTTGTTTAATGAATTGGGGGATCTTTAATTAATAAATCCCATGAGGAAGCAGAGTGTGGAATAAAAAAATATGAGTGGCCTCATTAAAGAAGTTCTACTAGTTAGTGGATGAGGCTTCATTAATGGAGGTCCACTAGGTGGTTATGGTTTTAGTCAATTAGAAACTATATATAGTTGTAGCAGCTATTCAATTGGTTCCTAGATAGATATCATATATTTTGGCACTTTTCTTATATTGGAGGGTGTCCCCTTCTTGAGGAAAGTCGACATTGTAGTTAGTTTTGAATACAAATAAAGGCTTTCCTACTATTGTTAATTCCCAATTCTAGTTATATTGATTTACTTTCAACAAGTATATTTCTATCTAATTTGTTCCAAATATTTGGTTTCAGCTAATGAGGAGCATCGCAAGTGGCACTGTGACACTTTCCTACACTAACATGTGTTCCAATTTTAGATCTTTTTTCTTGAAAGGGTAGAGGTGAATTCTCATATTTAACACAAGTATTTGACATTGAACATGTAAAATTATGGTTGGGGAAGAATAAATGTAGAAAATTGAGAAACATCACTTGGTTGAGCACCTTTGGAACCTTTATTGATACCCTGTTGAGTAGTATCAGACATCACATGTTCATGGATTTCTCTTCCTTACATGATGCTAATCATTTTTGTATCACTTTATAGTAAACATGTTTTGGTGGACCCACAATATTGTTGGTGACCCATGCCCACAAAATCCTCTTTCAATACTAATCATGTTGGGATAACTCTGGGCTAACCCTTTTTGTGGACTCTATGCTCCCATTAAACACACTAAAAATGTGTCAGTCATGGAGGAAGAAAAGGAAATAGTTGTTTCTCTATCCTAGTGCGAGAATACGCTCACCTAGTCAGCCAACACAGTGGAAACTAGTACCTTTTCACGCTATACAAGTTAGCATTTGTTTTGATCATCTAGAGAAGTTGTAGCATAAGATTTATGAGGTTGGGAATTAGTGAATGACTTGGACATCAAGCAAAAACATAGAGAGAGAGAAGCTAGAAAAGCTCGTCTTCGTATAGATCCTCCCTTGAGAACGCATGGTCCTTCACCGGAAATGGAAATTAGAAACCATTAGAACACACGTTCCTTCACAGAAAATAGCTAAAAAAAAAAACCGTGAGAACGCTTCTTCACCGAAAATGGAAAATACTTCACAGAAAAAAGATTAAAAAAAACTGAGAACGCTCCTTTAGTGGAAAATGAAAAATTTGGGTAAATCCGTCAGAATGCTCTGGGGCCTTCACCGTGTGGAACTGGAAATGTCACTTCATCGGGAGAAAGATAGGAGTGGAAACCCCCAACCATCACAGCATTCGCGCTCTGGCCCAAGAGCCATCGTTCATCTTCTGGTTTTTTGTGCTTGTCTGAATTTTTCGCGCTCTGGCCCAAGAGCCATCGTTCATCTTCTGGATTTTTGTGCTTGTCTGAATAGGAATCAAAGTAAACTTTGACGTACAACCTATAGAACAGATCCTGTTCAAGTAAGGTCGTGCTTATGAATGCCCACTGCCCCTCTTATATACGCCTTCTTCCTTTCTTCCCCAAATACATGTGGGAAAACAATGTTTATGTTTTGGTCACAAAACTATATTTTGCAACCATTCTCAGCCTTTATTTCTGTTCTTCTCGTGTCTGCCGTCAATCGATTCGCTTCGTCCTCCCACATTTATTCTTCTACCCACTCCCATTAATATTCCATCCATACACCGCACCACTTATTTAAATTCAAATCAATTTCTCTGCATTCTTCAATCCTCTCTCTTCCTCGAAACTTAACCCATCTTCCTTCATTCCATTTTTAATATATTAATAAATTTAGTGTCGTTCCATATCACTCGCTTGCTATCTATTAATAAATTCATTCCCCAAAACTTACCAAAATTTTCCTTTATTCTATTTATAAATTAAATGTCTTTCCCTAATACTTACGAGTGATCCATTAATACTCACTGCTTATCATCATCTGTGCTCTTTCTCCCATCCCATCGATTTAACAACTTCACTAGCCATCAATTTAACAGATTTACACATTGGTTGGTGTGTCAATTTTTTGAAAATGGCATAATTGCGAACACCATTTCGTCGGTTTGGACACTTTTTTAGCAAAAAAATACCATGAAAATGAAAATTATGTCACCATTCAACATAATTTACGATAATCTTTCATTGACAACAATTTTCTTTTACCAAAAAGTGTGGTCAGATTCTTTTGGAAATGGAAATATTTCATGAATGAGGACAAAGTAAATGGTTGGTCCCACAATGGCATGATAAAATATCGAAAAGCCAAATGAGAAAATGCAAAAAATGATAGAGGCTCGAGCTATAGGATGACATTGTTTTGCAGCCTCAAGATAGTAGGAGAACACATTGTCAAGCTATGAATCTCCTAAGTATTGTGTAGATTTGGTGTAATATGAGAGTTTTGATCTGACTCCATTGAAATCAAGATTGTATAACTCTATAACATACTTAATCATAGCTTTTGGTACCAATGATATGTAAGGAAAAAATTTAAGAGCTAAATTTCACCCATGGATGTGTTTTTCATATTTTCCCCCAAAAAAAGGGGATTTTCTAATTTCCATCTTTTTTTCTAAAATGATTCGCCCTGAATTCTATAGGATATATTTATTTTAATTCAAATATCATTAAAATTTTCTAAAAACTATATAGAATCCTTAACAATTTGAATATTTTTACAAAATATCACTAAATATTTTATTCTTTGCATTTTAAGAATAAGTAAGACTTTTCAAGGTTTCAACACTTTAAGATAAATATGGATCCTTAAGATTATCCTTCACTAGATGTGCATAGAGGTGGCAATAAAAAGCACATCTACATAAGAAGTAAAATGCGAGGAGATAAAATCCACCATTTTACTCTCTCTCTCTCTCTCTTGCTATATATATATATATATATATAAGTTGACAATTTCTTATCTTGAAAATTTCAAAAATAAATGTTATCTACGCTTAAAATATTGCATTATAAAACAAAGTTCTCAAGTAATAATGTATTTTTCAAGGCATAAAAGGAACTAATCTTCTTTGATCTATGCTACAAAAGTTTATACGAGCATAAAATCAGGTTGTGTGATTTTATGCCTTGATAAAGGCCCATACAACAAATCTCTTTTCACATATGTATATTATTAACTAAAATAATAATAATAATAATAATAATAATAATAATAAATAAATAAATATAAAATAAATATAAAAATATAAAAAAAAATAAAAAAATTTAACCACACATGCTTGAAAGAAAAACTATTCTAAAACAAATCAAAGAATGCAAGTCACTGAAGTCTAATTGGTTTATCATGCATACATTAGGGTCTCTGCTGGTAGAAACTCCGGTGGCCCGTGTCTTTATCCTAGTCCCTTGGCAGATTAAAGACTTTCAACAATACTATGTTGACTCCTCAATCTTTACTCAATCAAGTAATGTTAAACTTGGTTTCAAAAGAAAATATGAACTCTATTCAAAGGAAACTAATGTTGCATATGAGAAGTGTGTAATTTGTACATACATATCAAAGAATTGAAAAAAATTAACAAATTATTTACCTTCAAATGAAAGGTACAACATAAGCATGTAAGGCGCCGAGAGAACGAGAAGCGCCAAGGGACTTTTAGATTAGTTAAAGGATCGATTTTGTGATGTGTAGGCCTAGGGTGTCATATTTTGTTGTGTCAATAGGCCCCAAATCAACACTTGAAATGTATAATATTGAACCTTGTATGTGAAGGAGAGTTAAAAAATGAAACTCGCAGCTTTAAGCAATTTTATTTGTTGACATGAAAATTCTAATTCCCATATGTTTTTTCTAAAATGAGTGTGTTGATATGGAGTGATTATGTATATTGGTGATTTTTCTTTTAATTTTCTTTGTATGCAAGTGAATGTGATTAAATGATTGACTATGTGATGGTTTTGAAACAAATTTTGTGGCTCTTGTAAATGATATATCAAAATGGATTTTATTCTTAAGAAACTAACATGTTGTGATTAAATAAGAATGCAATTTGTAAGTAGAATTCTTTGTGTATGGCATGGTATGTAAGCCCACCATGAAATATGAAAATATCACCACCTACAAATAGCTAAGAACTATGAAAAGAGTCTGATGTTTGTGAGAAATAGATCATATATGAAGCAAGTTTGTCAAATAAAATTTATGATTGAAATTTTTGGGAGTATATCTCATGTAACTTGAATGTTGTCATCCAAGTGAAATGATGAATCACTCAGGAACAATAGATAAAGGGTGTGAAGTATACATCCTTGGAAAAAGGCCATTGAAGTGACATTGGACCCCAAGTCAAGTAAACCACATTAGGAGCAAGCCAATAGGATGTCATTGTTAGGCCCCTATAATACTAGTGTATTCCCCTTATTTTTATTGTTAGTGTAGCCCCTTATTGTAATTTTTGTGCCCCATAGAAGCCCACTATTGTTATTGTTGTGCCCTTACATTATTATTGTTGTGTAGGCTCTGATTATATTAGACTCATATATATACCAAGGAGTTCTTATCATTTGTATCATCTAATAATTGTTCATTTATGTAATGTAAAGGAGGTTCCCCCTCGAAAAGGAAATTTTTTTAGTCATTGATCTATCTTTTCTTCTATTCTTTGAGTTGGTTCCATAACATTTGGTATCATCATAACTTTCTCTCCGAGATCAGATTTTAATTTCATAAAAAGTGACTGAAAGTAGACAGACTGTAGTTTTTCGAGTATCATTTTTAGGGTTGAAGGTCAAAAGAGTGACATGTGGCACTCCGTACAAGTTCTCTCTTTTGAACCAACCTATAATTAATTCATCGTGGGAGATTGGGAGTTATTATTCCTTGAACAATCCAATCTCTATTTGACTGGTGGGTTTGGAAAGAAGACTCAAAGGGATACCACAGGACAAAATTTCAGATCTTTAAGGTCCGAAATTACGGGGATACAATATTTTCAATATCGAGCTCCTAAAAAGCAAGAAAAAGGTGTGCATTTTTTTAAATTTTGCATAAATTTTGTTTGAAAATTTAGTGTGAAGTGATTCAAAGGGAATAATGAAGCATAGATATCATTGTTTGATTCCAAAACGCCTCTAAACAAAAAATGGACACACCTAGTAAGAAACCAAAAATATATTCTATGACACATGAAGAAGAGGAAGAAATGAAGAATGATATATCAAATTTACGAGACCAAGTGCAACAAATTTCGCTCTCGCAAAAAGTAACAAAAAATGAATTGGAAATCATGATGAATGTTAAGATAGATGGTATAAAAATGGACATGGGATTTAATATAGATGGTATAAAAAGGTGCATGGGAGTTTTGAATGTTGGTTTAAAAGAAGACATGGAAGTAATGATGAATGTTAAGATAGAGGGGTCGAAGGAAGGTTTGGAAAAGTTGCTAGAAGAAAGGCTTCCCAGTGCTGACAAGGTAATCCATGAAAATCACGATGAGTACAAAAGGAATCTGAATTATTATTTTAGAGACTCCAATGTTTGGTTTAAGAACCACCAATTTCCAAAGATCGAGATGAGGAAGTTTGATGCCAAGGATCGGTAACATGGATACTATAGATGGAGAAATATTTTGATCTCCATGACGTGCAACACACACAAAAGGTACACATTACAACTTTATATTTAGAACCCAATCAATTTGTATGGTATCGATGACTTTGTTCTTGTAAACCACTTGTCACTTGGTCAATTTTTATGGAGTAAATGATAGCACATTATGAGGATACAAAGAGAAACACCTTCTTTAGCCAATTGATAAATCTCAAACAAAATGGTTCAATGGCGGAGCACATTGAGGAATGCTAAAAATTGAATATTAGGGTAACTGATATTCCAAAAGAGCATAGGATTGATGTCTTCATAGGTACTTTGAAGGATATCATCCAACATGAAGTTCGCCTTTGGTAACCTGATTCATTGGCGAAGGCATTCAGGGTGGCAAGAAAAGTTGAAAGCAAAATTATGGCAACAAGGAAGTCTACCACTCACAACTATAAAGATGGAAGTGTTGCTACTCCTAGCCTTCTACAACCTACATGGTTTATGCCGCAACAATTAGAGGAAAAAAAAGCAAAAGGGATTTGTTACAGTTGTGATAGAAAATACACTAAACGTCATAAGTGTGTTGAAAAGAAATTATTCAACATAGATTGTGAAGAGGAGGAAGAAAAGGAACAAGAAACATCAAAAGAGGAGGATATACACCAAGAACCAACCCCTGATAAAGAACAAAAGTATTTGACCATATCTTGCAATGAATTGGCAGGAATACCACTCCTCAAATGCTTAAGATGGAAGGATTTATCAAGAAGAAAAAGGTAATAGTGTTGATTGATTCAGGTTTTAATTGTAATTTTATTGATTGTAAGATATCTAATGAATTGAATTGTTTCCTATATCCAACACCAGAGTGTCAAGTGATGGTTTCAAATGGAGGAACTATAAATTTCTCTAGAAAGTGCCATAATATCAAGCTAACCATGGGGTAATATGTATTGGATAGTCCAATTCTTTCCATTCCAATGGGTGGTGTTAATGTTGTACTAGGAATCCAATGGTTACAATCTTTGGAGATGATCACTTTTAATTTTCAAGAACTTTTCTTGAATTTTTTTTGGGAAGGAAAGGAAGTTGAATTAAGGGGTATCGTAGGGAAACCAAGAAAGATAATCAACTCTAATGGCATGAAAAAACTTCTGAAGAAAGAACAACGAGGTGTAATTGCAGAATTATTCTCACTAGAGGTTCAAACATCAAAATCATCTATTTCTCCAGATCTCCAAAAAGTCTTAGAAAATCATTCCAAGGTATTTGAGACTCCCCAAGGTCTCCCACCTATTCGTGATCATGATCATGCTATTAATTTGATTCCAGGAAGTGTTCATCCAAACATCAGACCTTACAGATATCCCTATGCCCAAAAGAGTGAAATTGAACATATGGTTGCAGAAATGCTAGAGGTTGGTATAATTCAACCTAGTCAAAGTTATTTCTCTGCTCCTATAATATTGGTGTGCAAGAAGGATGGATCATAGAGTATTTTTCTGGATTATAGGGATCTCAACAAGCTCACTATTAAAGATAAATTTCACATTCTTGTCATTAATGAATTGTTGGATTAATTACATGGAGAAATTTACTTCACCAAGTTGGATCTTCATTCAGAATGTCATCAAATTAGAATGAAGACTGAAGTCATTCTAAAAACAACATTCAGAACTGATGAGTGTCATTATGAATTTTGGTCATGCCTTTTAGCCTTACTAATGCACCTTCAACATTTCAAGGTTTGATGAATTCCATTTTCAAAGCCTTCCTTAAAAAAATGTGTTAGTATTTTTTGATGATATACTAATCTACAAAAAGTCTTGGAAGGATAATGTTCAACATGTTGACAGGGTGCTCAAACTATTGGAGGAGAAACAATTATATGCAAAAACCTCCAAACGTTTCTTTGGAGTACAGTAGGTTGAATATATGGGTCATATTGTATGTCATAATGGTATTAAGGCAGACCCTAAAAAAATTAAAGTCATTAAGGAATGGAAAATCCCCACAACCATAAAGCATGTTCGAGGATTTCTCGGGTTGATAGGGTATTATCGCAAGTTTGTTAAGAATTATGGGAGAATACCAACACCCCTAACAACATTACTTACAAAAGATGCATTTTCTTGGACTTTAAAAGCGGCTAAGGCCTTTGATAATCACAACAACACTATAGAACCAAGTAAAGTATTTCCACATTCATCATCTTCTTTAGTACTTCAAAAATTAAACCAAACATCATTTTTTTGCATGAAACAACTCGCAACCTTATTTATTATCAAATGAGTGTAAACACAAAAATTTATATCACAACACCAAAATGTGGTAGGATGGCCCTCTAGTGTGATTTCCCCCCTTTATATGGGTGAGAATGCTCCATTCACTTTCAGCCATAGTAGAATTCCAGAACCGCCACACATCATAGTTTTATTCTTGTTTAGTTTGTTGATTAAGCTTTAAATTTTAAAATTTTGATGTAACATGGGTGATTTGTATTGCAGCGTTACAAATCTTTTAAGTATGCAAAAGGTTATTGAATCAAACTAGTAAAATATTCTAGAAGATTGTTAAACCATCATCTATGAACAATTTAGTTGATTTTTGTTCTATTAGGCCTTGTAAACATGCATTTTCTAGAAAATACAGTGATACGAGACCAAATCCAATTGGGTTGATGTTATAGTTCAACGGTTTAGAAGAGGCAAGATTTGGAAGGATGTGGAACGCAGATGGAAAATCGAAATATTGGACACACAAGTCCAGGGACATCTGGTAAGAGGAGAGTTTTATTTATTTTTTTTGTAAGGGGTTTTCCATTTTTGTGTTATTATTGTTGGTGATGTGGATAATAGTAACATATTTTGGTCTGAAATTGTTTTCAGCTAGCTAGGAAAGCACTTTTCATGGTATGTATAGGGCTTGTGGTTTCCTAGCCCCTTTGTTTATTTTGTACTTACATTTGGAGAGCTTAGATTGCATGTATGCTTTCCTTGGGATCACTACTAGGGAGGCACACTTCTTGATGTGGTAGTTGGCTTACGTGGTGCATTTGGCATCTTCTACAAGGGTGCACTTGTTGAGGAGCATTGGCTCTTGGCATGTGGATTAACTAGTCTCAAGGGGGGTATTAAGCACTTGGAGGTTGGGTTCTTGGCCCTTGAAACATATTACCACCTTACACACAGTCTCAGTTGAGGATCATTGATTGGATATTGCATCATATTGGAGGAGGAGCACTTGACATGTGTACACCTAGCTCGGAAGGTGACCACCTTGGATTCAAAAAAACCATAGTGTGATATGTGGACACCTTGCTCTTAGGAGAGCTCCATATAGGGCTTTCCTTGTTGACTTAAGCTAGTTGCTTGTGTACTTATCCTAGGGTTGCTTGACATAGCGTATGATTGTAGCATATATAAAGGGAGGAAAGTTCCTTTATAAAGAGTAACGACTTTTTATCTTAGAGATTGATAGTTGGTGTGATGCTAGCTATTTGGAAAATCTTTGAAGATCATGTATTACACTTGTAACAAGGATTAATGTTTGTGGGATACTAGCACTAAGGTTCCTTGACTTGTGGGATGCAAGTGTTGAGTATTATAGCTTATGGGTCACAGGTGTGTGAATCGCTCTAATAGCTTCTGTGATACAACTGAAAGTGGGAGATCCTGGGGTTTGATAGTTGGTGTGAGGATGGCCTGTTTGGAAGCTAAAGAGATTGGCTTGTAGAGCTTTTTGGGATGCCTTTCTTGGCCTTTTTAATGTTGATTAGGGTTGCAAATTTGCAGTGATTGTGGAAGTCGTAGCTAGGGTTAAGGATGTATTGAAGAGTCCTTGATCACGATGTACTAAAATGACTTTTTATACTAGCATTGGATGAGTTGAGGTATTTTACTTTATCTTCATTACTATGATAATATGAAGTGTGCCACTGTTGTCCTAAATTTGTGATTTCCAATTTGATTTTTTTTTAAGTATTGAACAAATTTCAAGGTTATTTTAGTATGTTGATTTATTGGGACAACAACACTAGATGCTATGTTTATTTTAGCATGCTTAATGAAGCTTTCAAATCTCTTTGTTTTTGTTATATTTCCACTGTAAATGAAGTGATTTTCATATATGTGTATTGAGATAGATCTTTCCCTTAGGGTTGCTGAAATGATATATGCGTGAAGTCTTTGTGGTCTACACTCTTGAGTTTGACTAGTAGTGTTGGGTAGATTTGATATTTCTTGTAGGGTTGTTGAAGAAAATAGTTTAAGCACCATTGTTGGAAACTCTATGAAGTAGATCCATGGCCTCACATTAGTGAGGTGGAAATTTCAGATTTAGTATATATATTTTCTACAGTTTTTACATGGGAAGTATTTGTTTTAAGGTCAGGCAAGTCCCAGTGATGTTGAAAGGTAATAGAGGCAAGGGACAACCACCTTATCTTATGAGTTTATGTATCCTTTTCCAGCTAGAATCGAACCCCCAACACCCCCCTGCACACAAAACGGCCTAGGAAATCCACCTTAGCTTATGAGTTCTATTTTTTTTCCAGTAGTATTTGAACCCCAAACTCACTGGTTAGAATGCCCCCCCCCCCCCCCCCCCCCAATGCTTCAGGCACCACTCAATTCTACATTTTGTATCCAAATTCTCAAAATTCAGCTGTGCATAATTTTGTTTTCTGTAATTAAAACATAGTTATTTTGAACAGATTAAAACCCACACAAATGTTAAAAATGTAAGAATATATACATACGTTTTTTCTACTTTAGGATGCACATAGCTCATGCTTTATAGTGATGTGAGAAGGACTGGGTTAGGTCTTCTTGAGATGCTCCTTGTATATGTAGAGATCCTCGTCCAATTTCATGATCTTTTCATTAATCACATCGCTCTCTTGTTCATCTACCTCAACCAAAAAATAAATTAACAGCCTTTAACCATTTTCGCTATAATAATTGGGTTATTTACAATGTGCATTTGATCTACATTCTTGCCTATTTCTGCTACTTTCACTCAGGTGGTTTTGGATTTCATGGCTTAGGTGATGGGAGCTTCTACCGCTATCGGTATGGATGCTGATGTGGAATATAGTTTTAGGAATGTTGTAGCTCGCATTTATTCTATAAACAGAACTGAATCCCATCTATTTCCTCTAACTAAGAGTTATAACCAAACTATTGTGTGAGCGATCTGAATAGAGTAAGCAACAAGTAGGTATGGGTAGGACTAGTTAAGCTCATGCAGATCTGTACATTAGTAGACCTATATGTTCATCAAAGCTACTATGTCTGATCATCCATGGAAGCTACATTATACAGGAAATAATGGCTTAAATTCTTACCTTCTCATAGGCCTCTTCCACGGATGGAGGAATTAGGCCAACCTTCTTCTTCTTAAAATTGAATAATTGCTTCATCATCTTTGCGTGAGTCGAACTCTCCAATGTACTATTGGTATCAATGAAAGGGTGTAATGGATACCCTCATGTAGCTCTGCCCTACTGTGTTGGTAACAAAATGTTAATCGTGTTTGATTTTCCCGTAAATCCTCCATGGACAATACCCTCGTAAATTTAAATGGAGTGGGAAAATGATATTCAATGAGTCAACACATTTTAATCAGAAGGGTCAAAAACTTGTATTGGAATGTTAAAACGTTATTCAAATATAAAAAATTTTAATTAATTAATTAATTTTTTTTATTTTTTTTTTAAGTTATTCAAATATTATAAATATTTTAATGTTTTTCAAAAAAAAAGTGAAAACATATTTATAATATTTTTCAAAAGAAAGGTGGAAACCATGTCATTTTTTTAATTC
Source organism: Pinus tabuliformis (assembly GCA_031772625.1). Lineage (NCBI taxonomy): Eukaryota > Viridiplantae > Streptophyta > Pinopsida > Pinales > Pinaceae > Pinus > Pinus tabuliformis. The sequence continues at coordinate 874,960,462 of CM062820.1, read as the reverse complement.
TTTTCATTATATATAATCGGTCTTGCTCCATCTTAATTTTGGATCTACCAATTGCCCAAAGGGATCAAATCTATTTTCACTCTAAAAGAGGTTTGCACCTCAATAGATTTGATTCATCCCTCTCAGAACTTGGTAGATCTAGAGTTAAGATGGATCTAGATTGGTTTAAATAATAATAATATTTATTTTTATTTTTATGTTTTTACGAAGTCAAAATGTTAAAGAGGACATTACAAAATCTCTACCATGGAAGAGGAATTCAACGCTAAAGAGACCCTAGAGGCCAAGAAAAGAATTATAGGCAGAGAAAGGGTTGTCGAGTTTCAAACTAGAGCAAGGCATAGTTTTGACGAAGAGTGAATGGGGCTCTGGACAATGTCAGGCTTTGATATCCTTGTCAAAACGCAAAATAAGATTAAATGGTAACCATGAATTTTTTATCCACATGATATATACCTTTTAAGTTCAGATATGACTGCCATGATAAAACCTTTGAATACACACAACTACTTGTCAAATATGCTTTTCATATGAGATGTCAGTTGCTTATTATTGGACCCACATGGACGAGGAGGAGTTGGTGGATTATGAACCAGAGGAAGGGGGTTTTCAACAAATTTGGGCCAATCCCAAGGATTTTATCCATTCACATTTGGAATTTAGCTTAGAAGGTCACCATACCACGGTTTCTAGGCATACCTGGTCTTTAGCAATCAAAGTTAAGAATTCAATAGGCGGTCGTCTAGTAGTTTGAAGGCCCTAGCACTTGCTCTAACCGCACGCTATTTTGGTCCTATAGTTTTGTCCATCCCAGGGCCTAATGACATTTATCAAGTGCTAGAGAACTCTTCTTAGGGTTCTTTGGCTTTGAGCTTAGTTTCCTTATCATCCTAGAAATCGGAGGAAGACATGTAATGTGTTACGACTACCATAGGGTTTTTAAAAATTCTTGAAAAATTTGGGGGTTCTTCACTCTAAGAATCCTTTCTAGTTTATTTTTCTTGCTTGTATTTCATCTCAAGTGTCATCAACCTTGCCTTGGGAAAACTAGTTGGGGTTTTAGCTCGTGAGCCAATGCTATTGCGATCACTAAGCTCATAGATAAAATTTCCAGAATCTAATCCAACTTTTCTAGTTTCGCAAAATGAATCTAAACATTGATGATAGTTTCTGAATTGCTCAGAATTATGTTCAACACCTGAAGGTCGTCTAGAAATCCAACTGTAAGATGAAACTTTCCCAATTGCACTGACCTAAGCAAATCTTGATGGAATTGTCTGTGCAAACAAAGGTGGATCCGATAAATTATCATTTCTATTCAACTTATATCTTGGTGACTCTATTTCTCAGTGAGTATCCCAAGCATTTGGAGTTGTTGTAGCATATAAAAAGGCATTCCCATAGGATCTACTAACTACAGATTGTTGAGCTACCACAACCCATCCTAAACTTGACACCAGTTTCACTATTTGTTGTAATGGGGCAGTAAACTGGTGACCAAATGGTGTTTGATGATGGGAGGCTAGGTTTGAACCACAATCCTAATTAGTAGCTAATCCAAGATCATGTTGGAAAGGAGGAGAATACTGAGGCGACTGAGGAGGAGAATAACTTGTCTTCAAAACCTTGTTGTAGATTGGTTGCAGAACCTTGCCTACCACGATGATCAACTACAACATAAACCTGGTTAATAGAACCACCCCAACTTGTTCCATTGTTTTGCTTCCTATGTATGCTCCTATTTTCGCCCTTTAAAAATCTACAGACAAAGGAGATATACACACTTCAGATCAAACCCTAAGAAAAAAATAGCAATGACCATAACAATAGAATGTAAAGACAATTTTTCTTCTCCCAATGACTTGTATAAAAGTTCCCTTATCAGGTCATTTTTCCCTAATATTTATGTATGTCATCCAATGAGAGTTTCGAACCATTTCTAAGCCCAAAAAATTTACTATAAATCATCATTTCACATACCCTTTGATCTGATTTAGAATATTAGATTGTTGTGCTAAGATCCTCCTCAGATTAGAAACAAAATGCTTTCATTGTGCTTAAGGATTCATGAATTTTTGCAAGTGAAATGATGAGTTTTTATGTTAATTTTATGAGCAATTTAACATATATAAGATACTTAACAGTAGCATAAACATGTATAGAACATCATCAAAAACACATTACAACAGGAACATGATAAAGGAGTTCACCCCTCCTAGGCTACGTCTCCTCGGTCTAACTTCCAATTGCTTGGGCCTCTCGATTATGCTCAAAAGTGTAAAAAGATGTGTTTACAATGATCAAATGCTTCTGAAAACTGCTCCAATGAGTCCATAATGTCCAAAAAATGGCAATCTAGACTCTTTTTGCATAGAATTTGGTGTAAAACTGAAAAAGTTATGACCTCTCCTACTTTTCCCACTATTCACTCCAAAAATTTCTCCAAATCTGGCATGATCCTACAAATTAGCTCCAAAAAGCGCTAACTGAGAGAAAATTTTACCGTATGATGGTCCATAATCTGTCAGCACCGACTATCCCATCACAAATTGTAATCGGCAAGAACCAGCGGGCTTATGGTTTGTGAACACAGCGGGGCGATGTGCGATTGCGATATGGCAGACCCGATAGAATTATTGATCAGAACTCATAAACTTACCACATCTGGGATCCTTTCGAAATTCACAATATGTGGAGTACATACGGTCTTATATATGCAACACTCTACTTTCTGCAGATTTTGATTTGGATTTGCTATTGTGATTATCGCATCGCAACCCTTCCCTGCTTGAGGGCTGATCATCACATCGCAACTATTGGGACTGATTCTTTAATGCCTTTCCGCCTACCTGGTTGCAATGTGTGATTATCGCATCACACCTGGCTTGTTCCGGGGCCGATTTTTAACGCTGACCCACCTCCAACATGTGATTTGCGAAATGTGGGGGCCAATGGTGGCCTGCCACTTGGTGCTTCCCCATTCATTGAAGAGCCCTGCCACATCATCTTTTCCTGCCATCTGTCCAAGTCAAACCTGAACTTTGACTTTCTCTAACTTCTTCATATGAGCTCGAATTCAAGTGTCGATCACACCATTGGAATCAGGATGATGAGCTCTTCAATCTGAAGCTAAGTTTATAGAGATTCTGACACTTTGATTTTTGAGCCTAATTTTGAGCACCTGATCACTCCTCCCCATTGGAAGCCTTTTGGACTCCAAAAGGATCACTTTCAATTGTCCAGCAGGTGAGGGTACAGTTGCATCACCTTTCCAACCTCTATCCATTTATCTTTTAAAGGATTTGTAGCCTTGAGCCCCACTCGAAGATAATAGATAGTTTCCTTGTTTGATGTCCTTGTTCTTATGTCAATTATAGTGTCTTATTGAATCTCATCAAGGAATTCTGGAGAAAAGTCTTCAATATATGGAATTTGAATATTCTCTCCTTGATCTTCAATCAAAGGAGGCTCATACAACCTTAGATTATCAACATTAACAACAACATAAATTTGCATATATGAAGGCAAATCCAACCTAAAGGCATTGCTACCAATCATTTCCAAAATTCTGAATGGACCATATCTAATTGGTTTTATCTTTTTACCTTCTCCTTGGAGCCTCTCTTTTTTAATTTGAAGCCAAACTTCATCACCAACTTGGAACTTGTGATCTTGACGATGCTTGTTATGCCTTTCTTTGTACTTGCCTTGCCTTTTCTCAATATATTCTTGAACCTTTTGGTGTACTAATTGGATTTGTTCAATGAACTTTCTTTCTTTGTCTATGTCATTATGCCCTTCAATAGCAACATCTTTGCCAAAAATAAAATCCAAAGGATATACTGTTGTGAGATATACGTACTCCTTGGTGCTTATATAATGTATTTGACCTGTAAGAGTGTTGGAGGTGGACAACCAATTTTGGAATTAGACTTCATAAGGGTTCCGCCAGATTGCTATCTCCCTAGCATTTACTTTTGCTTTTATCACCATGGATTAACTCCCTGTCCAACAGTATGATGCAATGGTTGTCAAACTATCATTCATCATTTTGGTTTCCTACAAAATCACAATCATTGATTTCTCCTGACGAATTATTTCCCTAAGATACCTTTGCTTCCCTTTTCTATTCTGCCCTCGAATGTTCCATGATAGAACTTTCATTGAGAGAAGTTAGAATATTTGATTGGAAATTTAGGTAAGGTTGTTACCTGACCAGGTTGAGCTAGGCCTTGTTCGGTGGGTAACACTATCTCCTTGCGATTCTTCTTGCCTTTTTTTTAATATCCTTAGTTAGATCTTAAAGTAACACATTTGTCCCCTTTTCTAGCAAGACTTCTCCCAAAGAAGATTGATGGGATTGTGAAATTTTAGTTTTCCAAGAGAGATAAGCATTCCCATACTATTCACGTTGTTATTTATTCATTTTTGTGAGGTCTTGCGTCACCCAAGCATTAACCAAAATGGCCATGTAACAGCACTGGTGAAAATTCCATGTAATAAAAGTTAATAAAGGAAAATAATAACAACAGTTATGGGACACTTATTCCAAGTTGAATGGTGGGAAAGACATCCTAGTGGGTGTTCATTTCGGTTATTATGGCTAAATGAAAATGGAAAAGGAAATGGAAAAGGCTTTGGAAAGGCAAATGGCATTAATTGCCATTTTATTTATGAAAATAATGGAAATTAGGAGAAAAGGAAGGTGAAAGGTCACAGGTTGCATGTGAGGAGGAAAATGAAGGAAAATAATGGAAAATGAAGAAAATAGAGGCCTCGTTGATAAAAAGGCTTCTGAGGATCAATTCATAGGATTTTGGTTAGTTCAATTTTGGAGTTCTCTCTCTATTCTCTCTCTCTCACTCTTGGACACTTAGATTTTTCTTGAAGCACTTCAACATTAGATCAAGAAAGGAAAAGAAGGCAAAGAGGAAGTAGAAGATCAAGCAAGACAAAGCATGATCAAGAGGCTACAACATGTTTACTTGTAGGTATCGATTTTCATGTGTGATTTCCTTGCTAGATTTGACATGCATGGTTATGCATGTTTGTTTTTGGTTCTCTTCCTATCATGGGCATGGGTTTTGCTAGGTGTGATAATGTTCTTCAGCCTTTCCTTGCCATTTCAGGATAGCCATGGTGTGATGGGGTTCTCATCTTTTGGTTGAGCTAGATTATCGGATGGATTCACAGTTGAGTGAGGTGGCTCTCTGAATGAAAGAACACATGGCCTAGTGATCCCTGGATCGGACTATGGATTGTGGTAAAGCCTAGAGACTAGGAGACAAGAGAATTCTTCATGGGGTAGGTGGAGAAATATGGTGGCATCCATGCTTGTGTCTGACCTAGTGATCTAGTGAGGGTTGCAGTAAAGCCTCATTCTATTGATGAGTGTGAGGTGGTTTGGCCTCGGGAAGCCCTGGTTGGTTCTTTCAGTTTGAGTCCCACATTCATGCTTGGAATATGGCACAGGGCTGATTGGCTGAAGAGAGATTTGGCTCAACCAATCTATGGTCAGGTGGAACGTGATAGTCCCATACAATGTTGCATTTTGCATTCATTAATAAGAGTTCCTTTCCTTGGTATTTTCTGTGTAAAAGTATTGGATTATATGTGGCATTTATGGCTGTGGTATCCTCATTATTTTTGTTAATATGTTTGAGTTAATATGTTGTGAATTTATATCATGCTAATCTAGATTGATTGTGCAAACAAGATAGCCTCCCCTGAGATACATTAAGGAATGAGTTTTCTTGTGTTACTTACTTGGTGCTTAAATTTTTTATTATGTCATTTATCTGTTGTTTGAATGTTTGATTAATTGCATGACATGAGTATGTGTCTATAAGATTTCATGAAGAAATGATCTTGTTTTAAGATGGTTGTACTAATACATATGTTTTGAGACAACTGATATGTACTTGAGTGTAAGTAGGTGATAATTGTAGAATTATGTATTATGAATGATGCATGTGATTTGATTGTTGAGTATGACATGGTCATTAGACTTGGTAAATGTTGATTTCAAATTCAAAGAAATGATGCCTTGATTTGTGGAACATGTGACTAACATGTGTGATCAATTGCAAGAAAACGTGCTTGTTATTAGCATGACAAGGTGAAAGTTGATTTGTTTATATAACTAACAATGGGGTGATGTGATAGTACATAGCAAGACTTGATTTCACCAAGGTAAAAAGCTAAAATAAGGGAATTGGGTGAGGATTCCTTTGGCTATGTTGGAAACAACAATTCCAAACAAATGAGTGCTATGCATATAGGAAATCTTCTTAACCTTTATTTTGTCTAAAATTATGTGGATATATGTTAAATTCATGAACATGTACTTGACATGTAAACAATTGGATTCCAGTTATAGCTAGATTCGTCAAATAATTAGAGTTCCTTAAGAGGTGTACGTGTTCAATTACAAGGCAGTGTGCTTGGCACAACAAGGTAAAATAACTGGTATATAGTTATTTTTGTTTATACACTTACAATTATGTATTCTTGACAGTATGATATAGGGAATTGCATGGAAAAGAGACTGCCATGAAGTCTTCGAGAAGGCTCAGGTTGAGTTTTGCTTTGGAAGTATTGGAAGCCATGGGGTTGAGTCATGGTGTTTGTTTCTTTTGGTCTTTTGTGATTTGTTTCACTTGATTGCGGATTTGTTTATGTCTAGTGTATGGCCAGACCACTTTGTTTATGTTGTTGTATTGCTCTTAGTTTTTCATGGTTTTCTTATTGTTTCCTTTTATGTTTCACGAGTCTTGGAAATTGGTTGGGAAAGAGGAAATTTAATGTATTTTGGGAAGAGGTGAATGAAACATGACAAGTAATGAAAGATTCAAATTAAGCTCGGTGCATGAGTAAAGGGCAGTCAAAGGCAAGAATATGATAGTCACTTGAGTTGGTTGGGTCCATTGGGATAAATGGATGATGGCAAAGCAGTCATGAGAAAGGTAATCAAGTAAGGTAAGGTGAATAGGCTTGTGGCATCAGATGCCTTGGCTATGTTGGGAACTATTGTTCACAATGTTGTGCACGCTATGCAGGCATAAAGGGAGTTCTCTTAACCTAGACCTTACGATATCTAGTAATTGTGTTGTGACTATGATTATGTTGATGTTTATATATGCACATATGTATGTATGTACGTATGTATGTATGTTGTTGACTGACATGATCATTAGGATTGTTTTGTGCTAGTGTTCACATGTATATATACATGCATGTATGCCATTGTCTGACATGTTCGTCTAAAATCATGATTGCTTTATGCTATTATTTATATATATGTATGTATCTATGTATCTATGTCACTTTATGAAAGGTTCGTCACGGATCATTGTGTGGAGGAATGATTTCTTATGCAGGAGAAGGGCATGAAAGAGGTTCCTGGTCTTATGGGGAATCAAGTAGGAAGAGTAGCCATGACAAATTTATGAGGTTAGTATCATGTGGATATGAGTTGGTATTATGTGTTTATACTATACCTATGTTTATGTTATGGACAAGGAATGAAAACAATGTGATCCACGACATGCTAGGATAAGCATGGATGGTGGAGAGACGTTGGAAGCAAGGTTTCTTGGTAGAGACAGTGTGGTTTTGGATGTGCAGTGATATTGTTGTGTATATGTTGTGCATATTATATATTCAGTGATTGTAGCTATGGTGTTGAGTGCCTATTGTATATATGGTGTTGTGTGTATATTGCATATGCATTGTTGGGTATAGATGGTGTTATGTACATGTCGGATATGAGGTGTTGTGTACATATTGTAGAGTGCACACAAGTTCTGAACCCAAAGTTCAAAACAATTTCGGATCAAATGGATTTTTTTTGTAGCTTCTGAAACGTCACATAAAACAAGTTATAGTGAAAATTCCACGATGACCTGTTTGGAGCAGCGAAACCATAGAATCCAAAGCTCTAACACCAAATGTTAGGAAGCCAGCTCAAAAAAAGATAGAAAAGATAGATCAACGCCTTAGAATTCAGCCTCTTCGAGGGGGCAAGCTCCTTTACATTACACAAATGAAAAATTCTTGGATTCTCCAAGGAAAAGTTATGCCATGCTATGTACATATGGTGTTGTGTGCATGTGGTGTTGTATACATGTTGTACATGTGGTGTTGTGTGTAGGTGGTGTTGGGTACATGTCGTGTATGTGGTGTTGTATACATGTGGTTTCATGTAGATGTCATGGATGTGGTGGTTGTGTACATGCGGTATTGTTTACATGTTATATAGGTGGTGTAGTGTACATGTGTCATTGTGTACATGTTGTGAAGGTGGTGTCATGTATATGTGATGTTGTGCACATGTTGTGCATGTAGTGTTGTGTATAGGTGGTATTGTCTACATGTTGTACATATGGTACTGGTCTACATGTGGTATTGTTTGCATGTCATACATGTTGTGTTACGCGCTATGTATGGGTATTGTGTAGTCATGGTATCATGACATGTGTATTCGTTGTGTTTTACTCTGTGTAGTACATGTCTTATGTTGTGTTCTACACCAGGTGTAGGTACATGTATTGTGTAGTATTTTACATTGGGTATAGAAGTATGTGTTGTGTTTTACACTGAGAGTACGTGTATGTGTTGTGATGTACATTGTGTATGTGTATGTGATTGAGGAAAAGAAAAGGCACTAGGTATTGTTGGATGTGGCAACCGATCCAGTGTGCATACAGAAAGGACAAAGGATAAAGGTAGAAGAAAAGGACCGATTGAAGGATAAGTATCAATATTTTATTTCAGTTTCAAATTTGAATGTGATATATGATTCTAGTTTATGATGGTTAAATGTGATCCATGATTTTGATTATGATGGTTTCGTTTTGAGATAATCCGATATGATGTATTTATGCATGATGATCTGATCAAACGACTAGTTTGACTTGATGTGACAGGAAGTAAAAAAATTGCAGGTGTACCTTATTTACAAGCTACTAATGAGGCATGTTGTTAATTTATTTCAATTTGTTTTGAGTCCAATGGAAACCATGTGCTTGGTACATGAAAGCATGGAAATGCCCATTTTGTTTGGTTGAAATTGACTGCAAGAATTAGGAATAGCAACAAAAGGAATTCAAACAGGAAATAATATGTTAGTAAAACACTTCAGGAGTGGGGCCATTGTAGGACACTATTTCACAATAATGTCCATTTCTTTCCATGAGAATTCTATGGCCAGTATGATGGTTTTGAGGCATGTATATGCCTTGGTTGTTAACCTTCTAGTGCGAGGAATCTTGCCAAGGGATGGATTGCTTAGGATAGGGGATGTCGGGGAACTTGGAAGGTGAGTGACTGCATGAAAGGGGCTGAATAGATTTCCCGAGGGACTGTGTAGCAGAGGAGGGAAGGTTGGGGATGGACTTTTTTGGTCATTAGCATTTTCATAGGAATCATATGCACATTGGGAGTGTGCCCTGGAAAAATGAGTCGGTAACTATTCACTAAGAGGAAAAATGGCACAGGATTGTAGCGCTGGACATTGGGTGCAACTTTGAATTTGGCAATGGATTATGGACTTCCTCGGAAGGGGGTGAGTCCTGATACTACTTTTGAGGGTGGAGGTTTGAGCCTGTAGATTCCCTTGTTGTAGATGCATGCATCATATCATTTTATTTGATGGTTGATAAAATGTGCATATATGTATGTGTGTGTGTGTATGTTATTGTAAATATTGTATCAAGACGGATTTATAAAGCTCCATAGACTGTATGGTTATTTGCAGGTTGAAGAAAATGTGCATGAGAGTATATGTGGTTGTTATTTTGAATATCGTAATTAGCTATGTTATAAGGCTCCAGTAAATAGTATGTTTGTCATGTTTCAGCAGTGGTCATTGTAAATACTGCAACAAGTTGTGTTATAAAGCTCCATAGGTAGTATGTTTTTCTTTTCAGCGGTCTTGTTTGTTGCAGGTGTCATTGAACATCGAGCACGATGTTCCCCCAAGGGGGATGGTTCTGTAACAAACCTGGTGAAAATTCCATGTAATAAAAGTTAATAAAGGAAAAAAAATAACCATGATTATGGGACACTTATTCCAAGTTGAATGGCGAGAAAAACATCCTAGTGGGTGTTCATTTCGGTTACTATGGCTAAAGGAAATTGGCAAAGGCAATGGCAAAGGATTTGGAAAGGAAAATGGAATTAATTGCCATTTTATTTATGAAAGCAGTGGAATTTTGGAGAAAATGAAGGTGAAAGGTCGTAGGTTGCATGTGAGGAGGAAAATGAAGAAAATAGAGGCCTCATTGATAAAAATGAGGATTAATTCATAGGCTTTTTTTCCATTCAAATTTGGATTTCTCTCTCTATTCTCTCTCTCTAACTCTTGGATGCTTAGATTTTTCTTGGTGTTACAGGCCTATTTGGGCACATCACTCCCAACATTCAAATTAGTACTATTAGGGCTCATCAAACCCTAAGTCAGTTGTTACATGCCCTAGACAAGTGAACACATTGAATGCTTCCTTCTATGCAAGTTTCATGGCCTGAAGCCTTGCTAAAATGCCTCCTTGGGACACCAACACATCGTTGGTTAGGGGTAACTGCACTGCAGAGCAGGTAGGCCCATTCAGGCATGCACTGTAGTGCACTTAGGCCCTCTTTGACCTGCGTTGAGCGAGATTGAGCGAAATTCACATTGGATTCTGGGAATATTCCTTGATTCTAGGTCATTCTAGAAGGATCCCATCTCTTATCTCATCCTATGAGCTCAAATTTGGATAGGCTATGGATCAATTAACCTCCTATCCTCTCATCCCTTGCTCCATGGAAACTAACTCCAAGTTTGGAAGGCCATTCAATACCCTCATTTATGACAAAACCACCTCCATTTCCTATAAATTGAGCACTCATCATAGTGATCAAGAGGAGCTAGAATCTGAAGTTTGTAAGGAAATTTTGTTGGTTTGAGAATTGAGTTCATGTCAAGCAATGTTATGATGCTGGAATGGTGTGCTTTTGATGTGGCGAGGGTTGGACTGAAGTTGGAGGAGTGGCATAGGATCAAACTATATTGTGTGATACTCTTCCTTCTACACTAATAAATAGTTTTTTCCTTTTCTGATATTATTTTTCATATATGTGATGATTATGTGTTTCAATGTCTTTGATTCCATTGTTTTATAGTAGATAGATCATGTATGCTTTGATTGTTTCTTGTTTTTGTTTCTCTTGATACAGGTACCTTTTGAGGGGATTTAGTTCAAGTGGGAGCAACAAGAGTGATTCAAAAGATATCAAGGAAGCGAAAGACTACATGTAAGTTCCTTCATCTCATCTATCTACTATAGGAAAAGGTTAAACTACTTTATTTTTGTTGTTCTAGGTGTAGTCACCCACCTAGGGAAAATGTGTTTATCTGTAGATGAAAATTCCATATAACAAATTGGTGACCATACTGGGGAACAACTGTCATTCTTGGTGGCTTACACTCATCATATTACACCCTAGTAGACTTTTCTTGACTTTATTGATCTTATTTCAGTCTTTTTGAAGTGTTTTTAGTCAAAAATTGTGCTTGAATGTCTCTTGATTTGACTCTCTGGCACCAGCGCAGTGTTGGTCTTGACATAGTGTGCTACATAGTAGCCCCTAACTTAGAGACAGTGCATTGGAGTGCTCGTCTCCCACTCTGGCCTGCGCTGATTCCTCTTAGGCTAAAAAAACCACCTTTGGCTTGATTTTTCCAAAGTTGTTTTTGATTTTGTTTGCTGAAAGATCAATGATTCTTGTGGTTCTGAAATCAAGTTGTATTTCTCCTCCTAGCCCTACTTTGGCCTTGGTTGTTTAGTGTTTCTTAAATGATTTCTTTATAATTATCAATTCATTGTCAAAGTTAGTTTATAGTCGATTAATCTTTTTTGAAAAGGAAGTGTCAGAAAGTCTTCATTTCTTTCAAAAAGGGACTGTCATAAAGTCTTCGTTTCTTTCAAAAAGTATTGATTGATTGTTTGTGCATTTAGTTCCTTTTTGTTCATCTAAACACTAAAGGGATTGAGAAGAAAAACTTGCATTGTCCATATTTATAAGTTTGTGTGTGCTTGTAGGAATAATATAAGGAAAGTTGCATTAGATGTGCTCTATGCTCTTTGAATAAACATTCTGATTGCTCTATCCCTTGTAGTTAAGGTTTTCATTGTTCAAATAAAATGAAAAGAATGTTTCTCATCATAGTTGCATTCTAGGAATTTCAAAGGCATCACACGGTGAACCTGAAAGACAAACTCTTAAACAAGATCAACTTAAAATTCATCTCAATTAACCTAATGGAGCATTGTAACTTAATGCATAACATTTAGAGGTCTAGGCTAGAGACGTGTTCCAACGTCGTTAAACATAGCAGCTGTCGTTAATTGTCTTTTCACATTCCTAGTGTGATACCTCATTCCACTTACGTAAGTATATCGTAGTTCGTCCACGTATCTTCCGTTATATAGGGTGGTGTTATAGTATGAAAAGTATAAAGGAATTCTCTCATTGTGCAGTTTTGCATTTGACAGCACTAATACGGATTGGGTCTCCACGTACTTTCGGGTATATATGGGAGGACTACATTAGGTTGCTATCCATCCATAGGTAACCGAGTCAGCCACATTGTACACTGTGATACACCGAACACAGAATTCAGGGAGATTTCCTGCACGTATGCTATGTCCTTGGTTTACTAAGGTAGTATATTGCAGTTCACAGATGCTTGGTAATCCTTTTGTCTAGATTATCCCTCTTTTGTTTTGTTATGTTATTTTGATCAAAATGAATTAATTGATTGTGGATAACATCCTCCACATCACTCCTTAGTTGATCTTAGGTTGAAACATATGGCAACAACTTCAGAGTCCACCGATCAAGGAATTCCTTTTGATGGGAATCTTAGTCCTTTTCCTCCTTTCGAAAATATTGGTGCTCCTTATATGGCTACATTGTCCCTTCTGGGACTTACCATCGGATTGCTAGTATGGTTGTTCTCAACCTCCTTGGCCCCGCAACTGAATATTCCTACAACTGGACAAAATCAACCTCCAGTTGATCCTAAAGTTGACCCTTTACCTTCTTCATCGGTTGTTTCTTCCTCCCCTTATTCCTCTTCGCCTGGTGAAAGTATTGACACTAGTAACTAGGTGGATAAGAAGAAGAAGAAAGGGAAGAAGAAGAAGAAGAAGAAAATTCAGCAAGGGGGCAACCAAGAAACCATTGCTTCGAATGCAACTTCTGATGAGAAACCGTCTGATAAGCCTCACAAACTTTGATATCCTTGCAAACTTTGTACGGGAGACCATATTCTTCGAAATTGTTCTAGTATTCCTCATATCTTAGAATAATGGTCTTTCGTTCACATCGTCCTGTGGCATCGACTTTTGGAGATCATGCTGGTGACACACCATCAACTAGTGGTAGTAAATTTCATTGAAAGAAGTGTAAAGTTAAGTTTCCCTGTAGGATATGTGAAGGGAATCGCCCCATTCACCTTTGTCCCTATTTGGATGAAGCCCAAAAAGTGCTGGATAACCATCCTACTTCTTCGCAGTGATTTCCATCTTGTTACGGGAGACTCTCCCTTAATCCTTCACTAGTTGATGAAGTGACTAAACCAAATCAACCGTCGATCAAACCCACTCTCTTTGAATGTGAATCCCATGAGTCTATACCTGACCAATCATAGGTTGAGGAAATGTTGACCCAATTTCACCTTAAGTTAATCGTACCTTTCCCGTAGAGAGTGAGTATGATACCACTAAGGTTCTTTTCGTTTCTTCAGATTCCAATGAGCTTGGACGTAGCCCTCCTGTTCCATTAAGACAAGAGGAAAATCCTCCCATTCTCGTAACTCAAGGGGGTAATTCCCCCATTCTTACGGTACCCTCTCCAAGTAGTCTGGTCACTTCCTTTGATTAGAATCGACTGGTAGGATGTCGTCTTCCTTCTTATGTGCCTTTTCAGATCATAATATAGGTTTATAATATGATTGTATCTGGCACTATTATAGATGACGATGCATCTGTGAGTATCCTTTCCTCCATTGCTTGGCAAGCGCTCGGTTCACCGCCACTTGTGCTTGTTACCCAAAATCTATTAGCTTTTAACAGAGGAATCAATCAACCATTAGAGATCCTTCCTCAGTTGCCTATTACTTTGCGAGGAAAAATTGTTTATCTCAATGTGATGGTAGTCCCAGGTCCTTTAGATTATAATTTACTTCTTGGGCGTGACTATGTTTATGACATGGGAGCTATTGTTTCAACACTCTTTCGAGTGATGTGTTTCCCGAATGAAGGCATAATTGTCACCATTGACTAACTTTCATTTTCTGGTCCAAATATGGCTTCCAGTCAACCATCCTCCCTAAATGGTCCTTTTGTCCCAATGGTATCTTCCCCACCACGGGTTAATTATGTGGCAACCCGTTCCATGCCTACATCAAATAACGATCAATTCTATGATGTTGTGCATTATGTACTGGGGCATTGGAACTAGATCTCTCTAATGGATTCCTTGCTACGTATCCCTTCCAGAGCATTTTTCTCCCACTTGATGAGAACCTCTTGGAAGTCATGACCTCTTATGGGTCATGATCAAGGAATCATGAGCATAGTTCCTTGTCTTGTGTCAAGCTCGTTAAAAAATGAAACAAGGAATACGAGCATAGTTCCTTGTTTTATGTCAAGCTCATTAAAAGATGAAGGAATATGAGGATAGTTCATGGTCTTGTGTCAACCTCATTAAAAATGAAACAAGGAATATGAGGATAGTTCTTTTATTGTGTCAACCTCATTAAAAAAATGAAATAGGTTCCACGATCATAGTTCCTTGTCTTGTGTCAAGCTCGTTAAAAAATGAAACAAGGAATATGAGCATAGTTCCTTGTCTTGTGTCAAGCTCGTTAAAAAATGAAACAAGGAATATGAGGACAGTTCCTGGTCTTGTGTCAACCTTGTTAAAAAAATGAAACAAGGAATATGAGCATATTTCCTTGTCTTGTGTCAAGCTTGTTAAAAAATGAAACAAGGAATATGAGGACAGTTCCTGGTCTTGTGTCAACCTCGTTAAGAAAATGAAACAAAGAATATGAGGATAGTTCCTAGTCTTGTGTCAACCTCGTTTAGAAAATGAAACAAGGAATATGAGGATAGTTCCTGGTCTTGTGTCAACCTCATTTAGAAAATGAAACAAGGAATATGAGGATAGTTCCTGGTCTTGTGTCAACCTCGTTAAAAAATGAAACAAATGGCATGAGGATAGTTCCTAATCTTGTCTCAACCTTGTTAAAAAAATAAACAAAGGGTATGAGCATAGTTCCTTGTCTTGTGTCAAGCTCGTTAAAAAATGAAACAAGGAATCTGAGCAAAGTTCCTTCTCTTGTGTCAAGCTCATTAAAAAAGGAAACAAGGTCCCCTGGAGCAAAGTTCCAATTCAAGTCTTTGATTAGATCTCGTAAAATCCCAGTCGAGTCTTTCACTTGATCTCGTAAATGAACCTTCATTCCATCCACCTGATAGCCATGAGTAGTCTACTTAGGTGAATGTAATGAAGCTTGGGGGGCATCCACCTAGAATCGAGTCATCATGCTGGGGGCATGTAAACTGAATCCAAGCATATTTTTTCGTTTCAATCTTGTGTAAACATGAAACTAAATCCAAGCATAGTTTTTCATTTCAAGCTTGTGTAAACATGAAACTAAATCCAAGACTATTTCCCTATGGTTCAAGCTTGTGTAAAAATGAACCCATCTCTATTTTAATCCTCGTGATTTCCATTCCATCAGCCTCTTCCATTAGATGAGCCTTGGTTTTTCTCCTTCCATCGTCACTATCTTCTTGGCCGATCATACGCTTTCACTTGGTTGTTTTACCCTTTTTGAGGAATAGTTGCAATGAGTGGTCTTATTAGCCATCCTCCTCACATAAATCAACATGTTTTGAGAAGTTCCAACATCACCGGAACTAGTTGCTATCCTACACACCAATCGTTCCTCTAAGTGGAATCCTCTTTAAGCTCTTTTCAGACTCTTGAAACATGAAAATATTGCTGAGCGCTTGTCCTTTTCAGCTCATAAACGGGTTGGAAATGACATCTACTCAGTATAAGTTTAACACTTTTCCGGACCGAGATATATTACTTACGAAAAATGAATACGTTGATCAAACATGTTCAATAGGTTCTCTCTTGTATTATTTTATGCATTTTCGGACTTGAGAGACAAATTTACGAAAAAGAACTTGTGGAGTTTTCTTTTTGTCACTTTTCAAACTCTCTAAACATGAAAAGGACTAAGTTCTCATTGTTGTTAAACTCGTTAAAACATCAAATAGCGATGTCCATCATGACAAGACAGAGTTTCAGCTTCGCTAGGCTCATTAAAACATCACATAGCAATGGATTCACCTGAAGGGTGGAATTATACTACAAGCATATGTTATCCTCCTCAAGATTGTTAAAAAATAAAGAGGTATTGGTCAAAAATGACTAGGGAAAATGGGAAAAGGGGTAAATCACTTTATGGTAGCAAGTTGCTCTTGAACATGACACTTTCACTTCATCTTCGTGACTATTTGGGTTGGTTTATCTTCTTGATGGTTATCATACCTATGGTCTATCACACCATCCATCACTTTGGTTTTGGGTCAATGTTACCAATTCATTCAGTGTCGCCGACATGTTTAAGAGAAGTCACTCAATAAACTCATCCTTTTAATTACTCATAAACCTTCATTTTCATGGCCGCCATTCCTGAACCTTGTGTCGTCAGTCACATTCTGTCTCCAAAATCATTACACTTTTTTCATGTTGTTGATGTGGGATACATCAAGGCCCTCCTGCGACAAGTCACTTCTTGTCGACATCAACACCTTATCCAAGAAGTTGACTTAGAAACACCCTTCCAGTACCTTGAAGCTTGCATACATGAATGGCAAGTTTCTCACTTCCGGCAACAGGTGGACATCATTAGCCTTTGACCGAAAGACTTTGTATGGTGTTCGACATCAAAACATTTATTCACACCATGCAGAATATACTGCAGTACCTTGAGAATCAATATCATTATCGGTGATCTCTCTCATGTCTGTTAACGACTTACATCATTGGCTAGTAATTAGACGGTGTCTTCCCATGTTTGACTTCAGATCATATATTCACATGGTTAGACTCATACTTGAGCGAACGATTGGACGAGATAGAAGACCCCATATCTAGTTTCATCCATCCAGGTTGTGATTTCAAGAGAGTACTAAATCATCTATACAATGGCTTTACACGGATGGTCATCCTATCATGGGTCTATATCTGTAGACGACTATCTATGTACATGTAATGAAAAGTTTATATGTTGAGTATGGGTATGCCTTCCCTCAGCAATTCATGAAAAAATTCAAAATATCATGATGTTATGTATTGTAATCAATGCATGTCACCGTCCGCTTCAGATCCTCTCTATCACATTGTAAAGCATATCACTCGAAATTATCATTTTCGACTTCATGCTTTAGGGGGCAACTGTTACAGGTCTGTTTGGGCACATCACTCCCAACGTTTAGATCAGTGTTATTAGGGCTCATCAAACCCCAATTCAGTTGTTACATGCCCTAGACAAGTCAACACATTGAATGCTTCCTTCTATGAAAGTTTCCTAGCCTAAAGCCTTGTTGAAATGCCTCCTTGGGACACCAGCGCAACCTTGGTCAGGGGTAACTGCGCTGTAGAGGAAGCAGGCCCATTCAGGCCTACACTGTAGTGCACTTAGGCCCTCTTTGACCTATGCTGGGAGAGATTGAGCGAAATTCACATTGTATTCTGGGAATATTACTTGATTCTAGATCATTCTAGAAGGATCCCATCTCTTATCTCATCCTATGAGCTTGAATTTGGATAGGCTATGGATCAATTAACCTCCTATCCTCTCATCCCTTGCTCCATGGAAACTAACTCCAAGTTTGGAAGGCCATTCAATACCCTCATTTATGACAAAACCACCTCTATTTCCTATAAATTGAGCACTCATCATAGTGATCAAGGGGGGCTAGAATTTGAAGTTTGTAAGGAAATTCTATTGGTTTGAGAATTGAGTTCATGTCAAACAATGTTATGCTACTGGAATGGTGTGCTTTTGATGTGGCGAGGGTTGGACTGAAGCTGGAGGAGTGGCATAGGATCGAACTATATTGGGTGATACTCTTCCTTCTACACTAATAAAGAGTTTATTCCTTTTCTCATATTATTGTTCATATCTATGATGATTATGTGTTTCAATGTCTTCGATTCCATTGGTTTATAGCAGATAGATCATGTATTCTTTGATCATTTCTTATTTCTGTTTCTCTTGATACAGGTACCTTTTGAGTGGATTTAGTTCAATTTGGAGCGATGGGAGTGTTTAAAAATATATCAAGGAAGCGAAAGATTACAAATAAGTTCCTTCATGTCATCTATCTACTATAGGAAAAGGTTAAACTACTTTCTTTCTGTTGTTCTAGGTGTAGTCACCAACCTAGGGAAAATGTGTTTATCCGTAGATGCAAATTCCATATAACACTTGGAGCACTTCAACATTGGATCAAGAAAGGAAAAGAAGGAAAAGAGGAAGCAAAAGATCAAGCAAGACAGAGCAGGATCAAGCAACTGCAGTGGGTTTACTTGCAGGTATTGATTTTCATGTGTGATTTCCTTGCTAGATTTGGAATGCATGGTTATGCATGTGTGTTCTTGGTTGCCTTGTTGTCATGGGCATGGGTTTTTCCAGGTGTGATAGTGTACTTTAGCCTTGCCTTGCCATTTCCGGATAGGCATGGTGTGATGGGGTTCTCATGTTTTAGTTGATCTAGATTGTCAGATGGATTCAAAGCTAAGTGAGGTGGATCTATGAATGAAAGGAAACATGGCCTAGTGATCCCTGGATCGTATTGTGGATTGCGGTAAAGCCTAGAGACTAGGAGACTAGAAAATTCCTCATGGGGTAGGCAGAGAAATACAGTGGCATCCATGCTTGTGTATGGCATAGTGATCCGGTGAGGATTGTGGTAAAGCCTGAATTTATTGATGAGGGTGAGGTGGTTTAACCTCAAGAAGCCCTGGTTGGTTATTTTGGTTTGATTCCCACATTCATGCTTGGAATATGGCATGGTGGTGATTGGTTGAAGAGGGATTTAGCTCAACTAATCTATAGTCGGGTGGAACGTGTCAGTCCCATGGGTTGGCTTTTGCGTTCATGAATAAATTTCATTTCATTGGTATTTTTTTTGTGTAAAAGTACTAGATTATATGTGGCATTTATGGTTGTGGTATCCTCATTATTTCTATTGTTTATATGTTGGTTATGAATATGATTTATGAAAATGAAAATGTATGGTTCTCATGATGTTTTGATTTGTAAATGATTGAGCAATGAATCTATGACCTAATAGATGATAATGCAGCTAATGTGATAAGGTATCAATGTTTCCCAGCAATTCTCAGATAAGTATAAAACCCTTATGCTCAGATATATTATTATGACCTATAGAATGCATATTTGTGACACGTTTAACGAAATGTTTGTCATGGCTAGTAGGGGTCCAGTCAAGTATTTGTTCAAGAATTTGCATTGGCATCATTATCTCTATGTTTCTTTTCATTTTTGTAAATTCCATGAAGTTATGGGCAGTGAATGGATCATAGCCTTGAAATTTATCCTTAAATATTGCAGTCGATGGCGTAGAATTGGCATAAAAAGGCTACCGTCAAACTCAGGTAGGCTCATGGTAGCAACTGGGACCCTTAGTCGCTTGGAGGGCTTCGCAAGGGAGCGATTAGGGCTCTAGGTCCTTGAACTCCTGAGTTTCCTCAGGGGTTGGTCACTTGGAAGGGTGGGAGGAGGGAATTACAAACCAAATGCATTTCCATTTGGTTGTGTTTTGTCAGTGCCACTTCCTTAAGGTGACCTAGGATATTGAATCAAGTCATAGTAGCCTCTCGTCATATGTTTGCCCTGGTTGGCTGGTTAGCTTAGGTAAATGAGGGAGGAGGGAATTACAAAACAAATGCATTTCTTCTTTAGATAGAGCCTGATCCTCTTAAGTAAGGGGATAACTTCATTGAAACCCGGTAAGATGAAAAAAGGATTATATTCCTCCAGTTTACGTTTCTAGGCTTGTTTTTCAGCTTAAGCCTCGCCCAAATTATCTATCATGTTGATATCATCTATCTTATTTTCATCTTCTTCCATTGCTTCAAGGATAGATAATGAGTTCTTATCTTCCAATGATATATCATTTTGAGGATTCCAGTTCTTTTGTTTACGTCTCCTTGTAGATACCCTTATAAACTTGTTGTTTCCTGGAAGAATGTCTACTTCCTGTTCCTTTCTTCACTAGGGGCGCTCCCTAATGAGATGACCATATTGATGACATAACCGACATCGTAATTGAACATGTTCATAGTCAAATTTTTGAGTCCATATTTCACCTTAGTAATCCAACTCTATGGATTTTGGTAATGGTTGGGAAATGTTCATATAGACACATAAGTGCACAAATGACATATTTCTGCCTCGCCACATAACCTCTAAAACTTTTACAAATTTCCCCAGTGCTTACCTGATGCCTTCCAATATTTCAGGTATCCAAAAATCTATGGGAAGGGAATATAACCTTACCCATACCGGGCAAATAGAGAATTCCTCCTTGTCCGGGTTAAAGCATGCTTCCCAGTGAAAAATATATAGCCTAACATTATTATAAAAATATGGTCCCCTTCAAAGATATATTATTTGTCCTCTAATTTAGAGAATATGACTATGAAAAAACCTTTTGGGCCTATTCTCAAGTCTACCTCCCCTTTGGTCTTCCAATGTGGTTGAATCCATTGTTCAAGCTCCCTCTCAATTGGCCAAATTCCAATAAACTTACATATGAGAGCATGATGTCTCGTCCACTTTTGGTGATCATGTAAACATTTTGAGGGTATGATGAATCTAGGGTTTGTAGCAGCCTTCAGTATACAATGACCTCTCAAACCTTCTTGCCATTTATCACCCACGATTGGCACTTGTGACGAACCCGAAGTCCTTTACTTTAAGTCATGAAAGTCTACTAACTTAATTCCATTTCTTGTAAGATCTTTCCGGAAGGAGGCAACCCCCCCCCCCCCCCCACCTTTAGGGCCATCGTGAAGAGAAAGCCCTTTGTAAGAGTTAGCGATATGGGTCCATAGAATCTATATAGAAGGGACTAATATGAAAAATGGATAGTAAGACAGATTATTAGGTTGTAGGTTTGAGCCCTCATGCAAGCTCCAGAGCTCTAGAGCAACACCACCTCATTAGTGGAAGAAAAAAGAAATACTTACAACTTCACACTTGATATGACAGATAACCATCAATATAAAAATTATTATGGTTTTCTAATATGTCGAGATAATGAAAAAACATTATACATCAAATGATTTTATGCTTGATATGAAATATGTAGCGTTAATAAGGACTAATCACCAAAGTTGGATCTCTAGGTGGATAATTTCGATTTAAGGGGCATTATAATAGATAGTTGGTAATTTTAATTGATTATTCATTCCATTAAAATTAAAATAATAGAGGTATAACTAGATTTTTTTAGAAATTTCATAATTTTTCAATGCACAAAGGTTAAATTATTATAATTATAAGGTGAGTTACAAGAGTTCTTATACCAAAGTTTTAGGTATATCAATGTAACCAAAAAATTCATACTCAAATTATATATATCGAAACACGACTATATTTTGAATATCACATTTTATTAATCTTGTCTCTTACCTATCTCTTTCCAATGTACATGAGGTACCATTATGTATCATTAGGTGACAATAACAATATTTTCAAATTCTTAGAAATTTGGTTCAACCATCTTGATAGCTACTTCTTATAATTTCTCAATTAATCCTACGAGCTCCTCATTCCAAACTTATCTCATTTTCCTTGTCTTGTTTTTTTATGTAGACTAATATATATTCTACTTCATCAATATTACAATTTAACCATGTATTATTTGGAAAAGTATGATATAGTCCTTAACAATTTGTCAAACAAATTATTTAACTAATTCTAGACTTGATTCATAGAGTCTATTTCTCTTGTATGAATGAAAATATCCTCAAATATGTAGTTCTTCATGACTCCTGTAGCCTCATCCTTATTTCCATTAATAAATATCTTCTCATGTTCATCCTTAGGTTTTGGAACCACAAAATTTCTAAATAGCAAGACTACCCTGCTTTCAAATAATGTTACATATCTTGTGCATATGTTATGAAACCAGCTCAAGAAAAGATAGAAAAGATAGATCAACGCCTTAGAATTCAGCCTCTTCGAGGGGGCAACCTCCTTTACATTACATAAATGAACAATTCTTGGATGATACAAATGACAAAACCTCCTTTCTATATATAGGAGTCTAAGGAGTCACAATATAATCCAGCCGACCTAACAATAATAATATAAAGCCACAAAAATAACAATAGAGAGATTCTATGGGGCACAGAAATAATAATATGGGGGTAGTAGGGGAACAACAATATAAATAAGGGGTATAACTACAATAGTAATGGGGTAATCACTAGTATTATAGGGACCCAACATGCCCCTCTCCTTCAAAAAAGTGTTGTCCTCAACGCTTGAGTAGTTCTGGATACTTCTGCATAAAATTCTCATCCTCCCATGTGGAATCTTCAGCGGATAAGTTCTTCCACTTGATAAGATACTCTGAAATTGATCGATTTCGTAGCTGTCAAGTTCTTGTTTCTGTGACTGCTTCTGGTTCCAATATAATTTTTCCTTCCTCGTCAAGTTCTGGCAATATTGTTTGAACTGGGAGCTTGTCGCCTATAACCTTCTTTAAACATGAAACATGGAAAACTGGGTGCAATCGAGAAGCTGCAGGAAGCTCCAATTTGTATGCCATAGTACCAATCTTTTCCAACACCTTGTACGGACCATAATACTTTGGTGATAATTTATTATCCTTCTTAGCTTGCTTTAGGGACATTTGCTTATATGGTTGTAGCTGTAGGAATACCCAATCACCTACATCAAAACTTCTTTCACTGCGATGTTGATCTGCCTGTTGTTTCATTCTATTTTGTGCCAACACGAGGTTATCCTTTAAGAGTTGGAGGACTTGTTGTTGATGTTCGATGTGATGTTCCACTGCTTGAACCTTAGAATTTTCTCTTAAATATGATGTGATTGATGGTGGTTGGTACCCATAAAGTGCCATAAATGGGGTCATTTTTGTTGCTGTATGGAAGGAAGTGTTATACCACCATTCAGCCAGAGGCAACCATTTGACCCATTGTGTCTGTTTATCAGATACAAAGCAACGAAGATATCCTTCCAAACATTTGTTTACTATCTCAGTTTGCCCATCAGATTGAGGATGATAAGATGAGCTATGAGCTAACTGAGTACCCAGACAAGAAAATAATTCTGTCCAAAAATTTCCAGTGAAAATGGGATCTCTGTCACTTACAATAATTTTTGGGTTTCCATGTAGCTTTTGAACTGTTTCCATAAATGCAGTAGAAACTGTACTGGCTTTAAATGGATGTGATAATGCACAAAAGTGTGCATACTTGGTAAGTCTGTCAACTACCACCATGATGACACTCTTTCCCTCAGACTTGGGTAAACCTGTGATAAAATCCATTGAAACCTCCTCCCAACGTTGGCTTGGAATGGATAAAGGTTGTAATAGACCCGGTGTCTTAATTGTTTCAACTTTATTTTGTTGGCAAACCAAACATTCCGCCACAAACTTTTGAATATCTGATTTAAGGCCATCCCAAAAAAATTCCTTCTTAACCCTGTGGTAAGTTTTTAAAAATCCTGAGTGCCCTCCTAAGGGAGAAGTGTGCAATTCCATAAGAATCTTTTGTTTTAGCTGGGAATTCTTACAAAGGTATAAGCGATCTTTGTACCATAACGAATCATTTTGCTAGCTAAATGTATCAGAAGTACTGGAATCTTGTTGTAGCTTTCGAATAAGTGCCCACACTTCTTCGTCATTCTTCCATTCCTCCTTTGCTTCGTTTATCCAATCTGGTTGGATAATAGAAATGGCACACAACAATGCTTCCATATCCTCATCCTTTCTTGAGAGTGCATCTGCCACCACATTTTGCTTCCCTTTTTTGTAGATGATTTCAAAGTCATAACCCAACATCTTTGTGACCCACTTTTGTTGCTCTTCAGAGGATAATCTTTGTTCTAAAAAGTATTTAAGGCTATCATGATCCGTTTTTACCTTGAAGTGTCTTCCCATTAGGTAGGGTCGCCATTTCTTAAGTGCATGGAGTATTTCCAACATTTCCTTCTCATAAATAGCTTTGCTTAAAAACTTTCCCTTGATTGGACGACTTTCAAAAGCAATGGGTCTTTCATCTTGCATTAGAACAGCACCAATTCCATTTCCTGAAGCATCACATTCCACAATAAAGGTTTTTGTGAAGTCCGGTGTAGCTAAGACCGGTGCTTGGCACATTGCCTCTTTAAGATGTTTAAAGGCCTTTGTTGCTTCCGGAGTCCATGAAAATGAATCTTTCTTCAATAATGTTGTTAGAGGTGCTGCTATTCTCCCATAATTCTTAATGAACTTGCGATAATACCCTATCAACCCAAGAAATCCTCGCAGATGCTTTATGGATGTGGGGATTTTCCATTCCTTAATGGCTTTAATTTTGCTAGGGTCTACCTTAACTCCTTCATGAGATACAATATGACCCAAATATTCCACCTCCTGGACTCCAAAGAAACATTTGGATCTTTTTGCATATAATTGTTTCTCCTCCAATAGTTGTAGCACCTTGTCAACATGTTCAACATGATCCTTCCAAGACTTGCTGTAGATTAGTATATCATCAAAAAATACCAACACAAATTTTCTAAGGAATGGTTTGAAAATTGAATTCATCAAACCTTGAAATGTTGAAGGTGCATTGGTAAGGCCAAAAGGCATGACCAAAAATTCATAATGACCCTCATGAGTTCTAAATGCCGTTTTCGGAATGTCTTCAATATTCATTCTGATTTGATGATATCCCGAACGAAGATCCAGCTTGGTGAAGTAAATTGATCCATGCAATTCATCCAATAATTCATTAATGACAGGAATGGGGAACTTATCTTTAATAGTGAGCTTGTTGATGTTGTGGGGAAAAGTATCCGACTCGGATGACCCTATCCCTACTCTAAGGGTGACAGTCCTTAGCAACAACTGAAAGTAAAGCTTTGATATTTTCCTTTATGAAAGTACAGAGAAGGAAGAAAAGATTGACCAACCGGTGTCTTTCGCTTTTGTCGATCCTGTCCTCTCTCTTTGTCTCTTGTTCCCAGCTCCTTGCTCCCTTTGCCAGCCCAGCTACACACAGATCCTGCACAAACAAGAGATGGAAACTACAAGAAACATGTACTCATAACTGATGCATGGATTAGAGTGAATCAGATATACAAGTAAATACAATACATCAATGCAATACAAGTATATAGGAGAACATTCAAAGCTTTATTGATAGAAGTAAAAGGGTTCTGAGAAGGTTACAACCATCAATGGCTCCAATCCAGCAGCACCTCCCCAGCAGCAAGAAATCTCCTCTTCACCTCTATAAAAGCAATCACCCAATAGCTCTAATTGTAAACCAACAGCACTTCCTTGCTTTGCACAAAATTCCAGCCTCCTTAGACCTCATAGAAGAGCTCTATATATAGGATAGAAGAAGAAAAGATGAGTCAGCTTGAGACTGACATAAAGCTGCCTTGTGTCCTCTCCCTCTTCAGTTAAACTTTAGTTCTTGAGTCCACTTGGAGATCCTTGCTTACACATGGAGATCAAGTACCTCTTACTCATCACAGGGCGAATCCCTTGAACCAAGTGTCAGTTTGGAAGCTTCCTGGGCAATTGACACCTTGCAGAATGACTGTGCCACTTGGCCAATCTCGCCCAACGCAGGTAGCCTTCATTAGATTTGACTTTCAGCGCAGGTACAAGGAGGAGCAGTTGCATTCCAGCGCAGATGCTCAGTGGAGCAGCTGACATGATCCAAAAATAGCCTGTTTTTGAGTGTTTTCAGGTGGAGAACTGATGGGAAGTGCTGTGGTTTGCTGACCTTGTTCTTCTAGGGGTAAGAACAACATGTTTAGGGACTGAGGATCCCTGTAATTATTGACATTTCATGCTCCATGCTGCGAGGCACAAAAATGTCTATAACAGTTGCCCCCTAAAGTATGAGGCCGTTTATCGGGTGAAATGCTTTATCTAGAGGGTCCGAAGTTCATTCTAGTGCTGAGGAGGCGCCCTGTAATACAATACAATACAATACAATACAATACATTATTTTTCATTTTGTTTTCATGATCTAGCTGAGGCGGGCATTCCCATGCTCAGCTTTATAAATACATTTTGGTACATAGAACAGACGATCGTCTGATGGTAGACTGATAATTCTCTGCTGAAATTATCATCCTTTGAGTAGGATGATCATCTGCTGCAATGATGTACATGACAAATGCTTTTATATTTCCTGAATATGTATCGCAGCCCGGATGGATGAAACTAGATCCGGGGTCTTCAAACTCGTTCGATCTTCACTCTAAGTACAAGTCGATCCATGTGAGAATTTCGCTGAAGTCGAACATGGAAAGACATCGCTTGATTACCGGTCAATGATGAAAACCGTTAACAAGCGCGAGAGGAATCACCGATAATGATAATGACCCTCAAGGTACTGCAGTACAATTCATGTGGCGTGAATAAAGGACTTGGCGTCGAACGCCACGCAAAATCTTCTGGTCGAAGGTCATTGATGTATACCTGTCGCCGGAAGTGAGAAACTTGCCATTGAGGCATGCAAGCTTCAAAGTACTGATGGGGTTGTTCCTAGATCAACTTCTTGGATAATGAGCTGAAGTCGACAAGAAGCGATCCGTCAAAGGAGGGCCTTAATGAATCCCACATCAATGACACGGAACGGAGCTAATGATTTTAGTGGAGGTGAAAACAAACTGTGACATATGATTCAGGGTGGCGATCATGAATGGATGAAGGATAATGTATGGCAGTGGATGGGACACGGTTGACACTTTCAGAATGACCTCTCTTGAACACATAACGACACTGATGCGATGGATCGGTAGCATTACCCCAAAAGTGGACGGTTTGGCGAAGACCATGGTGATGAGACCGGTGAATGAAACAACCCAACCCGATGTAGTACGGAGGAAAAGTGTCATGTTCAAGAGCGACTTGCTACCATTAAACTTTGATGTTCTCCCAATTTTTCCCCAGTCATTTCTGACCAGTACCTCTTTATTTTTGTCAAGCTTGAGGAGGATAACATATGCTTGTTCTATAACCTGCCCTTCGGGCAAGCCCATCGCTATGATTTAACGAGCTTAGCGATAGGGAAACTCGTTCTCGTCTAAAGACAAGTTTGTCGCTATTTAATCATTTTAACGAGTCTAACGACAAGGAAAACTCGGTCCTTTTCATTTTTAGAGAGTCTGAAAAGGTACAGAAAGTTAACTCCATAATTCCTTTTTCGTCATCTAATCCCTTAAGTCCGAAAAAGTATAAAACAATACAGAAGGGATGAATTTTCGGTTGCTTTAACGAGCCGAACAAAACAAGCGCTCGATCTTTTTGTGCAATAATCCCTCAGGTCAAAAAAGATTAAAGTCTAAATGAGGGATAGCTCTTCCGGTCCCTTTAACGAGCTGGAAGGCCAAAACTCGGCAAACTTTTCATATTTTACGAGTCTGAAAAGAGCTCAAAAAGGACTCGTCTTTTGAGGAACGAGTGATGAACAGGGATAGCAGCAGATTCCAGGTACAGGTTGGAATTCTCCAATCACGGCAGTGTCACAAGGATGGCTAGGTGAAATCACTCTTCGCAGATGTTCCTCAAAATGGGTAAACACACAAATGGAAGTGAATGATCGGCCAAATGACGGTGGAGGTGACGGTGCACAAACACGACCAAGGCTTTTATGGCTAATGAATTTACGATCTCAAAAGGGTATTTACCGGTTCATTTTTTCTGAATGAGCTTGAACTCTAAAGGAAAGCCTGCTCATGAACTTATGTTTATTTTTTAACGAGCATGAACTATGCGCTAAAACTGCTCGGATCTTGCGTTTATTTTTTAACGAGCATGAACTATGTGCTAAAACTGCTCGATATGCCCCCAGCATAATAATGCAACCCCCAGCATAATA
The DNA here is from genome assembly GCA_031772625.1 of Pinus tabuliformis. Lineage (NCBI taxonomy): Eukaryota > Viridiplantae > Streptophyta > Pinopsida > Pinales > Pinaceae > Pinus > Pinus tabuliformis. The sequence continues at coordinate 874,932,217 of CM062820.1, read as the reverse complement.
ATGCAACCGAGGCACATGCCCCCTATTCTTTATAGGGTCATTTCATTTTTTAACAAGGTTGACACGGTAAAGAACTATCCTTATTTCATTTTTTAACGAGGTTGACCTGAGATAGGAACTATCCTCGAAGCCGACAAAATATCTAGGAATCTTCCGAATCCAACCAGAAGATTGGATTAGATTTCATTTTGTAGGTTTCCACTGTGGCCACTCCCGCCAGATTAGTTGGAGGCGGTAGGGCGAAAGTACCCATTAAGGCAGGGTCTTTTAGGAGACCTACTCCGATATTTTGGAGCAAATGATTCCTTCCATGGATCATTGGAATGCTCTCTGTAACTTGTGAAATGTCGTGGAGAAAAGTTTGTTGGTCAACGATTGTAATTCCCCCTTGGAAGGGGAATGCAATCTTCCTGAAGTAGGTTGACACAACTGCGGCCATGGCATAGATCCATGGTCTTCCAAGTAGGATGTTGTAATCGAGGTTTCCATCAATTACTTCAACATCAATTCCTACTGTTTTGCCCCCCAGTTCAACTTGCAAGTTACTTAAAATCCCGTATGGAGTGTATGATCGTCCATCAAATGCTTTTAACGTCGTTGACGATTTCGACAAGGGTGGTGAGCCTAAATCTTCCCAGCAACTCATCGACATAAGACATGTAGATGCCCCCTCATCAATAATTGTTCGATGAACAGTTTTGTTGAGGGCTTTCACTTGAATAAGGAAAGCTAGTTGAGCTGGTAACTGAGGGTCATATCCTTTATGATCAAAGGCCACAAGATTGGAATCCATTGGGCCAATCCCACCTATTGCTGATAATAAAGCTTGCTCTTGGGAGGGGCAATTTTTTTGTACTTCAAGTGTCGACATAGTGGACGGCGATTGGGCCAGGTCCTTTACTATATTATAATTCTGTGCTCCTTTGGCACGAGGATTAAATGTCGATTTGTGTACTACTCCCTTTGGCGACTTTATCATCGGCTCAGGAACGACGGGTGGCACAACTTCGGTCAAAGTTGTTGTTGAACTACTAGGTCCTTCATTAACCTTTTTGTTCGACAACTTTGGATTCCCGTAATCTTTATTCCTTGTCAAAGCATTATTCTGTTGCTTTGAGGTAGACAACATAAGCACTTGGGATCCGGAAGCATTTTGATTAGCAACCATATTTTGACCTGGATTAGGAAACGGATCAGTCAATACTGCTGGGGTTTTTGAACTCTTGAAGAGTTTCTTAACTTCAGCTATATGTGGACAATATTTCGTCCAATGATCCTCATCGCATATATGACACCCTGTCGGGGGTTTCCTTTTTCTTCCTGTCTTTTTCTTCTTGCCCCCTAGTTGCTTCAGTTTTTTGCCCTTGTCGGTCGACATGGCATTTACTTCTGAGGCAAGAAGTTTTTCATTTGCATTTTGACTGTAAATTTTGTGCTTGCCAATCACGTCATCGCCGGCGTGAGAGTCATTGTTTGATTTAGGAGGAGGAGGAATTGAGAATTCCGGTCTAGGGGCGTCAGGTATTTTGTCGTAGAGCGTGCCAGACTGAGTATAAACCAAGTCTAGATATTGCGCACGAGCTATAACTTGCTCTTCTGTTACGACTCCCCCCTTGGCCACATCTTCCGTTATGGCCGGAAGTAATGACTTTATAAACCATTCAGCTAATAGCTGATCGGGAACATATGTTTTTACCATCCTACGACGACGTCGCCATTCATGTATATGATCAGATATATGAGTGCCCGTTGTCTGTTTGAAGTTGGTAAGGAGTTCTGTTCCTGTTTCATACCTTATCGGTAATTGAAAATGGGTTAAAAAGGTTGTAGCTAAGGTACTAAAGTTGTCGAACGAAGCTCTAGGCAATTCAATATACCATTTTGCCGCTGGACCCGTTAACGTCCTCTGAAAAAGGCGAAGTCTTATCGAATCATCATTCAGGGTGTTTGATGAACACCATAGATGGAATGTCATCACGTGATTCGACGGGTCTTCACCTGGATTTCCATTAAATTTAGGAATGTCTGATAGAAGTTTGTGTGGAATCGCTGGCCACCAAGGGGCATAAGCAATTGGATCATTCGTCAGTCGGTTTAGATCTGGTAATTCTAGAGTTGCTACAAAGGGCAACTGTTGATTCAGGTTAGGCGAAGCATATCCAGGATAAGATGGAATCGCCTGAGCAGTGGGTCTTTGCATACCAGCATAATTTTGGCAACTTTGACAAGGTTGATGGGTATAACCATTATAGTATGGTCGCCCATTACTTACAAAGACTTGTTGCTCAGGTCCTTGATATGATTGCTGGAATTGCGGTTGTTGAGTTCGAACCAGCTCTGGTTGTTGGACCATTTGCTGATGCCCAATACTAGATGATTGACCAAGATGAGGAGTCACAGTACTTGTTTGATCCTGAGTCGCTCCAGATAAGGAGGCACTGACCTGAGGTTGCGATTGAGATGTCGAGACAAGAGGCTGTTGTATGGCAACCTGAGAAACTTGGGGTTGACATACAGTAGGCAGCGCTTGTACTTGCGACGCAATCACCATACCAGGTATAGTGGCAACATTCGACACAGGGTGGACTGGTTGCATAGAATATACAACTCCTGGTTGTTGAGGCAGTATTGGTACCCAACTGCTGGATGTAATTCCAGTTTGACCTGAACTTTGTTGTGAACTCACGGATGGGCATCCTCCCGGAGGAGGTAATGAAAGGGCATACTGCCCCCCATATGGTATCAATCCGGAACTCAAGGGGATCGATTGCCCAGATTGACCTCCAAATGGATCAATTTGGCGAGTTTCAACATAAGAAATACCAGATGATAGTCCGGATGAAGAAATAGGAACTAACCATGTCGTTGTCCCTGATTGGACTCCGGCTTGTTGTTGACAATTTGCCGGGACAGATGGTATACCAGCGAACATCGTTGGAGTAGCAGCAGGAGGCTCTGCTGCAGCTGTGTCGGACGACACAGTCCTAGATGTCGACGGTTGTTCAGACATATCTAGTCTATCCAAAAGATTTCTTAGCGATTCTACAGGAACTTCCACTTGTGGTGGACTAACTTCGAAGATCAACGAGGGAAGGGTGATGATTATTCCGCTTAAAATAAATTTTATAACGACGCTTTAGACACAACTTTGCTTTTTCATGTTTTAAGAGTCGAGAAAAAGCTAAAGATGACTCTAGTCGCCTTCGATGTATTAACGAGCCCGAAGTGACAAATGCTCGGTTGGACCTTTTCAGTTATAGAGTTTGAAAAGGGCCAAAAGAAACTGCTCTGGAGATCTAGGCAGAGGGTGTGCCAAACCTTTCGCGAAACCACAGAATACGTTTTACGGTACGGGTGGTCGATCTTCGTGAATGCTGTGTTCACTGCATCGCGATCAGTAGGGCGGCCGGCACGGCTTCCTAAGGATAAAGGATAAATGCCTATAGGGGTCTCCCAATATACGCGACGGTACGCGGGAGCACAAGTCCATATTAGTGTTATCGTCCCTCAGGAGGAATCACCCACCTTCGTAGAGATCGACAGTCACTACGTTTAACGACGCCGGAACACGTCTCTACCTAGACCTCTATTGTGAGCGTTATGTTACAAAGCGTTTTTAGATTCATTCAATATATTTTAAGTTGATCTTGTTTAGCAGTTTGTCTTTCAGGATCACCACGAGATGTATTGGTACAAATTCCTAAATGCAGCTAAAATGATAAGCAAGCTTTACAATCTTTTTAGCTTTGAAAATCCTAACTACTGAGGGGAGAGAAAAACATTATCTTTCCACACAGAGCACAAAGCACAAACTAATGCACTTTCCCCTAGATCAATCACGCAAACTTATCAAAAAATGCAAATGCAAGATGCATGTATTTCTTTTCTTTTCCCTTAATGTTGATGTAGACAAAAGGAAACTGTCGTATAATTTTCGAATTCAATTTGAAGCGTAAACAAACAAGTTTTGTCTAAAATCAAAAGACGCCTTACAGGTACTTGTTTCGACACTAAAAATGTATGAATTCAAACCATAAAATGAAAAACAAACAAACTCAAACAGCCATGAACAGTAATAAAACTAGCTCTTAAGATCACAAAGACACTTTTACAGTTCAGGATCTAAGAGGCCACAGCTATACTGGTTTGCTTTTCACAATGGGAAACTGTAACTGAAACAAGAA